>HG992281.1:10898928-11580357 GCA_905220595.1 Spilosoma lubricipeda
TGAACCATAATGTACTTATTTGCATGCTCATGATAATGATGTAGAGAAGGAGCACATTGCTTGAGGTTTTTTGAAATTTTTAGTTAACGTTCAAATTAACAACATCTTTATAACAGAGATCCCTTTTAAAAACTTCGTATCAATTTATTGTTTTCTGTACACGTCACCAGAAATCGGATGTACAGGTTCACTAAATTGTCACTATGCAATTATTTCAAAACTAAGAAATTATAGAATTGAGTTTTTATATCTACATATATGTATATTTATTATTTTTCTTCAAAATCAGAATTTTAAAGTATTTGCCTTTTATTTTATCTTCTTTGCGTTCTAAGCAATGTGTTTCGTCCACCTAAACTATGTTCTTTAATTTAAAAAGTATTGTAAAAATAAGACGTTTTTTTTTGAGAAATATTATAACTATTACTACTAATACTTAACAAATTACCGACTTCATGTTATCTTTTGCTAATGAACTACAAAAAAGAGGATTTATAATTACCAAATAATACTGAAACAAAAAGATCATGTTATTTATTTCAATTTGTTTTTTGTGCATTTATTCAAATAACTATGGATACACCACAGAATCACATCATGTTTCAACTTTTTAAGCAATATTTAACTTTTTAAGCATTATTTAATATTCAACTGATTTAATTTTAACTGTAAAAAAAAAATTATAATGATAAAGTTCACAATAGCGATCTAAGATTATAACTTAGCCAGAAATACCTATATATAAATACTAGCAGACCCACGCAACCTAGTTTGCGTCTCCTATTGCCCGTAGCGTGATAATTTTCCCTCGTTTTTGAAACATTTTTCATTGGTGTTCCGCTCCTATTGGTCTTAGCGTGATGATATATAGCTTATAGCCTTACTCGATAAATGGGCTATCTAACACTGAGAATTTTTCAAATTGGACCAGTAGTTCCTGAGATTACGCGTTCAAACAAACAAACAAACTCTTCAGCTTTATATATTAGTATAAATATGTTAGCAAAAGATCACGTAGTCTGAAATGACTGTGCGGATACCTACTGCTCGTTAGATACATTTGGTCTCCTTGCCCTGAAAGAACATATTTTAGATTACACCGTTATCAATGATTCACAGCGCTGCTTATGTAGCACATCATTACCACACTAGAATGTTATTGATGTGTCTAAATGTTAATTTGTTAGTGTGCTGTACCTAAAGCACCCTTCGGTGTGTTTGTATCTGTTAAAAGATCCATTGAGGAAACGGTTTCTTGTTTGTAAATTACTTGATTTATGAAAGCGATTACTTCACTTTGACATTGTTCAAACCTAGTTTATAACACTTTAATTTTTCTATCGTATTAATGACCTTAGATTATCGACAGCACATTATTTTAACTAAACTATTAACTGAACTCTTACTGCTACATGTAATTAATTTCTTATTTTTAACCTATGTCTAAATATGTTAAAAATTCTAAAGTACTCTCTAAATTAAGAGAAGTACGTTTACTGATTAAAAACTAGTGACTTTTATAAAACTAAAAGCAACATGCGTCATGGTCTCTTCCTGTCGGTCTATTAGAAGGTCAAATCAGGACTACACGTTCTATCAAAGTTTTGATAATTTTTAATCGAGATTAAAGTGGAAGTTTACTATTTTGTAAGATATTATTTATTAATTTTCAATTATATAATCCCTTTACAGGATATCAGATTAGCATAAATATACTGACTACAAGAATCGGTTTTTATTGGTGAATTTTCTGAAAACGAATCCTAGCTAGACCGTTTTATCGCATCCGAAATCCCCTGCATATTGTTCTGCAACCTGTGAAAACTTGTAATTGACCTTCTTTTTTCGTATTAAGTTTGTATAATGTTACAATACAGCTGTAAGTTTTCCTACAATTGTAAAGTAAAAAATAAAAATAAAATACTAAATTTCATGAAATTCGTTAGTGCCGTTTTCGAGATTCAGATATATTTTATACAAGAATTCATTGTTTAAAGGTATAAGCTTGGATAATGCATTTCAAATTACTTACGTCATTTATATTTCTATTAAATATATTCCTCAATGGATCATTTATATCTGTTATATGTGTGTATTGTATACCTACCTATGTGTATTGTTAGCTAATTGCGATCTGTTTCTAAAATGGTAAGTCTCTATTACAGACTGTATGTACACCATTTAAGGGAGATATTGTAAATTATATTTATATGTATATTATTAGATAGGATACAGAAATTGCAGCAGTGTTTAGGAAAGGTGAGCTACATATTCTTGCATTTGATGATCTGAGCTGGGTGTCACAAAAATCGAAAATTGGCTTCATTTCGGCAACAGATCGTAATGATAACCTTCCTTATCTTCTACAACCAATATTAATTTATTTCAGCGGGCGACGTTTGCTTACTAGTAGGATTGATATGAACGTTAATGTGTATATTTATTTGATTCGTCTAGACATAATAACAAAATAAATGTATCCTGATTAACTTCATTATATTAGATGAAATGATATCTATGTGCTAAAACGTTATATGTAACGCAATGAAGTGTACGTCAAATGTGCGTATGATTAGCTGCAAACTCCATTCTATTCGAAGCTATTAAACTTTACTGTTTATGGGCAATCGTCCTAAACACATGAGTCGGCTCAGTTTTTCAGTTATTTTACGATTATTTTAAATTTCGAAAGATTTCATATGTTGAAACTTGTAATTAACTGAAACCCTGTGCCGATGAACTAACAACCATAAATACGCTTCTAGGTCTACACGAAGCTATTGTTATGTTTATTTTATTTTATTTTGTGTAACAAGATTTGAGTACCCTGGTCCGCCCTAAGCCGCGTTATTTATGGCCCATATTTATGTTTTATAAAAAGCTTTATAAACCTGATCTCAGAATGCTATATTCCTCACACAGTTCTTCCTCTACTATCTTCCATACAACTAACAACCTTATTTACTAGAATAACACAAGAAAACCAGAACGTAATACCACATAACTGTGTCACAAATAATTACATTATTGTAGGGTTTATTGTAGGGTGTACAAGTTCCCAATGACAACATTGTGAGGAGACTTTTAAGTATCATTCAGGTAAACCAAATGTTATCTCAGAGTGTATAGTGACTTCAGCTGTTAAATATTGCAGGACAACAAGTTGGGAGATATTTGTTTCTCGTTGCGCTACGTACCCACGGCCGGCAAACTCACTGTTGTCATTTTAGAGGCGAAGAACTTAAAGAAAATGGATGTCGGTGGCTTATCAGGTAACAAAACATTGCGTGCTTTAATAGATCTTATAGCCCATAACTAAACTAAAACACACTAACTATACAGTTGTCTGATTTCACAGGGATTTTAGGGTAAATTATTTACAATGTCTTACTTTTTATAATAGCTAAGTAATCAAGCTAAGTAATTTGTATGTATATTTATGTATCACAGATTATTTTATAGTCGCATAAGAAAACGCATGTTTTTAATATATTTCCTATAAATGCTCATTCTCGCAAAAACAAATTTTTCGTTAATAATGTATGTATATTTAAAAATATATTCTTTTACGTCATCAAATCATTACAGTGCACCAACAATTTACCATAATACAAATTTCCAACTATCACACAACAGCACATAATTAATTACGTATATAGGTATAAGATGTATGAAAAAAATTAACGATAATGCTTAAATTTTAGAAGAGGTCAATAAAAAGTGTTTTGTGTCAAACTTCATTTTGACAATTACCTAAGACATTAGAAGGTTGACAGTCAGTTGATCAGTTACAGAAAATTATACTTTTAGCATAAAAGTTATGATAGAATTCATGGTACCTACTGTTAGTAGTCCACATTATTTTGTATTTAGAGCATGACAGCAGTGTCGTCATCATATTTTTTTTTTATGGAATATGGGGCAAACGAGCAAACGTAACGCTGGATGGTAAGCGATTACCGCCGGCCATGGACACGCGCAACACCATAGGCATCACAAGTGCATTGCCGGCCTTTGGGGATGGGGAGAGGGATGGTTGTGGTATGGGCCTCCGATATTCTCACCCACTCGGTAAAACACAGCGCAGATGCTCCACCGGTTTTCTGTGAGGCCGTGGTATCACCCGGTCGTGCTAGCCCATGCATGCTGAAGCGTGGCTCTCCTACGGTAATATTAAATGTCGTTGATTATTAAAATAAAAGTATAAGAATTTCTTTTTAAAACAAACTTATTTTGAAACATTCTTTGTTAAACAATAGAGGTCTAAAAATACAAAACACAATTTATTGACTTGACAAAGTTAATAATTATATTGCGAAATTATGTTTTCATAATCCATAAGCATGAACCCGAAATTATTGTCATCTCAGCTATCAAAATAATACCTAATATTTGTGAATAATAATGCAAGTAATCAATCTATATTTGTCTTTTTCATATTCTCCTGCTGTGATGGCTATGGATAGATCCGTACGTAAAGATAGCTCTCATGCAAAACGGCAAGCGTCTAAAGAAGAAGAAAACAAGTATCAAGAAATGCACACTGAATCCCTATTACAACGAGTCATTTACTTTTGAAGTACCATTCGAACAAATACAGGTGCGAGCCGAGATTCATGCAAAATTCGATGTCGCAGCGCATAGTATGGATAAACTCAACAATGAACGATCCAGGATAATGGAAATTAACTACCCAAAAATATTTCCAAACCTGTATCATTCATTCGTATTGTCTTTACTGTGCACGATTTGATGTTGTGTACTAATTGTTGTGAATATGAATTATGTACACCACTTGCATCCAAACCTGTTCCTCTCCTATACATATACATAAATACGTTGTTTTAATTTGTGTTTATTTAGTTTATTATATTTTTGTAGGAGCTATAAGAATTATGTTTTGAATACTAATGTTGAAATCACGAAAGGTTCGTCACATTCTTAACAAAACAATATCAAAACGCACATACACTTGTTCTTTAGTTTATTCAGAAAACCTACTATTTAAAGTCGTTGAAATGAAATCGTTTTTCGTTATAACTTTATTTGTTTATTTTTTATTTAACTAATCATTTTGTGTTTCCATTGTTATTGTACTAGTTAGATTCTGTGTAGATTCCCTTAGATTAGATTTCTGCTGCCGCCATTATCGTACTGTCATCTCCGTTTGCCCCATTACGTGTACCTACCTCCATCCTTACCTTCTCAAGATAAATATAAAGCTAATATTTTATTTATTTTTTAAAAAAATGTTGACCTTTTCTTGTAACGAGACGTTTCAAGTAAAGGTTCTCATTTTTATGGAAATTAAAAATTTATTAGCTTTCGTCAATGTTATTCCTGAATACCTTGATAAGTGGTGTTGGCAATCTCCCCTCGTGACTGCATTACAATTTGGTTACTTCAAACTGTAATTACTTATGGTTTAAGGAATCCAGTTCCTTGTTCTTCTTCTGCATTTTACCTATATGTTTCTGCATATTTTCGTATTCTAACTACTCTATTCTGAACCCATTGACGCTTTGTCACTTTGTCCCCTATTGCGATATTTTCTTTAAATTGAGGTATGTATGAACATATTGCTCTAATCGTTAAAGATTTGCTTATGTTGTATGTATTAAGTAGTTGTATGTTTGTTTTGTCAATATGATGCTTTTGCTTGATGTTGGTGTTGAGTAATACTTGCTCTGATTATAGACTCAATATTTAAATATGACAAAATTTTACAAAAAATAAGTAAATAAAAAACCACTAAGACACACCAAATAAATCAGACTTTAAATAGAAAAGTAAGTATGTATTTGAATTTCAATTTTATCATGCGGTAACTTTAAATATCTTCTTCAAACTTAGACAGAGACGACATAGAATTTATTTAACCATAATGTATGTAATATTTGAAGTAACTCAAGCTGGTTTTATGTTTATTTTGAATAATCTTAAGCTGTTGATGTGACAACGTCTAATAAATTGATGAACACCGGCTGCATGCACGAAAAAGGATGACTCATTGTCCTGTTACCCTCATTGTCCCGTTACGCTCACTGTACTTACGAGAGATAGATGCGACGCTTCATTTCATTAATGTTTTGTTATGACGTTGTCACGTTAAGCTATCGTCCGTAAACCGACTTTACAGACAACTAATTTTACAACTAAGTCGAACTTAGGTGAGTGATTTATGAATCTTAAAAGTTTCTTAATTATAAAATGGGTATTCCTAAACTTAAATGTATATAGTATTGTTGCTACTATTCCATCAATATATATTATTCCATTAAAATTAATTAAAATTTAAAAAAAATAGTATTTGTTTTATGACCACACATAGTACCTAGATATAATGTGCCTGATGAAGATAAACACAATTAGTTTTTATGCTTAATGAATTTGTTTACTTAAAAGCAGTACTCGATAACATTTATCTTGACGCTATTTGCAAAATGTTTGATAATATCCATTTTTACCCGACTACGGCAAAGCCAAAGGAGGGTTATATGTCTATGGTTCTTGTTTGAAAGAATGAAAAAATAATCATAAATCGCATCATCCTAATCAGTGATACTTAATATTTATCTACCCACTTCCCATCAACATATATTAGTCTTTAATTTAGGAACCACGCATTAGGAAACATGATCCTTGAATTCGTAGAGCACCTGTAGCAGTTTTATGATTACTTATATTAATCGGCTATAGGTTTCCACATCTTTCGGCTTTAACTTAGATATACCTACACTCTTTTTAAATTAATATAGAGTAATATAAGACGCATTAATACTTGTAAAACTCTGCATATACTGTTGTTTAATAATTTTTGCAATTTCACTTACATTTCACTATACATAACTGTGTAGAGCTAGTATATACATAAAAGAATCTAAATATTCGCGTGCGGAATAAATGAAAGAAAAAAGTAATTTTTAGTTAATTATCAATAAATATATCTCCTACTTTCTTAAAATACATCACATATCAAGTTTGGCGATTTACAAATGCTTTTATAAAGGTAAAGAAAGTAACCTAAGTGCTATTTTTTTATTCCGAAGTATATAAGCAGCCAAAATGGCAAAGTGGTATGATTTCAACCCCGCTTTTCCATATTTTCTCTTATGAAACTTTTCGCGATATCATATTAATTATGGCATGCGCAGACACATTACTATCACATGGTAGCGCTACTATAAGTAATCTTTAGAAATATTAAACTAGATTATCTATTAAATTAACATTGCGCTCTTGTATGAAAAGTGTATAAACTAAGGATAATAAATTTTACCGGCAATCAAATTGAAACTTAACCTTTTATAACAAGCAACAAATTATTATTATTACTTTTTCGCCGCAATAAAAAAATTATATAGGTAAATTCATCAAAGACCACGCACAGTGCACACTGTTTAAGATTATACACTTTTCATTCGCAAAAGCGAACTGTCCGCTTTACCGTGTTGTTAAATTTTTAATCAAACTGCAGAAAGTGAACCTAGTGATCACCGTGGTGGACTACGATCGCATTGGTACCTCGGAGCCGATTGGAAAAGTGGTGCTGGGCTACACAGCGTCAGGCACCGAACTGCGCCACTGGTCTGATATGTTGGCAAGCCCGCGACGCCCCATCGCGCAATGGCATACTCTTAAAGACCCTGATGATGGAGAAAAGAAAGATTAAATACTGAACTGAGGTTCGTTGTATGCCTAATATATTAAGCATTCGAGTCAATTCGATGCGTTTTTAAAATTCTGAAAATTGTATTTTTTATTTTCAGGTTAAAAACCAGATGCTATAATGATGGAAGAACAAGTGTGAAGAATAAGCGACTTATTATATTATTATTTATTATAAGTTCATCGGACATGTACACTACTATTTTCATTTCTAACAAAATTTTTGCATCTGACTAATAAAATCATGATGCATTTGCATGGTGGTATTTGTGAAATGAATCCAATACCTATTACGCAATTGTCTTCAATACAGATAGTCCGTATAGGGGTAATGAGCCATGTGCCGAACATTTTAAAATTTCGAATTTATTGAAATAATGATGAAATGAAAGCAAACTTTTCATTTCATCATTAAACTTTATGCTTTTATACCGACTTTCACATGATGCCGAATTTTTTACATTATCTCTGATTTGGTTCAGAAAGCCAAAAATGTATAATACATAAAATAGTTTTTTCCCTATCTGTAAATATTATATTAATACAATTACTCAATGAAAAGAAGTTGATAACGTCCGCAAAATAAAACTCCAATTGTAAAACTTTAAAAAGCCGTCAAAACTAAACGTTCCGATGGTACAAATTTTAGTAAAATTGAGAAAATCGTCTTAAAGGCACTAACTTTAATGATCCATAAAAAATCGGCATAAAGGGAATAATTGTATGATATTACAGTAAAGTCGACTTATCGGGAAAGTCGGCTCATAGGTCATTACCCCCGTTAAGATCTAAATATATTATTTCGTTCAGTTACTGTTAGAATTTTGTAATTAAATAGAGCGAGCGTCTTTTTTTCTGTTTTATATGTGTAGTTCAGCCATGACTGCACTCACGAATATTTATTTCGTAATACGAAATGAGCACAGGATAAGAACATTACCTACAAAAGGATTTATTCGCGTATAACAATAGCATCGACGGTAAAGAAGCAAGATTTATTCATTGAATTAGTCTTAAGAACTCTCATCTTAACTATCCAATAATCTTTCTTGCAAGCCGTTGTGTAAAAAGGTAGAGTATTTGTTAAAATTCCTTTGTTACTTTCACACTATTGAAGTTTCTTATTTTTTATTCTTGCTAAGAAATAAAGTAATCGGCTTCGTTTTATTGAGTGTGCTTTGTTAATATCATATTATTATAAAAGCGTTCACTTGACTACACGAGTAACCAAAAATAAAAGTTCGATTAAAAACCTATAAGAAAAAAGCTATGTAAATAAGTTGTATCCTGTTAAATTTCTTACATTCTATTTTACTAACTTATAAGTGTTATAGTATTGATACCCCTTTATTAAATAATGATAACATTGTGTTCCTCGGGGAGGAGAATGGATTATCGTTAAATTATGTTATGATATCCCTATTTACTTCTTCTTCAAGAAATTCTATTTTGTCTAGGAATCTATTGTCTTCTTCTGAGGAACAATAGGCCTATTGTATAGGTACCTAAACTTATCATTTTAAGGCATGACATTATTTACTCATTAAAATATTTTGGTGTCCAAATCCATATTGTGATAATATCTAAATTTCATTTAATTTTATGTAGGTATTTAATTTTATATTCTATAATTTAGACTAAGTAGAAATAATTACATTTTAATTTATATGTAAATGGACACTCAATATATGTACGTGGTATCATCGAAACTAGTCAAACATGTAAGACTATTTACAAGAAAAATGTTTAAAAATATATATTGTTAAAATGTTCCAAGTCGTTTAAATGGTTCGTAACCTTATTATTAAATTAACAGTAGACTGCTGTTTGTGTTGTCAATAAAAAGTCAGTTTAAATGTTTTGCGGCAGTGCTGTTTTATTGATATCGGTTCGAAGTTGCATTCTACTAACTCTATTAATATTTATAACATCTTAAACAATTTGCGAACATCAAGTACACATTTATACCTATGTACTTAGCTAAAGCTTGACTATTGTTGATCTCAAACTATGTGTTATTGTGTATATAATGTAATCACATGTTAAATTCCACAATCACTTATATAAATCTATGTACCTACCTATAACTAGGAGTAAAGGCGTCGGGCTTCAAGTAAATTTAGAAGTGCACCAACACGAAACAAGTAGGACTAGACTTGTGGTTCAAGTACTGTATGTAACAATAAATATAATTACTGTGTTTATATAATATAGAACGTATTATAGTAAATAATACAACAGATTCATTTAGGTCGAGCTGGTTGAACAAATCCATACTTGACTCTTGTATTGAAAATATTCCTAATATTATTCAAATTTGTTTTAAAAGTAGGCACAACTTTGGAATCATACTTTTGATCTAATAACACAGAAAGAAATATTTATATCACATAGCACCTTTTAATCAAATAAATAATAAAGAATAAGCCTTTGTGAATCTGTTGTAAGTTCACTCAAGTACTTTATAATTCTCAGACTGCAAACATCAGCAGTTAAGCCTCAGTAGAATTGACAATATAGATATTCCATATGCTATTTATTATTAACATTTTGTAATATTAAGAACAAAGGCCACAATATGAGAATAAACGCTAGAGATAGCATTAAGGAAAAAAAATCAAATGATAATAAAAAAATTAGATATACTTGTATAGGTCTTATCCTATAATAAATTCCTCCTGTCATGCTGCAATCATGAACAATTGCCATATTAAATAAAAATCTATTAACAGAGTATTGGTTTTCATCTCTTTACACTTGCCTATCTGAACATGCCTAACATGAAAATGCATGTACAACTAAAAACATTGAAATGTAGAGGGCAAGGTTAACATACAAATTGTGAATGACTAGAAACAGAATTGTATTGCATGAACATTTAATAACATTCTTGAAGGCCTGCATAATGTATCAAGATTAGAAACTACAACTTTGTGTGCCTATTATATAATGCATTCATAATCTTTGAGCATCGGTTAGTACAGTATAGTCTGATAATATACATTCAACCTATTGGATCTCAATGATATAATACACAATTTGATACTGTGTCAACTCATTAGTTGTACCTATGTATTTCAACAAACAGATCTGTAATTACGGTAGAGCAATCTCTGCGTGTGAATTATAAATATTAGTCACACTTGAAGTATAAAATGTTATATCATCAGATAGCTTATATCATAAGATGGTGTTAATGTGTTGGGCTGTTGTAATCATTGCTGTTTGTTACAAACTCCTTGCTAACTTTAGAATCGTAAATATGTAACCAATGTTAAAACCTCATTTGTAGTTGAGATATTCACATAAAATGCAGGGTTTATCTGTGTCATTCCCCATCTCTTGCACCAACTATATTGCATATATATGTAATTTTGTTGACACACAATAATTGTTATCATAGATATAATGTATATACCTATTTCAAAAATTGATTGATAAATTATCATATCACTTGCCACTTAAATAAATAAAAATCATTATCTCATTGTTGTGTTAAAAATTTATTACGATGAATATTTTGTTTAGAAATACTAGATATTTTATTTTATTATTACACAATATAATTTAACTAGAGTTTATAATAGTGATGAATTATGTAAACTATAAAAATGTCTATAATACATAATTACATAGAAAAAGATTTTGTTTTATTCCAAGCTGTTGTCTATGGACACAAAAGTAGGTCCATTTAAAACAGCACACGTGGGCATGAGTGCAACTCTAACTGAATACATTTAAAAAGGGTAAGACATTATTACAGACCTTATAGATTACCATTCTCTTATACTCTTACTCATTGCTTATTGAATCGCCTTAACTACATTTATGTACAAAAATCCAAAACCCTGTCGCAACTACAGGTATTAAATACTTTATAAAAATTAAAAACTTTTTTAAAGTTACCAATTAATTACAAACTTTTTGTACATATTATTATGCTTTTAAGAGCACTGTGTTCACTATGATATAAAACAGGTGATCATTTAGTTGTCATCATAGTACCTTCTCTTCATAGCTCTATACTTCTTCAACTTGTAAAGCGCCTCAATTTCTTTACCAACAAATTCACCATGTTTAATCATCATTTTGACCTTTTCTGGATTCGTTTCTTCACTATTTTTCGTAAACACCTTGTGCAGTCTTTTCCTGAACAAGTCGTAACCTTGAGGCCATTCTCTACCCAGATATAGCAGCTGAAAAAAGAGAGATAAGAACTTATTATTAGACACAGGTAAATATAATATTTACCAACGGGATGTCAGCTATTAAGTAACAACATTTAAAGTTAGTTATTTACTAGTAAATTAATAATGTAGGTACTTACTGTCTTGTAAAGATTTAAAACTGATCTCCGATGCGGTTGAGACATTTTCAACAAACACAGAATCTTCGTGTTTTGGTTTCTATCAACTCAAAACAAAGTTCATAGTCCAAACAATACATAAAAAGATCAAATATCTTGTGCAAACGGAATTCCTGTTATCTCATGACTGACATTGACAACAGGACAGCACTATTTGATTTCTAAAATATGTGAGCAGGATAGGTGATATCTTATGCTGTGTTATCCTCTCCGATGTTGAACGCCACGTAATGGTCGCTGTCAATTTCTTCCAGTCTGTTGAATGCCACGTCGTGGTGTTTTTTTCCCGGTCTATTTTAACTATGAATTTAGCTGCTTTATATTGTTTGCAGCTTTGTCGCACTTAATTATATTAAAGAGAATAAAACAGAGATGCACAGAGGCGCCATTTCCTTACGTCAGTTGACAATGTAAATCGTTTCATTCGGCGGGAATTTTTGTGACGTACGGTTGCTGGTCGAGTAAACTTTGAAATTGAATTTATATATTAATTCGGATGTGAATTCAAAAAAAAAATCATCATCAATTATACATCATTTGATAGTATATTTAATGACCATTCTCAACATACCAATATCTTATATAGCCCCAATACATTTTTTATTGGAAATCGACGTTTTAATCAGAGGCGAAAATGTACCGGGAGTGCTGTCAAAATCGCCCCACAGTTGTGTCAATTCGGACCAATATGGCGCCACTTTCAACTTAAGCAAAAGCAAGTGAAGAAAACTTTTTGACACATATGCAGTGCTGCCAACATAATGTAAAAATCGTAATATCTCGAGTACTGGTACTGCACTACTAAATCACTATCAGTTAGTGCCTTAGAGCGTATATATCTAGAAGGGCAGCTGAACGAGTGGGAAGCGTGATCGGAGTAGAGAGAGAGAGACCGAGTTTGGTTAGCATCTGTCTCTCTCACGCAAGGTTCTGATTGGTTGGTGCATTTCCCGCCAAATCAGTCATGCAAATTGGTATGTGGACTACATCACTACCAGACTACCACCAGGATACATCCTCTGAATGCACAGAGACATTAAAAAGGGCAATTTGAGATTGCTATACGTGGATTTGAGGCAATATTCTAGTATTTTTTTTAACTACTTAAAAAGCTAATAATGATAGAATAACAATGCACTAAAATATACTTTTTTTTTAATTTATTTATTGATACAATATATACAATTTAGGTGTAATCTATAGAACATCACAAAACCTTGACAGGTTTGTCTGGACGTTGAATCACTTTTGAGCAATCTATTAACATACATTATCTGAAAAACATCTCAAAACTAAAAACAATGTTTTTATAATAGTACCTACAATTCGCTTAAACTATTTATCACTAGGAAACCGGTTATCGAACCGTTCGACGCATGTCCTGTCCGATACTACCTGACTTTGTTATGAGGTTATGATCATATTATGAACTGTAGTTATACAGAAGGAGTTTTACACTATAGACAGGATGTTGCACTTTCTTTTTTTTTTTACTTATATACCTATTGTAAACCTAACAGCTGAAATGTCGCGCCGCGCACTTGCTTGCAACATTATAAAGGTAAGGAAGCTAAAAAATAAGTACTTGCATAATAATGTTTATTAATTTTAAGAATCTGTATTAGAATCATAATTCTGCTTATCACATCACACTAATATAATATAACTATAAAGGCGAAAGTTTGTGAGTGTGTGTGTTTGTTACTTTTTCACGCAAAAAGTACTGAACGGATTTGATGAAACTTTACAGTAATATAGCTTATACATCAGAATAACACATAGGCTACTATATGCCACGATAATCGACATACACGCGGGAGCAGCCGCGGGCAACAGCTAGTAATCTATACTTGTATATATATAATAAAGACTGTTTAAGCACTTAACAAAATTCAAAACAGTGGTTCCTACAAAATTATTTTTTGGCATAGTATGTACCTACCTATATTAGTAAATTTTAAAATGTTTAAAAAAATACTACATTATTTATTTTTTTAGGAACTACATAGTATCAATAATCATAAATTGATTGCAATGAACAAAAATGCAATATGTGGTTTTAATATAATTGATTGGTTAAAGTTATTGTCAGTATGTTTGATGACACTGACATCCCCAATAACGATTGCCGATGTTCATGATGAAGACCGACGACCTAACGTTCTCACGTGCCACGGCGGGGAAACACCGGCATCTTCGTTACTCCGGCCTACTTTTAAGAATTACTTGTAAGGAAAACCCAACAGTAGCCCGACACGAGAATAGCACTCCAGACCTCTTGATTTGCAGTGGCTTACGCTAATCAACGACACAGCAATAATCATTTAGCAGATAAGTCGAGGACAGACGGACGGGTATGAAGAAGCTATAGGTAAGGATTCCGAGACGTAAAGTACATACCGAAGATCGCGATTAGGTAAACAAAGGGCGTTAGAGTCGTCGTCGACGTCAGATGTATATGAAATTATATACGACACTTCACAAAAAAATGATTTTCCTAATGTTTATCTTTCTGTCTGTCTCACTGTTTGTTCTGGCTAATCTATGGATCGATTGGGTCGGTTTTGACGGGACTTTCATTGCTAGATAACTGATTATATAAGAAGTAACCACTAGCAAAGCAACTTTTATTTAAAAGTAGCTTTGCCCTGCATGTTATCAGCGATTTTTGTTTTATAGCTATAGCAAAACCACGGGTGCAGTTAGTTAATAACTTTTAGTGTTTCTTTTGCTTCAAATTGTTTGATTCTCGTTAAAAATAATTAGATGTATACCTTAGTATACATCTAATAATTTTAAGTACAGATATACAAATAAATAAATTAGAACGCGACGGTTTTACGGTCGCCTTGGCACCCTTTTTTCAACCGTTTCGTATCCTAGCTACACATTTATTTATATGTAAATTGTATCCGTGAAATATTAGCACTGGGTATTTTTACTGTTTCAATTAAATTTTCTTTAAATCTGTGATCATAATCTAAAATATTAAACCATCAACCTAAAACTTTGCTGTAAGAATGGCAGATGAAGAATACCTTGATGATGAAGGTACCTTTAACTCATATAATACTTTGAATACGTTGTTCGAAGATATCAGTGCATGAGGTAATGTAAAGTACTTAGGTCAAGAAGCATGAAACAAATTGGGTGGCCTTAACAACATAAGTTTCTAATAACAATCAATATTTCGCTACCCATGGTAAATTCCGACGAGATCAAAATCTGTTTACTTATTTATTTGCTTTGATGCACTTTGTAATACTAGCCGCTCTATAAAGAAATAAAAGTTAGGTTATAGAAACATATTTTTAAGTTTTCTTAAAATAACTTTAAGTGGAACACAACTCTTAAGTAGACTTTTTTATGGAATAGGGGGTCTATACTCTAATCTATACTCACTGCATACGATCCAGACGACTTCTACTCGGGTATGGGCCTCCGGTATCCTCACTCACTCGGTGATACACAGCGCAGGCACTGATCAAGCCAGCCCATGCATGCCGAAGCGTGGCTCTCCCACGGTAAACTTTTTGACTGTGATATTGTCGGATGACAATACATCCTGTCCGCCGCGCCGGCTCGGCACTTGTATAAACCTTTCGTCTGAACCCTATGTATTTTATATGAATAACTATCTTTTGCCGAAGATATCATTAGGGCCTATGAAACACTAATAAAAACCGATCGCCAGGTGAACAAGAAGAAGAGGAGGAAGCAGCTCCTGAGGAGGTAGAGGAGGAAGTTGAGGAAGAATCTATACTCACTGAATACGATCCAGACGACTTCTACTCAGGTGCAGTTACTTCGTTAGATTCAACCTTACCAATGGATTTATTTGAATTTGAGTATCCTTTTAATAAATATTTATATATAAGTAGGTACATTTCTTAAATATTAATCTGGAAATAACGTTTATGCAGTAAATAGTATTTAAATATCCCTCATAAAATTTAAGAAAATGGTAACAGTTATACTAATAACGAATGCTAGCCGCTTTTCGCATTACATCACTGCAAATTTTAAACATCGTGATTTTATTTTAAACTAATCATACGACTATAATGCTGAAATTTAAAAATACGTATGTTACGTAAAATGCTTTCTTACTGAGTCCTTACAACGCAAAAAATATCAACTGCCAAAATTAAAATTGTAATACTCAGTGATTACCCACACATTACATGCTTCTCTGTGTTTCTGAATGAGTCAGTTAGAACGTAAAATTTTAAATGAATAGATAGCTTTTAAAGATTGAATCTTGGAAACAAACGCTTAGAGATGAGGTAGCGATGATTCGGTGTGCTTGGGCCGGCTCGACTTGAACATAAATCATGATTGGATACCACCTCCTTAGAGAAATCCACTGTTAAGCAATTTGTTTTCTTTTTACCGAGTATGTGAGACAACAGGAGCTCAAACTTTTCCTTTTAATCCTCAACTCACTCTTAGGCACTCAAACAACATTAGGGATGTTTTCATGATCTCTTCTCTTCCAGTCAGGTGATCTATTTGAAATTTTTCCATAATGCCTTAAAAATTATTATCATCACAAACTTTTATTATCAGCTATTTGCAGTCCACTGTTAGACATTGGCCTCTCTCATTAAAAACTACTACTACACTATTGAGAAACTATAACTAATAAGAAAAAACCGAGATCAAAACTTACATTACCTATCAATCGTGCTCTAATTGTATTTATTCTCTTAACTAATAAAGACATTCATATGGTTACAACTGCCACAAGTATTTCAATCTATGCGCATGCGATGAAACAGTTGTGTGCTGGTCCGCTGGAAGTATTATCACCTTTCTCGATGTGAACACCAAGCAGACTTGGTTCCGTCGAAGCAGCACAGGGGGAACTGTCGGAGCTATCACGGTGAGCATACACTTGGACATATCTATTTTATGTAGGTACATTATTAAGATGACCTTTATATAATTATGTTTACATCACGGAATCTTGAAACTAGACTTTAAAAGTCATAACAATTAGAAATTTTATATACTAAGCGTGTCCTGAAGGATATAAAGCCTTAATTCTTACTTGCTTAATCTCTACTGAGAAAATAATTATCATTTAAGATAAAAAAAGCGAAACTAAACTTATGTGGCTAGCAAAATAGTCATTAAGAAAAAAAATACTATTGTAAAATCGTGGGGTACCGATTGTTACAAGTTCGATTTTGTAATGGATATTATTAAAAGTAAGGATATTATAAAATAAACTGTCTTAAAAAGAACCTATGCTATTATGAGACGAATTCACTTTCTAACAGAGAAAGCGTAATAGAAAGCAGAGAATGTTTTTTGGTATAGTTATAGTATAAATATTTAGGATAGTATTTTATAATTATTTGAGTAAAATGAATGCAATATCTGTATTTTTTACATTTTGCCTCACAAATCGTTTTGAAAAATAAACTATGTATTAGTGTAGTTCAGATCTTATTTCGTCCATCGCATTAATTCAACTAGCTCAACGATTACGAAATAATACGCTGAATTAATCCATCTAATGTTTATTTCAGTCCTATAGAATAGATCCGAATTATCGTATAGCTATTGGGGAAGACCGAGAGGGTTACCGAGACCCACTAATAATTCTCTATACATGGCCACAAATGGACATAGATGCTGTACTTCGGGATGGTACTACTAACGCATACTCTGTATTAGACTTCAGGTATTTTTAGTAGCATTTCCTATAAACTCTCATATACTTTATATAAATAGATAAGGATACTTACTATATATATTATATCCCAGTATTGAACTAACCTGTTCATTGTAGCAATGTGTAACAGTAGCGAAATGATGCCCTGAACTCCCAACCTAAACGAATCAAAAAAGGGCATGCAGCATTGATGAACTCAGACAAAATAAAAGACGAATGTCAGGACCGTAGTAAGTGGAGATCGAATGTCTCTGCGTATCCCTATGGGAAATAGGCTTGACTTTATATTAAGTGTTAATACTTTCTACACTATAAACAATTGAATGCGTATTAAACTGCTATTTCTATTGAAGTCTTTTAAGTTATCAATCCAAAATATGCTGCTAATTTTCAGTCCTGATGGTGAATTATTGGCGTCAGTGGGCAAGGAACCTGATTATAACCTCACCATTTGGAATTGGAAACGTCATAAGATTCTTTTACGTACAAGCGCTTTTACATATGACGTCAATACCGTAATGTTTTCACCTTACTGTCCAGGACAGGTTTCTACTGCAGGTGATTTCCTTTTTTTTGGACACTTAGATACACCAAACACCTTTCTTTCAGCCATGTGTGTACTTCAAAAGTATTGGCCATTCAGGTATTGATTTAGTTTTGTTCGGCCACTCAATTTTCTCATTGTGAGATCTTACAATATGTAGCCATTATCCACATGTTGTCCTGTGTTTTGTTTACAATTTGCTTTATGTCTAAGATATATCTATGTATAAGATGTGTAGTCAAAAATTTCTATTGAATCAAAATGTTATAGCTTCTACTCCCTACTAATGCATTTTTTTTTTTTTTTTTTTATGTTTGACCCTGCCAAAATGACTCTACTCTGCCTGATGGAAAGCATGAGTAGAATCCAAGAGTGGTGGTCACCATACTGCGAATGCAGACAATGCAACAATGCAGCATGGTGACCCACACGATGGCGGGCTAGTGATGCTTTCGCATCATTGGGCCTCCGGTCTCGCACTCACCAACGAAACACGACAGCATGATCGCTGTCATTTTACGTTGATTTTCTGTGCGAGGGTAGTACCGCCCCGGTCGAGCCGGCCCGTTCGTGCTGAAATCAGCGTGGCTCTACTACCTACTGAATATTCTATCTAATATATTATATCATCTATGAAAAATGTTCTTTCTAGGAGCTGCCCATATAAAATTTTGGAAAATGTCGGAAACATTCACAGGGGTTAAGTTGAAAGGAGAACTGGGTAGGTTCGGTAAAACTGAAATCTGCGATGTCCTTGGTGTTTATCCAATGCCCGATGAAAAGGTAAGAATGACCTTCTATTATAAGAAACTATTTAAGGATGCCGGAACCTCTGCTAAATAGTACAAGTGAGATATTGATGAAAACTATGATGACCTTGTTTTAAAAGTTTTAATGAGAATGTGTTTTAAATATGCATATTTGTTGTGGTTTTTTTAGGTGCTATCGGGATGTGAATGGGGTAACGTCTTAGTGTGGGAAGCTGGTCTTGTTAAAATAGAAGTAACACGAAAAGGACGAAAATCCTGTCATAATGCTCCAGTTGTAAGTAACTACAGAAAAGAACACAGCACCCGAACTTTAATAGCAACAATATTTTATAAATACACCTAACAGAAGAGGGACTACATACATAATCTTCTTCCTAGCTTTTATTATTCCCAAAATTATTATTTTGGGGTCGGCTGCTATTTCAACATTCGTTCTAACTAATAACGATTGCAATAGATATGATAAATAACGTGCTCTCTAAAGTACGAAGCTGAAACACCGCCAAATTCAATACTCCGGGCTCTTATTAAAAATTTCTTTTAAGAAACACGTATTAACACTTTTTAACCCGTCCTGGGAATTGAACGTAAAACGGCAGTCGCAAATGCTACACCAACGAGGCAGACAGACTAATATATATAATACTAACAAAACAACTCTTAAAATAGATTTGTTCCCCACGTATTGCATATTTATTACAGATCCAATTTATGTTAAGTCCAGCGGGTGATGAAGTAACCACGATAGCACGAGACGGTTGTATTCGTGCGTGGTACTGGGATACTGTGGAACAAGCTGATCCGCCAGAGGAAGATCCTTATGTCGAACTTAATCCTGTTGCGGAAACGTGTGTATGTATGATCTCGTTTGTCTCTGATATCCGACTTTGTATACACGATGAAATGTATCCCGAGAGACTTTTTTTCATTGTAATAGAAACGTAGTAATCATCAGTACACTCAGTACAACGCAGCGTACGATCTAAGAATCCTATAGTCATACGTATAATAAGTAATAATCATTCATGCGTTTGTATAACATAGGATAAACCTACTTATGGATGTGTGTAATCTATATCTATGCAAATAAATAAAATTGGAGTGTCTGTTTGTAATGTTAACATAGCTGCTTTGTTATAAATGTATATGTATGTTTACACGGTACATGTACCAAAATAACATTTTTTTTAATTTTTGTCTGTCTGTCTGTCTGTGTGTTCCGGGTAATCTCTGGAACAGCTGGACCGATTTTAACAGGACTTTCACTGGCAGAAAACTGATGATACAAGAAGTAACTTAAGCTACCTGCATAGTAAGTAGTAAGTGTTACCCGCGGTACGACAATAACCGCGGGTAACACCGCGGGACTCGGCTAGTTCCTAATATAAGTATGAGTACAAAAGAGCTTATGGTTTTACTTTGAAAATCATGAATATCACAACAAATGCCATTTAGAGACGAGTTATCGAATGAATACTTAATTGTAATGTAAATTAAACTGTACTTCCATTCGACCTATATTTTAATGTGCTGTGCTACTGTCTTATATTTTCAAATAAATTACAGGTGCCTGGTTGCCAAATAATGTGTCTCAAACACCAAAAAGATATGTATTGGTACGCCCAAGTAAGTTCTTATTTGGATTCGTTGTTCTTACCTGATTATTTCATTGCACGAATGGGGTACTAATTCACGTGGTCACCATTTTCTATACTGCTCTGAGTATTTTGGGTTCGATTTTCAGTTGGTAAAACACTGATCCACAAATTGTAGTTACTAGTCTGAGTCTGCTAGTGCTGGAGTTGTCTTTATGGGAGAGAAAAAAATATTTTCTATACTAATAAAGTAATGGTTTTATGAAACTGACCGTGGGACAGCCACGCTTCGGCATGAATGGGACGGCTCGACCGGAGTGATACAACGGCGTCACAAAAAATCGGTGTGAAATAGTGCTTGCGCTGTGTTTCACCGAGTGAGTGGGGGTACCTATCTATTACTTATAATAAAACTGTAGAGAAGTCAATTCTGTACATTGAATATATATTAAAAATTAATATTGGGGGATGAATGGTTATCGATACTGATGCCAAAAATGTAATCAGTAAGTTTTTTGTCTGTCTGTCTGTCTGTCTGTCTGTCTGTCTGTCTGTCTGTCTGTCTGTATGTGCACGCATGGGTCAAAAACTACTGAAGGGATTTTAACCAAACTTTGTACGATTGTAGTCCATACTCTTGGGCAGGTTATAGACTATATAACATAACGCTAAGATGCATAGGAGCTGAGCAGTGACGATAAATTTGAAGCAAGTCGGATGTAAATTTTCGCTTTCGAGCTCTTATCCTCGCGTACGTTGATCATACACCAAAAATATGTACTACAAAAATGATGGTCTTCAAAAGATCTACAAAAAAGTCCTAAATAGTATATTTCTATCTTTTATAAATTAGCCACAATAACGTGTTTAAGTGTTAGGCATTTCTTCAAGGTGTATTAAATACTTCAATATGTTGTATTTCACATGGATATATCCTTATCACTATACACTTTAATATCTTTTTAAAATAAAATACAGAATTATAAAATTATAATTAGTAAACACACAAGATATAGATGAAATAAAACTTCCAAATCTCGCCGCACCAGTATAAGTACGACATTACGGTTGATTTTTGTTTAACACGCGAAGCGGCGGGAAAAAGGCGGGAGCGCTCACGCGCTGACTCCACTCGAATTGTCACTGTTAATGCGAACGAACGTGGTTCTTATTGACTCTTCTCGGAATAAGCGCGCTTTAGATTTAAAAAATACATAGATACGTAGTTTTTAGATATCAGTTTAAAGTAGGTATTAGATAATAATATAATAAGTTTGTTTAGTGTTTTTTTTCTCCTTCTTTTCTTTATATTTATAGTTGTAAAATTAATAAGTATAATTTCAAATAAGTAAATTTATGCAATGACAATAAATAAATCGCATCATCAGACTTTCCGCGTTGCTGGAGTAGATCTTAGTCTCAGATGTTTTTCACATGGGCAGTTGTACGTCGCTTTTTCCTGGGTCAGTAGTTCCACAAATCTTTATGCATACGTACCGGAAGCGTCCACTTTGAATAAATGTAATTAAATAGATTTTAAAGGCAGCGTCATATTTATCTATTAAATTGTAGTTTAATAGTCTATAGTTACAAAAAAAACATTATTGTAAAAGGAGATCCACGCGGACGAAGTCGCGGGCACAGCTTTAAACAATAAGATATTATGTCGCATGTCTGGTCAAAGTACAGAATATTGCTTCATCCATCGGGTGGTGAAATGACTACTTTACCGGATCTAATTTTTAAATTCGTTACTTTACTTACCACTTTTACCCAATAATAGGCTATTTGACTAATTATTGGAAATCGTTTTAAATTATTCTTTTTTACATAATTGGCACATTCCGATATTTTGCAGAATTTCTACTGTATTATGAACTATTATAATAGTATAATATTAATAAAATTGGGGAAAACTGATAAAATGAACTTAAATTTAAGATAAAGTTCAAGTTTGACAACCATTTCAAAAAACGATATTTCTGTAATGGCGCTGGTCACATGAGACGCGTGACGTCACACTCTAGCCACAACAAAACAAAACAGCGCCGTTTAAGTTAATTTTATCAGTTTTCCCCAATTTTATTAATTAAAATGTCGAATAAATGGTGTGTAGTGCCACAGTGAACAAATCTATACATCTATACAAATAAATAAAATTGGAGTGTCTGTTTGTAATATCAAAATAACCGCTTTTTACTAAATGCATATGTGTGTATACACGGTACATATACCAAAAATGTAGTTAAAAAATTTTTTGTCTGTCTGTCTGTATGTTTGTCTATTTGTTCCGGGTATTCTCTGGAACAGCTGGACCGATTCTGACGGGACTTTCACTGGCAGGTAGCTAATGATCCAGGGAGTAACTTAGGCCACTTTATTTAGACTAACTTTGTCTCGCGGTGTTACGCCGAAATGTATGTATGCGCGTAACTTTCGATCGGCTACACAAAATTATATATTTGTTTTATGTGTTAGTTATTCTTAGGACAAGGTTTGTGTACAAGAAAAATTAAAAAATAAAGGAAAAAGTTTTTTTGTCCGTGACTACACCCTACCCATGGGTAGCTGGTAACGAAAGAAAAATATGGTGGTACGAAGTCCGTCGGGTCAGATAACATCTTTAAATACCACGCTTTGTACTATTTCAAAATGTAACCTAAAAGCATTGAGATATATCTACCTACATAAAGTAAATTAGATTTTACAAAAATAATGAATGAATTTTTCCAGAGGTTATTACAGAAACAATTTTATGTTGTACTTATGCAAGTGCAACATAGCTGCTTTAACATTTTTCAGTTCTGCAGCATAGTTATCAGTGTTATTATTATGTACTAGCTGAACGCCGCGGTGTTACCCGCAGTTATTGTTGTACCACAGGTAACGCCGCGGGACAAAGTTAGTCTAAAAAAAAGTAGCCCAAGTTACTTCCTGGATCATCAGCTACCTGCCAGTGAAAGTTCCGTCAAAATCCGTCCAGCCGTTCCAGAGATTACCCGGAAGAAACAAACAGACAGACCAAAACATTTTTAACTACATTTTTGGTATATGTACCGTGTATATATATACATAGACATATAGTAAAAATCGGTTATTTTAATACTACAAACACACTCCAATTTTATTTATTTGTATTGATAGAAAAGTGCAAACATAAAAGCGTGTATCTAAGCGGCACGCACAAAATTTGGTTCCTTTTTTTTCGAACCACTTATTAAATAGTTTATTAAAAAAAAGTACTGCAGAATTAGCTCACAGATCGATTATTACCACTCCGAAAACATAAAACGCAAACAATATTCAATAGAGGAATCTTTCGTTTATTAGCATGTGACGTCACCAGAGTTGCAACCAATCACAAGACGTTTATGTCGCAGACAAAATTTCAAAAAAATTGATAGTTTTATTTCGTGCAATCTGCGAGAAACTTAAATTATTTTGTTTGATTTATGTTATATGTCTTTTTGACTATTATCTTAAAGGATGACCACAATCCATAGTTTTTTTCCCTTTCCGCTTTAAACGCGTGCAGTGTCTGGTGAGTATGTGAGTCTATGCTTTGCGATGACGATAAACAAGACATAAGGTCAGACGTTGCGCACCGCAGGCATAGACCTCACCACAAACTGTTTCAGCAACGGAAAGCTCTATGTGGCTCTGTCGAGGGTGAGCGATGCTGCTAATATGTTCGTATATTGTTCCAATGGCATTACACATAACATAGTATACAGTGAAGCTCTTTAAATAAAGGTAACACTGTCACAATATGTGGACATATCAGTGAAATAGCATGCTTATACAGGGTTAGGGAATACATACATATAAAAAGAAATACTCATAACTATTACCGCGAGTCCGAGCCCTGAAATCGGGAGAAAAAAAAACCGCTACTAAAAAAATGATTTTTCAACCCCCTTTCGGTTAGCATGAACTTTCCTTTTATACATTTTTTGACATTTTGTTGCAATCTTGCTCAGTATTAATTATAGTTTTTATTCATGGGCATCTACGAAAAAACGTTAAAGTATTGGAATACTTTGAGATTTATCTGATATCTGATTTATATATTTATATGTATATTACGAGAGAGCCTCGGGAAAGAGACAACGTTTAACACATGAAATAATAAAGACTCGCACGAAGCACTTTGTTTCAGTATTTTATACGCACAATGAAGAAACTACATACCTGATTTACTGTCTTCTGAGAAATACAAAGAAAGTCTTGCAAAGTGCAACAGATCATAGCGTTGCTTAATCCTACTAATATTATAAATGTGAAAGTTTGTAAGGATGTATGGTTGGATAGATGGATGGATGTTTGTTACTCTTTCACGCAAAAACTACTGAACGGATTTGAATTACACTACAGTAATTTAACATAAACTTCAGAATAGCACATAGGCTACAAATAATAAAGATAGTGTGTGAATTCTCTAAAATATGACGATAAGTGTCAAGTAGGTAGTAGAAAAAAATCTACCATCTGTGAGCTATACTGGCGTGCGCCGCCAAAATCGCTAAAGTTTTACATATGTAATGTTTGATGGAAATGTTTATCTTAAAAGCCGTTATAGTTAAAATGTGTAAGCCATTAAAGCCAACATAGTGAACCATAACTACAATAAAAATTAATGATTTATTTCAAATGCACATTTGGTCTGGTAGTAATAAGTTGATTCCTAACCCCTAAGGTGTCCACGGCCATTCATTGGCCGTATAAAAACATCGTCTATTGTGTCACCGGCCAGCCACTGGCCGGTCAATGACCGCGAGTCGGGAAATTATCGAGAGAAATTGTCGGGAAAATGGAATTATTAGTGACACTCATGCTGTGCTTATGTCAAAGTGACGTGACACCTGAGGGGAAATGAAAATGGATACATTTATCGCTTCTGGTATTTAAAGTAGATAAAATATATCTTTTGCGCTACATCATTTGGACAAATAAATATTTATACAAATAAATACATACAAATAAAGACAAATAAATAAATATTAAAATTAATAGTTGCGATAATGACAAACCGACTGCGTGATATTACGATGGCGCATGGCGGTTGGCGCGGGGAATAGGTTGCTCATCGCTGAGTGCGCGACCCGAACGCGGGTAGGTAGGTTGACGCGTGAGGGCAGACGACGATGTTGGTTGTGTCCGTTTTGCGAATTTTCAAGGCATTTACAATTAGCTAAAAACGCATTTTACTTAAAGTAATATAGGACTAAGGTTAAGTATTGACAGTTTTTTTAGAAGTTACACGTGCAAAATTCCACGTACAAACTTCGTTTTTATTTTAATTACATTACATAGGTTGTAGGTAGGTAAGTTGTCAGTGTCAGGCTGTTTTATTTTTCATATGCGACTAGCACCAAATATATTATATGTTAAATTATACATGGTATTATGTTTTTGTTTGTTTAACCGTTTTTATCATCAATTACACGAACATTATAAAGGTGAAAGTTTGTAAGTGTGTATGTTAGTTACTCTTTCACGCAAAAACTACTAAACGGATTTGGATGAAACTTTACAGTGAAATAGCTTATACATCAGAATAACACATAGACTACTATTTGCCACGATAACCGACATACACGCGGGCGGAGCCGCGGGCAGCAGCTAGTTATAAATATAACTATTGAACATAAATAAATAAATAAATTCATTTATTTAAATTTTTAAACTTAGTAGGTATATAGTTATATGAACAATTTAATTGTATAAAGGATGTACTTTTCAGGATGCCAATGGCGGATTATGGACAGTTGAGTTAGAAATCGATAAACTTGAATGCAACCATCGCAAAATACTAACGTGTCACGCAGGAAGTATTGTTGCCATGGCAGTGTTAAGAACTCAGCCTATACTAATAACCGGTGGTGAAGACGGGGCTCTGCATGCTTATAACACGTATACTCACACCCTCCTCGCCCGATATCAATTTCCTGTGCCTATATCCTGCATCTTTTATCCACCTTTAGATGTAAGTTTAACTTTAAAATCTATTTTCCAAGCACTATAATTTCACTTTGCTTAACAGAGATCTCTCCAAATATCAATACTTCGTTTTTCTGCAAACAAATTCGCTTTTAACGTTGTGTTTATCATTCAGGTAGATAAGACATCAAATATTTTCATGGTTGGGTTTAAAGACGGTATAATGCGAACTTTGCTACTACATCCCGACCGGTTAATAAATCGTCAGAGTCTCATCGACATCCGCGTGCATTCAGCGCTCACGATACACAGTGAAGATTCTGCTAACGCTGATGTTATAGATCTATTATCGGTTAGTCAATATGTTGGTCTTTTTTGTGATTAAGATTTGGTCCTTAACCATCAAACATGAAGGACAATAAGAAGATTAATTTTATTAACAAAAATTTATATTCTCGTTTGAAAAAGTTACGGATGTATATTTTTCAAACAGTTTGATGTTTTTAAGACTGGTAGTTAGGGGACCCTTGAAAAAGCCAATCTACTAATAGTAGTATTAATTTAAGCAGCATAATACTGAATTTGTGATATACCAATAACAAATAAATCCAATATTATTTTTCAGCTGTTAAAACCACATTCTAAGTCTCTTACTCAGATATCAATAAATCATCAGCGCACTTTACTAGTTACGTGCGGGGAAGATTGCACTATATTCATGTATAAGTTAGAGCTAGCCACGCCCTTCCAATTGCATAAAATTGGTTTCATAGAAACACCTAATAATATAGCTTATATGACGTGGAAACCGGGTGAGGTAAGTGAATCAAAAATAACATGTTTATATTATCAATTTTACTTTTACTCAGTGATTGAGATTTTAGAAGCCACAACTCCTAATCTCCTTAAGTCTAGCGCTGAGAACGAAGAAAAGAAAAAGAGAGAAAGAAAAAGAAAGGAAGAAAGAGAGGGCAGCGACGCTTGAGTTGCAGGTGTTCATGAGCGGCGATGATTACTTGCGATCAGATGAGCAGTCTCCTCGTCAGTCCTCATTGACCTCCTACAGTATTAAAGAAACATATTAGTTGGTCATTTTGTTTCATATTTATTAACTAACTTCGAAATGATTTTTTCATTACATGGAAAAAAATGAGTAAAACTTCATTCACCCCGTTTTTTGCGCAAAGGAACATGTACTTCTATTGTGCGGTCAAGTTGGACTAGTTATGGAAGCTGTACTGCCAAAGATTGAAAGTCGAGTTTATAATGAAATCACAACCTTCAGGCTCGAGTTCGAGTCTTATGTAGAGACTCTAGTAAAAAAGCACTTGTAAGTACCTTTATTACATTACATTTAGTACATTTGGATGCTTTACTGCTGAAGTTATGAACGTGTTTTCAAAATTTTAAAGCTTTTTATGAATAACTTCCGGATATGGTAAGCTTATGAAGCTTATTAAGTAAACATAGCAGTAGAAGATCATATAAAAGGGTGGTCTGGAATAGTAAATTTCAAAAAAAAAAATTTTAATTCACACATAATTCTCTTCAGTTAGTGTTCTTCGAGTTTATTACATTCGAAACGGGAATTACTTCTAGTGAAAGACTCATCCTTTAACAAAATGTAAATTTATAGAGTTGTCAGCAAGTCTGTTTGTTAGATATCGTATTTTAATTAAATATGTTAACAGCATGCGCAATAGACCATTTCCCACTGAAGAAGACCTTGCTAGTTTAGATGAAGAAGCTTTGAAAGCAAAAGATGAAAAAGATGACGAAGACGAGGAAGAGGAATATGTTGGCGCTATAGAACTCAGTAAGTTTTATTATACAACAAACTACATAGAAAATAAATTATTTGATTTCGTCCGACCTTAAATAACTTGTCATCTACGTCTTTGCTACGGCCGGTACGGTTATCTTTATGAAAAAACCAAAATTTTCACTGCGCAATTACGAAGTTGTTAAAACGAATAGCTTTTCTAGTTATTCTCTTATAAATTTAAAGATACTACGGGTACTTTTGTGCCCGACCCATTTATCGCAAATGGCCGAGGCTTATTTCATTATCATCCATAAATAGATTTAACTGTTTAACGTTGAAATAAAAATATGTTTGATAATTAACCTGATATTCCGGTAATAAATCGATTCGAGCACATCGCAATAATTGTCCATTTCGCTGACCCTCATCACATTAATTTTAAAAAATCAAAAATTAGTTACATTTAGATTTATTTATCAAGATGGCCGTTATATTAATTCAATGGTAATTGTTTTGGTTCCCACTAGCTCAATCAGTTTGATCCTTGAAATAGTGAGGTTTTGTTCTTTTGTTATTTATTGCAATGAAATTATTTATAAATTTCCCTAGTTCTACTGCATTTGATTGAGAATGAAACATAAAAAAATCATATTTACAGTTTTTTAAATGTTTACATCAGCCCCTTAAAAAATACAGCTGAAATAGGGATCTGACGCAAAACGCAGTTTTTCTAGACATAATCTGTAAGTAGATTCTTCGGAGTCTTACCACCACCAGTCTCAGTCCTTGTACAGTCAGCATCATAATCATTTGTGCTCTCAGAATGCTCAAAATTATGTGAAAAACTTCAATTTTATATTGGCAGACATAGTACTCAAATTGTATTCTTCATCTGAGTTGTCAAATGGTATCTATTTTTCATTTTTTTAAACCTTTTTAGTAAAGTAATCTAATGAAAAAACGCTACTAAAAGATAAATAGATAGAGAGAATGGTTAGTAAATTGTAATTTTTTGGTGATATGCGTTTCAATTGAGCGATCACCTTTATTGGATTTAAACTTTATGAAAAGCTTCTTTTACAAAGCAGAGGTTGCATTCACAATCATTCCAATTCTTTACTAACGCTAGAAAGATACAAAAATTACACATTGTATTATGGTCTACACTCAAACTGAACTTAAGGTGATCAATCCGATTGAGTGACCACCTTCCGCAAGCTAGTTCTTTTTTTACAGTGAACGAAAAAGATAATATTTAGTACCTAAATTAGTTTTTACAAATCTTTTACTAAGTGTAGTAAATATCAATTAGTGTTATCAGATATCGATGTCTATCTGTCACGATCGAGGGACCACCTTTGACCGATTGTGAAATTGAGTTACTGCTTTTACATAACAGTTACTAAATTTACAATTGTTTGAGAACTTTAATAAAACGTGGTGCATTCCAAAAATCTAATATAATACCACATAATACCAGTTTATGTGCCACGTAGTTGCACTATCCGTGAAAATGTGTAAAAAATGTAAATTAATAAAGGCCGAGTAAAGTCGCAATGTCGGTAATGGAAACATTTTTCCGGTATAAATTTACCAAGCGGTTTCTTGTTTGCTCGTCCTAATGGTATGAAAGTATATTTACTAAGAAATATATATTTCAATTTAAATATATAACATATCTATCACAGCTGAGAGATAACAATGTCATCCAGTGACATTAATGTTGCTAAAAGCACTATGTTAATTATCCTCAAAAGAGATTTTCTTTTAAAGGAATTTCAAAACGACTCTATCTCATTGAAATTCTTGCATCCATACTCCATTTCTCAGTATAATAATATTATAAATAGAATATATTTGAATACTCCGATATGTTTATTTTCTAAAAATATTCGAAAGAAAAGATATGTCAGTTACGTCATCTAAGAAATGAACGGGATAGGTATTCAAGGAAAAAAGTGACGCAAATATTTAAAGTCAACAATTTTACTATAATGTACAGTTTTGCTACGAGCAATAAAGTTGATTTTTCTTCATTAAAATAAATTAACTGGTTTGTTTGCCTAGATACCACTGAACAACCTATTTGATAACGTTAATATGAACACTCTGTCAGCCAACACAATTTAACAACTGATAGTTAAGTTAAATTTGACCAATTTGAAAGCGTACAATAATTTGAGTACCATGTCTGCCAATATAAATTTGAATTACTGTTTTTCACATAATTTTGAGCACCCTGAGAGCACAAATGATTATGATGCTGACTGTGCCGATTTTCATGATTGTTTTTTAAATGGAAAGGATTTAATGAACACTAAGATCTGATGATGGCATCCAAGTGAAATCGATCGATTTGGTCGTTCTTGAAGTCAGTCATTTATTTTGTTAAAATTTTATGGAATATTGTATTAAAATGTGTTATTATTTTATGTTACATAATTAAATTTTTAGTGGAAAGCGAAAGTATGTTGGGTACAACAGTAACTTGGGCGGAGTACTGTGCTGAAGGTGTTTGGGTGGTACAGAAAGGGACTGGTGCTCTTCTGTTAGTGAGACCAGGATCAAACAAAATTCTGAAATATGCTCCAATACCTGACGCTTGGTGTGATGACCTTACATCTCTAATATTCGTGTAAGATTTATGCATAGTATTAATATTTTCTTAACCGTTTGACATGAACCGAAATTGTATAGTTCTGTAGATAGTAACTGTAGATAATACAATAGATAGTATCTGCAGATATTTATTTATTTATTGATTATAGTAACAAAATAATTTTAATGCAGATGTGAGGGACGCTACTTGATAGTAGGTACCAACACCGGGTATATCCGTGTACTACGGCAGCCTACGCCAGAAGAAGATAACCCAGACGCACATTACATGATCTGGATGACTGCCATGCAGAAATTACTTAAGAAACTAAAAGGCAGGCGGCTAGCGAAAGAAGAGGTTTGCGTGCCTTTTTTGTACCATTTCTATATATTCCACATGTAATTTCTTTCGCGTGTATTAAAATCCGCAGTGCCACTCATCTTACTTAAGCGTCTCATATATACTGGAAGAGAAGTAGGAGAAAGGAAGAAGTTAAGACTTTTCTTAACTTTTTAAAAAAGAACTTTTTCTTTTTTTAACTTTTGCTATATTTAAAAAACAATCTTTATTGAGCTTTACCTACTGTTCATTTAAGTTTAATACTTTTCAGTAGCCTTAACTCAGGAAGGACTTCAAATTAAAGTGCGTGATAATAAAGCTACACTATAAAACTTCGTTTGTTTCCTTAACTTTAGATTAATAACCTGAAAATAACAACTCTATGTTGTAGACGCAACCGATACCGCGCATTGACTTCCATGATAACTACTATTTGCCGATGCACGACAAGTACACCGGAGCGATAACGTGTATAGAGATCAGCACCCATGGAAAGTGAGAACTACATCTTTGATTAATTAACTTAATTTGCAGGTGTAACTTGTTTACGTATTTCATATAAGTAACGTCTGCATGTTCAGGACCCTGACCAGTATAAAAAAGTAGTATTGTTTGCATACGTTGCATCTTGGCAGCCACTAGCCACCTTATGAGTATTTTTCATTGTTTCTTAATGCGCCATTCACAAATACCGAAGACAAAGTATTAACGTTTCAATCAGAGCAACCGAACTGAAGAGCCATTTTATTGTAGACGGTTTTGGGCGTAACACTGCATTGTCGATGCTGCCAGTACTTTTGTTTCTAGAAATTCCAATGTTAATTAAGGTGAACTCTGCAATCGAATAAGTATTTGGAGCTAAATGCAACGAATCAAAATCGACTAGTTTGCCAATATAACAAGACATTATATTTCAGACGGCTGTATACATGTGGCGGAGATGGTAACATATTCGCTTACATGATCAATTTTGATGAGCACCTGATCCCAATGCCGGAAATACCCTCACCGCCGATGGAACCACCAGTTAGTGTTTCGTAATTTATAATGGTCTATGATAAATGTTGCTGATCATAATTTATTAATAGGACACATTTCATAGATATTTTGTTACATTTCTTGTAACATTTTTTGTATATAACATCTCTTATAATTTTATACTGTAGTATACGCAAAAAGCGAATAAAAGCGAAAGTTGTATTGTAAACCAAATTACAAACAACAACAAAAATTACTCCAAATGCCGTTTCTTGCACTTATCGGTATTAATATATTTCAACCAATCGCCGCCCACTGCTGAATGAAGGTCTACGGTAGTTAATACTTTATAAAAAAACAAGGATAATACCTACTCTATTGTGGCAATCAAGCAGAACACAAACGACATAAATTGTTTTTGAACTTTTATTTATTGTGTACCTACAAAAGGTTTGGGAGACGTTTACAATATTAATAACAAATCAAGTTCACAACTAATCATAAATATTTGATAAATAATATATTGTTAGCAGTAAAAAAATCATATAAAAGGGAGCTATGTTCCAGGTTATGACAAAAATCTCAGAGCCAAGTACCGTAGAAGGAGAACTGATGTCACATGAGCAACTGAAGCAAAAGGAAGAATATGATAAAATGATGGCCATAGCCAACGCACACAAGAAACGAGTTCGAGATCAACTGATCGAGCTTACTATCGAATATAGTAAACTCATCAGAGCGTTAGTATATCGTAATAAAAAATGTAAACCATACACAATTATTTATCTTCACTATTATGTCTATGTCCCCTTGATATGCTTGGACACAGCTTTATACTCAGAATTATCAATTAAAGTCGAATATGAAAAATTCGAGGATGGAATATTTTTTTCATGATGAATGAATGAATTCACTGAATATTTTACCAAAGGTAGTAAGTACCAAAGAAGAGCTACAAACCTAATATTCCTGGCCAAGTGTTATTAATATATTGCTCGTAAACATTTCGGAGTGACAATACTAAAATAAGCTAAAAATGACACAATAAAACTAAGGCACAAATGAAATCAGGAAATTAATATTTAAAATGTGTGTTAAATAAAAAAACCATACTCAACGTACTTCATTTGGTTGAGTTTCTTAAGAGTAGACTTAAAATGAGCAAACTGTTAATTCTTACATTTTTTTTTTTAATATTTCTGACATCTAACACACAACGCCATCTAGTCCCAAACTAAGCAGAGCTTGTATTATGGATACTAGACAAGTGATATTAATACTTATATACTTTTTTTTTTGTAAATACATACATGTTATAGATAGAAAACACCCAAACTCCGAAACAAATATTTGCAGATCATACAAACATTTGATCCGACCCGGGAATCGAACCCGAGACCTCAAGAACAGCAGTCGCGTACGCTACCACTGCGCCACTGAGGCAGTAAGTTACATGAGATTAGATTAGAACTTATATACTCATGTGTATGATGTATCTATGGATCAACTCTTACGCGTTCAATTTATCTTAGAATTATAATTTCTTCGTAGGAATCGCGCCTTACCAGTCTCCCAACAAATAGACGTGATTTTAGACCATCGACCCTTAGTGGACCAAGAGCGAGAACTAGATGTTGCTAAAGCCTTGACCATAAGGAAACTAGCCCATCAGCTCGAGGCATCCACTTTAGGACTCAGCAAGATGCGTAACAGAAATATAATACAGCTTGACGTGTTTCCATTCGCAGTGAAAGCATTAAGGTATGATAATTACTTAAGTTCTATTTGTTTCATACTATCTATGCTCACATTTTCCACCACTAAAAACAGGTCCTCGAACTGTTATCAATGGTAACAAAACAACTTACATTTTACGCAGTTATACTTGTAAATCAAGGTTTCAAACAATAATTCACTTCAAAAAAGCATGGATGCGCTTATATTATTGCAATTTGTAATAAATTTAAATGTGAATAAAAGTTCGATTTCCGAAAAACGAAGAATTTTTAATATCGGTTTATAGATTACGGTGTTCTGAGATAACAAACATTAAAAAACCATGTAGTCGAATGTAGATCTTCTTTTTTAAAGTCGTTTAAAATTATATTTTACCAAAAATAAAGTATCGTTTTTTCTAGCAAGTAACTAACTTTACGTTAGTTGTTACATTGTAGTTTAAACAGTTAATAGACGATTACATCTATATTGTAGAGATCCAAATGTGCTGATTAAACCACTACGTCAAAAAAATCTGTCGAAGGCGTTCCGGGATCAATATGAAGAAGTGCATCTAAAAATGGCTGAAGCTGCTCTCCGAGCAAGGTAACAGAAACTTACAATGTTTATAGGATATGTGTATGCTTTCAAGTACACAGCAAAGTTTTTAAATAAAAAAATACTATCCTATTTGGTGACGTACCAAGTATGATAGTATTTTTTTATTTAAAGGCTTGATCGAATGTATAGTTAAAATGTCTTACATTTTATTTTGAACTAATATACATTTGGGGTAGGATATGTGATGGTAATATATTTTGTCACTAACCTCCACCAATTTATTCGTGTTACTGCGAGTAGGTTTGTCTTCAATAATATAGTCCAATTGTTGTTTCACAATTATATTTGTAATAACACATACGGAACACAAAAGTCAGAAGGAAGAAAGAAGCACAACAGATAGGAAAAGCAAAGCGTATATACACAACTAGCCGACCCACGCAACCTCGTTTGCGTCTTCTATTGCCCGTAGCGTGATAATTTTCCCCCGTTTTCGAAACATTTTTCATTGGTGCTCCGCTCCGATTGGTCCTAGCGTGATGATATATAGCCTATAGCCTTCCTCGATAAATGGGCTATCTAACACTGAAAGAATTTTTAAAATCGGACCAGCGGTTCCTGAGATTAGCGTGTTCAAACAAACAAACAAACAAACTCTTCAGCTTTATATATTAGTATAGATTATTACGTAGGATACCTACTGCGGCAAGCTATATAAATATTTCGCGGGACAAAAAGTAATTCAGCGATAAGCATATAAATTAATATCGAGCGACACGGGCTTCGCTCAAATATGTAAGAACTCGACTGACTGGCGGGCGGCAGCGTACATGCGCCTGCGCGTGATCGGCCGGTGAGACTTAAGGGCCCCACAGATTAACAGTCCGCCTGCAGTTTCTGATGCTATCGAGCGGCCTGCCGTCCTAGGCTGATAACGTCTACACACTAAAGCGATTATTGCCTGCCGGCAATGGCCTGACACAGCTTCTGCGACTACACATCAACAGTTCGGAGTCCGCAGTTTCCCATCGTAGCATCGCGCGTCGGCAATGGTCTGATACAGGTGTGAGCGGTAGTCGTTCACAACGCAACAGTACCAGGGCGCGTAGTTGTCAGTTTTTGGCGTCATCATGTTTCGTAAAAAACGATGTGCGACCCTGATTTTTGAGTTTTAACTTGAAAGTAAATGGATAATTAATAACATTTTATTCAAAGTTCCTGACAAAACGTTTATGTACGAACTGCATTAAATAAATTTTAGAATTCGAAAGCTTACTATCGAAAGTAGATCAAATCAATTGTGGCTTGATAATATAAATATTTAACTAGCCCCAAGCTAAGCAGAGCTTGTGTTATGGGTACTAGATAACTGATACAAATACATATATACTTTTTTTTGTAAATACATATGTATGTATATAGGTGTTTTCTATGTGTAATATGTATTACACATAGAAAACACCCAAACTCCGAAACAAATATTTGTAGATCATATAAACATTTGGTCCGACTCGGGAATCGAACCCGAGACCTCACGTTCAGCAGTTGCACAAGCAAACCGAGAGACCAACGAGGCAGTTTAATATGCTAACAATTTTTTTTAAGCGTCATCCTTCAATGGCTTATTGTGTTAACAATCGTCTTCTTCGTCGTCAACTTCTATATAGTTCTAAAAAAGTAGACTCAAATTGAGGTTTGTTGTCCACTTTGTCGAAAAAATTAAACAAGTCTAAAAACATTAAACTGAAGGTGCTCGACTGACACGAGATACCGGTCGACAGACCGCCGGCCGACTACCTTCTAATGTGTGTTTATTTGGTCTCAAGACCATGGACTGTCCGGTAGATATCTATCGACGCTAGCCGGAATCGTCAAGCGGTCACACACTTTCAGTTAATATTAGTCGTCAGTCCGAAATCTTAAACGGAACTGTTAGTGTGTGATCAATTGTTTTTAACTGATATACTGATATCGTCCGGCAAACTGTAAATCTGTGGGGCCCTTTAGAGACAATCACAAAATGTGCGTTTCCATAATACTACAACCGACAGGATTTGTGTTTAATGTTTTGTAAATAATAAGCAACTAGTTTTGGTTATTAGTTATATAAGTTTGTAAATAAAGTTTATAAGATAATATTTAGATGTAAGTGTCTTTATAAAATTATAAATAATAATAGATTTGTATCGTGTAAGTAAATAAATGTGTAAGTTTGTATGTGTCGATGAGTTACCCACAATACACATTATTATTCTTCATTATTATCTGATTTCTTTCTGACATACATGCTGCTAGGAATATGAATTTACTAGAGAAGGAGGTAGAAATAACAAGGGATGAGTAAGTATTTTTTTCTTAGATAATGGTTTCATAAAAATGATGTCTTAAAGTATCGTATTCACACTTACTTCAACCAGATTATGTCTAAAGACGAGCATAAAATCTAGTCTCGTTAAGTTTAGTTTCTAGTAAAATTTTATTGTCTATACTAAATCAATGCCTCTGGCTAAAATGCTTCACCGATACACTGCATCATGTTATTGTTTAATTAAATGATTGACTTGAATTATAACAGCAAAAAACAGATAAAGTTAAAAAGAATGTATATATAGTGTACATATTTTTATATTTTGGAAATCCAAAGAAAAAATCCATACATTTCTTCCCTGCCTTCCTTTTCATGTCATGCCTTCCCATCTTGCCATCGAACAGAAAAACAGAGGCAGCTGTTCGACGGATCGGTACAAGAAAGACATCGTATGGTCCTCCTCGCGTGGCATCTTTTCTGCTAGGTCTGCCTCCACGCGCGCCACATTGCCTCAAAAAAGCGCTACGGAATTACCATCAGCGATTGGCCAGACATCACATGCAATTCATCGAGGTTTGTTACGTTTAACAGAATTTTATGAATACAAATATTGTTTCTCGACTTTGTTTTCTAGGAGTTTCTAAATGTAAATGTTTTATCCAATTATTCATAACTGTTAACCACTTGACATGCCTTTAAAAAATATAAATATAAAAATAGTCCTTCATTGTTATTTACCATTTTTTACTTATACATTTGTTTTTCCTAACATTTTTCCATGCAGTTAAGTCGTATTTTATTTTTATTTAGATTCAAGAACATATATATCGCAAACCGGATCCCAATGCTTTGCCTCCCGGTGCGGAGGAGGCTCTTAAAGAGGCAGAAGCGACAATCGGTAACCGCCTTCTGAAGTCGCAACCGGACTATGTCGCGCCACCTGGTCACAATACACAATTACGTATTTGTATCACTAGACAAGAGGTAAAAGAACAACTGTTATTATTATGTGTTATATTAAATGTTACTCCGTCACAAGGTGCAGTCCTACTTCAATATATCAACAATCGCCGTCCACTGCTGAAGGGAGACCTTTTACTTCTACTACTACTTTAATTCTAATTACTTTTTCATCTATCAGGAATTCTTTCTTTTCTAACTATTCTATTTTTTACGTTATCTTTCGTTTTTTTTGGTACTGTTATATTTTTCCTAGTTATATGGATATTATATCCTAAAGTATTGTTTAAAATAATTTGTGCATTAATGTTCCGAATGAAGAGGTCAATTTAGAGACCGTTCATGCTCGCGAGGGTTACCGTCTGCTGACCTCCAAACTATATTTTTAAAATGGCACCCCATGATGATGATGATGATTATTGTTCCAGATTTACGATACTAAACGAGAATTTAATCTCAAAGTGTTAGAATTACGTGACCACAAAGTTCGTTTAGTGCAAAAAATGAAGCAAATAGGGGAACGCCTAGCAGAGATACGGATAGAAATACCGCCTAACCTTGTGAAAGCACCCCCGGCCATACCTGAAATTGATGCAGAACTGGAATTTCCTGAGAAACACCTAGAGGTTAGTTAAACAATCGCAAAAAATAGAGCAAACAATCATTAATCTAATATATTTTTCACTTTATTATTACTAAAAATACATAAAGTATTCATTTACATAAAAGTATTTACACATCTAATATGGTTCGTTATAAACAATTAGGCGACAATTCAGTTGAAACAAGAAGCGTATTATTGCTCAATCTAATAGTTATGTATCGTAATCGCCAATCCACAACAAATATCTAGTTAATTCCTCCTCCTTGGCTAAAATAGAGCAAAAGATGTCTAAGTAAAAGTAAATTTTAACAAATAAAACCGACTGCAAGGTTTGACTTGATTTCTCTTGGATGCCATCATCAGATCTAAGTGTCCTTATCATGGTGTCACCGTTGGTATATCTCCTTTCCATTAAAAAAGGAATCATCAAAATCGGTTCAGAAACGACGAAGTTATCCGCGAACACACATAAAATATATATACGGTCGAATTGAGAAACCTCCTCCTTTTTTTAAAGTCAGTTAAAAACTAAGCATCTTAATACAGCGTACGTGTTAAAATAACAGCAGTGAGGAAAGTATCGTAGTCATTGTTTATTTGTTAAAGATAAAACCAGAGGAAGTAGCTTTACCAGCACGAAGAAGTACTAAGAAGATAAAACAAGTAGAAGATAGGAAAAAATCTATTCTTGGACTTAGAGTGCGGCCACCACGCGTCAATAGATTTGTTCCAATTAATGGTAATGAATAAAATTGTTTATTACGCTATTTTACACGCTGGCTAAAACATTCTATACACTTGATTGATCATTTTTTATAACCTCCCTCATTATTTTCAACGGGGAAATGTTTTTACACAAGAATATGGTGCGTCTCTTTTGGTACTTATGTCGGCTCCTGATAAACGAATTGTGTCCACTTGTCCGACCCAGTCCCAATGTGTAACCCGATCTCGTCTTGATGCGATCAGACCTCTCCACCTGACGTCATGGCACCAATGATCATGAAAAGTTGTCTGTGTCAACTGACTTCATCATAAATATAAGTACATAAATCGGTTTTTAGAGAGTCGGCCATTATCTGCTTCTTGGGAACTACTAAGAGTGAAACAAGATCAAGAATCAACGCCCTTAGAAACAGAAGTGAGGGAGCGGCGTATTGAAAGGTTTCTTTTTATATCTTGTTTTAATTTAAAAAATGTACCATAACTTTAATATATAAAAAATATAAAAAAAATTAGGTGAACCTCGTAGTTAAGAGCAGTTTACAAATGCAAGTGCACCGTATGTCCAATTTGACTTGTAACTGCGTAAACTGTTAGGCGTGTCACCTGCTTCTAAAAATGGTTTGCTTACATGGTTTGCTAACACAAAACGTGTTTGTTAGCAATATATATATATATATATATATATATATATATATATATATATTTATGTGTGTGTGTATATGTGCATTTTTTTTGCTTTTTTTATTTGAATAGCGAATCAACTAAAGCATCGACTACTGAGGTACAAACTATAACTTTGTTCCATCAGGGTGTCCCTTGACACCTCTCAAGTTTTAATTTCTTTATTTATTTACTTATAATATCCTTACAGACTAATCCAATACGATATTGTAGTTGCATTTTTGAGTAACAAATTATGCACAGAGCTTTCAGTGTGAATTCACTCGGAGTACAATAAAATATATCCACTCGCCAGCTATGAGGTTAAGTGCGGGTCAGTGCCTCGTACAGTAAGTTGGCGCGAGCGCGCAGCACGACCAGAAGGCGCGGCCGCCGCCGCCGCACAGTCCCATCCTCGCCAATACCTCTGCATTTTGTATCCCACCCTTAACTGCCCTATAGATATAGGTTACGAGTGCAAGTTCTCTCCAGACTCTCAGTTCATTAAAGTAAACTAAATGAATGTATAAGTATCAGCTCCTTAATTTAAACCAAAATGATCACTGGTTAGCAAGTCGATAACATCTGTTTCGTAAATCAAAACGATTAAATTTTACCTCTACAACGATTATAAAATGAAGAATGTAATGTGGTAAATGCACAACCCCAATGTTAGCAAATTAAATTGCCCCCCTCCCCGCAGCCGAACCCCGAACCTCCGGGGATATTTACCGTCCGCTTCGGAAAACGTGTTTGCTTGTTAGATCTAACCAAACAGGCCACGCCCATGTTTTGTGAGATGTTTGATATTAGGTGTTAGCAAATATAAAACAGTGTCGTAGGAGACCTGGCTTTACAATGTGACTTCAAACATTTCACATTCGAACAATTCGTTGATGTAAATTTTCTAATTTAATATTAAAATTCAAAAATAAAATTTTATATACATTTTCGGCTGCAACACATAAACTACTACAAATAAATAGAATCAGGTTTTAAAGCATAAGTAGAAAGAAATAGACCAAGTAAGTAAGTATTAAGTGGTGGATCACACCGGGGTAACCAATTAAGTGGTGTATCGGATGTCCTCTAAATACGTAAGGAGTTACATATACGGGTAATTTTCTGCAAAGAGAAATGAATATGCAAAGATCACAGTGTTATCAATTTATTTTTCAAGATATAACAAACTCACATGTACAACGATCTACCTTAACCACAACTTCTCGACGACTCCTACTTTTCACGGAGGCCGTGCACAATATAGCGCTCGATTTTACATTCTTAGAACTCTGCGTCAGCACTGTCACTACAAGTCGATACACTCCTCTGCTCGTTACTATTCGCGCTCTTAGCATTGTTACTTAAAATCAATTTAGCATAATAAATACCACTAAAGTATTGCTGAGGAAATACTGCATATTTACTTGTCTTTCTTTATATAAAAGTTATGTAAAATCATTTATAATTAAGTGTTTTTAATTACTTACCAGGCATCTTTATGAACAAGATATGTTATTAGCCGATGCGGAAATATCAATTCAAAAGTTCGACTCCCGATTGAGGCAGTTGCAGAGAGAACGCATCCGAGTACAGGTCAGACAATGTCATAATACGTAGAAATGATATTTCTCAAATTGATAAAAAGCAAAGGAGATTTTTTTTAATATAATAATAATAATTTCTTGATAAATAAATTTCCACGATTCTACGCCAGCACTTCACTGATTTCATCCATACCATCTCACCAAAAATCTTTCTGTAAATTATGTACAGCGCAACCCCTCCGAAACGGCCGTCAGATTCTAAATTAGATAGTCTGTAGCCAGACAGTCAATAAATATGCTGTGAAAACAAAACATCAACATGGGACGAATGATCGTGTTCAATACAATATGAGTTGTCCTTATTGGAGTTGAACCTACGGCCTTACATACCGCTCGGGAATGATTATTAAACCTATACTAGGCAGTAAATACTAACAGGTAACTTTTATTGGTACTTAAGCTGGTTTATTCATGCTTTTAAATAGTTATTACTATTTTGCAGGAAAAAAATCAATTATTGGAGTTACATTTGTACCAATTGCATAGAGAGATGAATGTGTTAAATCGTTTCGAAGCGCATGAAGATCGTTTGGCTGAAAGAGTTTACTCAAAATTGATGCAGGTGATAATAATTAATAAATAAGAAAGTGTATTGCAAATGTTATCTAGACTAATCTAATATTATAAATGTAAAGGTTGACTACATAAACTGTTTGTAATTTAAATATGCGAGAAGGGCTAAACGTAATTGGATTAAATATAAGTTAATATATATAATATCACATACTGCCGATTTATGCCCTTGGGGTGCCATGCTTCAGCACAAATGGGTTGACTAGGCCAGTTGGTAACACGGCCCCGCAGGGAACCCGTTTAAATCAATAATTTCGTTGGTTTTGACGGAGTGAATGACTGTCTCAACGGGCAACGTACTTGTGACTCTCTTGTGAGTTGCAAGGGTAAGTTGATGGACGGCTTCACATTAGACAACTTGTCTGCTCATAATGCTCATTTGCCCCTATACTATAAAAAATCTTTGTCACAAGGTAAACAAGGAAATATACTGTTACATGTTCACAAATAGATATATATCTGTTAAATATATATGTTTAAAAATAATTAAATAAGCGAATATGAAAATGTTTAAGTAGGTATTTCATACATATGATTTGTTTTGACTTTAGGTGAAAAATGTACAAGAGCAAATCGATGATTGCAAACACCGAATTGAAGAGATAATAGGCGAGAAAAATGAACTAGATGTTGAGTGCCAAGAACTACAAAGACAGTTTAAAAATTTAGTAGCAGATAACAAGTTTGCTGACTTTCTGCGAAGAATATTTAAGAAGAAATATCGGCCACCTCGTGATCACGACGATGATGGTGTCTATTTCATATTTACTAACGCGCTTTGATAATTTCAGGATGCATTAAAATTACTTTCTGAATTTCTTACAGTAATAATTTCAATTCTACATAGTTTTAGTGATATTAATTAGCTCAATAATTTAGAATAGATACATAGGTAATACCTTATGCTAATTATCTTTGCCTATATGTTTTTTTTTCTGTATACACATAAGAGCGCTCGGGTGTTTCTTGAGTAGGTGTAATGCACTGTAGTGATGGAAAACTAAATAAATTAGTACTAATGCGTGGATAATGTACCTGTATGTTTTAGAGTCTTCCGAATCGGAGTCTGAGTCATCATCTAGTGAAGAAGAAGATGAAGGAAGCATGGATAGTCGTGACATCGGTCCTATTCGCCTCGATCCCAACGTTTGTCCAGAAGGATGCGAAACAGAAATTTACAACAAAACTTACGAATTAAGAGGCATAAGGTCTGTCTTAAGAGGGAAACTGTATTACTTTTGTCGCGTAGATTGTTTCATTTTTTTCTCACTAAATCCAAAGACAAAAGAATAACTCATATTTGGCGCAAGAGGCTTTGGAAGAGTACCTCACGTTAGTTTTTCTGCATAAAAAGGGTTTTGGTCAATTTATACGCCATCCTAACATTAGAAATTCGAAGGTAACTCTAACTGTTACGCTTTCACTGCTAAATTGCTTCACCGATTTCAATAAAATTTTACATCAAGATACTTTGATTTTTGAAGAAGGCGGTACGAAGTTCGCCGAAACCGTTAGTCTTTATATAAAAAAAAATAATGGCTGAAATGTATGTACGCGCATAACTTTCGATCGACTGCATCAAATTGGATAATTCGTTTTTTATGTGTTCGTTATAGTTAGAAGATTTCTATAAAAAAAATAAGAAGTTACGGAAAAAGATTTTTGTCCGCGACTGTACAGTAATTATTTACGAAAACAAGTTTTTCACAAATTTAGAAAATATTAACGAATGAAAAATGTAGCGGTACGAAGTTCGCCGGGTCAGCTAGTATATATTTATTGATACCCATAAAATACAGACTTGAAAATATGTTTTACGTTTATATTTATTTAAATAGACACAAGCACGAACAGGATATTATTGAAAAAGGCAAAATGGTTGACATGCTGTACCGCGACATAGACAACCACAACAAGTTTAAGCGCAAGCTAACCATCCAACTCGACACCAGAAAAAATGAACTCAAGGAATTTATGGTGCGTAAGTCTTATATATAGATAACTTATTTTTAATTTATACAGTAATACTATGATAGAAATAAATTCAAACAAATAGCTTTTTGGTCATAAATCCAATAACTAATATAAAACGTGTGTTTAACTGGTGATTTATCTATCATGGTTATCGTACCTTAATACTTCGAACTCATCGAGTTTGAAAGTAAAAATTACCTTATAATTATTAATTATGAATAAAAAATTGTAGGAATTAATTGAGAAAAAATAATGGGGGAAGTTATTAACATTGTCGTTAAGTGTCGCTCAAACAAATTGCGATGCATAAGATCAGAAACAGACTTGCTATTCGGTACAGATCGTATATTTAAATTTCAATGTAAATTCAATTCGATGACAAATTTACATAATATATACAACTATACAACATAATAATACAACAATACAATAACGAATACAATCACGACAGTATTATTGAGTTAGGCTGTGACCAGCAGACAATGCAACCTGGTCGAAGCGTCCAGCAATCTAAAGACATTTTACTATTGATTAAGTTTATTTCATCTTAGTACATACGCGAGGGTGTTCCGAGTTAATATTTAATTGCACTTTTAATTACACTGCAAGTAAAATTGATTTTATATTCAGTTCAATGTGTATACAATTTTTATAAAAATTCTTTTGTTATCAAGATGGAAAAGCAAAACTGTATGAATGAAGTAGAGCAAGTTGTGATTCTGCGTTACGATCAGATGAGAGCGTCTGCGCTTCGAGGGTGCTCGGGGCCCCAGGGACTGTCACAAACCGTCGTATTCCCAGAAGCGATGCTCATGAGGCTTAGAAAAAGAGTGCTTGAATTACAGGATGAAATAAAACAGCAAAAATTACGCCAAAAGTTCGTATTGCTTTGTCTCTTAGATATTTTGCAAACGAATAAAATTTATAAACGAATCTTGCTTAGATATTTTTACCGATTCCAACATGAAGATTGTTTAGATTTTGAGTAAATATATTGGTTCCTAATAATTTCATATCGCTTAAATAAAATATCATACCAGACCAAACCATCAAAATCAGCCATTATTAAAAAAACACTTTCCTCAATTGGTGAAGTGCAATTTACAATATATACCCAAATGTCTGAAGTATTAATATTATATAATTAATTATGCTCCAGGACCACTGTATAAAATCGCTATTATTCAAATAACATTCTACATTTATTTTGAATTAGATGCATATTATTATATTAATGTTCAGGGTGAACCGTACACATCTATTCCGTATGAACGTCGACATACGCGCTATGGAACAGACAGCGGCTGAACTCCGCGCACAGATGCGGGACGTTCTGACGCGCAAATTGGGAAAGCCACGCAAGGTGGACAAAACGCTCGATGACATGTTACGCCAAATGGCACGTAGACACAAGTACAACAATACTTTCGGCATCTTGCCGCAACTGAGGGCACAGATACGCAGCTGGCGGGTGAGATAATACATTGTATCATTGTAACACTAACATTAATGTATGTAATAACTCCATTGTTCAACAAAATACTGATCGGACAACTGACCCTATCGAAGACCCATAGTCAAACTAATTGGACATTGCAGGAACGAACGAATGGCATTTCATTTTGATTTTTCATCTGTTCCAATCGAGCATCTTAAAGACGTCTTTGGCTTCCAATGACTTAGGAAACAGTTTTGGAGATTTTTTTTCTCCTTGTCTTACCCCACAATTGGATTGATCTTGTGCTCTGCTTGTGGCTTCGTACAAACATCTCAGCAATTAATCGTATCCGCAGTTGATCAGGTATCTTTACATTGATTGCACAAAAACCCAGGTTTCGATGGTGTCAAAGACCTCCTTGTAATCGGCATACACTAGGTAGAGAGACTATTTGTATTCTTCCGTGTTCTGAATAATTTGCGCAATGTGTGGTCCACAGTGCTCAAGCATTTTCAAAACCCATCCTGCTCTACGAACTGGAAGTCACCGAATTATTGGGCAAGACGTGACGTGATGGACGACAGCGTGGTATATTAAGCCAAAACGTACTTTCGAAATATAAGCCTATGTCCAGCCCATAATTATCTTTAATAGTCCATTGACTATTAAAGACAATTATTGATGTGTGGTTTTTCACGTACGTTATCACATCACATCACATTAATATATAAAGGCGAAAGTTTGTGAGTGTGTATGTTTGTTACTTTTTCACGCAAAAACTACTAAACGGATTTGGATTAAACTTTACAGTAAAATAGCTTATACATCAGAATAACACATAGGCTACTATTTGCCGCGATAACCGACACATACGCGGGCGGAGCCGCGGGCAAAAACTGGTTAGTTAAATATATGCACGTTTTTAGAGAGTTACGGAATATGGATATGATGGTTTGTCTTTACATAAATGCCTAAAAAACGTTACCTACCTCATCCACCGTCATAATATTCTTAGATATCTTGTTTATTCTTATTTTTTTCATTCGTTGGTTAAAAATGGTTTACGACTTTTAATGCAATTTCATTCAATATCTTTGAACTTCCACCGATATTGGCCACTGCGGTCGAATTCCATGGTAATACGGATTATCAGAGTTTATTTTTATTTTTGACGATTGATTAATTGACATAAGAGTTAGTTTATTTGTTTGTTTACCGGTCTATTTCTGTACTTAGGCTCTTGAATGGGCCAACCATCCTAGATCATTCCAGAAGCTCGGCAGCCTTTTCAGGTCACTACGTGCCTCTGGGAATGACGTTAATTGGAGGATATCCACCCGTTGATCTGCCATACTCCTACATTCTGTGAGAACGTGCTGCGGCGTTTCTTCTGCCTCCATGCATCCCCTGCCCAGAGGGCTGTCTGTTGCGCCTATAGGGAATAGAATTAGTTTAGGGGACAATGCCCTGTCAAGATACCTGTGACCTTCCTGAGATCGTCCCTTTTCAGTCTAATCAGGTTGCGGGCTAGTATTTTTGATGCCATCGGAATTGCACTTTTTGTTTGTCTGCATCCCCTCAATGTTTTTCCATTCTGTTTTGTGTCTTTCTTCGGTTTTGGCGCGTAGCCATGTTTTTGTTTACAGTTTGGGGCAAAGGCAGTAGTGGTTCCAGACCACAAACTGTCGTTTACGATCCCCTTTTGGCCAATTCATCTGCAACGTCGTTACCCATTGAATTACTATGCCCTTTTAGCTATTGCAGGGTAATTTTGTTTGTGGTTGCAATGGACTGGAGATTGTCATGAAATTCCTTGATGAGAGCAGAGGTCATCTTGTTGTTTTCCAGAGCTTGAAGCATGGATGCACTGTTAGAGACAATTGTCTGCAATTGCTTGTGCTGCTTTGATTGTGCCAACAGTCTGCTTGAAGCATTGTATTTAGCTGGTCTAGAGTAGTTGATATCTTGAAATTTAAGTCGTTCGAGAAGACGCCAGCTCCGGTACCCTTGTATGTTTTGGAGCCGTCTGTATATATCCTAACTTCACCGACGCCAGAGCTATCTTTTGATGTGGAAAAGAGGCTTATAAATTAATATAAATATATGTATAGCCTTCAAATTATTATACAGATGTTCAAATAGTGCCATTAATAGGAACCCAAGTTATTAGATTTCTTAAACCAGAACACATTCTTCCATTATTTACTTAACACAAATATAAATAAAAGAAGAATAATAAACGTTCTTTGTTCATTTTATATATCATCGACTTTCAGGATCGCATGGGTGAAACAGAAAAGAAATATCTAGAGCAACTAAACCATTACTCAAATAGACTGCGATTGGCCGCCGCCATTCAGGCAGATGTTCTACCACAAAAGGTAATTATAGAATTAAACAAGTAGTTAATTCCAAAACCACTGCAAAGGGAATAAAAAATTGAATCAAACTCTATACCAACCCATCTGACAAGAATGGTCAATCAAAGCAAAACACCCTTTCTAAACAGAAACCAGATGTCCAGCAATGGACTGCAAAAGGCTATTGATGATGATAGCAGAATAATAAAACGTAGGGCTGTATATTTATTCTGATAGAAAACAGATGAAATATTGCATCCATTTATGAACTAAAATTACTTGAGAATAATTAGATTAGTCAGTCCAGTTAGACAAGTCCAACAAATATTATCTGACTAGAATAGACAGATTAACCAGGCGTATATTTTTTTTATATATTTTTGATTTAGAAGTGTTTAACATTTAATAAGTGCATAATAAGTGTCTTGCAAAAAATAAAGAAAAGCAGGCAAAGTCATGGCCTCAAAATTGTCACTTATCATGAGGTGGAATACTAGTATATTTTTGATTTTTCCTTTCACTTATCGTGTCAGCCTCAAAAAAGCGTCGCTGAAATGGCTGGTGGCTATAACGTAGAAGAGTATGAGCGCGACGTCACAAGGTTACGTATCGTACGTTCTCAGCAACAGCAACAAATCAAGGTAACCCCTCTCCGGTCCTATTGACGACACTAAAGAAGTGCACTCCAAAAGTTATTAATATCATTAACACTATCAAATATGATTCCCTAAGCAGTAATAAAAAAGTTAAACCTTAACCGAAAAAGTGAAAATGAGGAACCTGTTTCATTGCATTTCAATTATCTAATGGGTTTATATTCGTTAACGACTGATTAAGCATTTTGTAGCAAACTATGTGAATTAAAATAGATTTTTCTGTTTGCAGTTTCTATTTTCATCACAATTATTTGCATAATTAATATTTTTAAACGAAATATTAATTAATATTAAAACTAACTTTTGGAGAGCACTGCGTATGTGCTAAGGATTATGGTTATAAAAAATAATACTTATTACATTGGAAATTGTGAAGTAAAAGAGTTATCAGAAATATTTACTTTCGAAGTGGTTTATAATCTAATGATGTCTAATGTTTCGAACTCTATGAAGCATGGCAATCTCTAAGTTTGTAACATATTTTATGCTATTAAAATTTATTTTAATCTCGTTATCATAACTAGGTACCTACTGCTGTTGAAAATTGTTTCCATGTTTTACGCACATCAGTAGGTACATTATATAGTTGAATGTCTATGTAAATAGTTTTGACTACATTTTAATAAAAATTGCTATTTTAGCAACTGCGTGATGAAATAAATGCTCTACATCTGAAACCAGCACCGTATTCTATGCCAGTAACTACACTATCTAGACAAGAATCCGACGCCTCCAGCATCTACTTGCACTTGGTTCCGCGCAATATCAGGGACAAAAGGAAGAAGTACTTTCCTATGTAAGTCTTACTAAACACACAACTACATATAGATACGCACTGTCGATACATACTTGATACTGTTATATGACGAAATTGTAATTGTGAATTGACAAAGGCGCGCAACACTGAGCATTTAATCTTCTATACTTAGCTATATAAAGCTAATATATAAAGTTGATGAGTTTGTTTGTTTAAACGCGCTAATCTCAGGAACCGCTGGTCCGATTTGAAAAATTCTTTCAATGTTGGATAGTACATTTATCATCACACTAAGACCAATAGGAGCGGAGCATTGAAGAAGAATGTTACAAAAACGGGGGAAAAATTATCACGCTACGGGCAATAGAAGACGAAAACAAAGTTGCGTGGGTCTGCTAGTATTAATATATAGATATGCTCAGTTTACACTATAAACACTCATGTCATCATGAGTAGAGTTATTGTGGCAGGCTTAAGACACTGTTATAAGTAGATTTAAAAGATTAATAAAATATAGAAGCTTAACAATATAATACACAGATCACCTATACAATCGAAGGCTTACGTTGGTGGTGCAAGCGACGTGAATACAATGAAACTTCTCTTTGATGCGTTGGACGTTATGCGTGTGACACGAGATGATGCCCAGGCTCTACTCGCTGACATAAACGAAAGACTGCCGGAAATAATCTCTGGGTACGTTTAATGAAACCCTTTCATTTTTTTTTTATTTTTACATTGTTTTTAACTGACGGGAAAACCAAAAAGTTGGTCTATTAAATCGGTTGTCTATTAAGCCCATTATACCTACCTAATGACAACTTTGAATTTAATGACTCCTACATCCTCCAATCACTTTAACTACGATTCCACTTCATTAAAATCACCAGATAAATAAATAATAAATAAATAAATATTTTGGACATCTAACACACAATGCCATCTAGACCCAAACTAAGCAGAGCTTGTATTATGGGTACTACACAACTGATATAAATACTTAAATCCTTTTTTTTGTAAATACAAACATATTATACATAGAAAACACCCAAACTCCGATATTTGCAGAGCATACAAACATTTGGTACAACCCGGGAATCGAACCCGAGATCTCAAGAACAGCAGTCGCGTACGCTACCACTGCGCCACCGAGGCAGATCAGTGCACACTAGCGTAGAATATGACTTAAATTGCATGTATGTTCGTTTATCAAAGATATTCTGTAAGTACTCCTTGTGCTATAAAAACCACTTATATTTTTTTTAAAGTAATATCAGATTATGAGTTTCCAAATATTTGTATACTAGCACAAGAATGTGCGTGTTTATTCATGTAGTAGTTAGTAAATGTTCGTGTTACTTTTACAGTTGCACGGCTTTTTGAACACGCTCATGTAGTCACAAGGAGAATGTTTAAGAGTACCTACATAGTAAGGTACCTCTGGACTAAATTGCACTACTATACTTCTATTTTCGGCTTCTGCTGGTCACCTTAAAATCTAAATCATCCACAGCCTTATGATCCACTGCTGAACATAAGTCTACTCTTAGAATCAGGTTTAATAATAGTAATAGCTTCAATAATTTTTTTTTTTGCTTTTAAACTCTTTTAAATGCTTTTAAATTCGAAGCTTAATATATACCCCAAGTTACTCTATGACTGTAAAACTGTCACAACTGAATGGCTTAAAACACTGACGTATAAGGAGACTGAACTTATCTTAGTAAGAATTAGTTAACACACATTCACTCACAATTGAACTCATTCATACATACACATTCACATATCCATACACAAACACACATACACACACTCACACACACATACATACATACACAAACAAACTATATATCCCGAAATAAACTGAGCTGTACCATTATTTTCTTTAGGCATTTTTGCTGTAAATGTTTGCCTCAATTTATTTAGTGTATGACAATGTATGAGAAATAATAAACACATTTTTATTTTATTTTATTTATTTAATAATTCACTTTTAAATAATCACTGTATTTAATTTTAATAGGGCTTCTTCAAGATATGACGTTGTAGATAATCTGGTAAAAAAATGGCTCTATCGTCACGGTGGAGATCCTAGTAAGTACAAGAAGCGAACTAAAGCCTTCGATGCAGTGGCAAGTTTGACCGATCGACTAGTACGGCAACATGTACGTATTTTCATCACAAATAAAGTAATTAACGATTCTCACATGTTTTCGTACTTAAAACTGCTACATTTACCAGATCTTTCTCCTGTTTCGACGAAACGTTTTTACAAGATTTTAATTTTCACAAAGAACTAATTTACTATTAAACTTACATTCTGACTTTTTGATAAATTATACATTATTGATTAAACTTCTCTTTAAATCGATTTTTGAAGTCCTATCATCAAGATGCTCTTAAGAAAGCTTTTAATGTTCATTTCCCTGTGGACATTAGTATCTCGCATGTCCAATCTATATAATAAATGAATCCCTATTTATAATTTATACTCTCGATTGTCGGCACTTGATGGAACTTGTTGTAATACATTCTAGAATTAAACTCACTTGTACTTATTCCACTATTTTATTTCCTTTTTTACACCTGACCGGTTTCGCCTTATGGCGTTCTCAAAGGTTATGATTACATTTGACGTAGTAAACTTGTTTCCTAGTGTTCCTATTAGAGACTGTAAGAGTATTATTAGTGACATTTTAATAGAATCGGTTGTTGATCCACAAATCATAGTTGACTTAGAGCATACCATATCGGTGGGTCTGGAGCAGAATTATTTCAAATTTTCAAACGTAATTTACAAACAAATAGATGGCCTGGCTATGGGGAGTCCGCTCTCTCCACTTTGCGCAGACATTTTCATGAATCACATAGAAAAACAAATTTTGGATAATGTTTCATTTAAACAGTCGATCCAATATTGGTACAGGTATGTAGATGACATTATTTGTCTGTGGACCGGGGATATAGAGAAACTTAACAAATTTGTGACATTTATTAATACTATTCACGATAACATACAATTCACAATAGAAATAGGACATAAAAAGCTAAACTTCCTTGACATTGAAATTGAATTAATAGACCATAAACACCAGTTTAAAATTTTCCGGAAGCCCTCTTTCACGGACAACATTATTCCAGCTGAATCAGCTGGAATAATGTAAGTAAACCATCCTATAAGTCACAAACATGCAGCATTCCATGCCATGGTACATAGATTACTATCGATACCAATGTCTAAGGAAGAGTTCAATAAAGAACTACAAATAATAAAAACAATAGCACATAATAATGGCTACTCCCCCAATCTAATAGACACTATGGTTAAACATAAGACATCAAAAATGGTTTTGAAATTGGTATATCAAGCTAACAGACCAACTCCTAAGACAGAAAAAGAACGGTGGACTCGTTTACCATACATAGGGCAAGTCTCATATAGGTGTTCCAGATCCTTAGATTTAACAAAACCAGCGTTTTACACAAACCGTAGTCTAAAAAACCTCATAGGTAACAGTCTAGATAGGACTCCTATCACAGAAAAAAGCGGGGTGTACGAACTCACATGTGCAGTGTGCAACAAAAAATACATTGGCCAAACAGGAAGGTCTTTCCAAACCAGAATAACAGAACATGCTAGGGGTTGGAGACTAAAACAGACAGAGTCCAAATTTGCAGAACACTTAATAGTGGAAAAGCATTCGTTCGATCCTAAAGTGGACTTTAAGGCACTACACATATGTGACAAGGGCAAAAAACTAACCTCTTTAGAGGCGTTGGAAATTAATAAGTTGTTGATAGGGAATCGTGACAAGGTGCTGAATCAGGAATTAGACATCAATAATAATTCACCACTGTTAAAATATTTTAAGTAATGTCATCTGCATCTTTGTTGTGGAAAGGTTTATAGTTTATAATTTAATGACTTTATTATTTTTAGACATATAATTTATTATACATATAGGTTAATAGACATATGATATAAAACAAATTTGAACATAAATAGAAATAGGACATGACATTATCATTTCATTTCAAGGAATTTTTAATGATTATCTATTTATAGAATCTACTTATTGAAATAATATTTTGGAATCGTAAATTAATATCATTACTTTTACTTATTTAATTTTAAAAGTATCGAATTAGCAAATAGTAGGGGTAGACACAGAGTACAATTTCCCTATTTTCGGGGAGAAGTTCTTACACTGACACACTGATATTTCCAGGTACCCACAGTTGTTAGGTTTTAGATGTAAGTGTTTTGGATAAATGTAATCATAACCTTTGAGAATGCCATAAGGCGAAACCGGTCAGGTGTAAAAAAGGAAATAAAATAGTGGAATAACTACAAGTGAGTTTAATTCTAGAATCCCTATTTGCCTTGGTCACGACATCATGCGTGAACGGCAGAACCGATTTTGCTAATTCTTTTTTTGTTGGATAGCTCATTTAGCAAGGAAGGTAGGCTATGTAACATCACTCTACAACCACTCTACTAGGGAAAAAAATATTTCTCATGGAGAGATGCAAACGAAGTTGAGCGGGTCAGCTAGTCAATAATAATTTCTTAAACTGAGCTAAATCATTGCTTTTGCCCGCGGCTACGGCCGCGTGTATTGTGGTATTGTCTGTAAAGAGTGTATGTCCTTCCTCAAGAATCAAATTATGCCAAACATTGAAATCACCCACAACATACCGTGGGAGAGCCATGCTTAGGCATGAATGGGCCGGCTCGACTGGAGTCATACCACGGCCTCACAGAAAACCGGTTTGAAATAGCGCTTGCGCTGTGTTTCACCGAGTGAGTGCAGATACCGGAGGCCCATACCCCAAACCCCTCCCCCGATCCCCCTACCCATCCCCCAAAAACCGGCAACGCACTTGTGACGCCTGTGGTGTTACGGGCGTCACAAGTGCGTTGCGGCCGCGGTAATCGCTTACCATCAGGTGATACGTCTGCTCGTTTGCCCCCTATTCCGTAAAAGTCCCGTCAAAATTGGTCCAGCGGTTCCAAAGATTACCCGGAACAAAAAGACAGACAGACAGACAAAAATTGTAAAAAATGTTATTTTGGTATATGTAACGTGTATACATACATATGCATTTAGTAAAAAGCGGTTATTTTAATATTACAAACAGGCACTCCAATTTTATTTAATTGTATAGATGAGCTCCTGTTTCATATAAACTTAGACTTAGAGTTTTTGGAGTCGAACATTTCTTAAAAAAAGTACCTATTAATAACTGTTGCAAAAAGCACCAAAAAATACTTTTTCAATATTTTTAAATGAATGAAGCTCATTTTTTTAAGTTCGTAAGTTTCATTTACCACCTTTGAAATCAGGGATACTCTATTTCTTCTAATAAAAGGTGGAGACCCTAGTTACAATAGAGTTACTTTCTAATCTATCATTATAACGTATGAATTTATTTACCAATTTATTTTATAACTAAATAGTGCTCTAGCAGTACTAGGTATTCTTGTTGAGACGCCCTTTACACGAAACAAGGATTAGCAAATTAGAATCGAAATGTTATTATTGAGTGTAGTTAATAGCTGTATCAAAAATTTCATTTACGCATTGTTTTGTCGCACATTATAAGTTTTTTTTTGTTGATTATTTAAAATTATTTGTAATACAAATTTGCATAAGTGTTCGGATCTATTTTGTATAGGTATCTTGCGGGTCTGTACTAGTTTGCTAATGAACATTTATAGCGTAAAATGCCTAGTTCCAGTAAGTTACAAATTAGTAATGATCAAATGGTATGACCGTCAACTATTTCATAAGTCGAATTTAACAGATTTTCTGAATTACATGTATAAGAAAATAAAAGCATCTAAACAATATAATGAAAAACTAACTAACACTATTATATTTTTTTTAAAGAACCCTCTCGCCATAGGAATATACAGCCTACGTCTCGAGGGACTTAAAAACAATATTCAAGAGCCGGAAATTATAAATTGACTCAATACAGTTGCTTATTTTAGTTGAACGTACATGTCGCTTAGTAGACCAAACATTGGGGGACTCTCTGTGAAAATTATGAACCGACAGACTGAAATGCCCTAGTCATGAAAACGTTCTAATTTTGTCTCTAATGTTACCTTAAAAGACATCTAGTCACATTAAACATACCTACTGTATATAACAAAATACTAATTAACAGATAAAGGAAATGCAAGACATGGGTATCAAAGGAATGTCGCAAGTGCTTCAAGGTCTGGAGATTGCTCTGAAAGATGTGTCAGATTTAAAAATGCCTATATCTCAACGTGTTGGACCCACGCTTGCCACCTTACTACACACCGTTGGTTTTGAGGAAGCTGGTTTGTAGCATTTAAAAGAATTTATATTAAATTATGTTTCATTTAGAAAGATGAAATGTTCAGAAGTTAAAATAAATATAGGTACAGAACACATCAGTACAATCTTTTTTACGCCCATGGACAACGCAACTCAATATTCAAAAGTGCATTACCGCCTTTTGAGGATGAAGTAGGTACTTGCTTTTTTCGAAGGTTTCAAAGTTTGTACTGAAAGACGATTAAAGTATTCCAGATGTATGCGAATCAGCAATTTTAGTAATTACAGATGGTGCCACGGTGGCCCGGAGTTAAGTACTATCTCGACCGACTATATAAAGCCTCTGATAGGGTGATTTGGCTTAAGTGACCGCTGCTGGACTGAACTTATTTATCTATAAACAAGTTGTGGCAGTTGGGACTGCTGATTGCTTACAATATAAAATAATAATATGCAGAAAAAACAGGGAGGTAGCAGAACATAGCCTTGTGAGACACCGATGGAAGGCGATAAGTATGTTGATGAAATATGTGTAAACGACACCAAATATGGTAGCTAAAAATAATATAGCTAATGGGGTAGCAGCGTAGCGTAACCTACTGCGACCTTTCTGTTCAACGACACAACAATTTGTTCATACAAAATCTTCAAACCTAGAATTGTTCTATGAAAAACAATGCTTTGCCGTGCAAAATCAAATCCAGGGAGGTCCCTTTGATTTGATTTAACCTTAGATTTTTTGGGATGATATTTTACTATGACCAATTGATCACATTTAATTAGGTATAATACCTACTTACTAATAAAATTTGATAACAAAATTACAGATAGTCCCGAGACATTGACTTCGTTAATAAAGGCACTCATGGACGACGTGCACCCGCTGACTCAAGACTCAATAGATTGTATATCTATTAATGATGTTATTGATGATTTGAAAGGTATTATTCAAGATTTTGCTTTCATCTTCGGTCTCCATAATCACCGAAACGTTAATGATAGGGCAGTTAAGAGATTTCTACTCACTTTCCAATAAACCCTGTATTTCTGACTATTGGTGTAGGGACATATTGTGTAGATCCGGCTAACACTTAAGTGGGTGTTTTTTGTATTATTTTCACTGCATTGGAGAGGCCTATGTCCAGCAGTGGAATGCGATAGGCTGATGATGATGATAGTATTAAAATGCTAAAAGTACATACTGTCAAATATAGTAGTAGAGATTCAAAACATGGAACACTTATATCCCTCCTGACAGGGTCATCAATTCTTCAAGAGCATGCTCAAATCTGTATTCCAGCTTTAGGAACTTCAGTCTGATAGTAGGTATTAGGGATTTCACCTCGGAGTAAGTATAGTCAGTCATGAACTTGTATAAATCTTTATTTTTACACCTTAAAACTTGTCTCAAAATCTACCTATCGTAAGAGTGTGGACATATCTATAGTATATATATAATAAATATATCTATCTGACTACGTGAAGTGAAGTAACGACAAGAAACCAACACATTTGTTTACTTAGATACACGTTTAGCGACTAGCTAGGAACCAAGGGCGCAGTGCGGCCTGTCAAGAACGATTTAGAACGTTTGTTTTACTAAGTTGCTCGCTAGGTGACTCGCTAGGCTTTAGGCGCTAACAAGCCGCCTGTCTGCATGGACGTAGGCTTGTTTGACTAATATGGACCGAGTTTCTCACTTATCTTACTTACTCGAAGCTTGTTTACATTATAATGTATATTAGATGTTTTTGTAAACGTAAAAACTTTTATATGATAGTTGTATATTTTTGTACTGAAAATAAAAATCAAATAACAGAGTGTGGTGTTGACCTGGAAGAGGAAGACATGGAATACATCGTGAAGTTAGTCATAGACAGTCTTAAAGCTCAACTACTTGACCCAGAGGAAACTAAAAGATTAGAAGATAAAGTTGAAGAAGCCATGAGTGTGCATTCAACACCAAGATTAAATGTAAAATATGAAAGTTCTATAAGAACCATAGACTCTGTAAGTAAAGCTGTGAATATTTAAATGTTAACTAAATAATTTTAAAAAGAAGTAAGTAGGTACTTTTTCATGGAAGTTAGGAAATATTTTAGGTCGATGGTGGAGTTGTTTATAGAAATTTAGATGGGCAAACAAATTAGATTTGACGTTATTATAAACTACACGTATACATTACTATAACCTTCTAGAACAAGTAATTTAGAAGATAGAAGAAGTTTTCATATTTTAAATTTTCTATTAGACTAATAGTAAATTATCAGTTTTATCAAAAATATGAAGCAAAGGCCTTAAGCAATCCGAAAACTTGCCTTCCTATAGGTGGAGGTAGGTAGGTACCTACATAGTTTTGTTCATGTGAAAATTTATTAAATCTAGGTAAAACTTTCAAAATAAATACATAAAGTCACGCCAATTTCCCAGAGGGTAGACACCATGTATCTATGTGTAATGTGTAACATGACAAGATAATTTCATAGATAGTTGAAAGGGAAGTTTATCAAGCGTTTAAAAATGTGACTTTACTTGTAAAGAACCAAAGTGTCCATTAAAATTTTATTAAAATTGTTACAGGGAAGTCGCAGAGGCCGTTCAATCGGTCGTATTTCGGATACAGGTAAAAAAAGAACCGATCACGTGTCACTGGCAGCTTCTGAACCAGATGAGGATGATAAATCTAGTGAAACGAAGTAAAGTGAAACGTAATCACGTTTTTAATTCTTGATATTATGTGGAGATGTTACTTACGCTTCCTGTGACTACGTTCGCGTTTGCGTTAGCTTACTTTAATTATTGTTATTTTCTTTAGCATTATTACTCGAAATGCACATGTTGCATATTTTGTCATATATATTATTCGTTTTTATGTTACCTAAATTAATATTAACTGATTAAATATGATTACTTAAATATTAACTTTGCATTCTAAATTGTGGCTTACCGGTCTAAATACTGTCAAATATTACCTCATTGTTTTATAAGTTTTTGAAAGCTCAAGATTCGTCCATATGTCCTCTGCCCCCTTTTCTCTCTCCAGAATCGTGAGAACGGTACAAGCAAGTGTTGAGATGTCTCTACGAAGCCGCCACTATGTTCGTCCAAGTACAGAATCCGCATACAAGACCCATACCATTGCATCGAGGAGTGAGACAAGGGGATCCCCGAAATTGTACAAAATGCAATGGAGGACTTCTTCGAAACGATGCACTGGAAAGGGCGCGGCATCCACATCGATGACGAATACATCTCTCACTTGCAATTTTCAGACGACATCGTTATCATGGCAGAGACGCTGCAGGACCTACAACAGATGCTGGACGACCTGGCCGACTCTTCTGTGCGCATCGGCCTACGGATGAATTTGGACAAGACCAAGGTCATGTTCAATGAACATGTACTACCGGAACCGGTTGCGGTACACGGTGCCGTTCTCGAAGTTGTTCAGAAATATGTGTACCTCGGGTGGACTTTGCAGTTAGGTAGAAACAACTCTGAGGACGAGGGGAACAGGAAATTCCAGCTGGGTTGGGTAGCGTTACGGATGCTTCGTCAGGTCTTTTCATCGTCGTTTCCAGTGCCTAAAGACGAAAAACTTCAATGAGTGCGTCCTAGCCGTAATGCCGGAGCCGAAACGTGAACACTTACGGTACGGCAGGTGCACAAATGTTTAATGTCGCTCAGCGTACTATCGAGAGGGCTATGTTCAGCGATTCTTTAAGGGGTCCAATCAGTAACGAGGTTCTCAGTCTAATTCCCTCCAACATTTTGAAAGTGTGTTAAATATAGTTGGTACCATGCAAAATAATTATGCTCTTTCGTAAGAGTGCCCTCTAGGAATCATGTTAAAAAAGTTTGCTATCGTCACATCGTCTATTTCGAATTACTTTGTGAGATAAACGGAGAAATATATGTGGGATTAATTTTACAAGCATTACAGTTCCTACATATATTTTTTTTTAGTGTGTTAAGAAAGTAATTCCCTTTGGAGTACAACTTTAGTACTACCATTTTCTGGTATTTCTTGGCTTTCATCTTCACTTGACGATTCTTACATTATCGCAAGGTCGTTTTTTAAGCATGTCTTTCGAACGAAACTTGATTTCCCAGGTCCTAGTGTTTCCATATTCTTTCCGTGGAATAGAATAGAATAAACTTTATTACATACCAATTATTACAGTTTACATTAAGGAGTAGGTATATCTATTTAACAACCATGTACAAGTGGCGGCCTTATCGCTAAGAAGCAATTTCTTACAGGCAACTTTTGGATGGGCACATAAAATGTAGCAAGACAAATGCATGGCTTTGGTGTTTAAAATTAAATAAAGAAAGGAATTAAATGATAAAACATGATGAGAAATAAAAAAACTACAAACATATGAATAAATATGAAGTAATGCACAATAGGAATAACATCATAAAATATTTATAAGCACGAAATAAATTAAGATAAGTAGTTTTCTTTGAAAATTTTTACGTCTATACGAATACGTCTTTCCCTATATTTGATACTAGCTGCTGCCCGCGGCTCCGCCCGCGTGCACAATTAATTAGAACATTTTATGGTTCTATCTTTTATAGTTTAGGCAGCGTACGCAAAATAAGTAACTTTTCTGGTTGATTTGTGTCCGAAAATCCCAAATATCTTACGGAACCCTATTTTTTCCAAAATAAAATTTAGCCTATGTTACTCGTGGATACTGTAGCTTTCGAATGGTGAAAGAATTTTTAAAAACAGTCCAGTAGTTTTAAGCCTATTCATTACAACCAAAAAAAAAAAGTAAAAACTAAAACCCAACTACGACAAAAAATGACGATTAAAAAGTATGAAACAAGTTTCAAAAGCCGTAGTCACGCGTTGTTAAAGTGTTAATGACTATGGAATATTCCTAAGTTTCAAAAGCCGTAGTCCATGTAGTGTAATGTACCATAGTCCACAACACATTAACAACGCGTGACTACGGCTTTTGAAACTTGTTTCATACTTTTTAATCGTCATTTTTTGTCGTAGTTGGGTTTTAGTTTTTACTTTTTTTTTTATTTAAAATGTTTGGATGCTTCTATAATACTTATTGTTGTGCAAAGTTTATTTTAAATATGTACCATAGAAATATCATACTTATCGAATAAATACGGACAAAGTCACTAACAAATGCTAATAGTATATGTATTTTCGAAATGTACAAATTACGCCCTTTCCAATGATACCAAACACGGCATATTTATCTCATTTTTATTTTTTTACACAGTACTTTATGTCGGCTAGAGGGCGCCACATTAGATTCAGCGACAGGTCATATAGCCTATAACCAGAAGACGATCATGACGCTTCTAGAGACACCTCATTTGTCCAAATCTAATGAGTAGTTAAGAAGCTAGGAGGGAACAAATGAACATACATACATACATACATACATAGCCTGTCAAAATCATAACCCTCCTTTGGCTTTGCCGTAGTCGGGTAACAAACAAAGTTTTCCTCTTTATAATATTATATATATTAGTATAGATCATCAAAATATTGTCTTTCTTCTTCTTTTCCTCAGTCACCGGTGTCAAAAATCGTGCTTATAGCGAGGATCTAAGTAGGTGGAAAATAAAGAGTATGGTTAAAAAACGATAAACTTTACTTATAATAAAAAGTATTATCGGTGTCACATAACGGCATTTATCGGGCGATTTTAATGGGCTCAATTTATAGCTCAGCTAAGACTAATATAAAGATTTTCCAATACACAATTATTTACACACAATGATGACTGTATCACAATTATACTAATATCTATCTATGTGATAAGTAATCCAAAACGAAAGCAAACATATAATTATTAATTTACAAGAAACATATAATACACCACAACAAATGCGTCGGATCTTGTCACCAATTTTTTTTGCTCTTTTTGGTCAGTGTCACGTCAGATCTACGCGCGCCATTCGCCGGCCCGACCCAATTTCATTCATGTCGCAAGTTTTATTACATTCGCATCCGCAAGAAAATCTGCATTGATTATTGCGGATCCGGATGCGGATGCAGATGTCCAAGTCTATGCGGAAGCTCCGCATTTGCAGATGCGGGTGCGATGCGGTAGTACATAGGCCAAACATAGACCTAAAACACTCTTTTGGGTCTTACAAATAAGTTCCTTATTTACTAAGTAACCTAGTAAAGTTTACTAAGTTTCCATAACTTAAGTGCAGTTGACAACACTAAGCCATGACACACCGTTAACAGCATTATCAGAATTCAGTACGGGAGCCAATTTATATGATGCATAGGTGGAGGAACTAATTTTTTTAAAAAGGTTGTCAACTTCATTTATGACCTTATTTTGGTAGTACACATTAGTATTGACAGTTATCTGTCTTTGGCTAAAGTGTATGATACTAGTTTTTGTAAGATTGATTTTTAATTATTATTATCTAACTATTTTACGATTTATTCTATAGCATTGTTTATCACAGTTTCATGTGTTATCTCTATTTCTATGATAATGTGCTATTATTATAGTACTATCATCGGCAAATAGTGTAATTGGATTGACAGTAGATTTTGGTAGGTCATTTATATATTAATTAAATAGCAGTGGTCCTAAAACACGACTCTAAGGTACACCAAACACATTCAGTTGACATGAATATTTCTTCACAATTAATGATTTTATTTACTGTCTTTATTTTTGTAAATTGGCGTCTTTCTGTTAAGTAAGACTGAATGATATTTAAGATATTACCTCTAATGCCATATGCCTCTAATTTTTTAACTAATATGTCATGACGGACACAGTCAAAAGCCTGTGTCATATCACAGAATACAGTGCATACTGCTACATGTTGGATGTCACTGTGTAGAAAGTCATAACATTGCCATGTTTATCGATTTACCGTGTCTAAATCCTTTTTGTTCATTGGCAAGTATATTATATTTTTCTATGTAGGCGTATACTTTATGTATAAATATTTTGCAACTATCATAGAGGTTATACTAATAAGCGATATTGGTCTGTAGAACTGCATTAGCTCTTTATTTCTTTTTTAAATAATGTTTTAACTATAGATATTTGCTAATAGTGTTTCCGGGAAAACACCCTTTTTTATGCTTAGATTTTTTATTATACTTATTAAACAAATGGTTTCTATGATTGATCGATACGTGTCACAAGTTTCTTTCTTTTTCGTTTTTTGGGCGTGTGAAGTACGTTATCCTCAGTTCCCGAAGGCCCATACTTTTCATGTATAATTTTGCCCACGGTACTCCTACCTATGCCAAGTGCTTCAGCGACACGATCCTGCACTTTTGTAACTGGCAATAGTGGTCCACCGTTTTGAGACTCACGCTCGAAATATCTATGTAATTTCACCACTAATTCACGTGCCTGGCTGTTTAAAGTAGGTCCTCTTTTAGACATTGTTACTTGCTAGTTCAGAGTTTGAGAGTACTATTAATTCACAGATTCTCCATCACAAAAATACAAACGATGTGTTTATTCACAGACCACAAAGGAGGCCTCCTTGTATAAACAATATTTAGGGGTAAAAAAAAATAAAAAAAAAACTACTAGGTTTTACGGCTCTGGGTTCTAGCCCTTATATGCCATGCCAGTCGTTTACTTAGAGCATATATATATATATATGTCTGAAGTTACTGCTGAACGGGTGGAAATCGTGATCGGGGTAGAGAGAGACAGACTCACCAAACTTCTGATTGGTGAAAGCACATACCAATTTGCAAAACTGATTTGGCGGGAATTACATCAACCAGTCAGAAGCTCGCGTGAGAGAGACAAAACACTTACAAAACTCAGCTCTCTCTCTCTAGTCCGATCACGCTTTCCGCCCATTCAACTGCCTCTCCATCCATCCATATATGCTCTAAAGGTTATGCGAATACGATGGTGTGGAGACTTGGAGAGCATGTGGAGAGACACTTTAGCACAACGTCGGCCCGCCTCGTGCAACTTCCTTGTTGTCAGTTTTTACCTTAGAGCATTTATATGAGGGGGTTGCTGAACGAGCGAAAAGCGTGATCGAAGTAGAGAGAGAGAGAGACTGAGTTCAGGCTTCGATCACGCATTCCACTCGTTCAGCAACCCCTCCATGAATATGCTCTGAGGTTTAAGGACCTTAGTCAAACCCACGGAGCAATTCGTGGTCAAACCATTCGAAGTTTAGGGCATGAAGTATACTCAAGCTCACAATAGTCAATGTTTCAATTTGACTTGATAGGCAAACAGGCAATTTTATTTTTACACAACTTCCAAAAGGAGGAGGTTCTCTATTTGATTGGTATTTTTTATTGTACTTAGTAGATTGTGAATTATTTCGCTATAATATTAAAATGCTGCAACAAGTAACGTAATTTAGTTTCAACTGTTACCCACGTCGTCAGACTCTTTTTTGCCTTTCTTTCTTGCTTATTCATATTTATACATATGAATAAGGAATCCTACCTCTATGATGTACACATGTATGATGTATGTACATGTACCAAAATATTTTTTTTATTTTTTTTATTTGTCAGTCCGTATGTCTGTCTGTCTCTTTGTTCCCGACCGATTTTGACGGGACTTTCACTGATAGGTAGCTGATGATTTAAGGAATAACTTAGGCTACTTTCTTTTAGGCTTCGCCTAACGGCGTAACACCGCGCGCGGGGCTCAGCTAGTCTTCATAATTCTGTGCCAGATATTTATGAATAGCCCATATTTCAGGGATAATTTTGAACCGACTTCAAAAAAGGAGGAGGTTCTCAATTCAACTCCACACACAAGAAGTGCCTACACGAAGCGCACACACACACTACACGGGTACATACAGTGTGATGTGTCTGTGTCCAATTTCGAATGCTTCGACTCGGGTGCAAAAACCGACAACATATGGAATTTGCCCGAGGTTGTACGAAGTATAACGATGTGCCTCTCTATCTCTACAGTATCCTAGGCCCTCTACACTACTCGGCGAAGTACTCCGGAAAGTTGACCGCAGTCCGAATACGTAGCTTCCACATCATTCGCGAAGTTGAACGAGATAAGGCGAATACGATAGTGTGGAGAGGCACCTCATGATACTTCGTACAACCTCGGCTCACCTCGGGCCGTCTCGGGCAATTACTATTTCTTTTTTTTTATTTAACTTCTTTTTTCTTTTTATGTATGGCCTGCCAAAATGACTCTACTCTGCCTGATGGAAAGCATAAGCAGAGTCCAAGATTGATGGTCGCCATACTCATTGCTCGTACAGACAATGCAACAATGCAGCATTATGACCCACACTATGGCGGCCTAGTGATGCTTCTGCATCATTGGGCCTCCGGTCTCACACTCACTAATGAAACACGACGGCATAAACGCTGTCATTTTACGCTGATCTTCTGTGCGAGGGTAGTACCGCTCCGGTCGAGCCGGCCCGTTCGTGCTGAAATCAGCGTGGCTCTAGTACCTGGAGATTTTCTTGTCAGATTTTGTACCCGAGTCAAAGGATTCGAAGTTGACAACAAATGGAAGTTGCCTGAGGCCGCTGAGGCGAGCCCGGTTTGTACTAAGTAAGACAAAGTGCCTCTCCACATTATCTTTATTCAACTAATCTCGTTCAACTTCATGAACCGACAACTAATGGAAGTTACCCGAGGCGAGACGAGGTTGTACGAAGTAAAACGAAGTGCCTTTCCACACTATCGTATTCGCCTAACCTCGTTTAACTATCTCTTATTAGTCTGTGGTTCAACTTCGCGAGCAGTGTGGAGCCAGGGTTGTACGCCTAACCTCGTTCAACTTCGCGAACCGACCACTAAGGGAACCCACAAATAACTGCGAATTCACAACGCATCGTAAATAACTGCGGGCTCCCACGAATACACGATGCGAATTAGATCGGAAGTACTAACGGTGCTTCGGTATAACATAGAAAAAAAATATAAATGTGCTTGAAAATAGTCAAACTAATTTTTAAAGTGAAATTTAAAATACTTACTAAATTTGAGCTATTCAAACGCCTCCATTTTGCACGTTTATGGACAAATTCAATGGCGTCATTGTCATTTCGTGTTTCTTTACTATTGAGTGTTACAGTTATTTTAAACTCATTTACAGTTTTAATTGTTACAAAAATCATGGAAGAAGTTATTTTTTCTCGCAAACACTACTATCACAGTATGAATTTCGATGCATGCAGTTCGGCATGCCAGCGATGGATGGGTTTGAATAATCACTAAATAAAAGAAATACTGTTAACCCGTTAGGCAACAACTTTTTTGGCGAAAAAACGCAATAATGCCGACCTTGAGACGATTCGCAAAGTATTTTGGTAGTAGTCACCGAAAAAGAAGTTTTTTTCGTATTAAAATGTAATTATAATACCTAATAGGCACATCATTATCATCGCTATGAAATTTGCCGTGTCGTTAACTATTTAAATTATCAAGAAATACTTACATATCGGAAAAAATATATCAAATATTTTTATATTGTGATTATTTCATTTACCTGGTGTCAATATTTCCATTCACATTATAAAATATATAACTTCTACACATACACTATCACTCATAAACTATCACACATGTATTTATGTATATTGTAAAGACAATAAAGAATCTAGAAAGAAATATTCGACACAATTTCTTTTTTTTTTCAAATTCCTACACAAAAATTCCTTCCTTAGTGGGTGTCTACTCAATGAAACGAGATGATCGTTTCACCGAGTAGACACCCACTAAGGGTGGTGGTACTCACCAAATTTCATAGTACAAGCAGTCACGCAAAAATATAAAAAAATGTTATTTTGGTACATGTATTGTGTATACATAAGTACATATGCATTTCGTAAAAATTGGTTATTTTACTATTACAAACAGACACTCCAATTTTATTTATTTGTATGATAAGAGTAGAAATAAAGAAACGTAGAAATGTGAAATGTTGTAATTAGTTTGATTACACCGGCCATTTACTCTCGATCAACTCGTTGACCCGTGTTTTCAGATAGTTTAGTTAAATTCTTGTTTTTTGTTTATTCAATTTGTTTGTTAAATTTGTTTTTTCTATTACTGTTAAGTTTTTTGTTGTTTTATTGACGTTTTCGTTCTTATAAGTACTGTAATTATAAAAAATACTAGTTTTATTTGAAAAATTAAACTACCATTTGATTAGATGCTTATCTTGCAGCAATAATTTGTCTCATTCATAGGTGACTAATAGACAATTTTATTTACATACTAATATCAATAAAAAAGTTTGAGAAACATTGGTTTCTTTGTTTACTTTTTGTCTCAGAGGAAGTTGAATAGGGTATAAGTTCCTTTCCATACTATCAAATTTGCCTAACCTTTTTAAGAGTAAATATACTTTTACTCTCTTACATGGTTAAGGAATAAAATAAAATAAAATTACTACACAGCACGCAGTGCCGGATTAGCCACGTAGCAAGAGTAGCAAATGCTACGGGCCCCGCGAATTGGGGGGCCTCGCGCTCCATCGCCTGTCTGACTATAAAAAAAATAAGTTTAAATAAGCGTAAAATATATTGCATGCCTTAAACACGAAGCATCTAGGCTATGCCTAACTCCCACCTAAAAACCTAAAACTTGATTTCGTTACGTTAAATCGTAAGTCATCATGTCAGCAGTAAGAAGTCCAGTAATGAACGTAGGCTTCCCCTATTGATTTCCATTTCGACCGGTCGGTAGCGGCCCGCATCCAACGAGTCCTTGCTATCTTAACCAGGTCGTCCGTCCACATTGCGGGGGGCTTTCCTACGCTACGTTTGCCGTCACGGGGTCTTCGCTCTCGAACCTTTTAGCCCCATCGGCCATCGGTTCTCGGAGCTATATGCCCTACCCACTACCACTTCAGCTTGCTGACTTGCTCTGCTATGTCGGTAACTTTAGTTCGTCTACGGATCTCCTCATTTTTGCTTCGATCTCGTAGAGAGACCCCAAGCATAGCCCGTTCCATAGCTCACTGTGTGACCCCGAGCTTCCTTATGAGGCCCATAGTAAAAGACCACGTCTCGGCGCTATAGGTCATCACTGGTAACACACACTAATTAAAAACGTTCGTCTTTAAGGACTGTGGTATTTTGGACGAAAAGACTACGTAATTTCCCTAACACATCCCAGCCGATTGGGCTTTGTCGATTGACCTCTTTCTCGAATTTGGAATTGGACCATTTGTCCCAGATAGACATATTCATCAACAACTACGAGAGCCGAGCCTTCCAGTAAGACCGGGGTAGTAATAAATGGGTGAAACATGGACATTTGACATGATTTTCGTCTTGTCCATGTTCATCTTAAGGCCCACCTGCTGGGACACTGTATTGAGGAATCCGAGCATCGTGCTGAGCTCCTATAAAACTTTGCCATGACTACGATGTCGTCGGCAAACCGATGGTGAGTGATGCATTCGCCATTAATGATGATGCTGAATCCTTTCCAATCCAGAAGCTTGCAGGCGTTTTCCATTGCATTGGTAAAGAGTTTGGGCTGCCTAACTCCCCTCCGCAGCGGAATAGCCTCTGTGCTCTGGTCATGTACTCGGACAGGTAACATTTTTTTACAAACACTTCAGCACTTCGATGTACGGATAGTCAAGTCAGCCAAGTCTCGACCGAATCAAAGTCTTATCAAAGTCCACGAACGCTAAGCATAGTGGCAAATTATACTCCTCGGTCTTCTGTATAATCTATCTATCTATTGATTATCTTTATTTATGTATTTATATCTATTGAGCTGCCGATATGCTTTAGCGTTCCGGAAGTCTGCAGCGACAATGAGCGTCGTTCTGCCATAAGGGTGTGATCTGATAGTTTTTGAGGGATATCTTTCCCTACCTTGTAGACAGTTTCTACCAGCCTGTTATTGACCTCGTCCACAGAAACGCAATCCAGGCCAGATAAGCGATATGTGAGCTTGAGTTGAAAGCTCTCGGGGTTTTGTATCTGAGCTGCAGTAGGTCGGAGCGTGGACATCATTAGTCAATACCTTTTTAGTTGGACATTGATATTCAATGTGCCTCTAACCATTCTGTTATTGCTCACGGTTTTCACCCTGTGGGTCACGGAGATATAATTTAATATTTATCTCTATGTAGACATAATGTAGTCGATCTCATTCCTCGTGAAACTGTCGGGACTTATCCAAAACCATTTCCTATGCTATTCCTATTTGGAGAAGGAGTTCACCATAAACAGTTCCTCCTTCTCCAGAAAGTCAGCCAATCTCTGGCCCCTGGAATTCCTCTGCCCACATTCAAATTGCCCCACTTTCAACTCGTCATTGCTCCTCCTCCCAGTTTTGCACTAAAATCCCCCATGTTTAGAAGTATGTATGGCACTACTGATGTCCTCGATCATAATGAAGTCGATCTCATTCCTCGTGAAACTGTCGGGACTCATCCAAAACCATTTCCTATGCTATTCCTATTTGGAGAAGGAGTTCACCATAAACAGTTCCTCCTTCTCCAGAAAGTCAGCCAATCTCTGGCCCCTGGAATTCCTCGGCCCACATTCAAATTGCCCCACTTTCAACTCGTCACTGCTCCTCTACCCAGTTTTGCACTAAAATCCCCCATGTTTAGAAGTATGTATGGCACTACTGATGTCCTCATACATAACTTCCACTTCGTCGTCCGGGTGCACCAAGGTCGGTGCGTAAACCTGTATGACCTTCAACGAGTATCTTTTTGATACTCTGAGTATTAGGTACGCAACTCTGCTAGACACACTCGTGATATATACCACGTTGCTTACTAGAGATCTCCAGTGCTCGACCGACGCCCGTCAACGTCAATCTAGCAACTGGAGCCCCAGGGCATAGGGGCCGTGCTCCTTTGTCCATCATCACATAAGGACCGTAACCCGCCACACTAGTCCAGTGCGCGTTGGCGGGTTGCCAGAGCCTTCTTCGTTATTCAGTGGAGTGCACCGCGGGCAGGCGAGGTTCGCTTGGGTTCCGAAAGATGTTAGTGGGACCACTTACACTCCTTACAATAAATCGTAGGCATAGGTTGTATAGTACCTACCACGAGAACCGTTGGTATCTCAAATCATGATAAACTTGAGAACCTTAAGCAAACTAGGGGCCCCTTGGCCGTATTTTGCTACAGGCCCCGCGCTGGCTTAATCCGGCACTGACAGCACGAGGTATATATTCCCCTACGCGCGTGTCTGGCTCGTCGTTACATTATGACTGGCGACTCGCTGTACTCTCTAAACTAATTTAACACCGTAATCTAAATAAACATTTCTTTGTGCATTGTGTCGCTACACCTCGTTCAACTTCGCGAGTAGTGTGGAGCCGGGGTTAGAATTCATACTAATTTTATTGTCTGTGGAGTGTGGCTATTTTTTATGTGGTTGATTGACTTACAACAACTCGAAGTTGCAAAATTGTTGAACTTAGTTATTGTCTAATTACATTAGAAGTTAATGCTTATTGATTACTCAACGAACTCTTAATAGTATTGTTTTTAATATTGGTTTTAAGTGGTATTTATCTGTGATTGTGTACGAAACTATATCTGATGTACATATTTAACCAATTTGCTTTTACTATCACGTATAGCAAACTAGGAATCGATGAAGAATATTTTCTAAATGAGTGTACTGTAACTTTTAAGTCTGAGAACCAAATAAGTTAAAGGAAATGAAATAAATAATGCCATGTACGCTCCAGATCAAAGAAGAAAGGATGGTAGAGATGTTATATACCGTAGTAATTCAAGTCTTGACTTGATATATGTTGAACATGCTTCGGGTAATGGATTGCGACGTGAGTATGGTAGTCATGGTTCAATCGACGTAATCGGAGGAGCTAACGAGCGGCTACCCGCGATGGTTCACAGCTACAGTGGTGTGTCTACGCCAGACAAACCGACAAGCCTCAATCGTGCTGTCGAAAGAATTACTGATGGACTTAACACTGACCATGCAGACGGTCCTCCACCTAGATCTAGTGCTAGCCCAAAACCACGACTGAAACTAAACAAGCTCTGGGGTAGTACAGCACCTGTCTTGCCTCGGCAAACTCTGGATGATGGGAGTTTCTCGACCCTCTCTGATGCAAATAAAAGAAAGCAGTTTGCTCATTATGACTGTCAATCGCTCATGGCCAATCTGAGCTATGCTGCTGAAGTACGTGGTGCACTGCTGAGCAGAAGACGCAACACCACAACTGGTGCATCTGCTGCATCATTACTCGCTACCCGTGGACCGCCTCCAGGGGATGATGCAGTACCAGATACGGGTGATGGGAGATCCAATGAATTATTGGAGAGCTGTCCATTTTTTCGGAATGAATTGGGAGGTAAATTTTATCTGATACATGTTTCTCTACAACAATAACACAACTGTAACAGTTGTATCCGATAGAATGTAGCCATCGTTTGCAATGTTTTTATATGTACAACAAAATTACCATTGTGTCATTTGTGAATCAGGTGACACAAATTTTGCCCTCACACTTAACATTGTTATTCCCAGCATGAATTATTAATAATTAATAGCTATACCAAAATAGGATCTCATAATTACATGTGGTTTTATCTTCAGATTTTATATAAATAATTGTAATAATAAGTATACCAGAAATATCAAATTTAAAATACTTTAAGACATAGTATGCAACATAATTCACAATATGACCTTGGAATATTTTAAGAATTTCAAGGAATAAAAACCATTTTTAAAGAATTTATTTATATTTAATATCACTAACAGTGATCACCTGTTTTAAATGTAGAAATAAACCTACTGACCAATTAGAAACTTTGTTCACTAATATATTTACATAAATTAGTAAACAAAGTTTTCAAGTAAGAAATTTAATACAATCTAGTCTGCAAAAGCATTACATTGATCTAATGAGATTATGTAATACTTATAGGGCTTTTAAATTCTTAACTAGATTTTGAGTACAGCTTGCTGATAAAGTTTATTTTGGCTATCAATTCAGATCACCAACCCACAAAAAGCATTTATGTTTTGATGGACACATCATTCAGTTTTCCCTTTTAACATCTTTTTCTTAATCAACATTATATTTTAAACACAAATTAGATATATATTCATGGAAAACATATTGGTAAATTAAAAACTTCTATACACTCAAACTTGTTTCATGCACAACGCTACTCATATGAATGCCATTGCCAAGTTGTGTTATAAGCACTCACATACCAAACACAAAGGGTGTGGATTATAGCACCTTGGTCAGGAACACATTGAGTGTATGTGTTAGTCAGTGTTAGAACCACTCCAGTATGAAACATAACAGTTGTGTATAGCCAGCAGTTGTGGATTAAATACCCATCTGTTTAATCAGTAGTGGAGGAAGTATTAATAAATACAGGGTGTGTGTTATTTTGAAGAAAGGGAGGGCATAAAATATTATTATTATATTTATAACACTAACAGCTGTTTTTAAATATGTTTATATTCGGAGCACTAAATACAGTTTTCGGCAAAAAATTCCACATATGCGCCACTCGGTTTGGCAAGAAGTGGTTTTAGGTAGTGCTAGGGCTACTGAAGCTTACTTAGCTTCATAGAGTGACCTCTTAGTTGTGTGTGTCAAATGTGTTACGAAGGACAAGGCACACACATGCTCATTGCCGTGCGAAAAAGCAATTACCAACACAGTTTAGCGATTCCAAATGCTACAGGACATGTTCTAAAAGTTATCAAATATTTCAGGAACCATTTCACACATGCTATTCGAATTCAATGCAAAGCTACAAGTATTTGATTTAAGAGTGTGTACTCTGGAAAGAATTAGAATATGTACTTTAATGAGTTGCTAAGTTTTTACTTTCCTTGTTATTTTTTCAATACTACTGTTTTTTAAATAGTTGATTTTAGTAGAACTTGTTAATTTTTTAATGAATAACTGACCTTATAGTAATAAAAAAGATAAAAAGTAAAATAATCCAAAAAATCTGATTTAAATAAAAAAAATCCAATTTAAATCAAATTAATCCGATTATTATGGTTTTTTTAAATCTTAATTTTTATCAAACCTGTTGCACTGTTATGTCGACAAATATACCTCCCTATTCCATTACACTTCTATTCAATTTAGATTAATAATTTATTCAACATAGTTCTGCTTAGTCATGCATTAAGTGTGCACTTAGAAACAATGCAGTAATTAATTTTGTTAACTCTCTCTTATACATAGTTTTTTTTGGAATAAATGTGTAGTTAAAGATTTTAAAAACACCAAATTCACAAGTCAATTTACAGGACTCTGTACACTAAGAACCCCTGCTTAGATCCCCTTAAATGAAAATAAATCAATCCCTCATTTGGATGGTTTGTCCACACTGATCCCCTGATTCTTTTTTTTTTCATTTTTATTTCAAAGATTAAAAAATATATTTTTGTTCACTTGTGTTGTTTAATAAACAATACATAAAATGGTAAGCATGGGATCCTAGTGAATGTTGTTTTTACAAAAACTTCCAAATCAATACACTAGGGTATGAAAATGGAACAAAATTGAAAAAGATCCCCTAGAGCACCCAAGTTGGCGAAGCCATTTTGTTTTGGATTTAGGATTTGTCTAACCACACACAAACTACATGGACAGACTAGTGTTCTATTGCCATCATCATCAACCTACCCATTGCAGTCCACTGATCCTTATCCTGATGACAGAGATCCATTATAATCATAACTTTTCCAATCTAAAAAATATTTTATACATTTACAACAATATTTAAATTTGTTAATATTAAAAATTAGTCATTGCATTGCTACAATTGTTTATTTATATAATTCAAGGATCTCCAACAAAGGTTAAACACAGTTGTAACTTAACAGACATGCACACATATTACACACAGAAACCTTACATAAATCATATACACAATTAGATGTGATTATGGAAAGCAAATTAATATTAGGTTAAAAAAATATCATGAAAACATTGGCAAAACTTATTTCTACTATTTCAAGGTGGAGCATTTAGGTCTACATTTTTATTTTTAGACAACATATTATTTTACCTGAAGAGCTAAGGCACAATGGCGTTATGCCTAGGTGTGATTTTGCTAAATAGACAGAGAATAGCTCATTGGTATGAATCCTTGATGGTATACTTATTGATATTGATACTTTATTAGCTTAATTGTCTGTGTAACCATTATACAACTTACGAAGAAAAAAAGCACCAAAGTACTGTCTGTGGCTGTTAAGTCTGTGTATGTATACAGACTTTATGACATATATTGTAGTGTTTGAGCGTTATAGTGTAGCTGGATGTGTTATAGCTTGCAGGTCACTGTAGCAAATGTGGTAAAGAAATAGTATTGACACAAGATGTTTGATGATGACTTTTTAAAGATGTTTATTATGTATATTGAAGTGGGGATTCCATATTAGTATCTGGGTTTTTTGAATGTTTGCATGACACAAATCTATAATTATTTTACCAATAGAATAAGATGATATATATTAACCCGAAAACTGGAAAAACTTTAAACTTTTTTTACCCAACTACGGCGAAACCAAAAGGAGCGATAATCGCTTTGGCAGTCTATGTATTTATATTCCACCATAGCGTCTAACTTACTGAACCGATTTTAATGAATCAGGTGTCAATAGAGTCGTAATAATACATAGGCCTGGGTGATATAGACTATATAAATTATATCAAAAGTTTTATGTAGTCGGGTTATAGTTTTTTTACCCTTTTCTGTATTTATTTCTTATTTAACCCTACTGAGCTGATTGTTGTGGAATCAGTTCTTACAGGAAACAACTTCCACAAATTCTTATTAAATATGTGTGTTACGTCTCCTGCGACACAGAATTTTATAAATTTTTCAATGTAATTCATTATTTTAGGCGAGGAAGAACGGTGCGTTTCATTGTGTTGGAGAACTGCCCGTGGAGCTATCTCAGGCAAGTCAGGGTGTTGGCATAGACCTCGTGCAGCTTATGGAATCTCCGTCTTGGAATTTCCTCCTGCCACACAAACGCACCCTGGTAACACGCATTGGAAAAATGGTTGTCCATTTGCGAGATCCGTTGCGCCGCTACCTATAGAAAGTCAAGATCTCGGTGCTTTATACTACAGGAATTATTTTTATAATCATCGTAAGTTGTTATACAACAAATTTATTAATGTACTACTTTATCATTAATAAGAAGTCGTCACTGTTATTGTATAGCTAATAAAATTCTATGCTTGCCATATTATTAGTAAACATGCAACAAAAAAATAGTCATTTTTGCATTCATTAAAGTTGCAATACATTACTCATAATGAATATTCATTAATTCCACTCATTTTGTCTTACTTCTGTATGCATAACTTTATTTAGTAAATGCAATAGCAATAAAATATAAATGAAGCTATTGAGGACTGAGTTCTTAATTAACGTGTTGACATGTTATGATGTTGCAGCTCATCAAAATTGGTTTGGGATGGATGAAAATCTTGGCCCCGTAGCCATTTCCATCAAAAAGGAACGGGTGGAGCTTCGTAGAGGCGGCGGCGATGTATCCGCACCGACGTCGCAGCTTGTTTGGCAATACCGACTGATTTTGCGCACTGCTGAACTACTGACACTTCGAGGTTCGGTGCTTGAAGACGCGCTGCCAGCAGCTAAGCCCAGTAACAATAGCGCCACCTACAACACTAAGGAACTTTTAGAATATGTTGCTTCCGAATTACAACTTGGATGTTTACGGTAAGTGTTTATTAAAGACTACCACTTAATACTTGAATAATTTTCTACTGGCCACGACATGTTGTTTTTTTAATACACTTTTGCAGTAATTAAAAGAAGAAAATTAGTATCTCAACAGGAACTGCTTTGAATTATTTTATTTTCAGTGCTTTGACTGAATTTAATGAATTAGAAAATTTACTATATTGTCTAATAAAGTGGGAGAGCCACGCTTAGGCATAAATGGGGCGGCTCGACCGGAGTGATACCACGGCCTCACAGAAAACCAGTGTGAAATAGAGCTTGCGCTGTGTTTCACCAAGTGAGTGAGGATACCGAAAGCCCATACCACAACCCCTCCCCACATCCGTCTCCCCATCTCCCAAAGACCGACAACGCACTTGTGATGTCTCTGGTGTTGGGAGTCCATGGGCGGTGATAGACGCTTGCCATCGGGTGATACGTCTGCTCGTTTGCCCTCTATTCCATAAAAAAAATGAGAAAATAAAGTTAAAGTAGATAAACTGTTAGTAAAACACTAATTATTCTTAAGATTTAATATTTTTATCTCTTCTTGAATTTCAGACTTGGCGTGACTAATGGAGGGGCTGAAGAGCAACTTTTACGCTTAGACGAACAATGTGTTACCAGACATTACAAAGTAGGAGTTATGTACTGTAAAAGCGGTCAGTCTACTGAGGAAGAAATGTACAATAATCAGGAAGCTGGGCCTGCATTTGTAGAATTCCTACAAATGCTGGGCCAGACAGTGAGATTAAAGGATTTCGATAAATATAAGGCTGGACTGGACAATAGAACTGATTCCACTGGTCTCTATTCTGTTTTTACGACATACCAAGGCTGCGACATTATGTTCCATGTTTCAACTATGCTTCCATATACGCCAAATAATAGACAGCAATTATTGAGAAAACGACATATAGGCAACGATATTGTAACCATTGTCTTCCAAGAACCGGGTGCAGCGCCGTTCACTCCGCGCAACATTCGTTCTCAGTTCCAACATGTTTTTGTTGTAGTTAGAGCTATTGATCCTTGCACAGAGAATACCCACTATAGTATAGCTGTAAGTCGTGCTAAAGAAGTGCCTTTATTTGGACCTCCCATTAAGGATGGTGCCATTTATCCTAAAGGAGAGGCATTCACCGATCTACTCTTAAGTAAAGTGAGTTTAAAGTTTTATTGTTATGAAAATAAAGTACACTTGTAAATTGACGTACGGAAACATAAAAAAAATACCGAATCTTTCTTTGCTGCCTCAAATAAATTCATCATTTTTAGTTGAACACTGATATTACAAATGGCAAGATAAGATTCCTATGGTTCTTGTGGTTAAAATAAATTGTTGGCAAAGTCTTCCTTGTCCTTCCTCTGCAGCACATAAGGATATGAGTATGGGAATCCTTTGTTAGAGGTCAGTTTTATTAACTTAAATGTTTTAAACCGTAATATATCTTTCCAGGTAATAAATGGCGAAAATGCTGCAATTCAATCACCAAAGTTTAGTACAATGGCTACGCGAACGCGTCAAGAGTACCTGAAAGATTTAGCTAAGAATTATGTTACTGCTACAACTGTAGAATCCGGACAGAAATTTTGTATGCAATTTAATACCTATTAGAATGTTTGTTTGGTATTTCAGCATGAGCTGACTAGTGTTATTTTAATGTTTCAGCGATATTCTCGCATCTGCTTATGAAGAGTGGCAACAATTCAGCTAATAACACATTGATACCGCGTATTGACAACTGCACTAATGACGTACTAGTTGGGGGCGCATTGTGCTTTCATGTGAGTTTACTAAACTATTATTTCGATTTCTCGGTTGATGCATGCATAGTATTTGTACAATGTATCTATTTCAACTTTAAACAGATGCACAAATTAAATTAATATCATCTTACTAACACTTAAGATAACCTATTCTTTATACAATATAGGATATTGTCTACATATTCTGCTCTGGTCCACATTTTAATTATGAATTTGCATTAATTGCCACATCACTATTTTTTATATATATTCGTGCCAAAATGACTACTCTGCCTAATGGAAAGCGTAAACAGAAAAGACTACGGCCCTGTTTCACCGTTTCAGATAAGTTGCGGATAGCTTATCTGACAGACGGTTTATGTGGAAGGTACGTTATCTGTGAGATAAGTTCCTTAAGTAATCCGAAATTTATCTGTAACCAGTGAAACTGGGCCTATGACTAATAACCTTGTAAAACAGAAATCTGAGTCAGGGTGGGTTAACCAAATATCTGAGTCAGGGTGGGTTATTGCTTCTAAAAACATTTGCATGATAATATTTTGCTTTGAATTATTATTATCTATAAATAAATAAAATTGGAGTGTCTGTTTGTAATATTAAAATAACTGCTTTTTACTAAATGTAAATGTATGTACACACGCTACATATAACAAAAATGTAAAAAAAATTTTTTTATCTGTCTGTCTGTCGGTCTGTCTGTTTGTTCCGGGTAATCTCTGGAATAGCTGCACCGATTTTGACGGGACTTTCACTGGCAGGTAGCTGATGATCCAGGGAGTAACTTAGGCTACTTTTTTTAGACTAACTTAGCCCCGCGGCGTTACTCGCGGTACGACGATAACCGCGGGTAGCACCGCGGGGTTCAGCTAGTTATTTATATAACCAATATTTAAATTATGTTTACCTATGATAAGCTTGTTCGTTTTCAGATTAAATAATCTGTCTATTGTAATTAAATTATAATTGAATTACGTTTTCGTTGTAGGTTCAAGTACAAGATGAAGGCGCGGGTGGTTTGCTGATAGACTGCTTTATAGGCGTATCTGCAGACACCGTCGTGTTCATCGAAGATAACACCCGTCAAATTATTCTGGTTCTGCCCACGAATTCTTTATTAGGTAACATATTCATGTGTTGTGCAATGTATTATACCAGTTGTTGCTAGCGGCTTTACCCGCGTAATATTTCCCAACTTTGAAAATTTCGAACTTACATGCAACTGTTCATCTGTTATTTTACCCCCTCAGGGATGTCATTTATGAAAATCCTTTCTTAGTCGGTGTTTACATCATAAAAAATATAACTTAACAGTCACATTGTCTTACAAATTGCGTGGTACGTTTTCACTGTTCTACGCTCTAAAAGTTTTTTGTTCCTGCTACCCCCTGTCAGCTACCATAATCGAAAGTTATTGTAAAGTGACACTCACGTAAAATTTGCTTGATAGTAATTACTTGTAAATCTTTTACGGGGGCTCCCGGACTATTAGATTGATGAGGGAGAAGGTGTGATGACTGGAACCTGGGATCTACCGAATATTTTTTTAGCTTTTAGTACATCATTTTAAAAGAAACAGTTCATACAAAAAAAATACACAATTTTTTTATTATCAAGTTTTAAATTTCTTCATAGTGAACTGTGTTCGACTAGTCAATCATTTGAAACCCATATTGAGGTAGTCGTGACAAAATTTCTATACCGCCATTTTGTAGCGGCGGCCATCTTGGATTTACAGTGAAACAGAATTAATTTAATTGTATTATCACCAGAACTAAAGGAACTCAATTTCAGATCAATCTGTCAGCAGGAAGGTCAAATTTCAATTACTAGATTTGACCAAAAAAAAAACAAAAAAATAAATAAACAGAGCAAGCTAAATAAAACCGTTTAATAAAAACATCAGTTTTAACAAAATATTAAAGTTTTCTGTGTTGAGTGGAATCAAGTACCTGGTCTGTTAGCTTATATGTATAGTTATCGCAGGGGACCTACCTGCGATATTCTTTACATTTACATTTATATTCATAGAACACTATTTTTTTTGGGACTAATCCCACCCACACGCCCACCGCTGTAACTCCTGTACACCAGGATCAACAGCAGTGACCCACGAACACACCGAGTTATGACACTCGGGAAGTCCCAGGAAAAAATATTAACTGTCTTGGAACCCGCAACGAAATTAATCAGAAGAAAAACAGGAGGAGTTGGAAATATGATAAGTCCACTTCCCTCCTTAGCAAAGCGGGAGACAAAATGAAGTCAAAATAGGCAGACACCTTTTTTTAAACCGGGAAGCACCACGGATAAAGTATTAGGGGTCCTAAGTGAGCTATATTTGATTACTATAGTATGTATGGCAGAATCGCCTAAACGCACGGAAATTCACCGCAGTTGACACAAGATCCCCATAGTATACCGCCCCAGATGTCATTTGTAAGCTATTTAGCATTGTGTTACGTTCATTGTACCAAAGACTACACTCCCAGAGAACATGATGAGCCGATTGTTCACAGCTAGTATCGGGTGTTGAGCATTGACACAATGGTGAATCGACTAATTTAAATGAGTGTAGTTTGCTCTTAAAGTTACCGTGGCCCGTAAGAAATTGAGCGACACAGTGATCTACCTCGAGCCATGTCCTCGACATCCGTTCGCGAACAGATGGAAAGAACTGGTAGAGGTGGCGCCCCTTAGATGATTCGTCCCATCGTTGTTGCCATTCATCCATTAGGTCGTCATAGACATTGGATTGCTGTTGAAACAATCTTATGATTTTATCGCGGTCTCGTACGCCCAAAAAATCGCATTCCATGTTTTGTTTTGTAGAATAGTACATGGCTGCACGTCTTTGCACCTCGAGATCGACCGGAAGAGCACCCGCCAATACCGGTAATGCCTCAGTACTAACCGTCCTATATGCTTTGCATAAGAAGATTAATGCAAGTCGTTGGCCTTGTAGCAGTTTGCGACGGACAGCACCTACAGTCGCTCTACCGGCCCATACGGGAGCACCATAGCAAACAGCACCCAAATAAGTAGCTCCATATATGATTTTTAATGTATTAAATGAAAGACCCCATGTGGCAGTTGATATTCTCGTCAGAGCAAAGAAACTTTTTTTAGACTTTTCATTAACTGTTCTAATATGTTCGATAAATGAAAAATTTCTTTCTAAAACTAATCCCAAATAGCAAACCGAGGTTTTATTTTTAACAGTAACATTTTGAAATTTAATACACGGCGGTGATTTGAGGTTACCTTTCAGAAGTAGCTGGAAGGTTTTGTTTGGTGCAAAAGTCAAGCGATTACGTACACCCCATAGAGATACTAAGTTCAAACATCTATTAGCCAGACTCTCAAGCCCCGCTCTAGTATCAGATTCCACCAGTAATAAACCGTCGTCCGCATACGCGTTTAGAGTACATCCGGGTGGTATAGGTATTGTAAGAAAATCGTCGAAGCCTATATTCCACAAGTATGGACCTAGCACCGAGCCCTGAGGACACCCCATCGTAAGCGCCTTCGACACAGAATGATGCCCAAGTCTTAATTTTGTTGTGCCTTGTGTGAAGTATGAGGAGATTAGGGAATAAATATTTTTAAAGCATCCTCTTGATTTTAATTTTAGCAATAACATGGGCCACCACGCGTTGTCGAAGAACACTAGTCAGTGTTAGTTAATAGCACTCGTTACATACATGTATAGACCAGTTTGTTACAATTATTAGACTGTAAGGGAACGGGTTTCTTTCCGACACAAAAGGAGGATCCTCGGACCCCGCGCTACATCGTGGCTAGCGGGCAGATATACGCTAATCGGTGTGAGAATTATTCACATCGTGGTATAGGACTAGAAGCTGTCGCTGCCACGAGAGTGCGCCTCAGTCGTAAGGTACGGTAGGGTTAACTCCAGAAGCCGTTGATGAGTTCCTGGAGCTCCTCCTGACTGCCAAGGTAGGCCGCCGTGGGGTTTAGTGGGTAGTCCCGGTTCGCCGGCAGTCCCACACATGCCCCACGCCCTATGGAGGATATGATACGAAAAGCATACTCGGTAGTTCCGTGTGTTTTTGATAGACGGCGCTGTAGTGTATGTATGTGGAGTTTCGGAGTCCAGTGTATAGTGTAGTGGGTGCGTTGCGCAGGTTGGGTGGTGAGCGGCGGCTGGACGCGCGTGTACTACCACCGCGGTGAGAGCGTGCGCGTGCGCGGCGCGGGCGAGGCGCTGCAGCGACGCCTCGCCGCCGTGGCGCCGCACCACGCACACACCCTGCATGAGATCACGCTCGAACGAGGCAACGCGCACCAACTCGGTAAAATAAATTATATTGGTATACATTTTTTCCAACAGTGCAATGAATGACATTATTAACAAATGTGTCACTTTGATATTTGCCAAAAGACAATCAAACAGTGTCATGTCATTGCAACATTACAGTTAATACTACATCCACAAAATAGTCGATTTGGGATCGAACAATTATTATTACATCTTTTTTATTTTATTTATTTATTTACTTTATGCACTAAATATGTACATATTTCATTTCTATTACAAATTTTAATCAAATAAACAATGAAATATATTGCTCGATTGAGTAGTCTAAAACAGTGACGTCACAACTTGGTTTTTTGTGAACTACTTTATTGGACACCACTCGGTTTAATCCTCGTCAGCTAAGAAAAATTCGAGTAGCGTAAATTTTGTAAGCTTTGAAAATAACATTGGCCGTCTCAAAAAAAATATCAACTAAATATTGAAATAAAAAACATTTGCCATCTCAGCCGAAAGAAGGTTCGTCCCTAGGTTCAAACAGAACGATCGTCGTGGTAGTGTGTAATGTGTGGTGTGTGCTTAGGGTTCCACGTGCAGCCGGATGGGCTGGTGACGCAGGTGGAGTCGGGCGGCTGCGCGTGGCGCGCGGGCGTGAAGGCGGGCGCGCGCCTGCTCGAGGTGTGCCGCGCCGCCGTCGTCGCGCTCTGCCACGACCAGCTCGTCGACCTGCTCAAGACCTCCGACCCCGTCACGGTGAGACTCGTCCTCTATCTACTTTTTTTTGCATACACTGGATCAATGGGGACTTTTCAGGATTTCATTAGAGTGGTATCCCTTACGTGTCGTAAATTATTAGCTTTTTGCCCAGGCTAATATAGAATGATTCTCAAAAATAATGTGGCTTTCTATTGGTAAAATAATATTCAAAATTGGTTCAGTACATTCTGAGATTACCCTCCTACCTCATAAACTTACCTCCTGATAATCTTAGTATAGACTAGCTGAACTCCGCGGTGTTACCCGCGGTTATTGTCGTACCGCGAGCAACGCTGCGTGAGGGCGGAAGTTAGTCTAAAAAAGTGGCCTAAGTTACTCCTAATATCAGATCATAAAAAGGGTTATTTTATATTACAAACAGACACTCCAATTTTATTTATTCGTATAGATTAAAAAGTAGGTTGTTCTAATGAGGATATGTGTAGGTGACGGTGACGTTCGCGGTGAGTCCGAAATGCCCTTGCGACAGCACCCCGGACGAATGGGCGCCCTTAGCGCGCGCGGACGCTCAGCAGCCCGGCCGACCGCGGCGCGCCTACGAGCGCGGACACTCGCCACCACGATCTGACAGCTCCGGATATGGCACAGGTAACATTCAATATTTGTTGTAACGGATATCGCAAAAATTGTACAGTATCATACAGGAATTTCTTAATCACATGTCAGATAAACGATTTATAGATTTGTTATACTACTGTATTTTACTGTTATTTTAATTTATTATTATTGTTTATTTTGAAAAATAAAGTAGGTATAGAAAATCTCTCCGAAAACATAACAATATAATCTAACTAGCTGAACCCCGCGGTGTTACCCGCGGTTATCGTCGTACCGCGAGTAACGCCGCGGGACAAAGTTAGACTAAAAAAGTAGCCTAAGTTACTCCCTGGGTCATCAGATACCTGCCAGTGAAAGCCCAGTCAAAATCCATCGAACCGTTCCAGAGATTACCCGGAACAAACAGATAGACAGACAAAAATATTTTTAATTTCTTTTTTGGTATATGTACCGTGTATACATACATATGCATTTAGTAAAAAGCGGTTATTTTAATATTACAAACAGACACTGCAATTTTATTTATTTGTATAGATTATTCTTTATTCATTTTAGTTTTTCCTTTGATAGTATTTTATACTTTTTATTTACATCGATGGGCGACTAAAGCTAAAATAATTTGCAAATTGGAATCATAAAATTTAAGCCATAAGTAAGAACTTTGTTAGTCGATTCGATTGGTGTAAGAGATAGGATTGTTTGTGTGGCAGGCGGGTCGTCCCGCAGCGAGCGCGTGTCGCCGGACGCGCTGCGGCGGCGCTCGCACGACGACGAGCCGCGCCCCGCGAGGCACAAGCGCGCCTCCGCCAACACCTCCTCGCTCACGGTAACTGCACCCACCACACACCACCCACCACACACCACACACCACACACCACACGACGCTACTGCACTCACTGACCACCTGTTGTGTTCACTCTCTACGTTACGATACGGTCATGGCTTCTGTACAGTATTGTGAATCGCGCCTGTTTTTGGAAACACGCGAAAGAGCGGACCGCCGTACCGTATTTGAGTTTTATTTTTATTTTGTGATTGTAGTTTTTTTTAAATCTTCAATTTGAATGAAATAAATTTGCTGTAAATGAAATAGGAAGTTAGTGGAGGAACGGGTTTCATGTCCGTCCAACACAAAGAGAGGATCCTCCGACTCCTCCTAGGCAGGCTAGGTGATCATAGGCCTAGCGGGCCGCGACCCGACGGTTGATGTTCGGAAGTTGTAAATATGCTAATGGGCGTGAGAATATCTATATAACGATATAGGAATACTCAATATTTCTTTCATAGGCGCTGAGGTGTTTTGTTGCAGCTTGTGAAAAAGTAGCCACAAGTTGAATAAAGATACATGTTGTGTTTTTTTAGCATAATGATGTCTCCAAAGTTGTGTCTCTAACAAAATTCATTAGCGAATAAAAAAAAATAAAAAGCGAATTTGTAGTCCTGTGCTTTGAAGTTCGAGAAATGTTGTAAGAAACATATTTCTTGTGTAGGAGGACTTGATTCGCATGATGGACGCAGAGATGGGGGAGGGGGTGCGAAATTCAAATAGTACGACTGGTGCCGCACCCCTGCCTCTACCTGACGCAGCAGCTCTCGACTGGGCAGCTCTTGTACATACAGCCACCAGGGCTATGTTGCAGGTAGGTACCGACCACATGAACACAAACTATCCAAAAGCATTAAAAAATCCAGTATTAGGGCCTAACTTCCAAAAATATGATTAGATGATTAAAGTACGTAATTAGAATGATTAAAAATAGTAAGTTGGTCATAACTATTTAATCTAATTTAATGTAACCATCCCTCTACGACAGTTTATTGGTAAATCTTAATTTAAATAATTTGTGGATTAAATCGTTTCTACACAATAGTTGCTCACCAATATACGATGTGTATTTTAAATTATCTTTTTTTGCGTATCAGATTTGCGAAGAGCATCCATACCCATCTATGGACAACTCGGATCCATCTTTAGAAACTCTACCAATTGAATCTTCTGCTGAGTCCTGGAATGACATCTCCGTGGTAAGATTATAAACAAATACTAATTAAAATTAAGTCATAATTTGTATTCGTGCAATAGGAGAGGCTTATATCACAGCTAATTCTGAGCACCTCGGTTCTCTACCACAAAAAGATCGAACACGTTTGTAAATATAAAAGCGATTTTATTGTGTACTGGCACGCGCGATCGATTTATATCGTTTACCTAAATATGTTGTAGACTAAGGAAGGGAGCGCAAGCCTACCTCCAGCGCAGGGCGCGGCTCAGTGCGGGGCGGTGGGTGTGAGTGTGGGGGCGGGGCCGGGGGTGGCGGCGGGTGCGTGCGCGTGCGCGTGCGGGCTGGCCGCCAAGGTCGCCGCGCTCGAGGCCGACGCCGCCACCGAGCAGCGCCAGCGACATCAGCTCGAGGAAGAGGTTCGTTTTATTTTGTTCAAGCTACCAAAATGATTACGCTGCTTGATGAAAAGCATGAGTAGAATCAAAGAGTGATGGTCACCGTCCTCAATGCGAACGTGGACAGTGCAGCACAGTGATCCACACTATGGCGGCCTATTGAGATGCCTTTTCACGCCCCGCTTAAAGGACCCGGGACTATCATGAAAGGGAAACACGTACGGTGGCAGTGAGTTCCATGTTTTGATCGCTCGACACAAGAAGGAAGAACCGAAATGTTGCGTTTTGCGTCTTACGACATCTTGCTCATTTAACGATTTAACTGCCTCGGTAGCGCAGCAAGCGACTGCCGTGTTAGAAGTCTCAGGTTCGATTCCCGGGTCGAATCAAAAGTTTGTATGATCTGCAAATATTTGTTTCGGAGTTTGAGTGTTTTCTATATATAATATATGTGTTTACAAATAAAGTATGTACCTATGTATTTATATCAGTTGTCAAGTGCCCATAATACAAGCGCTTAGTTTGGGACTAGATTACGTTGTGTGTTTAGATGTTCGAAAGTATATTACTTATACTCTACATATCTTATGCGACATACTCACCTAATGTTTTCTATCTGACTAGGGTTTTCAAGTATATAATACATCGAAACGACTACAGTATTACATGTTATCATCTCTGTTGCCTTATTGTGGTTCAGCGGTTAGCGCTTCGACTGTCGATCGAGAGGTCTCGGGTTCGATCCTCGGGTTGTCTCAAAAAAAAGTGTTATTGTCTTTTTTTTCACATAATTCTATATATATATATAGAATATATATATATATATAAATATATAAAGAAGTGTTAGTTACGCTATTTATAACTTAAGAACCGTTGAACCAATTTGGCAGAAAATTGGTGGGGAGGTAGCTTAGAACCAGGAGACGCTTTTTACATAGGATATATATTTTATTTGGCTCCGCTGTTAACCGTGGTTGTTGTTGTATCGCGGGTAGCATCGCGAGACTCAGCTAGTCTATATATAAAAAGGAAGGTGACTGACATACCCAGAGATCAACGTACTGCCTAAACCGCTGAACCTAGAATCCTGAAATTTTGCATGTAGGTTCTTTATATAACGTAAGTGAGCACTAAGAAAGGATTTTTTGAAATTCTGCCTCTAAGGGGGTAAATCAGGGGACGAAATTCTGAGCGTGAGCGAAGCCGCGTACAAAAGCTAGTATAATATAAATGCTATAACAATAAACTCGGAGTATGAAAGTTGGGGTCTTAATCCTTGTGCCTTGGAAAAGCCGTCAGTTCTACACCTGATCTCTCTCCATTCGTGTCGGATAACCGTCCCTAGTTGGTTGGCTTCCATTGAAACCGACCGCCGTTGCCGGAACCGGCTAGGAGTAAATCATCGCAGTAATAAATAAAAGATTTTTTAAAGACGCACGGAGTTTCCTTTGACGGCCGTTTTGATTTCCGGTATAATTTTTTTTCATATTTTATTGGCGAAAAGCTCATCCTTAATATACAAGCGGGTCCAAATCTGTATAAATAACTAGTCGTGACGTGTCCCGCAGGTACGACGCTTGCGCAGACACAACGCTCGACTGCGCGAGGAGTCCGCGCGCGCCGTGTGGCAGCTGCGACACTTCACACAGTGGCTCAAGCGCACCGTCGACCGCCAGTGATCGCCCTCAACCGCCCTCAAACCGCCCTCTTCTCGCTACATCACCTTCGCAATACTACCGATAAACTAATCCATGGAAAAGGTAATCGTCTGCATATACGAAGTCACTATAAGTTTCTAGAAACAAACTCACTTGTACGTATTGGACAATTTTTATTAAGTCTACACCATTCGCCTTTCATTATTACCAAAGGTTAATGATGAAAGATGAATGATCAAAGGATAATGCTATTAGGCGAAACCGGTCAGATGTAAATAAAGTTAATAAAAATAGTGGAATAAGTAGAAGTGAGTTGGATTCTAGAATGTATTGCAACAAGTTCCATCACGTGCCGACAATCGAGAGTATAAATTACACCACAAGTTTGTCGCAAACTATAATTAATACTTATGTAATCCTCATACTGTCGACTAAATGTTTTGTTACGATCATAAAAATATCACTCGGATTAGGATTAAGGGATTTACTATTCTATGATATTTTGTTATCTTATTTCATACCTTAATATAATATATTTCCACGGCGTAATCATACATTGTACGCGAGGTGGAGCGTCGTTTCAAATGATAACAAGTGGTTTATGGTAAAAAAGTAAAACCCTTTGAAACCATAACATTTTAGACATACAACGCGAATATAAAATATAGAAAATACCTAAGGAACACCGTGAATTATTTTTTCTCTCTGTGTTTCAAATACAAATGTAATGCTATTTTAAATTGGACATACGTTACAAAAATGGCATTCCACCCTAATGAACAAAATTTATATCTAACATCTTGTTAGACGCACCAGCGACTTGAGAGAAAAGCAGATGCGCGACTATTTATAACGGTATATGACCTTCTTTAATTCGCTGCAATATGTTTAATTGTAGTGTTTCTACCGACACATGTACAATACTGTCTACGAGGAGCTCACGATCTCTAGGTTTTTAAACAACTATGGTAGCTAAATCAAATGAAAACTTCGATTAGTTAATAGAAATACATACTAAATAGTATATTTATTGTAATATTAAAACATGCGCTGTCTTATGAATTTCGTGCCTTTTCTGTGCTTCTTGAGAAGCGTTTGTTTTTGGCGTAATTTTTACGTAATATGTTGGTATTAGTATATTATTATATATTTATAGATTAGTTTGTTATATATTTATATTGTAAACACAATTGTAGTGTGAGGTTGCTGAACACATAAATTGACGTTTTTAGATACACTTTTACATAAATATAAACGTTATCTTTATTGTAACTGTTGTGTAAAAATTTAAAAAGTAAAACGGTAATGTTTATTTCTTATTGTATGTTTAATATATATTAATAATACATAGGCTTTAATTTATTGTTTATTAATGACACTTATTTAATCAGTACCATAAGACTAGTTATAAGGCAACATAGGTTGTAACTTAAACACCAATTAACATAGGACAAAGCGCTAAGTGGGCTTGTTTTTAAAAATGGCTGCAATACAGTCACAAATTATTTATAACCCACTAGCGTCTGACTCTGTAGTTTAGTAATTGAAATTACTGTACATGTAAGAGTAATATGTATAAGTTATAATACGTTGCAATTACTCGTATAGCGTCATCTTTCAAAATATTTATTCATACTTTAAGAGAATAAATGTTATGTGATTTTTAATTTTCTTCATTATTCGTAGTCATAAAATCGTTGTTAAACAAAACATTAGTCCAAAGGCCTTTTGCTTTGTAAAAGCAGTGTTCGGCAAAAAATGGCCACAATTCAATACTTTTGACATGACAATAACCATGGTCGTTTTTTTAGAGTCTAACGGATTCATGTGACTGTGTGAATGGCCTAGAGTTAGAAATTAGATAATCTTAGAAGAAAAAATAAAATCAAGAAAGCTATGCAAAAACTAGTGATATGCCGAATATTCGTATCCATTTATATTCGACACTTAATCAGAGGGACTAGTGCAATTAGTAAAGATTTTAGTGCGGGCCAATCGCAATGTCGAACGAACGTCGAAATAACGGGTAAAATGTGACATATACTCATACTAGGTCCTCTGTCTGTTCATTCGTATCCGTTCCTTATTAGCAACTTTTGCGCATTTACAGGCACATAGACAACTAAATTAATATAAAGAAATGTAATATTAACTGGCTTGAGATTGGTTGCATTGATGGAGGAAATAAATAACACAATTATTGTTGTTGGTTGCTTGGAATTACACTAATGTTAAGATTTGATCATTTGTAGTAATATTACAACGTTTAAAGTGCTAACGAATATTGAAGACAATTAAACATTAAGGTATTGATAGTTTTATCTTATTTATAGTTTTGGCTACATTTCAAATGTACTCTTAAAGTTTGATTAAGTGTTTTGAAGATAACATGCATTATAATATAACTGTAGTAGTTTAACTATAATTATAAACATACTTGAAACCTGCCAAATATTAATACAATAAGTAAAAATGCATAGGCACAATTACTATTCGTTTAAACATTAACGCCACTTAACGATAATGTTTTACCCACATAAAATTGAAAGTATAGTGAAACCCGATAAGTGACAAAATGTAAAGAGCAACTTGTCAAAAATCTGTTTAGGACTATAAATTCCACACCTAAACAGGGTTCATGTTTGTACCCAAACTACTTAATTAAATTCCAATATGTATAAGTTTAACATTGTACTCCATTCTATAGCCAGGCTTTGAAACGGATCAATGATTTAAATGATTTGTAAGAACGATTGTTTTAGTATAAAGTATATTGTTTTGTAGAGGCACATCCCCGAGCACAAGCCGTCTTGTAATTTGTCTTAATTTTTTTTTAATGAATTTAAGATAAGAGGAGGCTTGGTATCCGTCTCTATTTTTTATTGTTACCAGATTACTGGAAAGTTGTTTTGTCTGAAGAGGTGTGTTGTTTAGTTTTTTATAACAACATCCTGCAAAATGCTAAATAAATTAATAAATACTGGGATACAAAATTAATTTTCTCAGATATAATCTGAATCGGATTGGATATTTTTATAGTAACTGTGTATTTGCGATTTAGAAGCATGCGTGTACGTAGTAATGTACATCGCAATGGTAGTTAATTAATTAATTAATAATATCATTAAAGAAATTAAATAATTCATTGTTGTAAAAATCATTATAATGAAATAATGTCGAATGTGCACAGATGACATTAGTGATTAAACGGGTCCTCTCGCCGTTTTTTGCTGCGCTGTGTTTTGTGGGTTCAAATTCCTGATAGGAAAACATTTCGTTCATTTGTGATAAACAAATTGTTATTCTAGTTCTGGGTGTTCTTTGTGTCCGTTTCATGTATGTTTCTAAATTCCCCCACTTCACAAGAATATTCTTAGCATGGGAGTCATCTATTCAAAGAAAATACTAAATGTGACACTTTGATATTGTAACGTGATTTTTTAAAATCAATTTTAAACAGTACTTTGTGCTTATTGGATTTCACCGCCATCGCGCCATAATTGTACACCAGTGGGACTTAGACCTATAGATGTAGGCTATGCACACCCATCATCTCTACGATCCAATACGTATATATACGTATAAAAACTGATTCAATTTGTATACCATTATTTTTGAACTTTATAAATGTAACTTTAAATTACTTTTTGTAAATAGGAATCTCATTATTAGTTATAATCAACAGCAAAGCTTTATTAGTTAAGGTTAAAATAGACTTTAGTTTTACAAGTTGTCAACCGAGAGACTTTGTAGCGTAAACCAAGTGATGCTTGTATATCAAAATGCTTTTAAAATTGTAATATGTAATTTCAATTAAATCGTTATCTTTTATTATACACTTATTACTTACAGTACTCGATAATAACTCCCTACATTAAAAAAAAAAGAAAAACAATGTCATCCTTTTTATACTGCCTAATTTTAAAATTAAAAAGCGTCGCCGCATATAGCAGCAAGAGTTTTTACAAGTTTTTATTTAGCTTCACCTATCCCGATGTTTGTCTGTAATCAAATCTTACAAGTTTTCTTTTTCATTTTTTATTTCTTTTATTATGAAGAAACCAAGTTTCTGTAATTGGCCTGTATATGAATCCCAACAAAATTTCTAGGATAGATATGACACATATGTACACTTAAGAAAGTATCGCAAGTGGAATGACAAATTGTATAAATTGTTTTTAGTCTTCCCCCAGTTTTTATTCTTATTAAATAGATATAGCAGCAAGAGTTTTTAAAAGCTTTTATTTAGCTTCACCTGTCCCGATATTTGTCTGTAATCAAATCTTACAAGTTAAATTTGATCCACTTCCCGAATTCCGATTAAGCTGAAATTTGAAATATAACTTTAGTTCTGATGACAATGCAATTATATATATATTATTTTTTATCAACAAGTGATAAAAGCTTGTTTTAAAAAAAACTTTTTAAATTAATTAATTACTTGTTTTTAAGAATTACGACTGAATCAATATTAAAATAAAAACTGGCTTAAAAAAGGTTGTGTATACTAAATTAATAAATTTGGAGTGAGAATAACTTATGTTTATATTTGCCGTAAGTTTATCGTTTTCATAAAGGATAAATAGATTGTAACACTTGATGTTTCAAAAGTAGAATGCATATCTTTTGATTGTTACTATAAAAAATTCAAGGCACTAACATTAATAATATTATTTTACTGAGGACATACAAATCAACTTTTACTTTTAACTATAAAAAAAAACTAATAACAAAAAAAAAGAACTTTTTTGTGTATTACGTGTATAACGATTCGTCTTTATTAGTCCCCAACCTGCACTCGGCCAACGGCGACGGCCAAGAGGAGACCCGAGCCCAGCAGTGGGACGTTATGGGTTAATGATGATGCGATTTGTGTGCATCGCTGAACAGACTACAATGGGTCACTATAATTCGCATAATTCTTTTAAACAAATTACTGTAATTATTATTAACATCGTCTTACTTTGAAGACTGTGCAGATAACATTTTCTCTCGCTGTTATTATTCTTAATCCCATTTTATCGATAGAGGATATACCGATAAAATAACTATCCGAGTATATAAAGAAAGAATTAAAACTTTCCCACTTTGATTGCATTGGCATTGATTTACCCCTTGAGAAATAATTTCAAGATATTTGCGTTTCATGGCCCGAATCACAGAAAAATAGAACGAGTACACTATTTTTGAATAGATTTTTTGCTATAACAAAAATATTGCCTGATGATATCGAATCAGATTTTCCATGAAATGTGCTATTCTTACTCCTTATATAGTCCAGTTATTTTGTGCAATGCAGGGTTTACCTCCAGGTAAAAATTTAGCAATTCTCAAAACTCCTGGTCAAGTTTTGAGAATTGCTAAATTTATAGACTTTGATGTGCTTTTACGAATTTGACAAAGTCTGGGGCAAACGCTAATAATTAGGGATCAGATTATATGCATTTTGCATATAATCTGATCCCTAATTTATAGCATATTTTACCTAAGATCTAGTTAAGATGCATATTATCGGTACATTTTTTTTTCTGAGTTCAGTACACTTACCCTACATCCCGTAATGCGAAAAAAGTGGTAGGTATATCCAAAATCCGACCAAATTTAATAGTCACAAAATATCAGGGGTTAATAAGTAATAATTGTGACTGGTCGGATTCGCATCGCATCTGATCGCATTTCGGTCAGTAGTTACGCATGTCTTTTGTTTTGAAGAAATTATCGAAAACACAATTTTATCACTGAATATTTGGCATAATACTTGATTGTTTACGTTTACCACAATCAACAAAACATCGTGTGCAGAGTAACTTGTGAATTGAAAACATCATTAAACCTATTTTCTTCTACCTCTATGGTGCCGAATTTATCATACAACCTTTTTTGATGTAAAACCTAATTTATGGGTACACCTGATTTTTGGCGTGGCTATTTGGCGATGCTTCCGCGATTTCAAGTCAAATTTTAGTTTTGTTAATTGTATTTTTATTTGAATTTTGTATTTAATAAAAATGAATATTAATGTAATAAACAGTCATTTTATTTTATACAAAACAATTTCAATGTTTCACATCTGCCAGGCGTCCCGCGACGTCTCAAGTTTTTTTAATTTGTTAAAAACTGAGGCTGAAATTTATAAAGCGTACTTTGTCTTTGCTTAGACTTACCTCACGAGTTAAGTGTGCGTTGAAATTTATAGTCATTATGCTTAGCTCAAGCTGAGCAAATGCTTAGCATTGTCTAAGTCACCGAAATCCTTGACTTAGCGATTACTAATGCGCTTGTAAATATGGTTTGATGGTTCAAGTAGAAAAGCCGTAATCTAGTTTGAAAGCGTTGTAACAGGACTTCTGTTACAATGCTTAGGGCATGCCAGGGTCAAAGTTAAAAGTTATTTCTAAAAATTAGTAATTATACGCGATTGATCTCGAAACAATCTGAAATATTCAAATATATCGCGTCACAGAAAACCGATAAGAAGCAGCGCTTGTGCTGTGTTTCACCGAGTGAGTGAGGATACCTGAGGCGAAATATCGGTTCGTTTTCCCATAAATTCCATAAAAAATGTTATGACATTAGACTGACAAGTCAAATATACTCTTTTATTTGTACATGTGTTATTTTTGCCCTTTTTCACTTAAAATTAATAAAAATCAACGGTTTAAATTGATTGAAATACAATTATATAATAAAGTTTATAAGATTACAAATATTTTAGTTTATAACAGCTATTTTCAAATATGTAAAATGTTTTTAAAATATATATATAATTCAAATAAATATGCTATGCAAATTGAAATGTTATACATTTTTTCCTGAGTTCTTGCTTAGCATACACTCAGTACATTCTTAGCTCAAAGGACTATAAATTCGAATGCTAAGATTACACTGAGCATGAACTTACGTAAGTTTAGCGTAAGCAAAGTCTGAGCAAAGTCTAAGCACGCTTTATAAATTTCAGCCTCAGACTCGGAACCTTATTGGTGTACTTATTAAAATTTACTATCTTGAGATTATAAATGCTTTTTTGCATTTAGTTATTTCCTCGCTGAGGTGGAATGAAACGTTACGTGTTGCACTTGAGTGCAATGATTTTTCACTTCGTGCTCTTTAGATTCCCTCTCTAATGCTCAGGATTCTAATTCTTTTAGTTTTAATTTTAGAATCCTTTGGTTGCTCGGTCATCAAAATGGAGCACGCGGTTAAAAAGTAACTTTGCACTCATGTATAACAAATAACTATTAATTTAATGTAATGTTACTGTACCTATTATCGCATATCAAAGTTTAATTTACTAATTTTATGCCGATTTTGTAATACTAAAATTAAAACAAGGTTTTCTCCTTTTTTGATTCCTAAAATTAGTCATTAAGTTTTGCATATTTTACCAATTTTCGTGAATATTTCAAGCATTTGCCATGCATACAACAAGCTTTTTATGTTGCATATAATCCGATCTCTACTAATAATATATATTTTGTAATGTTTGTACAAGTAACGCCCTTTCGATTGATACTAAACACGGCATATTTATCTAAAATTTATTTTTTAACACAGTACTGTACGACCGCTAGACCGCTAAACTGCAGGAAAACTTTTAAGGTATATGTGCTACTAAATGACAGGATATTAGTCAATTATAGTTTGAACCTATAACCTAGCGCCTACTATGCAGAGCGACGCGGAGAGCCCGCGCGCCGGACCGTCCGTCGCGGATGAATTCGTAGTTCAGTACAGCGCGGACAGTGCGATGGCGTCCGCGTCGCCGATAGCTAAGCGTAGCACTGACCGCGCTGTTTAGGCTTCATGCATTGTACCATCCGTCGCGGACATCCGCATCGCACTGAAAAACGCCTAAATGTTCAAATTATAGTTGACACGAAATTTTAGCAATTTGCGGTCCAAATGGTCAACTGCTCTTACTATTAAACAGCGTCATTTTCACACAATTAATCGAAATATTTATTTATATTTTATTATTATATATATATATATATTATATATATAAAATTTATATTTATTATGAAATGCATTGTACCATTTTTATTTAGTGGGTACAATCTGAAATAGGTGACCATATTGAAAGTGCGATTGTATGTTTAATTTTCCCACCACTGAATTATAAGATTAAATTTAAGTTGTGACAATTTCTGTTTGCTGTACTGCTAGTTCAGATTTTGTTAAAATATTTGGAATTTAATGTTAAGTGAAAAAAGTGTGTCCCAGTTCGTGTTATAATGCGTAAGCAATACTTTTGCTTTTAAATAGGTAACCAAATCGTTTACTGTAAACATGTATATTTATAAAATTTTGGATTGTTGTTTTGAAGCAGTTTGGCAGTTCAGATATATTATAGATATAGTTCTTTTTAGATAATTTGTATGTATTATAAAGGACATTCCAATAAAACGTATACTTACCAACCTACATATTTTTATTTACAATTACAATTGAATTCATGGGGTGACAAGTATTCATGATCATCATCGTTCCCTTGCAGTGGTGAATACTAGCTAGTGAATTGTACCGCGTAATATTTTAGTATAAGTAATAAACATTAAAAGTGACCTAATACTCAATGTGCTTAAAAACTAGCTGACCCTTGCAACTTGGTCCCTCACTTATAGAATAAAAAATTGACATATCAAATGTCGCCAAACAATTCAGTTCTTTTTTGGGTTTTTTCAAGTTTTTCCATTGCTCCTATCACTCATAATAAAATGTTATATAACCTTTAATAAATAAAGAATCAATTTATCTTCGTCATGGGCTATCCAATACTAGATTTTTTTAAATTTGAATTTGTTGACCCAGGTTTAGACGTTCAACCAAACAAACAAACTTTTTAGATTAAATAATATATAACACGATTATAATGACTATGGTCATATATAGTCCTACAAAGATAAGACTGACTAAAAGGATTTAGATATTAAGATGTGTATCTTACAGAAAATATATGAATGATATGACTATAATGAAAAGGATTAATTTTCATAATCTAGTTATGTTATATGTACGTACCTATAACTGATTAATGAAGAGAACGTATTTAGTACAACTTTAGAAGGAAGGATTTTTAAATATTACATGAAATCGTTCTCTTCGTTCTTCCTGATAGATTTCTCTATTTGTTAAAACCTTAAAACGTTCTCATCCATAATTATTATAAAAATTAGAGGCCCAATTCTGTACATTAAAGATGTTTAGAATTTTTTTTGGAAGGCTCTCTATAAATCGATTCTGAAGCCAAAACTGTTTTTTTTTTCATTTTTGTCTGTCTGTCTGTATCTTGGCCGCGCATCACGCCGAAAATACTTAATGGATTCAAAAGAAACTTGGCATTATTTGAGTTCATAGTACGAGCTAGGACATTGGATACTTTTTATCTCGAAGTTCATCACGGTTTCCTGGAAAGAGGGGATGAAAGTCAAAATATGTACTTAGTTGTAATTCAAAAACAAACTCCGATTTCATTCATTCCTTTTTTTTGCTAGAATGCAAGTATTTTAAATATTGTTCCGTGATCTATTTATGCATAATAATATAATAAATCTGTAGATGTCGAGTTTGTCTGTTTGGTTGTGCCGGCAGGACGGAAAACGTTCAAAATAGTCGTGGAAACGTTTTATGCACAAGCATTGTGTGTAATGCGGTATATAGTTAGTATTTGATAGATAGGTATTTGTTTTAGGTTCTCTCTTTCCATAGAAAAAGTTATTTAAAATTTTCTTGAAAATTGTTTCATTCCTTAAAACAGCGATATCTGTTGGAATCAAGTAACACTAACTTTATACGTTGTAAAGGGTGTCTCAGTGCCGATTTAAAACTTTCTAAATATCTCCGCAACCAGCGGTACCTGTACCGTGTATACATATGTATGCATTTATTGAGAAGCGGTTATTTTAAGGGTGCTCCCACACAGTAGTTATAAAATGTTGGATAACATTTTATAACAAATTGTAACAAAAGTCATAAAATGTTATCGTGTTACACAATGTTTTATAATGTTATATAACTGCTGTGTATCTACAAAATACTATTTGCTTATTATTAACAACAAAAAACTGACTGCCTGTCCATGGGCGGCGGTAATCGCTTACCATCAGGTGATGCGTCTGCTCGTTTGCCCCCTATACCATAAAAAATATATTACAGTTTTTAACAAGTAAGGAGAGAAATAAGAAGAGGATATGTATGTATTTTAAATTAAAATTTCGAAATTGAGGTTTTAACATGCCTACCTTTTTTTGCCATAGACAGGAACAATGCAATATTTAATTTGGTAGGTAAGTGTTTTATATTTTATCGTATACGTGACGCTCTTTTTTTATAATTAACTCTTCAAAGGTTTGAAATTTCCAATCCTCAAATACGAATGTCGTAAATGATAAACGGGGTTGCTAAAGTATTTATGCGATGAAGATAAACTATTATTTATAACGAATCATTATCAAATATAAGATAAAAAGTTTTACTATATATATTTTTATACGATACGAAGAAAAACATTTTGTTAGGTTTTTCCGACAGAAAAAAAAATGCGTGTTCTAATTTTTTTAACTCTTTTGGGTTGTGCCCTAGGTGAAGGTGAGTAAAGTTCTAATAGTTTTGTTGATTTAAAATTATAGTAACACATTTCCTGGTTGAATTGCATTTTATTTGTAAATACAGCGGTTCCCAAAACATCCGTCGGTCGTAGCGATGCTTCTATAGAGAGCTACCCTTTCGTGGCCAACATGCAATTTGGTTGGGCCAATATCGCCTGGGCACAAAACTGTGCTGGAACTCTTATCACTAACACTGCCGTCCTCTCAGCTGCTCATTGCTATTAGTAAGTATGCCTATTTACATTATTCATTAACATACCAGATTACCTATAAGTAAGATCTAGGTAATTAAAAGTCGATATGTAAGGCAATTCAATATTGTCTGAAGTTTCAACTATGTTGCACCGGGAGTGTGTTATCTCACTATAAGTAGGTATGCAAGGCCATCTAATCTATACGAATAAATAAAATTGAAGTGTGTTTGTAATATTAAAATAACCCTTTTTATTAATGGATACACGATACATGTACCAAAAAAAAAATGTTGTCTGTCTGCCTGTCTGTTTGTTCCGGCTAATCTCTGGAACGGCTGGACCGATTTTGACGGGACGTTCACTGATAAGTAGCTGATGATATAAGGAGTAACTTTGGCTGCGTTTTTAGACGACTGACCGGAGGCCTATGATGCAGAAGCATCACTAGGCTGCCATAGTGTGGGTCACCATGCTGCATTGTTGCATTGTCTGTACGAGCAATGAGTATGGTGACCACCACTCTAGGACTCTGCTTATGCTTTCTATCAGGCAGAGTAGAGTAATTTTGGCAGGGCATACATTAAACAAAAAAACAATAACCGCGTGTAACACCGCGGGGTTCAGCTAGTCTAAGCACAGGTATAATTAATCCATTGATTCCTATATTAAACATTTTTGTTTGTATTGTCTTTGCTGTTTTGGTTTCTTGTTACCTACTGTGAAATTAATTTTTCAACCATTAATTCTGTATATTTCACTTCCTTGTCAAATTCCTCAATGGATAAATTAACACGCTAGTCAGACGGGTTAACAAAGGGTTTGTTACACGTTTTTACTCTATTTACAGTGATGTGGACCTGGGCAGTTTGTTCTGAGTCGAATCGCATGACACCCATGGGTTGAGTATGGGTGGTGATATTCCGTATTCTTAATCCGTCATCTCCGGATGTCAATAATTTAAAATATCTCAATAACTCATTGTACAAATTAATAATTTCTTCAGTGGGAAAGTACCAGCGCAGTGGCGAGTCGTTCTCGGAAGTTCAAGTCGCAACAGCAACAGCACAAGCTTCAATGTTGCCAGATTTACTTTCCACCCAGGCTACAACGTGCTGTCGCTCTTCGATGCCGATGTTGCCATTGCACATCTTGCAAGTATTGCTGAGTTCTCGCAATCCATCAATACTGCTGCAGTTGCAAGCGCTACGTCTGTCGTCTTTCCTGGTTTGCCTGTCACCTCTATTGGATGGGGAAGCGGGGTAATTATTTCTCAATTTATCTATACATCTATACAAATAAATAAAATTGGAGTGTCTGTTAGTAATATTAAAATAACCGCTTTTTAATAAATGCAAATGTATGTATACACGGTACATATACCAAAATTGTAGTTAAAAACATTTTTGTCTGTCTGTTTATTCCGGGTAATCTCTGGAACGGCTGGACCGATTTTGATAGGGCTTTCACTGGCAGGTAGCTGATGATCCAGGCAGTAACTTAGGCTAGCTTTTTTTAGACTTGCTTTGTCCCGCGGCGTTACCCGCGGTACAACAATAACCGCGGCTAACACCGCGGGGTTCAGCTAATCTATACAAATCAATAAAATTGGAGTGTCTGTTTGTAATATTCAATAAACCGTTTTTACTAAATGCATATGTATGTATACACGGTACATATACAAAAATGTAGTAAAAAAATTTTTTGTCTGTCAGTCTGTTTGTTCCGGGTAATCTCTGGAACGGCTGGACCGATTTTGACGGGACTTTTACTGGCAGATAGCTGATAATCCAGGGAGTTACTCGCGGTACGACGATAACCGCGGGTAACACCGCGGGATTCAGCTATTAACAAATATAAAACTTGATTTCTTTGTGTGTTACTATGTGTTGTATGATAGTAAATAGGGACATTTAAAAAAAATCCTTGATGGTAAAATGTCCGATTTTTCTGTACACATACAAAAACTGATTTTAAAATTAACTAGCTGAACCCCGCTGTATTACCCGCGGTTATTGTCGTACTTTTTTTTGTTGGGACTAATCCCACCCTCACGCCCACCACTGTAACTCCTGCACACCAGGATCAACAGCAGTGACCCACGAACACACCGAGTTATGACACTCGGGAAGTCCCAGGAAAATATTAAGTGTCTTGGAACCCGCAACGAAATTAATCAAAAGAAAAAACAGGAGGAGCTGGAAATATGATAAGTCCACTTCCCTCCTTAGCAAAGCGGGGGACAAAATGAAGTCAAAATAGGGAGACACCTTTTTTTAAACAGGGAATCACCAAGGATAAAATATTATGGGTCCTAAGTGAGCTATATTTGATTACTATAGTATGTATGGCAGAATCGCCTAAACAGCGGCAAGTCTTTGCACCTCGAGATCGACCGGAAGAACACCCGCCAACACCGGTACAGCCTCTCAGTACTAACCGTCCTATATGCTTTGCACAAGAAAATCAATGCAAGTCGTTGGCCTTGTAACAGTTTGCGACGGACAGCACGACTACTACTACTAACTTTTCTAATATGTTCGATAAATGAAAAATTTCTTTCTAAAACCAATCCCAAATAACAAACTGAGGTTTTATCTTTAATAGTATAACATTTTGAAATTTAAAACACAGTGGTGATTTGAGGTTGCCTTTCAGGAGTAACTGGAAGGTTTTGTTTGGTGCAAAAGTCAAGCGATTATGTACACCCCGTAGAGATGCTAAGTTCAAACATCTATTAGCCAGACTCTCAAGCCCCGCTCCAGTGTCAGATTCCACCAGTAATAAACCGTCGTCTGCATACGAGTTTAGTACATCCCGGTGGTATAGGTATTGTAAGAAAATCGTCGAAGCCTATATTCCACAAGTATGGACTTAGCACCGAGCCCTGAGGACACCCCATCGTAATTATTGTCGTACTACGGGTAAAGCCGTGGGACAAAGGTAGTCTAAAAAGTAATCTAAGTTACTCCTTAGATCATCAGCTATCTGCCAGTGAAAGTCCCGTCAAAATTGGTCCAGCCGTTCCAGAGACAAAAAAAAATGTTATTTCGGTACATGTATCGTGTATATATTTATAAAAAACAGTTATTTTAATATTACAAACAGACACTCCAATTTGATTTATTTGTATAGATCGTGGTATAGACTAGCTGATACGGCGAACTTCGTACCGCCATATTTACATATCTGTCTCAGCTACACGCAGGCAGTGTACAGTCGCAGACAAAAAAAAATACTTTTCCCGTTATCTTTTAATTTTTCTTGGACATGAACCTTGTCTTAATAAAAACGAACACATAGAACAACAACGAACAAAAATAATTACTTAATTTGGTGCAGCCCATCGGAAGTTATGCGCGTTTCCATCCTCCGAATTCTTCCGTCCTTGATCGATCGATCCGTAACTAAGGATTGACTGACTGACAGATCGCAATATTACTTTGGTAAACGCGCTATTGCAATCCCTGAGTCCAAGCGATTCAGGGCTAGCCTTTTAGCATAACTACGTCATTACGATCATGAATCTTTTCGATTGGTATCAAGTTATGGTAATCCTATTATACGTACAAGCGACACATGAGAATTAAAACTTTCTCGGCGCGGTCATATTCTTACGAGCTGGGCAATAAATAAATGAAAGTAGTCGATTGATTAGCAAAAAATAGCACAGTATTTATTAACAACACTTTTATAACAATTATACACTAAATCACTTGTTAGCCGCACTAGTTTCACGGCTATACTACTGTAATTTGCCGAATTCTATGTAATTTGGCATGGAGATACTTTATACCGATATACTACGCGAGCAAAACCTCTTAACCAAAATAAATTAAAACTAGAGATAACTTTAAGGCAAACAAGGGTGTGAGCTAGAGCTAGGTGATCTAAATTCTAAACTACACTTTATTATGTCGATACACAAGTCGTTATGTGCAAACGTTCTGTATTACCAAGTATCTATTCTACAGTCGGGGTGTAATAGAGCTATTTTCTCTTCTAGTTAAAGCCTATAATATAACCTATTAAAATGTAGACCGCATCAATTGAGGTCACATAAACGATTTACTAACTTGAATAAGGGCGCTATTCAGTGCGACGCGGATGACCAACGTGGACGTCCGCGACGGATGGTACAATGTATGAAGCCTATACAGCGCGTTCAAGTGCTACGCGGATCTATCCAAGACGCGTATAACTCCGCGCGCGGGCGCTACTGCACGGTCCGCGAAGCACTGAACGACGATTTCATCCGCGACGGACGCAAGCTCTAACCCGCGCGCGGAACTATCCGCATCTCACTAAATAGCGCCTTATAGATAGTCATTTATTTAACTTTTTTGCAGCGCGGAAATACACGCCCGGAACAGTTGCAACGAGCAGATGTTACAATAATTAATCAACAAATTTGTGCACTGCAATATGCCAGCCTTAGTACACAACCAGAATTTGCAGGCTGGCCTGTGGTAACCGCGGGAATGGCGTGCGCTGGTGTCCTCAATGAAGGCGGCAGAGATGCTTGCGTTGGTGATGAGGGTGGTCCAGTAATCTTTCCAGGAGATAGGCCTATTTTAGTTGGAATTAATTCATGGGGCTATGGTTGTGCTTCACCAGCTACATCTATATATCCAAGCGTCATTGTTCGGGTGCCACTTTACAGTAACTGGATCGTTGCTAATGCTTAAATTGGTTGCAAATGACACTTCCGTAAGTACCTACTTACATTTTTGCTTGGCTGACTAAAGAAAAGAAGAAGTGAAATTGTTATCGTATGAGTAGCTGATGCGTTTATTTGGAAGGTATATTATAAAGGCACGCTCTTTCATTTATAAAAATAAACCCAATAACTATAGTCACCTGCAACAAGATTAACTGATTTAATAATAAAATGTACTTACGGTTTTCACGTGTGTATTTATATAGTTATTGGCATTAATAAAACAGCTTACTTTATATTAAAACATAGAAACTACAAAAATAAATAACTACGTTAAAAAAAAATCTTATTAAAAATTTAATTTTTCTATCTTCCTTTACCCTTTAGTTATAAATAAAAGTTACTTCAAGGTAGTAGAGCCAGCTGATTTCATCACGAACGGGCCGGCTTGATTGGGCGGTACTACCCTCACACAAAAAATCAACGTAAAATGATAATGTTCGTGCCATCGTGTTTCGTTGGTGAGTGCGAGACCGGAGGCTCAATGATGCAAAAGCATCACTAGGCCGCCATAGTGTGGGTCATGAGTATGGTGACCATCACTCTTGGATTCTGCTTAAGCTTCTCATCAGGCAGAGTGGAGTCATTTTGGCAGAGCCATACATAAAAAAAGGTTGCCTATTTTAGCGTTAATTCATAAAATAATATTCAAAATTCATTACCAACCAATCTTACTAATTGTAGTAAGATTTTAGAATAATTGTAGAAGAAAATGTAACTACTTAAGAAGAATTAGAATGTTAGAGTCGACAGAAAATATGGGACACTTCGTAATTACAGTTGGTGTCAATGTAGTAGGTTTTTGGATGGAAGTAAAATATCTTTGGTAAATAACTATTATGTGAAGTATTAGGATCACCTAAGTCGTATAAATTTGTATCTTGTAAGTAATACTACATCCTTTCCTTAATTGACATTTATCATCATCAGCCTATCGCAGTCCACTGCTGGACATAGGACTCTACAGATGCACGCCACTTAGTTCGACATAAAACAATCCTACTTCTGAGTAAAACTCTTTGCTAAAGAGAGGACAAGCAGCAGACATAAGACGGTAGGAAAGCCGCTATTCTGAATTATTATAAACTGCGGCAGGTACAATTCTGTAAGATTGGGTTTAATATATATAATATAAATCTCTTTATTTTCTCTCAAAACTTCTTAACACGTTTACTGCTGAGCCATTTATCATGGAATTTCAGCCAGTGCGTTTGAGGTGTTTTCGAGGCAAAGTTGAACTTCTTTACAGTCCGTAACTTTTTGTAATGTTTTAAAGGTTTCAACCTTTAAAACCTCACAAAAAGTTGTTTCCAAAAAACACCTTAAATACAGTCCGGATGTGGCCATATTGCTTGAAACTCTTCTATAATAAAGTTAGATGATTGGTAAAGTAAAATCTGGCTTCGCCTACAGTTATCCCATTTCAGTATTGAGCCTCGCATCGCACTGATATAAAGTTCGATTTGTGTCTCGACTAGGGATGGGAATAAAAGAGAGTCGCAGTTACGATAATACAATAGGGAAAGGAAAAAGATTTGGCATACTGGACACAAAAAAGAACGATGTATAAAGATAAATTTATATATATTTATATATAATCTCCTGTTGTTTAGGTTTAGCAAATTTTGACGTACTTTCGTGAACTTTACGGGTAGCAAGTTAGAATATATACACACATATATCTCTTTATAACCCTATTTCACTCACACATTATAGATATCTCTTTATATATATATATAGAATTTGAAATATTCTACATTATATAATATATAATCTAGATCTTGATCGATCCATAACACAAAAACCAACGCGCTTCCGTATCGAAACTTTTCACTTCACTGTAGTTACAGGTCACCAGAGTCCTCCCGCAGCGACGAATCTTTAAATAGAACTTATTCATTATATATTGACAATAATATATTTAAAGGAATAATAAACTGGCAAAAGGCATCATAGATCATTGTGATCACTCGTTAATTTTCTGTGTCGAAGAGCTTTAAAAATATAGACAAGCTTTCTTAATCTAGCAACGTGGTTGTTTATGTGGGCCCTAAATGTCAAAAACTGGTCTATCGTAAAGTGTAAGTATTTGATATTTTCAGTCCTTTGAAGAGTGGGCCAGTGGTGGATATACCACGAGGCTGAGTAGGCTGGAGTCTAGGGCGGCAAATTTTAGGGGCGGCAGGTTTGGCCCAATGTTTTTATTTCTTACAATAATAATATACGAACACAAATACGATTGAAAGAAGTTTTGAAAATTTAACAATACTTTAGGGCCAAATAGTGTGCCTATAGATTACCCTCAATTTAAAAAAAATAGCACCGACCGAATCATAACATTCTCCTTTTTTTTCGCGAAATGAGATGAGAAGATGTTGCTGCCGCGACGATTGGGGACCTTACCGCGTCCCCTTCGACGCCTCCTTCGAGCGGGATCGGCACTTTCCCAATCACGCTCTGCGGTCTCCTTCTGGAGCGTAACACCCTCGCAGAAGGAGACCGAGGCTTCCCATCGCTAACCACTCACCAGCATTGTCATGATCAATACTGGCTGTGACAGGTTTCACCAGATCGGTCGACCAGAACTCGGTGGCATGAGGCCCTAGAATCAGTGAGTCCACTATCCGGTTTGCCAACGATTAATTGTGTCTAAGTAAGAATCTTTCTTCCGAGCCCTCTTCACCGCCTCCATTCGCGCGATGACATCTTAGCAGAAGGGTCTAATGCCTGCAAGGAGGATCCTACGCTGTTATGCCTAAAATAGGCAAATTACATAAGTCCTCCCTACAATCACAGTAAGAATAAATTCAATGGGTGGTTCTGGTAGATACGGTCTTCTCCGTAGATACGGTACAGGAACCGCATTTGACTAACCACTTATACCGTTCTCTGAGAATGTCATTTGCGCGACCTTCTCTATGCGTCAGAGCCATAGTCACGACCAGTTTTCAGGTAAACTATCGGAAACACTCATCAAAGAACCATCCATTAGCGTCCGATAAGTCATCATCATCATCATCATCATGAGCCTATCGCAGTTCACTGCTGGACATAGGCCTCTCCAATTGGAATAAGTCATGGAACGGCTAAATCGGAATACGCTAGTATTATGGCGGTAAGATCCGTTCTAAACACGGCACCTTTTCGTACCAGCTGACGCAGATGATGTCCAGAAAACATACTTTGGAGATCACGTCCGGTCTGGTAACATAGCAGGTGAGATTGAGTGAGGTTTAGAATCATCTTAGTCCACCTGGCCTGGGACTGGTCCAGGTTCAGCACTCAGTGCAGGCGCTGGAAATCGCTGAATGACCTCGAAGGTTAATTGCGCAGGCCTGGCGGTAGTAGCAGAAACAGGGTAGGGTGACATTAGAGGCAGGACCATGGTACCTTGGTCACTACTCACATACTGTTCAGGGAAAAGGCTGCCCACTAACCACTTCCTTCAAAAAGCTGGACGTGAGAGGCTGGGGTGAGAGGGAGGGGTGTGATGCGCCGAGACGAGACCTAAGGGAGTATCGAAAGAGGATATGAAAAGAGCAGGGAGACATTAAATTGTAGGTTAATAGGGGTGGCAAAAAATTTATAGCCTACTGGCGGCAAATCTATAAATCCGCCACTGGAGTGGGCGTTGATCGAAGGGAAGAGCAGTGACACATGTAGTTGCGGAAATAGTGAAACAAGGTGGAGGCAAGACGTTTGACCTGTATGCAAATGTAACGTACTGGGTTTTTGATACATTGAGAGTCAGTATATTGGAATGCAGCCATTTACAAACCGTATGAAACCCCCTCAGTGCAGTGTCGAATACTTCCTCCCAAGACTTACCACTAAAACAAATGGCAGTGTCATCGGCAAATGCGATAACTTTTCCTTGATGCTGTTGAAGGTTGCAGAGATTATTCACATAGACCAAGAACAACGTAGGCCCAAGAATCTCTCTTCACTCTTCACTTAGCTTGTTATCATCTTTACTCTATGTCTTCTATTCGTCAAGTAGTCGTCCAATAGTTTAAAGGGTATTCCTATTACACCAACACGGCTCAACTTTTGTATATCATGCGGAATAGAGACTGTATCGAATGCTTTCGCTAAATCGAGTAACGCTGTCAAACATTTTTTTATTGTCTAAGCCCGGGGTCTAATCATTTAAATAGTTGACAGTACACAACTGTGCGCTTCTTTGCTTTCTGCCTCGCACAACAAAACTGAGGAATGAATTGTCACCTGCCGTATTCCGGACCAATACGACTTTTAAGAAAAGAGCGTAGGTACTCCCTCTTAAAAGACTGGCACGTACTTGTGAGGCCTCTGGTGTTGCAGGTGTCCATGGGCGGCGGTAATCGATTACCATCAGGCGGTGCATCTGCTAGTTTACCCCCTATACTATAATAACAAAAAAAACTGATATTTCAAGTATATTTCTAACAGTTGTTGTTGATTTTTTGCACGACCGCTCCTTGTTAGGAAAATCAGTCAGGAAAAATCCTGGATCCGCCCTTGTACATAACCTTGATTTGACTGACCTTGAGCGTTCGGACGTTCTACAGAAATCTGGCGCGCTGGATGTTTTTGTCAGCCGAAAACGTCCGCAGACGGTATGCACGGGGTGCGGGACACCACGGGGTGCGGGACACGTCCGTATGCCAGAAGGCCCAAAAGGAACGCTGACTACACGAGAGCTTGCACGTGCGCTTCTAATGTGAATACAAATTAACTGCCTCGCGCGCCTGCCACACACCCCTTTACGTCCCGCTGATACCTTAATACCCATAACACAAACTCTGCTCAGTTTGGGACTAGATGGTGTTGTGTGCTAGATGTCCGAAATAATTATTATTCTCCTAATTAAAATCATTACTACATATTATCAGTGTTATTTACATTACATTTTTAAATATACATATAAAAAAATAGTAAACCACCGACTTCGGGTACATGGACCATGAAGCCGGTGGTTAGGGCTCCAAAGGCAGGAACCTCCTCACCATACGAGCCGTGTCAAAAAGGACTGCCTTCTGCATCAGATCCTTGATCCAGCCACCTAACGTGAGCCTCTTAAGGTATTGGTCGAAGCTCTTGGCAATCGATCCGTGAGCAGATATGATTATCAGAACAATCTCGTGAGATAAATCTAAATTAATAAATTTTAATTGATTTTCAACGCTACTCGATTACTGATGTAGTCAGGTAAGATATTTGTTTTATCGATTTGCATACTTTTAAACGTGTTACAATAATAACTATAATAATTATAAATATTAAATTTCTCATAAACTTATGTAATACTGAATTGAGATATATTATAGTTATATTAGTCCCAGATATAAATGATTTTGTCCTGGGTGGAAATTAAACCCACAAACTCTGACTCAGCAGTCAGGATCGCTAAACACCATACCACACTAACGTATATAATGTTACTAGTTGTTGCTCGCGGCTCCGCCCGCGTGTATGTTGGTTATCGCGGCAAATAGTAACCCATGTGGTAATCTGATGTATAAGCTATGTTACTGTAAAGTTTAATCTAAATCCGTTCAGTACTCTTTGCGTGAAAGAGTAACAATCATCCATCCATCCATCCATACTTACAAAGTTTCGCGCTTATAATATTAGTAGGATTATGATTATAATACAGATTCTTAAAATTAATTAACATTATTATGCAAGTACTTAGTTTTTAGCTTCCTTACCTTTATAATGTTACCTCCTCAGATATCCTTCAATTCATGTTTTTGTATTCTGCTCCGTCCAAACAGAAGTTAGGTATTGATAATATTCTAATGTGTGCTACAACGCCAATCGAGTAGCGGTACATGTCGAAGAATGACACAAATATCAAATTTATTCCTATAGTGATTAGAGTTATAATTGCTTGCATTTAGAATAACGCCATCTGATTTTGAATAGCTTGCAGTGAAGTATTCTTACTTTCAAGATTACGAAACGTTGAAAGTTCTTCTTCTCTTATTGTAAAACACTCTTAACATTACGCAAGAAGATATATTATCAAACGTGTGACTTGATGTATTGTAGGCTAGTTTTGATCAAAATACAAACATCAAATCAAAACAGTTCGTTATTAGTCTCCATAGATAATACACTATAGTAGACATAGATGCGCCACTAAGGATTTCAATTGATTTAAATGGGAGTACCCAAGCACAGAGATGGCGCTGCGTGTATCACATCTCGCCCGATAGATGGAGCTAATGAATTTTTTACTTGTTTTTGGATTAAGGACAAATTTATTAAATAAAACACAAGTTTAGATCTCTTAAGTTCGCCGTTTATTATGCGAATTATTATAATTTAACGCTTGTATTTTCGTAGCATTATTATTACACAAAGTTGTTTTGCCTTTAAGTAATCTGTTGACATTTGTACACCAGCTGTTTAAAATAATATTTAGCTATCCATTACAAAATTTACTACTTTTGTTTTGTGTTTTACACAAGAGAACTGCGAAAAATTACAAAAGATCACTTAAAAGCTGACTTTCTCGGCATTTTGAAAGTGTCGTCGAATCCAAATCGCAAAAGCAAGCAAGGTTCAGTATTCACAGCGTAGTAGAGTCAATAGTTGACGTATCGTATCACAGAATCCAAGGAAAAAGCAGGGTCGAGGGTTGAAAGAGCACAAAATAGAGACCAAGTATATCACCAGAACACAACGAAACCAGAAACAGAAAAGTTTTGAAAGTTAACGTTTAAAGTTTACGTTTCTGTCAGTACTAATTTACGGTTCGTTTCACCAAAATAACATTTTAAAACTGAAAAATTTAAATAATAGTGTTTTGACAGAAAAAAATGCTTTAGTTATTAAATTAATTACTAAATTAAATTAATTAAAAGTTAGTATATTTAAGTAAGTACTTAATTTATTTCAAGTTTTTATGTCAACTAGCTCCACCTATCCGTACGGATGTACATTATGGTCAAAGTTTGAGTACCTCTTTAGAGGGGTGACACCACCTTCTGTGTAATTTTTTTATTATGACAGATGTATGGAAGTTTCATAGCCCTGATTAGTCTCGCTCGCACTGCGTTGACGTGCGGGTGTTATAGTGTCAACTATGGCGGTTAATACGTTAAAATGTTTAAATTGCAATATAATAATAAGTGAAGTGCTAGGGTTTATCCAGAACAAACATGATGTTATGGACACTGAAAGTATGATTAGGATATGTGTGTCGGCATTCTCAGCCTCGGATATTGATGATGCAAAGAAATTGTTATTTGAATCTGTGACTACGAATAGACGAAACATTTCTCGACGTAAAGATGGAAAAAAGCAAAAAGATCTCGAGGATATGATCTGCCTAATTAAAGAAATTGATCCGGATAAAATCCCCGTCTTCGTTGCGAGAGATTTACAAAAACTACCTCCAGTATTGTTTGATCACGTAGATGTGACGAAATTATTGAAAGACTTGTTGTTGCTGCGCGCGGAGTTAGACTATTAAAAGTAATTATATTACTAAAGGTTATTTGGAATTGGCGTTCAAGGAAAATAACAAGTTATCAGTTAATCATTTACCAAATACGATCCATAATTCTAATGTTAATAAAATTAGAGGAGGAGGGTATAACTTAGACAGCGGGTCATTTGGTTTATCGCCGGTACCTGGGCTTGCCTCACAGGTGATCGATTCTATGAGTCATCAAGAAACACAAGCGCAGCATCAACAGATATATGACCGCCTGAAGTATCGCTCTCTCATTCCCACTAAGGCACGAGAGCCACCATGTGTGGATGAGTTGCCCGTCGCTATAAATAAATAAATAAATAATAAGACTATGGTGGAAGTTTTGAAGCAAGGCGAATGGTCTAAAAACGTAAACGAGGGGGGTTGGACACTTGTTCAAAAAAAAAGTCAAGGAATCGTTTTGAAGGTAAAATGGGAACCGGAAGTCCTAACAAAAACTTTAAATTTAAGGCAGCAGAGTCGAAAGTTTCACTTTTTATCACTAATGTGGATAAAGAGACTACCAAAAATGATATATGTGAATACATACAAAATAAGACACAGGAAATCGTTCAACTGGAAAAAATAAATATGAGATCGGAACGACCCTATAATGCATTTAAGCTACTAGTCTCAAAATATAAATTAAATACATTTTTAGACGATAAAATGTGGCCCGTAGGTATTCAATTTAGACGGTTTATTCACTTTAAACTGCCGGTTTATAAACTTAATGTAAATAAACAGGATAGTGATGAAAGTATACCGAAAACATAAATGGATTCTAAGTTGAACGTTAAACTTTGTACATTTAACTGTAAAAATATTATTCGATCAACCGGTTGCGTTCAAAGATTATGTGACCAGGTCGACGTCCTAGCCTTGCAAGAGACTTGGCTTCTGCCCCATGATGTCCCATATTTAGCGACCATTCATCATGAATTTTCATATACCGGAAAGCCAGCTGTGGACACTTCTGCAGGGGTGCTTGTTGGAAGACCGTATGGAGGCGTAGCACTCATGTGGAAAAAAACGTCGTTTGCATCGGTGTCGGTCGTACAGTGTGCAAGTGATCGTATAGTGTGTATTAAAATACAACAGGGTAACCGGTCAATGTTAATATTTAGTGTATATATGCCCACGGACTGTGCTGATAATCTATGCGAGTTCACGCTTTGCCTTGGTGAAATTATTTCAGTGATCGAAAGCAGTGGAGTGGAATCGGTGTTTATTTTGGGGGACTTTAATGCACACCCCGGAACAAGGTTTTCAAGTGAGTTATTTAATATCTGTAGCGATGAATCATGGTCTTGCATTGATACTGAACTTCTGCCGTCAGACTCTCATACTTTTGTTAGCTCGGCCAACGGCCTCGGCCTCCGCTGGCTAGATCACTGTGTTGTCACCGACTCCGCCAGAGGTTTAGTGAGTAATGCGTCTATTTTATATGATGTATATGCGTCTGACCATATTCCGTTGTTAATAGAATGTAATATTAATTTAATTAAACCTAAAACTTTAAACTTAAGTGTTTCTTCTACCAAAATTGTGTGGGGGGTAAGGGATGTAGATCAAATTAATAACTACTTTGATTTCTGTAATGATAAATTGAAACAAATAGGTTTCCCATCAGAGTTTCATAAGTGTGCTGATGCTGATAATATGTGTCATAACATCGAACATCGGTTGTTGCTAGATGATATGTATAATAATATTGTTTCTGTTTTAATAAAGGGCGCTGAAAATACGCATCATGACACTGTGAAAAAATGTTTTAAGGGTAAATATGTCATAGGGTGGAACCAGCACGTCCGCGAGGCTCATCGTGATGCCCGGCTGTCTTATCATAGTTGGTTGTTATATGACAAACCGACTCATGGCCATATTTATGAAAATATGTGTAAAACAAGAAATCATTTTAAAACTAAATTAAAGTATTGTCAGAATAATCAAGTGCAAATTAAAATGGACATGTTAGCAACGTGTCATAAAAGAAAACAATTTTCAAAATTTTGGAATTTAACTAACAAATTTAATCATAAGTCGGGGTCGCTGAGCGTCGCGGGTGTGACTGAGCCCAAGGGCATTGCGAATGCTTTCTTGGACCACTTCAAGGTAAGCTCACCTCTGTCTCACATTGGCAATGCGACGTACTTTGAGACTGGGGCTGCCGTGACCGGGACACCAATTGTCCAGTTCTCTGATAAGGAAGTGGAGAAAACTATACAAAATATGGTGAGGGGGAAGTCCCCCGGTCACGACGGCCTCAGTATCGAACATCTCAAATATTCGGGAGTGCACTTGCCAAGGGTACTTGCCATGTTTTTTAACTTATGCATAAGACATAGTTACCTACCTTCGAAACTTACTGAGACTGTTGTTGTACCAATCATAAAAAATAAGTCTGGGGATGCCTCGGATGTTGCAAATTATAGACCTATCTCACTGGCAACGGTGATTGCAAAGGTGTTGGATAGTCTGCTTGATAAAATCCTAGCAGACCATTTAGACCTAGAGGATACCCAATTTGGTTTCAGGTCGAATTTATCCACTGAAAGTGCTATCCTATGTCTCAAGCAGACTGTCCAATATTCCACAGACAGAAAGACACCAATAATAGGTTGTTTTCTAGACTTATCGAAGGCATTCGACTTAGTAAATTATGAGCTGCTCTGGCTTAAGCTAATACGGGATACTACTGTTCCGGTGAATATAGTTACACTGTTAAGGTTCTGGTACAATAATCAAAAAAATAGAGTGAAGTGGGCAGGCGCATATTCCGATATTTATGGTCGGAATGTGGGGTAAGGCAGGGTGGGTTAAGCTCCCCTCGCTTATTTAACTTGTATCTAAATAAATTGATTGAGGAACTTAATGGCGCCAAGACAGGATGTCACGTGGATGGTGTTTGTGTAAACAACATCAGCTACGCTGATGATATGGTGCTACTGAGTCCTTCAGTTGGCGCTATGAGGAAATTCCTTAAAGTTTGTGAAGAATATTCGGTGGCACATGGGCTCAGGTACAACACCAAAAACAGTGAATGGCTCGTTTTTAAATCAGGTACCTTTACTAACAAGCAACTGCCGGAACTCACACTCTTGGAATACCCTCTGGATCGGGTTCAGAGAATTAACCTGGGCCACTGGGTCACAGACAATTTAAAAAACAATATGGATATAGATAGGAACGCAGGTTGCTGGCTGTCCGTTGCAATATGCTGGCTCGCAGGTTTGCGCGCTGCACTGATAATGTAAAAATTATGCTGTTCAAAGCTTTCTGCCAATCATTTTACACGTGCAGCCTGTGGACTAAGTTTACGCAGAAGGCATACCTGCGTGTCCAATATAACAATGCATTTAGGGTGCTTTTGCGGTTGCCATGGAGTTGTAGCGCGTCAGGTATGTTTGCTGAGTTTCAGGTCGATGGATTCGCCGCTATAATGCGAAAACGTTGTGCTTCCATGCTTGTGCGGCTGCGTTCCTCCTCCAACAGCATCCTAAATGTTTTTTCGGATAGGTGGGACTCCCCCCTCATGTCCAGGTGGTTATACATCCACACTAAATAATATTTTATAAAACTGACACTAGGTTAACTCATTCAATGTAACTAACAAAATATGGATGTATCAATATTGATAAGTCCGAAACAAATAATTTGAATTGAAAAATTGAATTGAATTGAATTGAAAAATTAGTGTGCAATAATAAATAGTCCTTTCATTAGTCTGAGTTTGGCGACAGTCGTTCCGCTGTAAAATAAGACACAACACTTCTACGTATATCTTTCTGTTCTGTGGTTGTTCTGCTGTAAATTATGACACATAATTTTTCTACTTATATCTTATTGTTCTGTGCTCCTACCGAAAATCACCTTACGCGGCTAAAAGTATTCACAATAAAATAGAACTCTTTAAATTATATTTAATTATAATTTAATGGCTCATAATGCTGAAACAGATATGAGACAATGATATCTTTAGAATATTATTATTCTCCTTTTTATATTGTTAAATATTAAATTTTCTTTTTATTATAACTATGAATAATATAAGTATTAATGTTTGTTCTGTTCAGTTTCATCATACGAAATACATGAAATTAGAGTAAAAAAAATGACTGAAATAGTATCAGCTACTTAATTTTAACGAGAATGATCACTGGTTAGCAATTCGTTAAAATCCGATTTGTCAATCAAAACGACGTAACAAAACTGTTATTGGCAGCTACTTTTTGGAAGCCGTGCAGAAATTAAGAATCACGCGACGAATCATTACATTAATCGAACTCAGTACACTACTGAGTTCAATATATTAATAAAATTTATTTGACTTAAATAAGAATAGTTTTAAATATTTTTATAGTGAGTTCCAATATTGCATGGTTGCATTCTGTTTTAAATATTTTTATAGTGAGTTCCATTATTGCATGGTTGCATTCTGTCGTTACGGAACGTCGTTTCATCTGTCAAAACCACCTTAGATCGGACAAATTTTAAACCTATCAAAGTGTAACTTGTTTTTAAAAATTATTTAATATTGGTTAATTCAGCCTATTTAAAGCAATATTAATGGGCTTTGACTTTCTGTTATAAACAATTTTTCAGAACGTATGTGTAAAATGTTAAGAATAGTCAAAATAATTTCTATTGAGATTTGAAAATATGTTGTGATTTTGTTAGATGGTTCAGAACTAATAGAAACAATAAAAATGAGTAAGTTTTCACGATTACGAATAGTATACTTCAATAATCTCTACGTGTGACGCAAATTTAGTTGATAATAACTTTTGTAATTTCTTCATAATTTTAGGTGTACCTCACTCTAATTCAGACCAACCTGGAGCTGTTGAACCGACTCTATATTTATTGGAAATGGATTCTTCCTTTGACTTAAGAACCAGTGATGCACAAGTCATTCCACTTCATATTTTAAATGATGTAAGTTGCTTTGTTTATTATATCCTATTATTTTACTGGAATGAAGTACACAAGTTATATGGTAATTATCTTGTAAGAAGTATAAAGTTTATTAATATCATATTTACATGAACCTACATGGAGTGTATCTTAGAATTTATTGCAATTAGTTTGTACTGCTTGTGTTAACATGGACAATATTCATTGCAAATGTGTAGCATATAGTGATGAAAACAAAATAAGGAATGGTGTAGTGTTTTGAGCCTGTAGAAGTAATAAGTACCTTAAACATGTATGAACAAAACTTTAAGACTGACATCACTAATCTTACATGTTTAGATTTTATTCAAAAACAGGTTTTACTATAGAGCTCTGCCTACATACATATCAGCGTTTCGAGTAAAAAGAGGCCTTAGAAAGTATAACAGAGTGACAGATAGAGTTACTTTAATATTTATATTGTTAATAGGGGTTAGTTAGTAGAAATATTACATAAAAGATGCAATATAATTTGTACATGACATATTTCACAAGTAACAGACATCTAATGTATATAATATTATAAATTTATTGCCTTTTGAACTTCTTTAAAAATAAATACCATTCTGAAAATATCCTGATAGCATTGATTATTCCTGAAAAAAAAAACAGATTAGAAATATTTGTAATGATTCATGATTGGGGGAGGCATTTATTCAACAGTGGAAGGGAATAGGCTGAATAATTACAATCAATAGGAATGATTTCTTAAAATTTTCAAAACTGCATCTTAAAAGAGAAATACACATGTGTTTTTGTATTATACACATATTTTTTGTGAGAGGAATGACTTTGTGTGTACTTGGGGGAGGCATTTATTCAACAGTGGAAGGGAATAGGCTGAATAATTACAATCAATAGGAATGATTTCTTAAAATTTTCAAAACTGCATCTTAAAAGAGAAATATTCTCTTATTCCAAAACATTACTTTGAAAGTGGCTTAAAGGATATTTCATGTAACATAACTTAACAATATGTGACCGGCCCATTTCATTATCATCATATAAAGAATACTAAAGATATTAAGTATGTTTTTGTGTTTTTAGGGGACAAACTTAAGTTCTAACAGATTTTTCTTACCAATTCAAAGTAAAGAATGTGCAAGTCAGGAACAAGTTGCAGTTTTGATTGATACTTGTCAAGAACCAGCTGATAAATTTGTTACCATGCAAGTTGAAAATAGCCACCAGCAAGAACGGCAGATGTATGTTTATCAGACTGAACAGTTATCATCACACTTAACCGGTGGAAGTTCTAATCAGTTGCCTGACTTGAGAAATGAGATTAAAGTTTCTGAAACAAACTTAAAAAATAGTTCTAAACAAAGTTCAGATGTAACATACAGGAAGGAGAAGCTAAATTATGGTATTTCATTCATTTTAATGTTCTATTATGTAATACCAAGACATTCTATTAACCACTTAACTATAGCAACCTGTTTTTGGTGTGACAATATTTCTATTTATTTTAATATTTTTGGAAAGCTTTTGCCTGCAGCTCCGACCGCATAGATAAATGTCAATTGACTCTTTAAACCATTGAGGAAGTAAATACCTACATGGAGTGGCCCTATTCTACTATATGAACAATACACTATACAAATATACATAAGATCAACACATGTATACGAAATAGAATATTATCTCTTTTTTAATTATGTTCACCTTAGTGAGAAAGGAGAGAAAAACATAGTTCAGTGAGTACTAATATTGACAACACTTTTGAGTGACGTCATGTAATTGTCAATTCGTGACCGGCGGGGGCCGCCATTTTATATTCCAAGTTTTGAGAAATTTGAGATAGATCTGCTGTCAAATGGTTGTTGTTGGTTTTTTTTTGTTTTCTTTCTTTTATGAACTGGTTTTTATTCTATCCAAGGCTTTGCCCTAGACAGGAACATATTTTTTTATTTATTATTGTTAATTTATTCAATATTTCTGTTAAAAATCGATATCGACATTTCGAGTTGCTGAACATAGGTACAACCCTAAAGGCAGTCATTTTGTGTGCCGACTTCTTGTAGGTATACACGATATTTTTGTAGGTATGGCTAGTCCATGTATTCTTAGGTCAATTAGGCTTTAAACTATATATATAGGTAACTTTTTCATTTATCAACCGATTTAAATAAAAAAACATTTAATAATTAATTAAATGTTAAGTGAAGTTTACCACAATACATAAGAGATAAACACATCCAAAACGGTTTAGCCTCTTCTGAGATTAACATGCAAAAACGGACAAACAGACAAAAATAATAAAAGCAGTTAGATCCCCTTCATTCAGTTTTCTTCAATATCAATAATATGTATGATTTTGTGGTATTGTATACATTGATTTCATTTTCACTTTACCAATGTGAGGGAAACTTAAAAAAAATGTTAAAATGAATATCAGTAAAGATTTAAAATTATGTCAAATCATCATCAAAAGTAAACCCTCCCCTCTACGAAAATCACGTGACTAATAATATAATACACAGTGTCCAGTGTCTACTTTACATGAAATAAGGGAAAACAAGCTCAAAAGTGAAAAGTAGGTAGTTATGAAAGTGTGTGTATTATATTTTTGTTTACAGTGCACATATCAGATCGGAGTATTCCACCACGGGCAATTGCAGTGTTGCCAACTATATTACAAATACGACAAAAAGATAAGATATCACCTCGACGGACTTTACTTCCACGCACACGTTTTGGTCCAATACAAGGTAATTTACATTTTGTAAAGTAAACATTCTGGTAAATAAAAATTAAAAGAAAAGAAAGTAAAATTAAAAACTTGAGTTAATCATTGAAACCCGAGTAATTAGTTCGATTCAATTCGTTAGTGCCCGCCACACACACAGACTGTGTGACATAGTTTGGAATGCAGTTTGGTTCAGAACACCACGCATCGTTCCGTCTCACTTCTAAGCGGACGTGTACATGTAAATGCTGGGGGCTGACATTTGTATAAGTTATTTTGCGCGCATGAAGCGCGGTTTTGTGCACCATCACGTATGGATGCAATGACAGAGATTATTCGTTTGTTTGTTTATTCGTACCAGCGCTAATAAACAATCAAAATCGTCACCATCGTTCAGTAATTTTTAAAATTTCCTAATTACCTAATAGTTGTTTTAAAATAAGTGTATCTAAATATTACTTAATTTTAAGTTAATCTTCCATTTTTTTCTGTTTAAACTAACAAGATTATGAAATCCAGCTAAAGCGATTACCAAACTTGTATACGTTTGTCTTATCACTAAGAAAAAATAAACTTCTGAAATGTATAACGCTTCACGCGACAGTCAAAACTCTTGAAAATCCATTTATACGCACAGTGCGGTCCTTGTAACTAAATATTTGAGATTCATCGGCCGGCAGTCACATTGTGTGGTCACATTTTTTTATCGTAATTGCCACGGCAGTTTGATCCGTAGACCAAACCGCACAGATCCATCTCCGGTCCGAAACGCGTCCGAAAACTCCAGATGCGTCGATTTTAGCATAACATGTAAAGGCCGCTATTGAGTCTTATCTAAGGAGGCAAGGCTATATTTGAATAAACTAATCGAATTTACCTAATGGGCTATGGGCTTTTTCTTGGCACGGACACTTAAACTCGAAAGTCACAAGATAAGTTTAACCGGTTGCCTCACCGCTTTCTGCTGCGCTGTGTGTTGTGGATTCAAACCCCACATGGGACAGCACTTTGTATGATAATCAAATTTAGTTCTGAGTCTCGGTGTTCTTTGTGTCCGTTTCATGTACTATGTTTGTTAAGTCCCCCGTGAGACAAGACATATTCCTAATGCATGAAGTCTTTAAAAAAAAAAACAAAATTGATGGAGGAGGAACCTATGGACTCTCGTAACCACATTTACTCGACAAAAAACTACAAGGGAAATGCTGGTTTCTATGAGATCGTGGCATTATTCTGGTCAATGCTACATATCGGTGACGAAAGAAGGGCTCTTTGCAGCAACAACTTATTGCATGCTCATTATTACAGGAGTAAAACAAAAAATGTCTCTTGAAAAGGCAAACGAGGTGTTGCAAGAGGCAACTATAGATAAAAAACCGCTATTTATGTTGAAAGATGATGATCAACAACATATCGAATATATCAACGTAACTGATAAAGGTAGGTGAGTCTCTGTTAAATTATAATTATTGCGGAGGTGCGATGCCAGTCGCTCCGTGTAAAAAACTGATATTCAGGTAAAACCGGTTGAACTAATAGTCGACCCCAAATCTTGGGAATAATAAAGGCTAGGAAGATGATAATGTAGCCGATATCACCCTGACCATTATTACGAATCTTTTCAGTAAGGAACATTCAAACATACATACACTCCCAATACTATTACCCTTCTCTTGGCTTCGGCGTAGTCAGGTAAAAAATGTCGTTTGCGCCTCGTTCATGAGATCTAAAGTTCCACATTTACCCAATGCCTTGAGCTATAACCACTCTATTTTTTTCAGACAAAGCAAACTGGATTGGCTTACTGCCTCTAGGAGATGATATTTCAGCCAATGTTTGGATTTATGAAGAAAATAACGAATTGTATATTATCACAACAGAAGCCGTACCATCTCGAAAACAATTAATGTTAGGTTATAGTAAGAAGTATGCGCAAGAATATGGACTAATAGGACCCACTAAGGACATTGAGACAGGTGATTGTCAATTGTTTTGACTTTTATTAACCTGAATGTTTGTTTGCTACTTACTTTTGAGTTATTTTTTGTTTTTTAGGGTTCCGTGCCAAAGGCAAAAAATGGAACCCTTATGGATTCGACATGTCTGTCTGTCCGTCGGTCCGTATGTTACAGCCACTTTTTTCGAAACTATAAGAACTATAATGTTGAAACTTGGTAAGTAGATCTATTCTGTGAACCGCATTAAGATTTTCACACAAAAATAGAAAAGAAAACAGTTAATTTTGGGGGTCCCCATACTTAGAACTGAAACTTAAAAAAAATATTTTATCATAACCGTACGTGTGGGGGGTCTATGGATAGGTCTTCAAAAATGATATTGTGGTTTTTGATTTTTTTTTCTCTAAACTGAATAATTTGCGCGAGTGACGCTTCCAATGTGATAAAATGTCCCCCCCCCCCTCTGGTAAATTGCGGCTTACAATTTAATACGTCATAAATCGTAAACCGCAATTTATCTTACATTCAATCAACTTAAATATGAAAATAAAAGAAAATATATATTAAGTTACTTGCTGCAACGGAACCCTTCATGGGTGAGTCCGACTCGCACTTGGCCTTTTTTTACACAAAATTTATTATTTAAAGTTTGCTTCGTTAGTTGCTACTAAACGTTTAAAACCCCGATTTTGAACTACGTTCGTGAACAGGAATAGTTTTTTTATTTAAAATTTGGAATGTACGTGAAAGTAGTTTCTTCCTAACTAGGTTATAAAGAGCGCGTTCCTTTCTGACTTACTACCCAGTCGATTACCACGGCAGTACTGGAGTCCCACGAAACAATTTTCTGTTGGCTGACTTAACCATAAACAAATCTACCAATCACAAAACAAACAGAATCTTTTCTTTTTATTATGTGAAAGTTTTGTAAGTAGAGATAATATCCTGCTCTTTAGCCAGGTTGCAAGTGTTTCGCGTCTCTTTATACAACCGCTAACGTCTCTATTATCTTGTATTATTGGCTAATATATTGTTTTGACCTCGTGACTTAGGGTAGAGAAACACCATTTCCATACATTTGTTTTCAACTTGGCTTAGATAGCTGATTTCTCTGCATCACTTAGAGATTCAATGGCAGAGAATGCCCAAGGATTTAAGTCTTCCTCTGTACCGAAAGTGCATGAAACTTAAAGAAATAATTTCTGTTAGTTATATCAATGGGCACCGTATGTTTTACAGAGTTTCTTTTGACCTCAAAGACGTGGTGGTGCTACGAATGTCAGCGTGCAATGACGTCAGCGTCTCTACTACAGCGACATATGAAAACATACCATCAGGTAACAAAAAATAAATAATCATTCTTTAAACTGTGATCTCAACAACCCGCCAGCATGGTGTGTAGGAGACTTAATAAAAGGCATACACTGATAAATGATTTACCTCTCTTTCAGGAATACAAGGTGAACAGTAATCGACGTCGTTATCGGTGTCGTCATTGTGCGCGGACATTTACAAGAATTTTTACGTAAGTTGTACCATTATCAACCTTAAAATAACTTAATACTATACTTCTAATTTAGGTTTTAGTAAAAACTTTATACACAGATTAGTTTACATAAATTGATACAACTGGTAACTGTCACATTGGACGCAGGGAAATAGCCAAGAAATTAATTAAAATAGATTACTTCAAATGCACGTACAGTGCATGTTTGTCTATTGCATGTAACAACTACCACTAATTTGGTTTGGTCATTGATGGTTGAATTTCGATCAAATTGCCTTGATTGACTGACTGACTTTAATTATATTTAGTTTTATGTCATTGACCAGTATATTTTGAACTACCATTAGACATTTTGGACGACTGTAGCTGATTGATACAGTTTTCCATATTTTTTATGTGAGCTATTAAATTGTGATTTTATTAACATGGTACTTGTACCTGAATGACCTTTATTTTTTTTTTTGGTATTTTTTTTAAATGTATCCTAGCTAGATCGATTTATCGCCCCCGAAACTCCATGCGTACTAAATTTCATGAAAATACTTGAAGCCGTTTCCGAGATTTAGATATGTACTCGGACTATGTTGAAAGCGAAAGGAAAGGAGTAACGACGATCGACAGAAATGAACTTTGCTTATTTATAATAGTACAACCTGTCAAGTACTTGTAACTTCAGTAAAATTTGCGCTGGATTCAGCTCCAGCTATAAGTTCAACAATGTTAATGTAGATAGTTAACTATTAGTTTTTTTTTACAGTTTAAGACGGCACGTGGCTCGGCACTGTGAAAAGAAACCAATAAAAAGGTAATTCAAAGTTATGAATCAGCTTCAACAATCAATGACGGTGTGTCATATTTTCTACCCTTTTTCGTGCATTGATGAACTAGACTCCTAGCACAGATTTGTGGCTATCTAACCTCTTAGCGCTAAAGTATAAATACTGTAAAGCTGCAGTTTCAAATACTCTAAACTGCCCGACTAGTAAGTTCTTTTCTTGCAGGATGGATGTTCTTTCGAGTCAATGGACAAGTTTTATCCCCGCAGAAGCCTGTTACATATGCAACTTACTAATGTAAGGTTTGTCTGTCTGTTTGTCTTTGTTTCAGTGACAATGTGATCAATACAGAAACACTTCAAGAATCCATTTTAAACACGTCATTAAATAGCGATGATAATAAAGTGCCATCTGACGAGAGTTTTCAGAACTACTCCAACGGTCTGGACTTTTCAACAAATCTGTTTGATACAGACCGGATACCCAATCTTGATATGTCCGGGAACTCCAGATCTGAAGTATTTAATCCCTATGCACTGGACAATATTAGCTCTCTAACTAACGAACTGGAGTACAACAATAGGAGTCCGAACAAAGCCGATATTTCACCCGCCAAAGAAAATGAGGTTCGTACGATGTTAAAATATAAAAAAATACAAAAAATGTAGATTTGCATTGTCACAATTTTTTCGGAGGCTTTGAATTGTGTGTGAAACACGTCCACTGGGTTATCCATATAGCCGTACGTCGCCTAAATTAAGAGGCTACTGGTCGAGGGTGCCCGCGTCAGTGCGGGCAGGCAATGTGAGGAGTCCGGATGTGTTAATGTCAGCACTTTCCGGATCCCTCCCGTCTCAAGCGCAGAGTGGCACACCGTGTCGTTTTAGTCGGTTCGATACCGACACACCGCCCCGCCGCAAACCCCGGTTGAATGACGGCTCGTGGGGGTTTCCACACGTAAATAAAAATGGCTATCCATATGAGGTCCGGATGTGTTAATAACAGCAGTACCCGGATCCCTCCCTTCTCAGGCGCAGAGTAGCACACCGTGTGGTTTTAGTTGGTCCGATTCCGACACACCGCCCCGTCTCCGGTGTGGTGACGGCCCGTGGGGGGTTCCACACGTAAAAGCTATCTATATAAAGAAAAATAAAAGCGTGTTAAAAAAAATAATCGCCAAATCTATAATGGTGCTAAATATATGCGTGTGTATAAATAAGTTGATAAAATTCGAAAACCAATTTGGTAAGTTTCGTTAAGGCACGAGGAAGGGTCTTATAGATAAAAAAAACAGGGGTCAAGGGCCGATGACATTACAATAATTTGAAAAAAATTACTTAAAAAAAATCTGTTTAAAAATCTAAAAAAAAAGCTTAATTAACAATCGAACTAAAAAGTAAAAAAAAAATTTAATGTAAAAAGCGTGTCGTATTTTTTAAAAATACAAACATTTCAATTGTGTCGCCCCACGCTTTTACATTAAAATCATTTTTTCTATTGGCCTGCGACAGGCCAATAACTTTTGACAGAACGAAGTCTGTCGTGGCAACTATTGAGCGAACATTTTTTACGGAATACGTGCTGCAAGGAAGTATATCTCTATAAAAATTAATAGGTATAGTTAAGGAGGTGTTTTACAGTCTTTCGCAAAGGGTCAGTCCATTTTTAAAGAATAATATAATCCTAGTGTTAGTAAGCTTCTCAAACTTAACTTTTTTTAAGTTTAGTCTCCCAGCGATAAGTGTAATCATTTGGTATGTAAAGATTATTACTTTGTCTGTTTATTTTAAATATATCGCAAGTTACAAGAATAAATTATAGGTAATCATCTAACATGTTTTGTCTTAAATAATTTGATTTACGTAATACAATTATTTACCAATATAAAAAAGAAACTGGCCAAGTACGAGTCGGACTTTTAGTGAAGTAGAGACAAACTTTACTTTACAGTAGGTAAATTATTGTCCCTATACATCGACATATGTTGCCGTTAGTATACAAACTGCAAATAAGTTTATAATCAGTTTTTTTTTACTGTTTGTTTATGATACATGACATTGCTCCCTACCAAATTTTGTGATTCTAGATCAACAGGAAGCAACCCTGTCGATTTTAATTCCACTACGAGTGTCAAAATATGCGGCAAAAACACAGCATAAAAGGCCGTATTTTTTGTCGCGTCAACTTAGAAATTTGATTTTTCTCTACTGCAAGGGACCTCAGACCTCAGTACATATTTGATATCTAACTAACTTCATGGCGTTTCTGAAATTAGCTGCGCAAGCAGGTGTGCGCAGTTATAGTTATGTCGAAAATAATTAGATGAGCGGATATAATTATAATATGAAATTTATTATTACATCTACTGATTTTATACCTACCAATCTTATCCAAATATAAATCGAAGAATTTTATTATTTCTGAGATTAATAAAAGGCAAATAAAATATGATCTTAAATATTAATGTAATTCCATTGAATTATATTAAAAAGGTTTTGTGAAAACCTATTTACAGAAATAAATGAGCTTGACTTAGTAAATTATACAGTCCACATGTCAACCATTTAAATTTTACGTAACATACACAAAACTATAAGGCGCTCATAGCCCAGTTGCACTTGGTGATTAGAAACAATCACCGAGAGTAAGCAACGAGGGCGCGTTCAGTACGTGTATGGATGACCGCTAGTATCATGTTACCATGAGCGTCTCCGTGAGGTCATTATTAAGCAGTGGTCCCGGTTGTTTTCGTATGATAACAGTCGTGAAGCTTAGTTGGAGGCAATAAATCATCGTACCCACTACGTTATCTTGCCAGTCCCCAACCCGCACTTGGCCAGCGTGGGGACGTGTGGACTTAACCCTCTCCTGAGGGAAGACCAGAGCTCAGCAGTGGGACGTTATGGGTTGTTAATGACACAAAACTACAACAGTCAATAACGATACAAGTTAAAAAAAAAATACAAAACAAGTAGGTTACGAAACAATTCAAAACTATTAACTACTCGACTGTACGTAGACAAGATTATGAGTGCATGTGTAGTGTACGGACATAAGTCACACACACAAGAAAGATGCTCCGTGTGAGCCCGTGTGTTGTAGTTGTGGTTGAGCAGTTGACCTCTTCCCGCACCACTGTGCGTCCCGCGGATACTTAAATTTGTATGGTGCGCATCGACACGCACGATGTTCCGAGCCGCCATAAAGTTTGGTTCGGACTATACCTGTTCCTGAGAAAAGGGTCTTGACAGAAACGAAGTGACGCTATAACGGTTCCATTTTTCTTATGGATTACGGAACCGAAAAAAGTATATCATATGAATCCTTTTGTACTTAATTCATATCTCTTACCCTAACTAATAATGACACAAGTATATATTTCGTCAGTGCTCAAACTATCATTTATTTTTAATTTTATTGCAGAAAAGTCAACAAGAAAAGAACACAGAAACGTCTGTCTCATGCACTCACTGCAAACAACTTGTCACCAGAGGCAAAAAACGTCAACATATAAGGTACTTTTGTATACAATATATAAATAATTTTAGAGGTAGATTATATTTTTTAAGTGTATGTAGTGCTTTTATACCTATAAAAATTATCACAATCTACATATTATAAAACAAAGTCCTCTGCCGCGTCTGTGTGTTTGATGCTATAAACTCAAAAGTAGCTTTTGAGTTTATCGCAAACACACAGATTTTTATGCGGTTTTCGGTTCTAGATAGTGTAATTCTTGAGGAAGGTTTTCGTATATAATTTTTAATTCTTTTTTGTGTATGTTGTCTAAAATATAACGATATTTGTTAAAGAAATCGGAAAGTATTAAGCCGCACATCTTCTCAGAGTAGCATAGGCTATATTATATTTTCCGTAATGAACCCGTGCGAAGCCGGAGCGGGTTGCTAGTATTTACATAAGAAAAAAATTATCAATAGACGGAGAGCTGATAACGAATTTTAAGAAGATTCTTTAGGCAGGCTGAAATTGTGAAGAATTACAATTTCGTCAATTGGCGAATCCAGTCCTGGGAGTCCTTTAGCGAGCTAGCGGTTATTTTGCGACTGCGCAGCATATAACATTTGCAAAAAAAACAACAATAAATGATGTTAAAATAGGAATCTGCGGGATTGCTACCATGTACCTTTTTGTTTGTGGTACATGGTAGCAATCCCGCAGATTCCTATTTTAATGTTACTGACCATGAAAATTTAAAACAATGTAATAAATGATGTTTTAGGCAACTTTATTTTCTTATCTTTTAATTTATTATATCTAGAATAAAAAAAAACTCCAAGACGTTTTTGTCGGATATTAAGTGTTGCCAGACCACTCCAAAGTTTTTTTTTTGCTTTTAAAAAAATCGCTAGACTATTTTGCCGGTTTGTTGAAGTTTGTAAATAAGTGCGATAAAAAAGTCTTACGGGCTGCTGGAAGTGCGCGCAGCAGATTTCGCTAAGAACTTTTATGTAGAATTTTGTTTGTAAGGTTACATCATTGTTATTCTAAATTACTATCTAAGGAAATTATTAAAAAGTCGGAATCTGGGCTCCGTATATTAAAATATAGCATTTTTTTTCCAAAAATATGAATACAAAATTATATTAAATATAAATCATTAAGTTTACATTTTTGTTTAATTTTCGTTTTTTTAAAGACTTTGAAATTTCAAGTTAATAATTTATGCAGCAAACTAAATTGATAATTTTAAAATGTTTAAGCAATCGAAGTATAGCAAAAAAAAAAAAAACTTGAGAGGAACATCCGGATGGAATGAAGTATATAAATGTATTTTTTTGATATGCTACTACTAATAAAAATGCGTATAAAATACTCAAATTATTTTAGAAATAATCAGACTGTACAAAATCTAATATAAAAAATTCTCGTGTCGCGGTGTTCGTAGTTAAACTCATCCGAAACGGCTTGACCAATTCTTATAAAATTTTGTGTGCATATTGGGTATGTCTGAGAATCGGACAACATCTATTTTTCATACCTTTAAATGGTAAGGGTGACCCATCCTTAAATATTTTTTATGGCAAAATAACGTTTGCCCTGTTAGGTAGTCTAATATATAAAATTCTCGTAGTTAAACTCCTCCGAAACGGCTTGACCGATTCTTATGAAATTTTGTGTGCATATTGGATATGTCCAAGACTGTATTCGCCAATTGAAGAAATTGAAATTTTTCGCAATCTCAGCTTGCCTAAATAAAGAACCTTATCAAAATTCCTAATCAGCTCTTGGACCATATGTGAATGAAATAATGCAAAAAGAACGGTTACCTAAATATATATTAGAAAAATATTATCTTGTCGCTGATTTTATTTTAAACAGGAATAGTAATACTTCTTTAAGATTATAGAAACTAATCTCAAATAGTAAGGTAGAAAATCTAACAATCTTTGACAACAATGATAATCTTTAAACGAGTTTTCTAAATTCAATATCTGTGAAATGAGAATAATGTTTAAAAATTTATGTTCTCCTCATACAGTGAATGTCCAGCGCGTCGATTTCAATGTGATTGCAAAAAAGTCTTCACGAGCAAAGAACTCCTGGCGCTACATATTTACTCAGAACATTCCACCAACAAAGAAACCGAAGACCAAGAACAAAACGTAATAAAACATTTTCTCTGTAATTTTTTACAATAATAAATAACAGTGGTCGCCTCAAGGCATACCACAGTGCCCGGTCAGTGTAAAATCTGCATTTACAAAAAATCTAACTATCATAATACATATCTTGTCTTTTATTTGGATTCAAGTTTAATATTTCTTTTAGGAAGATAACGCCACAACCAGTGCGACTGTTCAGAACAACAAAGGATACGAATGTGAACAATGTCATCATACTTTTAAAGTAAGTTTTTTTTTTGTTTGGAATTAGACATTGAGGAAAAAAAGTTAACACCTTAAAATGCACTCGATAATATGTCATAATGTCAAAATTTAGTAGGTAATGCATAATAAGATCGACTGCCTCGTTGGTCTCGCGGTTGGCGTGAGCGACTGCTGATCATGAGGTCTCGGGTTCGATTCCCGGGTCGGACCAAATGTTTGTATGAACTACAAATATTTGTTTCGGAGTTTGGGTGTGTTCTATCTATAATATGTATGTATTTACAAAAAAAAAAAAAAGTATATATGTATTTGTATCAGTTATCTAGTACCCCATAACACAAGCTCTGCTTATCTTGGGAGTAGATGGCGTTGTGTGTTTAGATGTCCGAAATATTTATTATTTATTATTATTATATTATTAATGTGTGCCTTCTGAATGATAACCTAAAAAGATAGAGGCTGTGAGAAAACAATAAACAGCAACACAATAAAACTCGCACAGAAGATCAACGTAAAATAACAGCGTCGTGCTGTCGTGTTTCTTGGAGACTGCGAGACCGGAGACCCAATGATGCAGAAGCATTACTAGGCTGCCATGGTGTGGGTCACCATGCTGCGTTGTTGCATTGTTTGCATTCGCAATGAGTATGGTGACCACCACTTTTGGATTCTGATTAGGTCTTAATGGGTTTGATACTGTTTATCATTAATAATATAATGTAAAGACATCATAACCGTATAAAAAAAGTCGGATGGAACCCTCGTTAAGATAAAACTGAGGCACTTTAATGATGGCGGCTCTTTGAGTGTATTTAGTTACTAATATTTATGACCTATATTTTATATAGGATTTTTCTATCATTAAGGTTTTCACCACATTTTACCAGGTCTGACTGACAACTTTTTAATGTGTAGGTAATCCGTTATGGAAGAGGTATAGTTAAGAGTTAGACACTGGTGCTAATTCTGGTGCTCGAAAACTAAACCAGACTAAAACTTACTTAAACTGAGTTTTGTTCTGTCAAACGATAATAATAATAAATTCTTTATTCTAACAAAAATAGATAACAAAACCTGTACAGTCCTGATTCCCAAAATACGACGATATAACGATGTTCTAAATATCAAAGATTGACTTAAATAAGATATTATGTTATTCCTACGTCATATATTATTAAATCAATAGAATGTATACATAGATAAGATCGACCAGCTAAGTCAGCAGATTACAGATATCAGTAGATTACCGATCACGTCGTATAAAGACACGGCTTATCTCATCGAGAATAAGACGTGTTTAATGCATTGTAACTAATCATTTTAGTATATATATAATTAACTGTTAATGAGTAAGAATACAGACGCCACCATATAACAATTAGAGTATTATGGAGCCGTGGCTCCTGCATAATAATACTGCTCCTAAAGTTATTCATCACCGTTATTATTTTTATACCACTAAGTTCGCTATATGTCACATTTAAAATAACCGATAATTCAAAAACATATTATATACAAAAAATTATGGTAATCGTTCAATTAAAATAAGAGAATACAAAGATGAAGAGAGATGTTAGTTTATTTTATTTATTTATCTTAATTGCATACATATAATAAAATAAAACTTAAAATGAGTTTCAAAATGTATAAATGTAACAATCGGCGCTCTTATCGCTCACGGCGATTTCTTCCAGACAACTTAACACGGAAATTGGGTTTTTAAAAGTTTATCGGTAGTTTACATGCAAGTGAGAGTGAGACAAGAGCATTATTAGCAGTAATGACGTTTGCAGCGGCGCGGCATGCTGGTGAACCACCTGTGGCGCGTGCACGAGACGGGCGGCGCGCGCGTGCCGCTGCTGCGCGTGGAGCGGCACTTCCCGTGCGGCGCCTGCCCCAAGCTCTACCGCACCGCCGCCAAGCGCCGCCGACACCTGCGCCTGCACCACCCCGGTAACCACTCACACCCTTTTTTCAACTGACTTTAAAAAGGAGGAGGTTCTCAGTTCGACTGTTTTTGTTTGTTACCTCAGAACTTTCGACTGGCTGAACCGATTTTGATGATTCTTCTTTTATTTGAAAGCTGGTGCTTTTTTTAGATTTCCCGCTAAATTTGAGGACGGAACAAGAACTAATACAGACACTTGCAAAGAACTTGGGACCACATACCGCAGCAAGACATTGACAATTTAATTTTAAGTATGAATAATCGATGTCGATATGTAATTCAAATCAAATCAAAATCAAAATAGTTTATTTTCGTTAACAAATATACAATGAGGTACAATAGAAGTTGGACCCTTCTTTTAAGCAAAAAATGCCTGTATTAGGAGGGACCGCTCTCACATATCACTACAATTATGTTCATTATATTTACAAAATGTGGTTACAATGTACTAGAAATTAAATTAGTTAAATAAAGTTAAATTAAAATTAAAGGAAAGAAGAAAAAAAAAAAGCTACAATCTAAACACAAAAATAATAAAAACAATTAAATAACTGATGAAAGCTACAGTATTAATATGGTGCCTCAACTTGTTTAGTTTATTTTAGTGTGTAAGTGTGTGTATGTGTATGTGTGTGTGTGTATGTGTGTGTGTATGTGTGTGTGTGTATGAGTAATTGGTGGCCTTTTTTTAGATTTCCCGCTAAATTTGAGGACGGAACAAGAACTAATACAGACACTTGCAAAGAACTTGGGACCCATACCGCAGCAAGACATTGACAATTTAATTTTAAGTATGAATAATCGATGTCGATATGTAATTGGTGGCAATATTGATTATTAATAATTAGATTTTATTACATTTTTAATTATTTTATTAATATTGTTACAAAAATTCTATGACATTTGATTTCGTACCAATTTTCTACAACAATTAAAAAAGTTAACTTTTTAATTAATTAAAAGCAAAAGAATCACGAATCGCTGGCTTCTTTTATTAAAGTCCCTAAAATAAACTACTTTTCTTCCATTTACTATCTATGAAAATTCTCTTTAGATTTTTAGACATTTGATGAAATATAAAATATCCCTAGACTTTGTTGAGGTGTGTATTAGTTGTAACCTAATTTAACATGTTTTTTTGTTTTAAAAGCTAGTTTTTTTGTTTTAAAAGCATTTTTTTTGTTTCAAAAGCTACTTTTGTTGAAAAAGGAAACAAATCTAACCTAACCGTTAGTTGAACGGCTAATGAAGCTAATTGGCTGTGACATATAGATACAATAATTATTTAAGATGTGTTTACTGAAATTATTGTTGTCGCTTTATTTTTTTTTTCATATCCTACTGTTCCGTTCTGAATACGACTGTTTTTTTATGTTTGTTATCTCAGAACTTTCGACTGGGTAAACCGATTTTGATGATTCTTTTTTATTTGACAACTGGTGCTTCCCCTGTGGTCCCGTTCTTAAGTAGTTTTTGTTTTTGTTATTTTATAGGATTATTCGAAGTTTTTTCATGTAATAACATGTATTTATGCAATAGGTGCCGTGGACATACGCGCCAGGGAGATCGAAGGCGGCGTTCGCGCGTGTTCCCCGGCGGCGTGTACGGAGTGTCCGCGACAGTACACCACGCGCGCCAAGCTCCTGCAGCACCAGAGACAGCACCACCCATACTTGGTATATCCATGACAATATTCAAAAACTGTCTCTTATGCTCACACGGTTAAACTACTGCTCCGAGTTGCTATGAAGATACTTTGATTTTTCAGAAAGAATAGGCTATATCTTTATTGCGATAACCGATATACATGCAGGCGGGGCCGCAGGCAAAAGCTAGTACAATTATATACTACCTACATAATAGTTATTAGTTTAAAGTACAGGTTTCTAAGATAAATTGTAGTTTCTCACTTTTTAAGTTTGATTTAGCTGTATCTGCTTGTTAGATTAGCCGATGTGGTTATATAACATTTAATTTTATCGACATAATACAATTTAATAAAAAAAGCAGTTCAGCTTACAAGAATTAATGTTAGACATGTTTTACAGGTACAACCGACGCCATTAAAGAAGACCAACTTAGCTGAGAAGGGTACCAAAACGGTAAAATATTATTTATATGGTCAGCTAAGTTAGCTAGATGTCCGAAATTTAATAATTAGTTTATAGATGTGTAGTCTATATTCACACATTGAAAATTAAGATAGTCTTTTAGTTTATAATATTTTAGTTATTACAGATAGTACATCTGGTACATATATAGCCTATTACATATATATATGGTACATACATGGCCTTGTCGTAATTTTCCATGCAAAGTCAAAACATTTGTTCGCAAATTTTGAATAAATATAATATTGAATTAAGTCCAAAAACAAGACATACTCAGTGTAGGCCAAATAGCTAATTCTAAAATGTGTGTTGATCTCTAGAAATCTTTGGAAATGAAACTTATATGTTAAACAGAAGTTATTTTAAAATACTCTCATCAAATGTTCTAAGTCTACAATCAACTAATTTATATATCGTTAATTAATTGACCAATTTAACCAGATAAACCTGTTCTTTCACAGAACGAACGAGTCACTACTTCGGAAGAATTACTTAAATACAAAACTAATTTACAACAGTTGCTCAATTTCTACTGACTGGTGTGTGATTTAATAAACAGTTGAAAAATTGTGCGTGTGTTATTGAAAATTACTTTTTACAATATGACCTTAGCTGTAAACTAAATGCTCGGGACAGGAGAGTTCATTGTGGATGAGGTATGAACCAGTAAAATTATAGTCGTCGTTGTTTAAAAAATATTTCACTAACCAATTAATAAGTATTCGGCATTGAAAATTAAATTAGTGTTTTCGAGAAATACGTTATATGAAAATTTAACTTATTCTGATAATCTCTATTTTGGTAATCATATCTATCTATACTAATATATAAAGCTGAAGAGTTTGTTTGTTTGTTTGAACACGCTAATCTCAGGAACCTCTGGTCCGATTTGAAAAAAATCTTTCAGTGTCAGATAGCCCATTTATCGAGGAAGGCTATATATCATCACGCTAACACCTACAGGCGCGGAGGAACAATGAAAAATGTTACAAAAACGGGGGAAAATTATCACGCTACGGGCAATAGGAGACGCAAACGAGGTTGCGTGGGATCACATCATTTTCACCATATCGGTGAAGTTGCGCAAACGCGTTAGATCAATTTTCAGAAGCATGTAGTCGGTCGGTTAAAATATAATCAATATTATTGCTATAAATACACGTGTCTAATTACTAGCTAAACCGGCCAACCGCGTCTGCGTCTCTTCTTGCCCGTAGCGCGATGTTGTACAGCGTGAACAAATGTTTTACCATAAAAAAGGATATAGTGAGCAAACACAAAAAATACTATATAAGATGCTGTCACGGAGTCTTTTAAACTTTTAAAGGGGAACAATTTTTGCGAAATTTTAGCCGTTTACGCGACGCACTCAAAGGAATCTCTCAAAAGGAATATTTTTTCATTTGTACTCAGCTCCTTTGGTCGTAGCGTAGTGATATATTGCCTTCCTCTTCCTCGATAACTGGATTATCTAACACTAAGTAAATTTTCTGGTGGAACCAGTAGTGCCTTTTGTGCGGAAATCCCCTCGGATAAGAGCGACTGGTTATGTCGGACTCGAACCGACTAAAAACCGCAGACCGTCTCGGGTATTAGAACCCTCGAAAGGAAATCCCTGGAACCCCGACGTACCTCTTTGTAGGAACTAGTAGTGCCTGAGATAAACGCATTCAACAAAACAAACCCTTTAGCTTTATAAATTACTATAGATTTCAATTTACGTTTTATGTAAAAATACACGGTTTAAATATAAATAAAATTTCTTATTCGATTTTGCAGCCTCATTGACGAAATGTGATAAAGAGCATGTTTTGCAGGTTTAAAATATTTTTCCATAGCAGAAGTACTAAGTTTCTATAGCTGGCTTTTCTACACTGCTCTACATGCAAATAAAATCCCGCAAGTCAGACGATACAATGATGTATGACTTCGTCGTACTGGCAAGGAGCCCTAAAAACATAGTAGGAAATGAATTGATAAACTACCATAACTATTTATATCCTTGCCGATAATACCAATACTTCCTGTTGATATAAACATAAATGATTCACTAGCAAGCTGTTTAAAATGCGACTTGATAACAATTGCATTTATGAAAGTTTTTTGTATCCTTGTTGGTGCAATTAACAAAGATTCAGTTAGCAACTTGCTGGCTTCTACTCTATAAACTTAAAATTAGTTTTTCTTTCCTTGATTCCGAACAAAACTTAAGTTTATTATTGTTTGTATTCATTGATATACCGACCAGTATAGGTACTCGAGATAAGTTCTATCAGATGTCGAGCCACGTCAAGGTAGGCACCATCTCTTTCATACAGCTAATGTAAAAGAGAGAAAACAACAGCAGCTTCTCTGCAATGTAGCTATATTGTTATACATTTTATCTTGTTTGTTTACACCTACTAAACAAAAACACTAAGCGAAATAGATTAGTTTATTAAAGTATTTGTTCGTGTGAAAATATTTGTAGTTTGACATAAAACTTGAGTATATCCGGTACCTAGAGGAATTCAACCGGTTTCGATAATGTACTATTGATTTTGTAGAACAATGACTGAACACGATTAAAGAACTGTGCTTTCGCATTATCGACGTGTGGAAACCAAACATGCCCGTTGAAGTGATGCAATGTGTTAACTGTGTTAGAATGGATTACGATGTTGAAGAAGGGATACCAAGGGACTTTATTGAATATGACTTTGCTGAGGATGCATTGGATTTCGAGGTTAGTTCCCCTTAACAGCTGTTATAATTACTTCGGAAGTAGGCTTATAAGTTGTTGATTTTTATCTGTAAGCTTATTATGCTAGTAGTATGGTTACAAACATTCAAATCTCCATTAGTTTAAATGTTGTCTTTTTGTGTGTAAAATGTTAAGTGTTACGTACATTTATTAGCGCAGTAAATGCAGAAACAACAGCTAATGCGGACATACTAGCGTTAGGGGAGCAGAGGTCATATATCTAATTGAGAACTAGGTATGTGGATATGGAATTTCATTAAAACAACTATTTTACTAAAGTACCTAAACAAAAACTAAGAAAATCTTTACCACATAAAATGAGAACTACACGTCTGTGACTGCGAGAATTGACATTGACAGATTAGAGGTGTTGCTTTGTGTGTGTTGTCAAAGGTCAATTGAGTATGTGTGCGTAGATTTTTACTACCTGAAGTTTTAAACACCCTCCAACAGGGGTGAGTGAGGTGATCCCTTTGCTTTACGAACAAGGACTAGTCCACAAACCAATGTTTGTTTTTAGCGTTACCTTTGTGAGCCCACATAAATCTGGATGTGTAGATGAGTTATTAAACATGTGTTCTAAAAATAATAAGTGAACTAATACGTCTTACATTTACCACCTATATATAAATAAGGGTTTTTACGTGGAACAGAAGGAACCCCCTCCGAAATTTGTCAAACTGTTTGATTGTGGAGTAATATTTCGCCATATCCAAAATCCCGAAGTCGGCAACTGAGTTTTATACATGTGTGAGTTCATATATACAGATAACGAGCTATACCGCGCGTTACAAAGTTTTGTTATAGATAGGTAGTTAGTTGGCTAGTCGAGCTCGACCGAAACGATTGACACAGCGAGCTGATATTTTCGTAAAATGTTTTCGCGCGAAATTTGTAGTCATACGGACTCACATAGTGTTGTTTTTATTTAGTTATACCTTTGTGTTTATAAATAAACATATATTATGGTTTGCTTCGGAGATAGATGCGGATGTGGTGCCTTTTGCAGGCGATTATTTTGCCGGGAACGGACACCGGAAAATGAAGAAAACGAAGAACATTTACCAGTTTCCTTGGTAATTTAGTTTCGGTGTCGTAAATGAGGCCGTTTAATGATAATCCTAGTTTTTTTATTTTATATGCACAAAAGAATTAATGCTAAAGTTATAAAACACCATTAAATTGCAAGATTGTATTGTATATATGTGCATGTTTTACATTCAATAAGCTAGCTAGGATAATATTTTTATTAAACATCTTAAACTTTCTCGTCAGGAACAGTACCTATGTTTAATATATTACCAACATATTTTATAGTAGGTACGTACCATGTATGCATGTAAATAATATGTTAACAGTTTACATATTCAACTACTTCAATATTTCGCAATTTGTATGACGCATTAGTACTTAAATGACTCACTTATTTAGTACGAAGTTTAAGAACATAGCACACAAGAATATAGAGACTTGGAAGTAAACATACCTAGTTTAAAAATATGGAAGTGAAAACTTCTTACAGTTACCCATTTATTCCTAAAATATGAGTCATGTGAGCGAATTGACGGTATATTCGCTTCGATTTTTAATTAGTATCAATTCTATAAAAAGTCGTATTATATATAATGCTAATTATGTTTATGAGGGCCCCTGTATACTTAGTGTAGCTAATCTAATCACTAATCACAGTACATTCGACAGTGTGAGAAACATCAAGAAATAAACATTTATAATAGCCGTCACGAGTACTGTGCACAAATTGTTAGATTTTTCCCTGTAAACACCTATTTAGTTACCTATAGTTGATCCTAGGACGATGTTTTGCTTTTTACCCGACTACGCTATAAGGAGGGTTAAGTCTGTCTGCATGTTCTGTAGCCTTAATGACTGCTGGATTTTGGTTTTTGAGGTGTTTTAAGATTTTATACTTAGAAAAGTATTAAATCCCGCAGTCAACTTTTTGTTTTTTCAATAATTTGATTGTTTACTTCACTTACAAACTCAAAGAAATGATTGACAGATTAGCTTTACGGTAGAAATAAAGTATATTCGACATATCTGTCTATGACTGCCTCGTTGGTCTCGCGGTTGGCGTGTGGGACTGCTGATCAGGAGGTCTCGGGTTCGATTCCCGGGTCGGACCAAATGTTTGTATGATCTACAAATATTTCGGAGTTTGGGTGTTTTCTATGTATAGTATGTAGGTATTTACAAAAAAGTATATGTTTATTTGTATAAGTTGTCTAGTAAACATAACACAAGCTCTGCTTAGCTTGGGACTAGATGGCGTTGTGTGTTAGATGTCAGAAATATTTAATATTATATCTAGTTCACTGTTAACTATTATGCCACCTTTGAACTGAGTTATTTCTTCTAAATCCTTTGTAGCACAAAAATAAGCTACAGAGAAATAACTCCTAAATGCTGAATACTCACTTACTTCGCTAGCTCTGCGATTCAAAGTGTTGCTTGACCTCCGACAGTAGAATTATTTTTTATTCTGTGCCAGCTCAGACCAATCGGACACACTCATCTCTTCCATATCTCTGGCAACCTCATTTTTCCAGCAGTATCTGGATCGTCCTACTGGTCGCCGCCCTAAAGGGGTGGCCAACGTATGCTCTTTTGACGGCTCGATCCTCACCCATTCTTTCGATCTGGCCAGGCCAGCGAAGTCGGGCAGCTTTTACTTCCTCGAATTTGTTTGGGGCTGACACTAGGCTCTCTATCTCTCGATTGTATCTCTGTCTCCGCTCTGCATTCTCTCTTACCGTCGGTCCCAGATCTTTCGCAACATTCTTAACGTTGTGCGACTAAGAGTTTCTCTTCCTCCTTTATCGGTAGCGACCAAGTTTCACATCCGTCGCATCAAACTAATAAATTCTGAATATGCATCAGAATCATGTACCTACTGATATTAGAATAGCTCAAATACCTTCAGGGATCAAAATTGATGGTGACAATTTGTATAATACAGTCTCGACCATCGACTTTCTTCACACCTAGATTCCAATCAGTTACTTTAACTTTTCTTAAACAGCTTGAATTACTGCTTTCTCTCATAAACACATCTATGATTCTCATCCAGGATAAATTATTGTAAAATGAGTTCGTCATCTACAATATAATATGGACATATGTAACTAATATTTAACTATGTTGATCAGAAGTCCTTCAGCACAGCGTCTGTCTAATTTGGAATCAGAGGACCGTGTGTGAAGTATTGCTTTATATTTATTCCAAATTGATCTCGCAATATAGAAAAGCGTCTTTTTCGTATCTAGCCTGTGTTTAGTTAGGTAAGAGTATATAAATTAAGGGTACAAATTCAACATTATCATCGTTCTGTAAATTTTATTACTAGAAGATCCTTGGAACAACTTTAAAGATAGCCCGTCATCTCCGTCACCGTAATAGCATTTCAACTTCCAGGAATTTGGTATTCGCAAATAGTGTGCCAAAAAGCAAAATTTTCTCCTTTGTCACTGCATACACAACTATACACTGTCTGTACATTTAAATAATTTTAATTGTACAAAACTAAGGGCAAGCAAACACACAAAAGTTGATTCACTCAGCTACATTATAACAGTTGCAGAAATAAAACTGACGAGTAGGTAATATTTTATTTTCAGTCTGAAGGTTGATGTTTGTAAGCGTGGCTGATCTCATGAAATATTTTAAATTTGAATTCGAATTTAGGATTCCATTCATCTAATCAAATTATTCGTTTATCTACGTTATCCAGACTCTTATTCTCAAGAGATCGTTAATATGTAGGATTGTATTGTATGTGAATTTATATAAATGCTCTTAATTTCTGTGTGATAACAAAAAACGTTAATCTTTGAAAATTTACTGTTACGTTTATATCGATGCATAGACCGAAGAGAAAACTCTCATTAATATTGAGGAATCGATCCCTGAGATAGGCGCACAAGGACTGTTCGCAAGTTAGGAATGCATTTGTCTGAATTTATTTATTCTGTGCCATTTTAATATTAATGCGAGAATACCGAGATTAACTTCATCAACAATATATTAATTTTAATATTAGTATAACGTTACGGTTTAATAGAAGATATTCACATCTATATACCTATATAAGAATAAATCCCCGAAATGTATGTAAATCTTCCGATCGCCTGCACCAAATTGGTACGAAGTTCGTCGGGCCAGCTAGTTTTTACCCGACTATGGCAAAGCCAAAGGAGGGTTATGATTTTGACAGGCTATGTATGTATATATGTTCATTTGTTCCCTCATAGCTCCTTAACTACTCCTTAGAACTAGACAAATGAGGTGTCGTTAGAAGCGTCATGATCGTCTGCTGGTTATAGGCTTTAAGACGTGTCACTGATTGTAATGTGGAGCCCTTTAGCCGACATAAAGAGCTGTATTAACATTGATATTTCTATGGTACCTATTTAAAATATACTTTGCAAACAAATTAAAATTATAGAGGCACCAAAACATTTTAAATAAAAAAAGTAAAAACTAAAACCCAACTACGACAAAAAACGTAACTGAAAAAGCATGAAACAAGTTTCAAAAGCCGTAGTCACGCGTTGTTAAAGTGTTATGGACTATGGTACATTACTAAGTTTCAAAAGCCGTAGTCCATGTAGTGTAATGTGACGACGGCTTCTGAAACTTGTGTTTTTTGTCGTAGTTGAGTTTTATCTATCCTATTAATATTATAAATGCGAAAGTTTGTAAGGATGGATGGATGTTTGGATGTTTGTTACTCTTTCACGCAAAAACTACTGAACGGATTTGGATGAAACTTTACAGTAAAATAGCTTATACATCAGAATAACACATAGGCTACTATTTGCCGCGATAACCGACATATTCGCGGGCGGAGCCGCGGGCAACAACTAGTACAAAATAAAACAGAAATCACAAGGTGATTAATACTACATAATATAATGTAGTATGCTTAATATTGGCGTGGTGATAAACCGGCCAAGTGGACTTATCCTGTCTGACACATTTATTGATTAAACATAAACAAGTCACACTCTAAGTAAATGGTCGTATAAAATGAACTCCCCCTTGGTTTGGATATCGATTGTTTTTAGACACGCAAACATACACTTCCGTAAAATAAAATATCTACGTATAAAAATATACCAATAGTAGCCTGTTTTAAGTGTAGCCACAAATATCAAAGCAAGGAAATCTTTATAAGAAGTAGGTTGGCACTACTTCTAAGCTTTATTACTTGGCCACGTGAAATAATTAGGTATACGTGATGTGTTAGTGAACACATCACATAATCTGAAATATTATGAAACAAATCTCGTAGAGGAGGTTATTACTAGGTAATGATGTGGAAATAGAAACGGTAAACATTTCTATCATTAGCAATCAGTTAACAGAATTTAATTATTGCCATTAACTCTTTGAGTGCTATTGAGCACCTTTGAATTTCGAGCGTTGTGGTATATACCGAAGGACGATAGGGCGTGGTATTGGTAGATTTGTAAAGGTACATCGTTCGTACTTCTTTCGAAGCTTAAAATATCTCTAAACATGACTTGACTAAACTTTTTTATTTTTTTAGATTAGAATTGAAAAATACTTTATGTAGGTACTGTAATAAATCATATGATTTCATTATATTCAGTTTCTTTGTGGGAGAGCCACGCTTCGGCATGAATGGGCTGGCTCGACCGGAGTGATACTACGGCCTCACTGAAAACCGGTGTGAAATAGCGCTTTGCGCTGTGTTTCACCGAGTGAGTGAGGATACCGGAGGCCCATCCCTACATCCCTTTTCCTATCCCCTAAAGGTCGGCAACGCACTTGTGACGTCTCTGGTGTTGCGGGTGTCCATGGGTGGAGGTAATCGCTTACCATCAGGTCCCCTATACCATAAAAAAAACTACTTTCCATAAAAGTAGGTACACGATCAATGATTTGGCAGCAGAAATAAAAAAATTACAACTTACTTAAATTTACGACAAAAAATTACAAAATTCTGTAGTAAATTTAAAAAAAAAATTACCTCTCCACAGTTTTACTTTAATAAACTATAGAGGTTATTTTTAAAAGATCACTTATTTTGATTTTATATCAAATCTTAACAAATTATTGTAAGGAGGTGCTCAATTTAGTTTTTTTTTTATGTAGCACCAAAAGTTAATCCTTTGAAAATTAAAAAACAAAATACTTTTACAATGGCTACGACCCGACACCGTTGTCTTTTTTATTAGAATTGTCCCGGATTTGATAAGTTTCTATCTGGCAACCCTAGCTGATACCCGACTTAGTATTTATTCGGACATTGTATTAAACTTATGTATATTTAATGCGTATACTTCTAGTTCTAGGCTTCTATTTAAATGTAATATGTAGCAATGACTTGATGTATAACCCGATAATCAGTTATCGTCTAAGGTTTATATCTAAAGGTATTTTTTTTATAACTATTTAAACCATATTTTTGCAATTACCGCAGTCCGCGTCATACATCTAAATCACCCGATGAATGACTCTGAGTGAATATACTGTGGTCTGCTTTTGTAAAACATGTGCTTTAAGTGTTAAATAAATAAATAGGTTCTGGAGGCAAATATAACTTGTTAATTATATAGTCCACTGAAAATATCAACTAACAACTGTTTTATTTGGTAACACGAATATAAACCAACAGCATTTTTTAAATTCTAAATATCATCAATATATATACCTTCCTGTACGCACTGTTCTTTAAAGGCTGTAACAATTGAGGAAAGGCATGCCTGGCTGACCTCACTTCTTTAATTTAATCAGCGTCCAAAAAGGTTGAGTCGTGCATCGTATTATAATTACGTACCTATTAACATTTTGATGAGTGCTGAGTCAGAGATAGTACACTGTTTTGAACAAGACATTAAACAGTTAAAAGTTCTTAAATGTAGGTTATTAAGTGCAAAGCATGTGGAAGAAATAACCCCTAGTCAGTATTTAACGTTCCATACTGCGGTAACAATGGCAGTAAGTAGTGCAAACGCCTCATGAAATAACTTTTATTTTTTCAGAACTTGTTTGCTCTTTATTTAAAGAGCTTTGTTATAAAAAAGGCAAACATGTCAGTGATTTCTACCATAAGCTTATAGCAGCTATGTACATTTCAGTATCAATTATTCTTGTTCTGTGGTGTTTAGCAGTTACAAAATAGATATAGAATTACATTCTAGAATTAAACTCACTTGTACTTATTCCACTATTTTATTTCCTTTTTATACCTGACCGGTTTCGCCTTATGGCATTCTCAAAGGTTATTGGAATGAAAAGGAATAACCTTTGAGAATGCCATAAGGCGAAACCGGTCAGGTATAAAAAGGAAATAAAATAGTGGAATAAGTACAAGTGAGTTTAGTTCTAGAATGTATTACAACAAGTTCCATCAAGTGCCGACAATCGAGAGTATAAATTATATTAGATATAGAATTAGAAATAGATCTAAAGGCAAATTTAGATATGTCGTCACACTGATACATTATTGAGTGTTTTAAGCGTTTATTTTTAAATAAGATAATAATCCATTATAATACGAACATCTGTTATGTCGGTTTGAATTTCCTTGCATGTTGCACATACACCAGAAAGCTAGCGTTAGCCTTCACTAACTTATTTCCCAAGCCTAATTGTCATTAAAAGCAATGAATAGCTATTATTTTTTTTTGTGTGATTTCAGTCCCAGCTGGCTGAGGCTCGAGAAGTGAAATTTACACAAACACTGAATGAACCGTTGAGTATCGGATCACATATTGTTTGTACTGGTACTCCCAGCGACGATTTGCCATGGTAAGCAAAATTCGACTTTTTTAATTTGATGTAGTTAGATTGAATTCTGTAAAGTGACTTAATTGCAGTAACTGAAGATTATTTAAATTGTCTTCTTTCACTCTTAGGTTTGCAGTGAACATTGGTTGTGGGGAACCTGATACCGGACGTGGAGACATCGCAGTACATTTCAACGTGCGTCTTCCACAATGCTATGTGGTAAGAAATACACGTCGTCACGGCAAATGGGGACATGAGGAGACAACAGCATTTAGGTAATCACGTAAATACTCTCGAGTTCTCAACTAATATTAAATGTGCTAATGTTAGTTTTTTAGGCTTTCACATCGTAACTACTTAATCGATCATCGTTCACAGAACAGAAATTCTGTTCTGTGATCATCGTTAATACATCTATACAAATAAATAAAATTGGAGTGTCTGTTTGTAATAATAAAATAACCGCTTTTTACTAAATGCATATTATTATGTATGTATACACGGAACATATACGAAAAATGTAGTTAAAAAATGTTTTCTCTGTCTGTCTGTCTGTTTGTTCCGGGTAATCTCTGGAACGGCTGGATGGATTTTGACGGAACTTTCACTGGCAGGTAGCTGATGATCCGGGGAGTAACTTAGGCTACTTTTTTTAGACTAACTTTATCGCGCGGCGTTACTCGCGGTACAACAATAACCGCGGGTGACACCGCGGGGTTCAGCTAGTATTATCTATAGTTCTATACTATTATATAAAGAGGTAAAGTTTGTGAGTTTGTGACGTTGTAGGTTTACAAATAGAAGGTTACGTTATTTGTGAGTGACATAGGCTATATAATAACCCGACAAGTGGTTTTTTTTTGTGGTAGCCGGATTTGCAAACTAAATCGGAGAAAAAAATGTTTACCGCCCAACGAATTGGGCATGGGTCAGCAATTATTATTTTTTATGTTTGGCCCTCCCAAAATGACTCTTCTCTGCCTCATGGAAAGCATAAGCAGAATCCAAGAGTGGTGGTCACCATACTGGGAATGCTGACAATGCAACAATGCAGCATGGTGACCCATACCATGGTTGGACTATTAACGGTTGTTGATAATGATAATTAATCTCACTATAGAACACTCAAGTTCGTATTTACATACTAGCTGAACCCCGCGGTTTTACCCGCGGCTATTGTTGTACGGCGAGTAACGCCGCGGGATAAAGTTATTCTAAAAAAGTAGCCTAAGTTACTCCCCGGATCATCAGCTACCTGCCAGTGAAAGTCCCGTCAAAATCCGTCCAGCCGTTCCAGAGATTACCCGGAACAAACAGACAGACAGACAAAAAATTTTTTAACTACATTTTTGGTATATGTATCGTGTATACATACATATGCATTGATCAAAAAGCTGTTATTTTAATATTGCAAACAGACACTCCAATTTTATTTATTTGCATAGATATGATGAATGTATTAATGATATTTGATATGAACCCCGCGGTTTTACCCGCGGCTATTGTTGTACGGCGAGTAACGCCGCGGGATAAAGTTATTCTAAAAAAGCAGCCTAAGTTACTCCCCGGATCATCAGCTACCTGCCAGTGAAAGTCCCGTCAAAATCCGTCCAGCCGTTCCAGAGATTACCCGGAACAAACAGACAGACAGACAAAAAAATGTTTAACTACATTTTTGGTATATGTATCGTGTATACATACATATGCATTGATCAAAAAGCTGTTATTTTAATATTACAAACAGACACTCCAATTTTATTTATTTGTATAGAGTATAGATATACAATATAGATACCTACCTATGGAGGTAATAAGTACTCACCAAAATATACGTCTCAATAATCTGACAATGACATAATCACAGAAGGTCATTAGCTTTGCGCTTACATCCACACACACACACACACACACACATACATACATTACATCATCACCAACCAATTAACACATATCACGTAGATAGACAATACTTACTATCTACCTAGACTAATGACTCGCCTACGGTGAAGGAAATATTAATCATGAGGTCACGACTATTAGTACCTCATAGATTTTCATTACAATTGAGTAAGGTTATACATAAATTTGTCTGCGTCTGGTCTGTTAAATGCAGCTTTGTATCTTTATCGCATACATTCACGATTTTCTCTTAGATTTTACTCTTTTATCTCAAGGCCAAAAGTCAGATATTAATTATAGTAGGTATAATTATAATAATACGGATATAATGTACTGGCTTATGCTCATAGCCCCGTGTTGTATGTCGGATGTCGTAATCATTTTTCGGGTTAATATATAGCCTATGACACTCACAAAGAATGTGATTTTCGATTAGTAAAAGAATTTTCGAAATCGGTTGATTAGATCCAGACATTACCTACCAATCACAATACTACCTACAACATCACAAAATTTACCTCTTTAAAATATTACTACAGATTATATAGCTATAAATAAAAATAACAAGTATTGGAGATCCAGCCGACTATTGCAGATAAGATTACCAGAATTAGATCTTTTTTCTGATCGTTTGCTTTTAATCTGTGTATACATAACATTATATCCTCTACTCCTACTCGATATTTGTCGAACAAATATGTATGTTTGTATAGTGTCGCACAAGGATATTTTTTGTGTTCAAATATATAAAAACCCAAATAATTTATCAACTAACGATGGATAAAAAACCCACAGTTCAACATCAACTATCGTTAAACACCTATTACTCAGTAAGGAATTTTATGGATTGTACAGAATAAAAACGTTTTTGACAAGAAGTATTTTTATAAACTAAATACATCTTTTAACTTCTGTAGGAAGTTTACTTAATTAGTATCTATAAGTCTACTTGTATCACCATGTATCATGTTTTGTTTTCAATACCTAATATCTTACAGCTTAATTTTAGTTCTCTTTCTTTCAATCTTAATATGTAATACCATAAAAGAGCATGATAAAACAGTGCTATGCTATATTATTTCTCAAAATATTGTTAAATTATTACAACAATTAGGTGATTAAAAAAAATTGCCGAGGGCTTGTGCCCTGATTTCTTCACCACTATTGGAAAACGGACCCTTATAGGTCCAAACATTCTGATCGTAATCTTACACTTTTATAACAGGGTTTATTTTAATATTTGATTTGTTTTACATTCGACAAAGCAATCTATTTTTCAAATGCGTGTATAGCCCGTAGTCGGTCCACCTGAATGGACCACAGGAAATATTTTTTTCTCATGGTTCACCTGGGTATATCTTAGGACGATTTCTATTTTCTTGCTCATAACTTTTATGGTAAAATGACGATTGTAGTAGATTACTTACTAAAAAATACAAAAACTAGATATAAAGATGAAGTGGTTTTAAAATAGTCGTAGTTCCCACAAAAATCTTATAACTCACGAGGCTTTTTGATTTGAAAAACAATCTTAATTACTATTAAATTAATTCAAAACTTAATTCAGATGGTACTATGTATTTCTAATTTAATAGAAATCTGAGACTTATCTATTTATTTCTTTTATTTTTCAGGTTGTTTCCTTTTAAAGCGGGTCGTCTATTTACTATTGAGATTTTAGTTGATGAAACTGAGACGCTATGGGCGTTAGATGGTGATCAATATTGCAGCTACACTCATAGGACTCCGAGCCCATTCGTCGCAGAATGGGTACAAGTTACCGGCATTAGAGATGCTACCTTAAAAGTACAAAAGACTGATAATTTTCCCGTTTTGTCACCGATCCCTTTAGAAGTAAGTAAAACATTTATGATAATATTAACAATTATGTTAACGGGAATTAACGCGATCACTTATTAAAAGGTATTACATACCTTTGATTTACCTGACGTTTCGACCAGGTTAAACCAGGTTAGACAAGGAAAGAAAAAAAAAGATAATTATTGATTCAATTTAGTTTGGTTTTCCTGATCCTTTATTTGTCATTATTAACGTAATGCGTAGTCAAATACCACTAGGTATTACTCTGAATAATACTTATTCCATACTCTATATACATACTCACTTCATACCTTCTAATATTTTGTACTTTGATCAAACCTGATCTCAGAATATGTTGATTTACGAAGAGAGAAGTTCGTATGCTTGTCTTATTCTAATACAAAAACTTGCTTCTTACTTTTGTTTGTGAAGATCTTTCGAAGTCCCAGTACCTACTTGGAACACTAGGAAATTTATAAAAATCAATTGCTGTTCGTCTGTCTCTCTAAAACTCGAGAACGGCTGGGCCGATTTAGCAGATTTTGGAATGTTCTTTGTAGTTTAAAGAAGGTTTAAACGGTGAAAAATTTAACATTGCTTGAAAATCCAAATGTCACGTGTACGAAGTTGCGGGCACAACTAGTAATAAATAATAATAACATTCATGGTGTAGCAAGTATTTTTAGACATAGACGTGGGATAGAAGGTTTTTAAACCATGATGATGAAATCGGATTGAATTACAAATGTTATTTTTGAGTTATAGATAAAAAAGTTAAAAGAAACCAGATTGACGCTATCTTCCATCACGCTTCATACATTTGTAAAACGATATCTATTTCAACGAGAACGGTTGCCAAACTATTTAGAGATATGACCCATTCCTACATTGTCATTGCATTATCAGTATCAGCTGGTGCACCTTAGTAAGCTTATCCACTTTTTACAAAAAGTGTATCGTAAATGTTAAACTTTTGATCTTTTCGCACATACACATATGATAGCTTTTTTCAGACGTATGTCGTATGTCAATTAACCCGGTAAAGAGTAGCCTACGTCCTTCCCCAAGAATCAAAGTACCTTCATGTCAGATTTCAAGAAGAAAATCATTGAAATCGGTGCACCGGCTTAGCCGTGAAAGCGTAATGTAACAGTCAAGTGAAAGTGTTAGCGTTAAAGTAACAGTTAGTCAGACAGACAGATAGAGTTACTTTCGAATCTATACAAATAAATAAAATTGGAGTGTCTGTTTGTAATATTAAAATAACAGCTTTTTACTAAATGCATATGTATGTATACACGGTAAATACACCAAAAATGTATTTGAAAAAATTTTTGTCTGTCTGTCTGTCGGTCTGTCTGTCTGTCTGTCTGTCTGTCTGTCTGTCTGTTTGTTCCGGGTAATCTCTGGAACGGCTGGACGGATTTTGACGGGACTTTCACTGGCAGGTAACTGATGATCCGGGGAGTAACTTAGGCTACTTTTTTAGACTAATGTTGTCCCGCGGCGTTACTCGCGGTACAACAATAGCCGTGGGTAACACCGCGGGGTTCTAGTTGATGATATGATGGAAGGATCCTACTAGGAATAGTCACAATTCCTCCTCTTTCAAAAGTTCTCTTCAAATATAATAAGTATAATATTTTATATTCACCGGTTGAATATTTGTATATCTATATTGTACTTTTAAATTGTAGGTGCCTCTACGAGCAAGCATTGAAGATGTTCCAAAAGAAGGCAGTGAGCCCACATGGCGACCGAACATCACAGCCTTGCTCACAAACGGCATTCCTGAAGGACACCAGTTAGTTATATATGGAAAGTAAGTTATAATCAACTTTATTACACGAGTATTAAAACACAATATTAGCGTTCTAATGAACCGCAGTTGTGAATGTTGGCGCGCGGCCAAGGCTGGTGTTGTGATTAAACATTTTAAAACAACGGCTATTTCAATAATACTAGGTCGAAGCTACACTGAATAAATAAAAAAAGTGTTTGTCATGCAACTATTTTTTTTTATACCATGAAGGCGAAATCAACTCGTGAATCGATCGAATCGACGACTATCGATTCGTGAATAGTTATACAATCTTGAATCCTGAATCCGGAATGAATCGAATTTATTTCTCCGAAATCGGTTTGGTATCGATATTGGTATAGCAAATTTCTGAATAATCATATCGGTAATATTGATAATGTCGTATCAGTAATGTTATAATAATAATGTATGAATTTTCAACATATATTTCGATGTAGGGGTACTTTCTTTCAATGTTACTGTATCACTGCAACCAATCAAAATAGTAAAAAAATATTATTATCTATACTAATATATAAAGCTGAAGAGTTTGTTTGTTGGAACGCGCTAATCTCAGAAACCGCTGGTCCGATTTGAAAAATTATTTCAGTGTTGGATAGTACATTTATCGAGGAAGGTCATAGGCTGTATATCATCACGCTAAGACCTATAGGAGCGGAGCAACAATGAAGAATGTTACAAAAACGGGGGAAAATTATCAGGCTATGGGCAATAGGAGGCGCAAACGAGATTGCGTGGATCGGCTAGTAACTACATATTATTAGAAATACATATTATGATAAGTTTTAAAAACTTTTGATAAGAGTTTGTATAGTATATGTCACTCGGGCTATTAGTACGAATCTAATGTCACCTCATTAATTAAAATCGGTTCAATAGTTTCGTCGCTATGGTTAAACATAATTATATGAACTGTCAAATATATTTTCCTTCCTTTTGAGTTAACATTATCCCCTAAGGTGTCCACGGCCTTTCATTGGCCGTATTAAAACATGGTCTATTGTGTCACCGGCCAGCCACTGGCCGGTCAATGGCCGCGAGTCGGGAAATTATCGGGAAAATGGAATTATTAGTGACACTCAAGCTATGCTTATGTCAAAGTGACGTGACACCTGAGGGATTAAAATAATAACATAACTCTTGGATTCTGTTTTGCTTTCCATCAGGCAGAGTAGTCGTTTAGTCATTTTGAGGTCTCGGATTCGATTCTCGGGTCGGACCAAATGTTTGTACGATCTGCAAATATTTGTTTCAGATTTTGGGTGTTTTCTATGTATAATATGTATCTATTTAAAAATAAAGTGTAGGTATATTTATTTATATCTGTTGTCTAGTACCCATACCATAAGCTCTGTATTCGTACGTCATATTATTAAATCAATAGAATGTATATAATATAGATAAGACAGCTAGGTAAATTATTTATCACGTCCTATAAAAACACGGCTTATCTCATCGAGAATAAGACGTGACAAATGCATTGTAATGAATAAATTTAGTAAATATATAAGGAACCGTTAGCGAGTAAGAAGGGAGACGCCGACAGACGTCACCATGTAACAATTAGAGTATTATGGAGCAGTGGCTCCGGCATAATAAATACTGCTCCCAAAGTTACATATCGCCGTTATTATTCCTGCACTACCAAGTTCGCTATACTCTGCTTAGCTTGGGAGTATTGTGTGTGTTAGATGTCCGAAATATTGATATATTTATTAAAGTAATAATGTTTTGCAGACTACGTCCTCTCCTGCACTCATTCGCAGTAGACCTGATGGACTCGGCTCGAGAATGGCCGCGGCCCAACATACTGGCGCACGTGAACGTGCGCGCGTACGACGAGTCGCAGCGCGAGAGGCAGCTCGTCGTGCTCAACGCGCGGCTCGGCCAGTGGGGGCCCGAGCGGCGCCAGCGGACCGCTAGGCTTGTGCCTGGCACCTATGTTAGTATACCTCTCGATACCCGCCTCCCATCTTTCTTATAAATATGGCCCAGCAAAAGTGACTTCACTTTATCATCAGATAGAAGTGTGCGTCCCAGCAAAATATTTATAAAAGTTGTACTTTACTGAGGTGAGAGTATAACAGAAGATTAGTGCATGTAGTAGATTAAAAGTTATTCGGCAAAAACTGGTTTTTTTTTTGGAGTAACGTTTGAAACGTTACCCTAGCAGAATCTATTTTCATGAAATCGTTTCAACCCGAAGCCAAATAAATGAATAGGTAGCTTTTGTTACATATTAAATGTTAGCAAATATCAAAATTTGTGGGTTATTGTAAATTTAGCTAGCTAGCTCTAAAGCACAACTTTTATGAACATTTTGCTGGGGTGACGCACACTTGATGGAAAGCATGAGCAGAATCCAAAAGTAGTGGTCACCATACTCATTGCGAATGAAAACAATGCAGCATGGTGACCCCCACTATCGCGGCCTATTGAGCTGCTTCTGCACCATTGGGCCTCCAGTCTCGCACTCACCAACGAACACGACAACTGTGAACTATCATTTTATGTTGTATTCTGTGAGAGGGCAGTAACGCCCCGGTCGAGCCGGCCCCTTCGTCCTGAAATCAGAGTAGTTATACTACCTACCTGCTCATATTCCTCAAATTGAAGGAGTTTTATAAACCAGTGCATCAATATTTTGAAATTCATTTTCATTTCTAAAGGAAAATATATTATGTTTTACCTTTTGGTTACATAGCCCTGATTCGTGTATAGAGTACATAATAAGTAAATAATAACAATAATATATTATTTATTCCAGACAAAAGTAAGAATATTAAGAGGCACTCGTGAATGGGCGATATATTCCGACAACATGCTGATTGGTGAGCTAGAGCACCGGGCGGCCGCCGAAGGGGTTCGCGCTATTCGTATTCGCGGCGACATCTACCCCGAAGAGATCTTCATATGTCCTGCATCTAGTTCTCCAATAAGAGAGGACGTTTAGAGAAATGCTGTGCAAACGTTATAGGTACAATGCAATTGGAGTACTAAAGATTAAACTTTACGAATTACGAAAGAAAAATTACAGCCAAATTAGCAAACGTAAACGTTCAAGGGAGTGAAGAGTATATAGAGTAAGATGGTGCACTCCTACTTCAATTGCATAGTAACTTACAACATTACATAATATAAGCAGCTATGGCTTGCATTGCAGTGACTACGACATGAAAACCCAAACTAGGGTCATCTTAAATTTAAGCTTTCAAGTTAAATGAATTTCAAAATAAAAAGATTTGATAGAATCTCAAAGCAAATAAGGATAATAGAGGACAATAATATTGAACGGTCTAGAATCTTTTGTGATATTTATTTTATTTCGAAGTGTCATGGAATCCCAGAGAGCGATGACGAAGCTATTTAGAACTAGAAAATAATCACAAAACTTTTGCGTTTATTTGTAAATCATGAAATTTTATAAACTTCATTATTTATTACTCCAGCCTATTGCCGTCCACTGGTGAATAAAGGTATCCCCAATCTATTCTTGGGCAGTCCTCATACTCCCGGTCTCCACTCTAACACTTGTCGGCTCCAGCGACCATCGGTCCGCCTGGAGACATGACCGACCCACCACTTCATGCGTGCTGATTCTCCGATATCGCGATATCGGTTACTCCAGTTCTCTGTCGAATCGTTTCGTTACGGATTCTCTCGACTTGAGACACACCCAGCATCGCACGCCCCATCGCACGCTTGGCGACATTGTTATTAATCAAATCTTGCTTCCTTCCCTTCTCTTTGTATTTTAGAATACATTATATTTCAAACAATTCACTTGCGATTATAATGAATTTTTCAAAATTGTTATTAAAAATAACAATTTGTAGAGAAGAAATAAAAAAATCTCGCCAGCCATTGTCTAATTTCAAATGTCATTCTACATGCTATCACCACAGATCACATTTTTTTTCATACACATGTATATATGTGTTTTCTTGTTAAGTTCTGGTTCTATCTACATTTTTCTTACAAGAAAGTTACAGTTAAGGTAGATGATTAAAAAACCGTGAATTAACAGAACACTTATCCCTAAAAATATTCTGCAAATATAATTAGGTACTTCTTCTAAACAGACAAAAATATTTTAAGGCCAGAGTATCTAATTACATTTTAAAATGTTACTTAAACAGTTTCATTTAAATTTATAAATAAATGTTTGTCATTCCAGTTTCTAAGACATCTCTCATTATCTAAAATAGCCTGAGATCTGAGAAAACTTGATTAGCACAAGCCTTTCGTTAATTGTATGACTGCCTCGTTGGTCTCGCGGTTTGCGGGTGCGACTGCTGATCGTGATATCTCGGGTTCGATTCCCGGGTCGGACCAAATGTTTGTATGATCTATAAATATTTGTTTCGGAGTTTGGGTGTTTTCTGTGTATAAATATGTATGTATTTACAAAAAAAAAAGGAAAAATGTATTTGTATCAGTTGTCTAGTACCCATAACACAAGCTCTGCTTAGCTTGGGAATAGATGGCGTTGTGTGATAGATGTCCGAAATATTTATATTTATTTATTTATTGTATTACTCATATATATATTTCTTTGTGAAAAATAATGGTGAATAGGCTGGTATAGGCTGTCCAGTGGTTTTTGATATACTGCTCTTACTCTTACACACTTCAAGTTATCACAATTCGATAATATGTTATATTTAATTTTAAGGTATGCAAAGAATTTGTTGACGATGTTATAATACCTTTTTTTGTAATTATTCAACTCACAAGTGATGATTAATTTTACAATGCAAAATTATAGAAATAGTGTTTAAGGAAATGTATTTAGTTGTTTACTTTATAAAATATTATAGGTACATATATACATGCATTAAATACGCAATTTTACTTGATTGTTATGATCTAAGTTTTCTTAGGGAATAAGTAACTATTAACTTTGAAACTTTTGCGTTCCATAATATATTGTTTTTGTTATTGGTGTGTATTAATCAGTATTCAGTTCAACATATTTTATTTCAACTTGAAAGTATGTTTGTTTTAATTACCGTGCATCCTTCACACACTGATGTCGCTACTTAAAAATAATATTCTTAAAGTGAAAACCTTATAGTCCCGCCTGCCACCACCGCTGCCGTAGTGGTGGTAGGCGGGACTCAGTTCCCTCCTAGCGACCGAATGCAGGTACTTTCCGAAGCAACCGTGCCCGAAAAGGACCTGCGTCAGTCGGAAGGAAAGGGTCCCGTGCTGCCGCCCTGCCCACTCGAGGATGACCGGCTGGAGAGCCTCCACGGCGGCAAAGCCAGCGCGTGGAGTCTCCAGTCGGAACAATCAGCGAGCTATCATGGCTCGACGGGCGGCTTCAAGACACCCGCGTGAATGAAACCTACCTTACTTTATGTAAACCTTATTGATAATTTTATACTGAAAGGTCTTCGCGTGTTGAATCATATTTCTGCAACACCCGAAGGTTGACTGGTAGATAATGCCTGATGGTATTAAGTCCGCCTTTGTACTTCATGTGCACAAAGTTAGTAAATAGAAAAAATACATATAAAGCAATTTCAGAAGGTTGGCTAAAATTCTTTCTCATATTTGTTAATTAGTTTTAAATAACATACTAAGTATTTAATTGGTCTGGTTTTTAAGCTAATAAATATTAACAGTTTATACTGCTATTTATATTATCTACTAGCTAAACCCCGCGGTGTTACCCGCGGTTATTGTTGTACCTCGAGTAAAGCCGCGGGACAAAGTTAGTCTGAAAAAGTAGCCTAAGTTACTCCCTGGATCATCAGCTACCTGCCAGTGAAAGTCCCGTCAAAATCCGTCCAGTCGTTCCAGAGATTACCCGGAACAAACAGACAGACAGACAGACCGACGGACAGACAGACAGACAAAAAATTTTTAAAGTACATTTTTGGTACATGTACCGAGTATACATATATGTGCATTTAGTAAAAAGCGGTTATTTTAATATTACAAACAGACACTCCAATTTTTTTTAAATGTATAGATGTATAGATTATTAAAAAACAGCTACTATTCACTTTAAATATAATGTCAACCATTGTTTTTTTTTTAAAGCGAATGAGTCTGAATGAACTGTTAAAAAAGGTAAAGCTGTCTTAAATATACTCTGCTTCAGTACCTACATACGTATTTGCCAAACAAAAGCAAACAATAATCGTTTTATCACCACTAAATTTGGACGCATGAACCTGAACAAACTTCGTGAGGATGCTTCACACATCAACCATTGACGAAAAGGTTCAAATACAGAACTAAAATATCTTGCACCTATACGATGTCCACGCGCCGTTGAGGAATGTTAAACTAAAACATCCGCCTACCCCCTGGTTGACGGACAGCATCCGCAGCGCAATGCGGAGGAGGGATGGAGCTGGGATGGAGCTTTCCGGCGTTTTAAAAGAACACGAAGTGATGATTCCTGGCTTGCCTACAAAACCGCTAGAAACAGATGCAATCAGGTTATACGTAATGCTAAACGCCGTTATTCCATCTAAACAACTTGCTCAATGTGTATCAATACTATTCCACTAAATGATTTCCGACGATGCAGTGGAATGGTTCTCATCCTATCTTCGGGGACCTCAGCAGTCTGTCCGCAATGATGAATCAGAATCGCTATGGGCCCAACTTGACTCTGGTGTTCCTCAAGGCAGTATTCTTTCTCCACTTCTCTTTTCGCTATTTATCGGCTTCGTAACTCACAAACTTCAGTGTTCGTATCACCTGTATGCAGACTACCTACAGATCTACACACATGCGAGAGTAGAAAATATTGAGGAAGCAATTAACAGCATTAACCACAACCTAGACAACATCAAAAACTGATCCAGCAAGTTCGGCTTAAGCGTGAACCCGTCCAAATGTCAGGCGATCTTCATAGGGAGCCCAAGATTGATATGTAGAATTGACTATGACGCCATCCCAGATATCATTTTTGATGGTTCAGTATTGCCCGTTAGTCAATCGGTCAAGGACCTAGGTCTGCACGTGTTACCTCGACCTGAATGCAGATCTTCTCAATAAAGTAGACCGGCTTCTCAACAATTGCATTCGATTCATATTCAACTTACGGAAATACGATCATGGACCCGCTTATCGGACGGAACTGCCATGGTTACCAATAAAACAGCGCCGTAATTTACGGGCGTTGACCACGTTGCACTCTCTTCTCCACTCTCCTAACTCACCAACTTACCTATCATCCCACTTACAATATCTCTGCTTTAGCCATGACAGGCATCTTCGCTTCTCCAATAATCTCCTCCTTCTTTGTCCTTCACATTCTTCCCGAATTATTCATTCTTCCTTCACCGTCCAAGCGGTAAGTCTCTGGAATACCTTCCCCTTAGATATTAGGTCGTGTACCAGCCGATCTACTTTCAAGATTGGGGTGCGCAATCACTATCGAGACTTGTTGACGGAGTCATCGCGATAATTATGTATGTATATGATGAATGTATTTATGATATTTATGTTATAAAAATAACAGCTTCTCGTAAACTGAATAATAATTCTCACTTACTTCAATAATACACCAGCTATACTCAGCTCTGCTCTACCCAAAGGTCGACTGGAAGATAATGCCTATGGCATTAAGTCCTCCTTACGCAATGTAGTTGCAGGAAGATTAAATAAATAAAATAAATCAAAATTACCCTGGCGCCGTATCTGCTTTAGAAACAACCTGTATAATCTCTTGTGACTATATAGTCACAAGAGATTATACATATATTATATAATATTATGGTGTACAAATAAAGAGTTTTCTATCTATCTACCTATCCCTATCTAAAATATATTGGTAACTTATTATATTTTGTAAAGGTAATTAACTACTACTTATATTAATGAATTTAACTGACTAGCTACTGGGGTAGGTAGAGTTATGTTCTGTTCTGTTTGCTAATCACAAATAAATGCTACCAAAAGGCGGCATAGAATACTTTCCACTAAAAATTGTAGAAACATTATGAATCGTCCACTCGTTCTATATCAGGGTTGTCGCCAATAATTTGTTACGCCGATGACACATTGGTCACGCCCGAGGGGCGAATTCCCAGGAGTTGGCCACCAGGGATGTTTCTCTGGTGGTCGGGCACATCGAGACGCGGGCTTGCGGGTGGCCCTGGATAAGACGGAGGTTCTACTATTCCATGGGCCCTTGCCCCGCATGGAAGTCGCAGCGTCGGGCCCTCACTGTAGTCATCGGAGGAGATCTCTCGCTACCGGCCATCATACGCTCCATGGCCGGTAGTGACAGCAGTTTTACCGCGGTCGCAGCCTTCTGCGAAGACGTAATTTCGGAGGAGGTGGCGGAGAATTCCTGAAGGGACGACCTCCGCTCGGAAAGCGCGCCTATCAGCGCCTCATGCCACCCTGAGTGTGTCCGCGGATAGTAGGGACTGGTTTTCCCCTCCATTCGCTCTAGTGGCCACCCGCAAAGGGGCGACGTACACGTGTGCCGTAGGTCGCCCAAATTGAGAGTAAATCAGCAGACGGTGTCCGCTTCAGTGCGGGCAAGCGCTGGGAGGGGTTTCGGATGTGTTAATAACATCAGTTCCCGGACCCCTCCCGTCTCAGGCGCAGTGTGGCCTACCGTGTGGTTTTAGTCGGTTCGACACACTGCCCCACACAAACCCCGGCGGGATGACGGCCCGGGGGGGTTTCCACAGATAAAAAAAAGTTGGTGGTTGAAAAACCTAAGCGTTGTGTTGCCATAAGTTAGGTATGAAAAAAAAAATAAAGACATTATTGAACATTTAAATATACCATTTTATGTATTTCTTATTTTTTATCGATATCAATATATTCATTGTGTATACAAAAGAATTTAAATTTTCAAAGTAATTTTTAAAGTCTGAAAAACAAGCCTGGCAATTGTATCATAAGAATCGTATTAATAATAAGCTTATCTGTTTATATCACAGAACCTTAGTAGGTAGGACACAGAACAGAAGGTTTTTCTGTTCTGTGGTTTATTGAATAAACCACAAGATACCGAAGAACAGTACCCAACTCACACCTTAGAGCATATATAGCAAGAGGGTCAGCCGAACGGGCGGAAAGCGTGATCGGAGTAGAGAGAGAGACTGAGTTTGGGTAGTGTCTGTCTCTCTCACGCAAGCCTATTTTTCACATATAATATCGCTATTGGGAACCTACAAACCGTGCGTGGCTTGAAGTACTTCGGGGTTCCAACTTTCAGGGCTGTTTTTTCGAGGGTGCACCAGATTCCCCGGCTGCTAGTACCCAAGACGGCGCGCGGTTTTTAGTCGGTTCGTGTCCCACACAGCCACTAGTCAGTATTTTCCGAGGAATTTCCAAACGAAAAAAAAGGCTTCGTAGATCCAGCAAATGATCAACACAATGCCAATAAACCTATCAACAGCACGTGACAACAATAAACATGGGCCATGGCCATGCCATGGCTGACACGTTAATTCTATGTAACACCGTGGGAGGGATTTCTTTCGAAAGTCGGAGTGTACCTTTAACTACATCTAAGGTATTGCATTGCATGCAATGCCGGTTCGGCAGTCTGTGGTGCTGTCATTTCTTTGACCTTCTCAAGGTGACCGATAAATAAGCCGCGTTGTTTAACCAGTCAGGGTTGAGAAGGTCTGGCGACAGTACGGGCCTTTTAAATTTTTGAAATATATATAAAATAACTGAAGATGAGCGTTCAAACTGATTCCGATAAACGGAAACAGATTTCTGTTCGAGGAATCGTAGCGGTAGAAAATGTATCTGAAGTGAAGAAAGCATTCAATCGTCATGTGCATTATACCCTGGTAAAAGACAGAAACGTAGCGACTCCAAGAGATTATTACTTCGCTTTGGCCCATACTGTCAGGGATCACCTCGTATCACGCTGGATTAGAACCCAACAGTACTACTATGAAAAGGATCCCAAGGTGAATTTGATTAATTTTATTTCAATTTTACTGTTTGTGTTTTTATCATTCATTCAATTCAAATTAAGTCCATTAAATATATATATATTTTTCGTGGACAGCTTAGTTACTTTTTATACACTTTATTTAGTCTAATTTAGTAAGAGTTATTTCTACTTTAAGTGAAATTGCAGTTATGATATGAATACAAAGAATTTTTTGTAGCATTTTAAGTTTTCAATTCTAAAAAGGCCTCTAATATATTAAATGTAATAAAATATTTTTTTTACTCGTAATATTTGAACATAAAGCAAACTCATTTTTATTGTAATTAGTTTTTTTTCATTATCAGCGTGTGTACTATCTCTCCTTGGAATACTACATGGGACGCTCCCTCCAGAACACCATGATAAATTTGGGTATCCAGGGTACAGTAGATGAAGCCCTTTATCAACTTGGTTTAGACATTGAGGAATTGGAGGAGCTTGAGGAAGATGCAGGTCTCGGCAATGGTGGCTTAGGACGGCTTGCAGCTTGCTTCCTTGACTCTATGGCAACCCTTGGATTAGCTGCATATGGTTATGGTAAGTTGTATCATTTTAAGGGATTTTAAAGTCATTTTTTTAGATAATTTTCCAAATGCCTCAATTAGAGGAATTAACAAAAGTACTAATCTTGTTCTTCATGAGTGTGTCAAATAGTGTGGTCCTTTGCTTATGTGTCCAGTAACTTCACTTTGTTGTAACATACAATTACCGTAAAATACTAATTAAATGTAAAACATCTTTCACCAACTGGCTTTTTTAAAAGAAGAAAAATGAATAATTCTAATTATTTTATATAGCAACACCAGTAAAAAATTTAAACAATTTATCACTATCTTTTGCCTGAGGCTCTGCCCATATAAAGGTTGGTTATAGCAGTGATTCTTCTAACTGATATTACTTTTTTATATATGAAATTATTGAAATGAAATAAACATAAAATGTTAAGTTGAGCAAACCACCATGCACTAGTGAAAACCGCATTCAAATTGGTTAAGCAGTTTGAGATTAGCATGCACAAAGGTTCAGATAAACAGATAAAAATTCTAAAAATCATTCATGGGTTCTACTGCGTTCATAAAACCACCTAAAATAGTTTTTCTTATATATCTTTCATGTACAGACAGCCAGTTAGAATTTTATTATATGTATGGATTGTTGTGTTAATTTGAGTTACTGTTAATAAAATAAATTGATTAAGTTCTCAATATTATACCTCAGACTGTTGCAGCACATACTTGACATAATTTTAGCCAATATAAACTAATTTAAAGCAGTTGACATACAGTGATCTGGCATTGCTCCAGCTCCAACTATATACAATGTTCTCAAATCCTATTATCATATCTGTTTACAAAATTATAATTTGTACCTCTGTTAAAATTGTAAAAGGAAATATAACAATCACAAATGTAACAATTGTTATTGTTATCATGATCCTGGAATATTTTTTTCAAAAAGATCATTTCTCAGATCAAATATAAAAAGATAAATAACGCACGACCTTTGTTCTTGTTGAAGCAAAAAAAAACTCATCTACTTCCAAGTAAACACACGCGTACTTTTCGTCAGTATCGTACAAGTATCGACAACTTGTACAATACTGACGTAAAGTAGCGTAGTTTCTTAGCATTTATGTGGGGTAACGCGTGTGTTTACCTGGAAGTAGCTGAGTTTTTTCTGCTTCAACCAGAACAAGGCCGTGCGTTATCTACATTTTTTCTGATGATGATGATCATCTGAGATGCATTTTAAGACAATACATTGTTCAGTAAACACCCTACTACATGCTATAAAAAAACACCTGCTTGTAATTTAATAGGATATTTGACTAATGAGTTAAAGACTCAATCAGAAACATCATAGCATTCATAAACAAGTGTGAGGCAAATTGGCAATTTTGATCATTAGTGTAGAAATAGACACGGGAACAGGAACCCTGAGATACAGAATAAGAATAGCAGATTGCACATTGGAAACTAGAATAGATTCGTAAAAAATCTTTGCGATTATGTTGATCTGAATGTCAATTTCTTACGAAACAAAGATTTTCGGTCTGTTGAGACATACGACTTGCCAGTTCGTTGCAGTGGCCAATTCACGAATAAATTAATTATTTCAAATTGTTTATATACTAAAAGAATACTTCTTCTCTGAACTTTGAAGTGCAATTTGTGAGACACATTTTAAACTATAACTGGAGAATAAATAAATGTTTTAAACTGATAAGAGTATGAATGATTTAAAGTTCAACAACCTACAGAGTCTAATAAAAGAATGACCAAAATAAGTTTTATGAGGCTTGTCTGCGTCTATGTAATATAATTGGCTGTTACTGATTAATTTAACCTTGGGATTCAAGATTTTTCGTACCTAACTATTGTATCTCCATTTAGTCTTGAACCGGCAGGAAACTAGCAAATTGAAATCATTTAGCTCTTGCCACTAGCTGTTTCTATGACAGGGGCGGCATTGTCTATCATATCCAAAATACGATGGGCATAACCATATAGGTGCCGGCATTTAACTTTATCAGATTCGTTAGATGCGCAGTAGTCGTTTTTAGGTATCTTTGGTTGATAGACGCGGGGATAGAGGTAGCACCGTTCCAAGCAAGCGATTGACGTGGAGATTGAGGTAGCACCGTTCCGAGCAAGCACTTCGATTTTGTTTGTTTTGATTTGTTGCACTAGTGTACTATGCGGGAACGGCAATACTATGCGGCGGTAATCGCTTACCATCAGGAGATACGTCTGCTCGTTTGTCCATATTCTATAAAAAAAATATCCCCACTACGCCACCTTCTGCGAAGATGTGATCTCGCAGAAGGAGGCGGCGGAGAAGGCCCGGGAGCTCGACTTGGGACTTGGACCCGATCCGCCGCCGGCGAACCGGGCGGCGGAGGCGCGCCTATCAGCGCCTCATGCCGCCCTGTGTGTGGCCGCAGATGGTCGGGACGGGTTTTCCCTTCCATCCGCAATAGTGGCCGCCCGCGAGGAGGCGACGTACGGCACACGCGCACGTAATTGAGAGTTTAAGAACAGGTGCCCGCTTCAGTGCGGGCAAGCGCTGGGAGGGGTCCGGATGTGTTAATAACAGCAGTTCCCGGATCCCTCCCGTCTCAGGCGCTGAGTGGCACACGCTGGTTTTAGTCCGTTCGATTCCGACACACCGCCCAGCCGCAAACCCCGGCGGGGATTTCCACACGTTAAAAAAAAACAAAGTTTAGATGCCGGCACCTATGCCTCGATGTATATGTTATGTATAGTGGCTAGTAGTGTGTAGTCACGTGGAATATGATGTATTTATATATAGAAGTAGTAAAGGTGATGTCCGTATGGTGACGGATTAAGAATACCTGGTGTCATCACTCGTATTCATCTCATTGATGTTGTAAGAGGCGACTAAATGAACAAAGTACACAGGAAATCATTGCAAAAAAGTAGAACTTGGAACACTCAACTGGCCAGCATGGTATAGTAGGCGAAAACCTCTATAAAAAACTGTTGATGATGATGATGATTGCTAACAATTTCATTAAATGTTGTTTTATTAGGCGATCTTAGCGTGCGATAACAGCTATAACCTATTGCTTTCTAGCGGGCACTTTTCCAAACTTACTACTACTGTTTTTTGTTACTAAATAATACATAACAATTTGGCTGATGTGGTAATCAAAGATTTACGATCGCAAATTTCGTAGAAATCTTATTGTAACGGGGACAACGATGCAGCCGACGACTATTAAATGTACCTATTTTAATAAGCTTACATAATTATTATTCATTTTAAGTATCTTGGCTCCTTTTTGGGAATCATCATCAGACTATCAGTTTAGTGCTGATCATAACTAAGCCTCTCCAATTTCACGCCACTTGGTTCGATCCTCGACTACGTGAATAAATCATAAACCTTTCTTTTAAATAAGTAAGTCACAAAAGTGGTAGGGTTCAATTTCTTATACACTGTAAGCCATTATATTTCCATTCCATATATAGCTCAAGTTTGATACTAGCAATAAAGGCACTGTGTGATGTCATTGTATTTGGTCTAGGTATCCGGTACGAGTACGGCATATTCGCACAAAAAATAGAGAATGGTGAACAACACGAGGAACCTGACGATTGGCTGCGTTACGGCAACCCATGGGAGAAGGCCCGTCCGGAGTTCATGCTGCCTGTCAACTTTTATGGTCGAGTTGTGGACACTCCTCAAGGAAAGAAATGGATCGATACTCAGGTAAATTACAAACAACTTTTCCTTCACTTTGATTAGTACGAGTGCAAGTGCGTGGAGACTGGAGGTGCAGGCAATCAATACGGGCCTTAACACAATTGAGTAGCGATTGCGGTCCCTTACTTGGTCAGTAGCTAATAGAATGTGGAAATGGATTAATATTTTTCATATTTTATATTTATTTATTTATTTCTCTCATAAAGCTACACTATACTTAAAACCTTCATGAGAGCTGGAGTCTGCACTAGGTTCTAGACCTGTATGAAGGATCTCGAGGCTCTCATCCTCTGACGGTATACAAACTTATTAAAACGAGTACTTACTGTTTCTGAAATAAGAGAAAAAGTGACGTAAAAATAGAGTAGAAATGAAAAGTGTTCCTTGTATTGTGTGTTGAGTGTTTGTGTGTGCGTGTATGTGTATCTGTGATGGTGTTATAGTTTTGTTTTGATATAATAATATATTGATGGCAATTTAGATAGGCATTTACATAATGTTATTTTACTACAATAATCAAGTTTCCTGTCTCCTCTTAATAGGATAATATATATAGAATAGGTTTATTTCTACCAGAAATCTGGTTTTATGATTTTCTTTATTTTTACCCGTAACATCATTCGAATTAACATAATAATACTATTTAAAGCTGTTAAACAAACTAAATGCTTATCTTGGGAAAGGTCATGTTGTCTTTTCGGCGTGGTGAATAGTGATAAAAAAACACAAACCTTTTCGATTTGGTAAATTAATCAGTCACTAAGGAAGTTAACATTTATCTATTATCTATATTTGAATTTTGTATTTTTTTATTTATCATATTCTAATTTCAAACTAGTAACGGTTAATTTCCTGAATAACATACCTACCAAACAACTAGGCAACTTTGTCTGTTTCCTTTAAAAAATCTTCGGCTGTAATTGCTTTAAACGTGAAGATCGGTAAAAACAATTTAACGGACGGAGTTCGTCGTAAGCAGTATGACATGACACGAAAATAATATATAATAGGTAGAAGATATACCTATCTTAATACGCGTATGAAAACGTATGTCACTTTTATCAATAATTTTTTTGTGATTAAAATTTCGTCTGTTTATAGTAAGTTTCGTCAACAAATGCCTTTCATCAATGACGCATGTTTGTTCATGCAATCATGAATGACTGCGGCGTGCTGAGAACTTGTGCACTATAACGGCTATCACCCTATTTTCAGATCAAGGTTTCTATTGGTGTAACTGGTTTCTGATCCTATACGATCGTATACACTTTACTGAACATAACATGTTTTTTAATATATAACATCTTATGTAAGTGCACACCAAATGGTCATTGCCCAAGTTGGATCTATGTATGTTACCAGTGTTGCGATCAAGCGCTTATAAATTGTTCTTCTTAATTGCAACTTTGATAGAACAAAAACTATTCTATAAACTTTATTGTACGCCAGTTAAGCACAACATCTATATAAATAAATAAAATTGGAGTGTCTGTTTGTAATATTAAAATAACCGCTTTTTACTAAATGCGTATGTATGTATACACGGTATATATACCAAAAATGTAGTTTTAAATTTTTTTGTCTGTCTGTCTGTCGGTCTGTCTGTCTGTTTGTTCCGGGTAATCTCGGATTTTGACGGGACTTTCACTGGCTATGAAAAACCCATTAAAAATGCTATTATTAAACAAGAAGTAAATAAGTAATGAAAACAAGAATCCAAATTAATCTTTATATTTATTTACCCGAATTGAGATGCTTTTTTGATTGACCTACTTATGAATCATGAATAAGTTGGCAGGTCGTCAAATACTTTCCTTTGATTTCGTAAGTGTAGGGATTACAAACATGCATAAATACCATTTCTCCGAGACGAGAGAAACAGAAACGCGTCCCTCGCCGACACCGTCTAGTGCTAGAGTTGCTAGACCAACAGGCATTAGACAGAGCGTTGGAACGGGTCTTTTGCATATCTGAAATTATTTGTAGCAAAACATCAACCAACTATGTTAATAATATATATGTTTTCTCTCGATGGACGTTCTGCAATCCCTGGGCCCGTGGCGTCACATCATGTCGCTTCGACTGGTGTCAATTAAAATACGGAAAAATTAAACTAGGCGTCCATAGCAAATTCTTATGAATTAGGTAGTGAAATCCTTATCGAGAAACTGTTCGAAGCGTAATAATGCCCTGTACGATGAAGATATGAACTTTGATAAGAAATTCATTATGATTGTTATCAGGTGGTATTTGCAATGCCGTACGACAATCCTATTCCTGGTTACAACAATAACGTTGTAAACACTCTGCGTTTGTGGTCAGCAAAGAGCCCCATCGATTTCAACTTGAAATTTTGTAAGTATATTAATCATCTTTTGGAAATATTTATTGAAATTAATTACTAAGTAACGTATTAATTTTTTTTAGTTAATTCTGGCGATTACATCCAAGCGGTCCTCGATCGTAACGTTGCTGAGAATATTTCTAGAGTTTTGTACCCGAACGACAACTTCTTTGAAGGCAAGGAATTACGTTTACGGCAGGAGTATTTCATGTGCGCGGCCACTCTGCAAGATATTATCAGAAGATACAAGGCATCTAAATTCGGTAGTCGCGAAGCAGTCCGAACAACCTTCGAAAGCCTTCCTGACAAAGTAGCTATACAATTAAACGATACCCATCCTGCATTGGCTATACCTGAACTACTGAGAATCCTCATTGATATTGAAAATGTTCCGTATGATGAAGCCTGGGAGCTTGTCGTTAAATGCTGCGCCTACACTAACCACACAGTGTTGCCAGAAGCACTGGAGAGGTGGCCTTGTAGTATGTTGGAAAACGTCTTGCCCAGACATATGCAATTAATTTATCATATCAACTTTTTGCACCTTCAGGATGTTAAGAAACGATGGCCCGAAGATCTCGATCGATTGCGCCGTATGTCACTAATCGAAGAAGAAGGAGAGAAGCGAGTAAACATGGCCCACTTATGCGTCGTGGGCGCTCACGCTGTTAACGGAGTCGCCGCAATTCACTCAGACATTCTCAAAAAGACTATCTTCCGTGACTTTTATGAAATGTGGCCTGAAAAATTCCAGAATAAGACTAACGGCATCACACCACGTCGTTGGCTCTTGCTCTGTAACCCTGGCCTTTCAGATCTTATCTGTGACAAGATAGGGGAAGATTGGACGGTCCATCTCGACAAGTTGCAAGGCTTAAAACGTTGGGCTAAAGATCCCGCATTCCAGAGGGCTGTAATGAAAGTAAAGCAGGAGAATAAACTGAGACTTGCAGCCCTAATTGAAAGGGATACCGGTGTAAAAATCAATCCAGCATCTATGTTCGACGTACAAGTGAAGAGAATCCATGAATACAAACGTCAGCTTCTTAATATTTTGCACGTGATAACGTTGTATAATCGTATCAAACGCGATCCTTCTGCTGTGGTCACTCCGAGAACAGTCATGATCGGAGGAAAGGCAGCGCCCGGTTATTATGTTGCCAAACAGATTATTGCCTTAGCTTGTGCTGTTGGGAACACTGTAAGTATTATTTACATTTAACTTTTTAGTGAACTATATATATATATATTAGCGAACAAAAGGCAAACAATTAAATAAAAAAGTTAATTATAGTTATCCGATTTGAATTTCTAATTGTAAATAACATTTTTTTCAATGTCGCTGTCGCTGCATGAAGCTGTCGCACTGTCTCGCGCATCAACATGACGTGTTGTTGTTCTGTGTGCCTTGTACAATATCCATTCTCCTGATTGTTCATTTTCCAAATGCGATTTAATTGCTTTTATCATAAAAATTAAGAAATACTTCTTCGAAACATCGACTGTCTCTGTTTCGCTACTGGATTGTTAAAATCGATATTGTCAGGACGACTTTACAAACCAATGCCGTATACATTGTGAGTTCAATTGTGGTTCTTCCGTTTGTATTGTATTGGAATATTGAGGAGACGCAGTTATTCCAAAAATAAGGCACGTTTTTTATTTTCCTTTGTTAATGGCATGAAAGGCAGTCGTTTGTAGTTTCGGCCCATTTCATACAAAATATCCACTTCCTTTTATGAAGACAATTATTACAAGACAGTAGTAGCCATAAGTACAGTCAAATACTTGTAATGAGTTTTATGATTAGAAAATCACTGTTGTACTCGGTATTTGAACATACAAAAAATATGGTTACAAGATTGTGGGTTGCGACTAAAAGGTACTGTAACCTAGTGTTTCAGGTTTTGAATATTATCATTCATATGTACTTTAATTCTGATTAATAAAGTTTTATTATTCAAAGCTCAGTGATCAAATATTATTCCAAAATTTTCGTAAAGGAATATGCTAATATTGATTTAATTTCTTTATGAATTTGAGGAATCAATGTGGTGTAAAAACTTATGTTGAAACGAAAAACCACCCATAAAAATTGTTAAAGAAAAATGGAATTTCGAAAACAAGGGCCTTCCAAACAATGCCTGTACTTCAATTTGATTTTTTTTGTACACTAGATTACTCTTTCTGTTATTATTTAATGAGATGTAATACAAATGTTTATGGTGTTTTTTTAATACTGTTAAACAGGTTAATAATGATCCAGACGTCGGTGACAAATTAAAATTAATTTACTTGGAAAATTATCGCGTTACGCTAGCTGAGCGTATTATGCCGGCTGCTGACCTCAGTGAACAGGTGTGTATAAGTTTCCTTTTTTAAGTGTTTTAATTTTTTTTTAAATAACTAAGCAAATTTCATTTTTGTAGATATTTTTGTTTTGTTTTTAAATTATTAAAACGCTTTTTACTTCTACATATCTCACAAGTTGCATAACTGACGTTGAAGATTATTCTATATACGTCAACATTAAATCTATATAATAAAACGTGAAGCAAAAACTTTGTACCTCATTTTTCGAAAATTATGCGAACGGAGTAGAACTGCAGAAAGCTAAAAAAACAATTATGGTCGAATCTCGATCGCTGGGCAACCAACTAGTATTACATTATTGTATGTAGATTGAAGGTTGTTCATAATGCAATTAATTTTTCATTCAACGCTATTTTTTAAATAAAAACAACATTCATACAACGCAGTACATTTCTCAATTGCTTTGCTTACATAAGACAATTATGAAAATTAATGAATTTGCTCACCAACATATAAATGTAAGTGAAAGTTATATTTGTAATAATTGTAAAAAAAATTATATCAAATACACCAACGCATAAACATAGTGTATACATATAAATAGTATAGTATGGCATACATTTGCTGGATGGCAACCATGTTTCTTTGGGTACCCTAAAGTCACTTTATCATTTACTCATAGTCATGTACTTATGTATAGAGGCATGGTTACAGACTAAGATTAATTTTTAATTTCATCATGTATGCAATGGTACTTTATAAAAATAAATTGTAGTTCAAAAAACTAAAAAACACCCTTTAATAGCAATCGAACTAAAAAGTAGAAAATAATTTTAATATAAAAAGCGTAGGACGAAATTATTATTACAGAAAGTACCCCACGCTTTTGCTTTTTTGTTTTTGCTTTTAAACTTATTTATTTCTTTTTAATTCGATTGCTATTAAAACGTGTCTTTTAGTTTTAAAACTATAATTTATTCTCTACTTTTTAGTTAGGTATATGTATTTACAAAAAACTTGTTTGCTTAGTTTTTTAAAACAATTTTTTTTAGTTTTTTTTTTTTCACATTATTGTATTGTCATCGGCCCTTGATCCCTGTGCAAATTTTCAGTTAATCAAGTTAATCAGACTCCACGAAGTAGGTGAAAATGAAGTTAAAAGAGTTTGTTACACGTACACACACAGGTTAAGCTAATTAAAGCATATAAATAAGTAGCGTTTATCATTACTGAGGTTTATTGTGCTTCCATTTCTTTACTATTTCAACCGATTATTATGAAGCAGCAGCAGTAGTTAACAGTGTCATAGACACTAGGATTTCTGACGATCATACCTACCAATTAGCAGTCATAACTAGGTATTGCAAGTAACGGACACGACGGTCGCAGTACCTAATACTGAATTGATTTTCTAATATGCGTGTTTAATTCTAGCATAAATCCGTTATGTCTACACTTAAGGTTTAATATTCCATTCACTGAGAAATTAAAGAATGAGTAAGTTTTAGTAAGTTCTTTAACATTTCATATTTTTCGAAGATATCAACTGCTGGTACCGAAGCTTCGGGAACTGGTAATATGAAGTTCATGCTCAATGGGGCTTTAACTATTGGTACCATGGATGGAGCCAATGTGGAAATGGCAGAAGAAGCGGGTGAAGAAAACTTTTTCATCTTTGGCATGAGGGTTGATGATGTTGAAGCTTTACAAAAACGAGGGTATGTGTTATTCTTTCTACTTTGTGGAAATTAATGTGGAGTAACAGATTTTGTTTATAGCATAAGCATAATATGTTGGAAGTTTTAAGACCTATATTAGATTTTTTTTCAAAAAGCATCCTATGTGATATTATTGGAGATAATTATCAACCTATATCTACATATAATACTAGCTGACCCGGCGAACTTCATACCGTCATATTTACATCTACTTCAAAAAAGGAGGAGGTTCACAATGCGACTGTATTTTTTATGTTTGTTATATCAGAACTTTCGACTGGGTGAACCGATTTTGATGATTCTTATTTTATTTGAAAGCTGATGCTGCTCGTGCGGTCCTATTTCAATTTGGTCCAGTTCTTGAAGGGTTTTTTTTTGTTAAAATTTTTGTTTTTCTGTGTAGTTACAACGCGTACGAATACTACGAACGCAACCCAGAACTGCGGCAGTGCGTAGAGCAAATCCGCAGCGGGTTCTTCTCTCCGAGTGAGCCGGGGCGGTTCGCGCACATCGCCGATGTGCTTCTGCAACACGACCGGTTCCTTCATCTTGCAGACTTCGACTCTTATATTGAAGCGCAAGAGAAAGTCTCCGAAGTGTACCAAGTACGTATATGTCGTTGTAAATGGTGCGTGTGGTGTTAAAATACTATCTTTCTACTAGAGTTATGGTAGGTAACTGGATTGTATAGAAAAATGAAAATCCTGCAAAGAAAAAGAGCTGCAAATTATAGTTCTTAAATAAGTATTCATTATTATCAAATTATATTATCAAAGTATTTTATCAGTCAATCTAACTGTCATAGTACAAGTTCGACTTAGTTTGAAGTTAGATGGCGTTGTGTGTCTAATGTTCGAGATATTTATTATTATTATACAAGAACCGTGAAACTTAAATATGAAGATGTTTTATATATAAGTAATAGTAATACTGCTAAAAGAATTTAATACATAACCATAGATAAGCGCCCTCTATGCAAAAAAAAATTGTAACATTCCCTGCTACATAATTCGTCTTTGCCAAAGAAATCCTTACTCTATGCTTCGTCGGAGGTTAAAGAACGCTGTGTAATTTCCTAAAAAAATAGACTATTGATTAACACAAGGAACAAAATCATTATCCTTTCATTTACTTTTCAGAATCAAGCAAAATGGGCAGAGATGGTGATCGAGAACATCGCATCCTCTGGAAAGTTCTCTTCCGACCGTACCATCGCAGAATACGCGCGAGAGATTTGGGGCGTTGAACCAACCTGGGAGAAACTTCCAGCACCTCATGAGACTGCTTAAGAAGCATAGAGTATTGCGGACGATGTCTCCCGAACTAGTAAATATTCTCATTTCTATTCGTTTATATCGATTCAAAGCACCACAATATTAGTATAATAGATGCAGATGTTATATAATATATTTTTTGAGTAGTGTATTTACAACATACAGGTGATTTTGTGTAGCCAACTAGATTGAGTGATATATTTGTAGAATTTGAAATAAATACTCCTATTTATGTATACCAATCATTTTATCCTCTTACTACTTCCCATTTACGTCGATATAAAGTATAAGAATTTATATTATATTTTACTTTGATCGGTCAAACCGAATGTAGTTAAAATCTTATATTATGCAAAGTATATATATGATGTTACAAAATCAACTCTTATTATAGTCTTTTAAGGCTTATATTAAAACATTATTAAAAATTTTTTTTACCTTTATTTCTGTAAGTAATACCCAGCGGCAAGACAGCCGGCATGTCGGCAGGTTACTTTGCCGACGGCATACCTGCGCTGTTTAATCCGCAGGCATGGAGTGTACGATCCCTTGAGCACCTATATAAGCATTATTACGGTTCGATATGGTTTTATAACATCATTATAAAATAATATAAGTTAATTTATAAATATATAACATGCTTGTAGAATAGATATATAATCATTTTAATGTTGTTCAAGATTGTTGTATTTAGAAAAAAAATCATAATGCGTAGTATTTAAGTAAAACAGCTATAACTTTACTAAGGCATGACATGTTTGTTCATAAAACTCAATAATTATAGGCAATAATGATGTTAGTTTATAACTAGATCTATATCACGTGGTTCTGTGAAATAAGAAAACATTTTAATTTGTATGTGCCATAAATCTTGTCTTGCCAAATGCACAGTAACGGATTTCTTACTTTCAAATAAGTACTGTGAGTGAAACAATATTTTTTTCAAACAAATAACCGTTATTTCTGGTAACTTCTATTTTTTTTTGCAAATCAAATGCTGTCAGAAAAATTGTTTTTATATAAATTGTTACCTTAAATTATTATCTTATTTTAATAAAATATACCATTATACGAGGTTTTATCTCTACTTTCGCCCAAAAATACATCTCACGTCTCTACTGAATCTATTGCAAAAAAATTGGGTAAAACTTCAGAAATTTCAAAAAGTCAACTATTTAATATATTCGGACAACTTTGCGTGGAAATATATAAACTAGTTATGCTGCCTCTACATGGGCGTCGTACTAACTATGGTCCTATATGGAGCACCTGGTCTGAAGACCTGACGGGTTCTTCCCGCTATAAGGCACAACTCAGGAGTCTGCACCGACTGATGGCCATACAGATAAATATAAATAATAAATAATAAATAAATAAATATTTCGGACATCTATCACACAACGCCATCTAGTCCCAACCTAAGCAGAGCTTGTGTTATGGGTACTAGACAACTGATACAAATACATATATACTTTTTTTTTTTGTAAATACATACATATTATACATAGAAAACGCCCAAACTCCGAAACAAATATTTGTAGATCCTACAAACATCTGGTCCGACCCAGGAATCGAACCCGAGACCTCACGAACAGCAGTCGCATACGCCAACCGCTACTACCGCTCGATTTCTTATGAGGCAGCGACGGTCGTGCCGCGATCTACTGATGGTCTACTACCAAATTTGTTCGGTCCGAATAGTGAATAGACTGCACTGGATCATGAGCTCGGAATGCTACGGCGGAACGCACATACACAAGCTTTAAATACGGGCTTGGCAGGCACGGCTCGAAATATAACGCTGTGCTAGCCAACGCCAACGAGCCGTTCTGCCGGGCTTCGAAGAGATCTATTAGAGAAGACCGACTGTGTCACCTACCGATTAACTTAGATACTCACCGGGTACAGTTGCTTCTTCGGTAAGTATCTGAATATAATCAGACCTGAGGTTACGACACAGTGCCACCACTGCGGGTCCGACCGGTACTCCGCCCAGCAAAATGCTGAATGGGTGGCCTGTATACAACACGCGGCAGTAGGAGTATGACGTATGCACGTCGAGTCCTGGTCGAACAGATCGGACGAAACCTGTCACTGTGGTGAGGGATGTGAAGACGCGGTCTACTTCTGTGAGGACGTTTTGCTTCAGAAGGAGTCCGCAGAGCGAGATCGGGAAATGTTTTATTTTTTTTTATGTAATAGTGGGCAAACGAGCAATTACCGCCGCCCATGGACAGCCGCTACACCAGAGGCATCACAAGTGCGTTGCCGAGCCGACCTTTGAGGGATGGGGAGTGGGAGGTTGAGGGTAGGGGTATGGGCCTCCGGTGTCCTCAATCACTCGGCGAAACGCTGTGTTTCGCAAGCGCTATTTCTAACTGGTTTTCTGTGAGGCCGTGGTACCACTCCGGTCGAGCCGGCCCATTCATGCCGAAGCGTTGCTCTCCCATTGTTGTGTGTGTGGTGTGTGTCAGTGAGTTTCGGTAAATTTTAATTATAGAAAAATAAATCTTTCATATTTGAAGTGAAAACTTCTTCAGCCGCGGTAAGCACTTTTTGGTAGGAGAAAATCTTATGAGTTCACGTCACTGACATGCTGATATGACATTTTCGATGTGAAAATAAGATACGCCTCGTATATAGAGACCCCCATATTTAATTTAACGATAAATAAAATAATTTATTATGTAAAGTAAGAAGTATCTCTATTCTGTATATTTTTTTTAGAATTATAGTCCGGGATCTCCGGTACAAATTTCACAAGTTATTACTATCAAGCTAATTTTTCGTGAGTGGTTTCATTTTGATGGGGGACCATCTTTGACCTTACAAATTTTTTCGATTGTGGTAGCTAACAGAGGTAGCAAGGATAAAAAACTTTTGAGCATAGGACTGGGATAACGTACCACGCAATTTGTAGGACAATGTGGCTGTTAAAATATATTATAATTTTATATAAAAAAAAGATGTTTTTTATAAAATTAGTTGCCAAAATCACTCTACTCCACCTGATGGAAAGCATAAGTAGAGAGTGTGGTCACCATCCTCATTGTGAATTTCGATAATGCAGCATGTTGACCCACACTATAGCGGCCTAGTGAGATGCTTCGTCACGCACAGCTTGAAGAATCCGGGATCATAGAGGGAGAAAACATGTGCGCTGATAGTGAGTTCAGGTTCTAACTGCTCGCCACATTAAGGAAAAGCAGAACCGTTTAGTTCGTTTAGTTTAACAAGAAGGGACGACATAAATAACAACCTTATGACAATCGAGCAGTCGATGATGACGATGATGAATGACACCCTTCCGTCACATTGGAAACCAGTTTCTAAACCAGAATTATGTTTCGTTGTTGGTAACCCAGGTTTAACAACAAAGAAAATAGTTCTGGTTTCAGAGCTGGTTACTAACGAAGAATGCTTGATCTTATTTGAAAACTTGTTCTACCAATTAATCATTGCTTAAAAATAATTATTTGATAAGGGAAAATTTCTATACAGTATTCTAATATGATAGAGTCTATGTCCAACAGTGGACTGCAAGAGCCTGACGATGATTCTACTGTTTGTACGACAATATACCACGTTCTTTGTTGGAAACCAGGATTTGATTAAAGAAAAATAATGTTGTTTAGAAATCTAGTTTCCAATGTGACCGAAGGGTGAAGGATAAGGATATAACTACTTAAAAGATAAAGTCTCTCCTATTATAAAACGGGTCATATGGCGCAAACACCTTAAAACGTATCTTAAGTAAAGGGCGTGTGTTGTTCTAGTGTTGGAGTACAATACTTACACCGACGGAATATTAGTCGAATGTCCTGGCTGCGTGCGCATTTAAGGACCCTCGGCAAAAATCGTCCAGTCTCGCCAGGGCCACATTTTTTGATTCGGTATAACCGCAGAAGAGATACGATATACAGCCATCCCTTTCATTTATACGGATGTCATCGGCCGCTTATATCACGCAAGTTAGAGTTACTCATACCGCGTCCGTAGCTTGGGCGAGTCGCTTGTCGCCACTCGTCTCTTCGCGTGTGTTGTGTGTTAAGTGTTGTGGATGCTTTGCTGAGCTATCCTTGATCCTCACAGGTAGAATTGCATGTGCCCTAAATTATGGTTTCCTTCAAATTTCATATTGTGTTTGTGTTATGAAAGGATATTTTTTTGCAAAAACCGACGGGCCGGCGAATGCGCGACTTCGATCGATAACGATGTTGTCCCTACCGTGTAGATATTAGATATAGTCGCGTGCAATATCTTGCCTTTAATTTGATATTTCCTTTTAAGATATTACATTGTGCATACTGTTATGATAATGTATGACCTATAAATATTGTGGTAGACTTCGATTGAGTTATCGGACTTGTAATAGTTTGTTCTGCAGACTGTAGCAAACGCGTGCAGTTATACATTACTAATTATTTTGCGAAATGTTTAACTTGAATTCGCCTTTGAGTATATAAATTTAAATTTGTCTCAATCAAAACAACGAAATGTTGGTGGGTGGCGGATATTAGGCAATAGTAGCTGGCAGTCACGTTTCGCAATTATCGATCTGATCGGGATATTTAAAATTTAATTTAATTTGATATCGTAAATTACTCAATAATAATTAAATTTGCTTACCAAGTGCTCTCTTTAATATATTATTATAAGTACGTTAGTTTTATTCAATAATCAAAGTAGAGTTCTAATTAAATATTCTCAATATTTTTAATCAATGGAGAGTTCCTGTGGATTGATATAGGTATTGCGTTTTTGGTCTTCCAGTAAGCTATAATGATTCATTAACTTCCAAGTAGAAATACGTGATGGTTAGAACTTTAATGCATTTTTAAAATATCTGTATTAAGTCGTATAACTTAACTCCTTAAACTTGTGCAAATTCTAATGATACGTTTTAGTTAACATAACACATCAACTGAATTCAGGTCAGGATTACAAATGGACTTAAATAGACAATTATTTATTTTAATACAACTGAATATGCACAATTAATTCACTGCCGTGAATAAATAAATGCTAGCCTGTATACTCTTCTATGTTAGCGAGCTTTCGCTATGAAAACCGGTCTGTTTATAAAATTCACAACACGTATAATAGACTATTTCCATTTAAACGTTACAACTTTTTGAATGAATGCATGAATTTGCATTTTCAAGATCGCTATGCACTTTACATGATTTGATATATCTTATTCCTTAAAGTATTATGGACATATGTATTTTGTAGTGTATTAATTTCGGTCGACCCTCCTAGAATATCGAACTTCCCTCGTTTACGCATCCAGATGGGGTGACAATACATTTAAAACATTAACACGGTATATGTTGAAGAATGGGATGATGGGAAATGGAATGTTTAAAAATAATGTAACTGGTTCAGCTTAAATAATATATGACAAAATATCTGTACATACTTGTATTATTACAATTACGTTCAGCCGTTGGTCACAAAAAGCCTGTTCTTCGACGGCAGGTGCGATTCGTTTGGGTAACAGCCGGTGCGTGTTTTTGTAAGATTATCAGGTACCTTTCCTTTTAGAGGAACCTTTACAGTATTATTATTCTAATATAATGGAGCAAGGATTGTATCCAACAATATTGAAATTTCAATAGTCTTTTTAAATTATTTATATGTACATATATTATTATAGGCAAAATTAAAAATAAATGTTAAAAGAAAACAAGGCTTTGGTGTAAAAATCAGAAGGATTTTATTCTACAAAAGAGTGTCATTAATGTGGTACACTCGTATGCAATGTATATACATAGTACAACATGATATAAAGGATGAGACACAAGATTTGTAGAACAACTGGTGGCCATGGATATAAAACATTCAATGTTGAAACTAATATCTACCCACATCTAATCTGAGCGAGTTCTGTGTGTGACGTCTGCGTAGGAAAGATCTAAACGACACGACGGGAAGGGGAAGGAATTCGCTGACTTGAATTCCACTTTAGGGGAGGTAGCTGGGGTGGGAGGCGTTACTGCAGCTTTCCAGACGGCTCGGAGGCAAGGCAATCCTTCTTATTGAACCAAACATTGCCAACGAACGACTTTATCTTTTTAACCGACTGCAGAAAGGAGGACGTTCTCAACTTGATTGGTTTTTTTATGTACACTGTATTACTCCGTCAATTGTTTATAGAGTGTTTTATTACAAACGTTTATTTATAACTACTGATTTATTTCAATAATAACATTGTGTTATCAGTGGCAGTGCTGAGGGCAAATACACTTGATTGATTGAGTACATAGTCATTATTTGATACTTAGTGATGATCGGTTAAGTAAACGTAAATTCTGTTGATTTTACGGGTATGTTAAGCTATCGATTTTGGGAGTTCTAAACTTCTAATAACGAGTGTAAGGTCTAAAATGCATTGAAATAAAAGCTTGTAACTTAATTAGAATTTACAACACGAAATCTGATAAAAGGTATGCGCTATAACAGTTTTTTAGGTTTAGGTTTCAATCTCATAAATAAAATCTCTCTCTCTCTAAAATATGGAACTTTATACTTTGGATTTATTCATGGTTGACAGAAACTTTACTCTCGTTTTAATAACTTAAATATAAATAATACATTTTATTATACAAACCTTTAATGCAATTAAAATTATAATACCAATGAATGAATCAATATTGTTCATCGTTGAGACATATCAAGCATTAATGTATTTCAATCCGCATCCCACTAATATAGGCACACGCCTAAACGTAAAAACAAGACCGGAGCGTAGCCATTTCTGGATAATGGTTCCCGAAATAGTCTTCCGTCACTCGTGTACGAGGTTAGTGTATACTGCTTGAAGCAGTGTGCTTGTTACATCGAAGTTTAAGTGTTTAACTGAATTTACGCGATATTAAAAGAGTATAAACAAGTATGCAGGACATAGGCGCCTACTAGACACGAAATAGTATTGAACTTTTTGTAGTAGATTTCACATGCTAAGTATTACATATATTTAGATACAATAATTATAAACCGTATTATGATAGATGTAAACACATAGATATCAACCCGTATTTGTTTCTTGTAAATGCATTTTTTGTTATTCCTTTCCATGTAACCAAAAATGCGTGTTTCTGCGAATGAGAATTTATAGTAGCGCCATTAATAGTATAATACAGAATCGAAAGAGAAAAAGTTCAAAGAACTAGTTCATTAGTTTAGGCGCTACAATGGAACATACAAACATTCATAGATACTCAAAGCCAAAGCTATTACGCTTCCTCATGGCTTCGCCGTAGTCGTGAAAACAAGAATATAGTAAAAGCTCTGCTTAGTTTGGGACTAGATGGCGTTATGTGTTAAATGTCCGAAATACTTAAATAATTATATATTTATTTCAATATTTATATTTATATCATGTAATTTGAAGATGAAGCATAAGTATATTGTAAAGCAACAGTATGGTAATTACATTCAGTGCTCATTTACCCTTTGGCCTTTGCCTTTATGGATTCGTCATGTCTGTCTGTCCGTCCGTATGTCGCAGCCACTTTTTGTGCGAGTCCGACTCGCACTTAGCCTCTTTTTACCCGACTACGGCAAAGCCAAAAGAGGGTTATGATTTTGACAGGCTATGTATGTAAGTTCATTTGTTCCCTCATAACTCCTCAACTACTTGTTAGAACTGGACAAATGAGGTATCGTTAGAAGCGTCTTAATCGTCCGCTGGTTATAGGTATATGACGTGTCACTTAATCCAATGTGGGGCCCTCTAGCGGTCGTAAAGTACTGTATTAAAAAAAAATTGAGATAAATATGCCGTGTTTGGTATCATTAGAAAGGGCGTTACTTATACATTTCAAAAATATATATATTATTAGTATTTGCTCGTGTCTTTGACCATATAACGGCGCCAAAACATTTTAAATAAAAAATAAGTAAAAACAAAAACCCAACTACTACAAAAAACGACGCTGAAAAAGTATGAAAAACCGTAGTCACACGAGAAATAGAAACGTACCATAACACTTTAACAACGCGTGACTACGGTTTTTCAAACTTGTTTCATACTTTTTCAGTGTCGTTTTTTGTCGTAGTTGGGTTTCACTTATTTCTTAATATATCGTGTCCTAAAAGAAAATTATATAGGCTCCCACTAGACAAGTCCTAAGTAAAACACGAATATCGACCACAATATGTCAAGATATTCTAGGTTCTTATACCATAGTAAGTTAGCGAGTTTATAAATTGAAACGGTGATGTCATGGTTATGTTGGTAATAGTTAAGTGCTTATGCTTTAGTCGTATTTGAGCATTTACTAGAAACAAAGTAGAGCTGAGAGATGAGACTCGTGCAGTAACTAAACATATCCAATGTCAGCTTCTAAAGGTTTGACTACTAACATTGTCTTGTCCATTCGACCATGTATATATAACGCCTAAAGGAAATTTAATATTCATTATGAACAACGGATTTTAACGGTCTTCTGCCTGACATAGGTTTCTTCGCAGAAAGGAAGATTTAGATCAAAGGGGAACTGATCTTGATAAACGTTATTTTAGTCGAAGCCATGATGCCTAAACTATTTTAATCATAGTTTATCACATCTTTAGGGTGTCCCTTGAATGAAAATATGATTATTATAAATATACAATGGATAGGAAAAACAATAAATTAGAAATATTATCGCTTTTGGTAATCTGTATTACAATTACGAGTACTACTATTATTTAAATGTTCTACATATCTACCTGATAATGGAAGTAATAAAATAAATAAATAGAAAGAAATAGAACTCCATGAATTTCACATATCATAACTTATCTTTTACCTTAGGTATACAAAACCGGCGGAAATCAGATAAAGTTAGACGGTTTGGACAGGATCTAAAGCAATTACCAAATCCATTTGTTAATCTTGTTAATCCCTCAGTGGAGACCTCCCCTTTAAATAAATTACGGGAGAGAGATAGCAAACAAACTGCTGTACAGAAATAAGTTGAACGCCCTTGAACTCCACACATAAGTAATGGGTTTTAGGTTACATCGAGGAACATGTAAATATTGTAGGTATGTGGTTTGTTACTTACCTCGGTTTGCTTGTTTTATTTTATTGAAGTACGAAACTGTACAGTCCATTAAGAAAAACATGGGAGCGTGTTCATTGGTACGATTTACGAAATTGGTTTATCCTTGCGTGACTGACCATACTTCCGCCCTAGTCCTGTCCCCCAAGCATTACGAAACTTTGTGTTTCATTATTTCGTAAATGAGGTTACACCTTTAGAGTTTTTTAGTAAATCGTGGTGGTGTATTGGAAAAATAAAATTGTTATTAAACATCGCAGACATTATTAAAAAAACTAGATATAAATATAAATAGTTACATTAGCTACTATATCTATAGATACCAAAATGAAATTTACATATACATGTATACAATCTATATCTCTATATATTGTTACTCTTTCAAGCAAAAACTACGGAACGGATTTGGATGAAACTTTTCACTTACAGTAGTATAGGTTATACATCAGAGTAACACGTAGGCTACTATTTGGCGCCAATACGCGGGTAGAGTCGCGGGCAACAACTAGTGTATATATAAGTAGATGAAGTAGTTCTAATGTCATGCAAGAGTGATAGATAATTACAAACGCTTCATCTATTTGAGATGATTCATGTTACAAGCAAGCCCGTCTCCGGCCCGGTGTATCATGAATCATAAAATAGCGCGTATACTATTATATTTCGTGGCAATACCGGGAACGAATAACCCCAAATATTCCGCCATAGTATGTTATCTGGTGAAGTATAAGTATATTCGAAAACTTTCAATGTTTTAATGGCCTGAGCCTCGGCGAATCTGTAGCAACCTAGTCATAATATTAGTCTCAATTCTTTGAATCCTTTTCCCAAACTAGGTTGACATTTAGGTCTACTAAGCAACGGGTGAACTTCGCTTTTGTACGTGGAGCGACTGCCACCAAACCTTAACATCTCAAGTACTAGGCGAATTATGTAGAAGGATAGTTGTCAGACTTTTTAGGGCCACAACTACCCGTAACGATTCAATTGATAAAAACGTTCATATGGCAACCGGGACCGACGGAGTAACATACTTTCCGAGGTATACAATATGATGTACGGTTATCGGCCACGACCGGGGAGAGATGAGTCGCCAGGACCGATGACTTTACGTAACTACTCTCTTAGGCACGGGAGTTACATCCCAACTTACATACTCCAGTTATATAATTGAGTATTTCAGCATAATTAGAAAAACTCACACACTTAGGTCGGGAATCGAACACAAGACTTCTTGACCAACAGTCGCTTGCACTAACCGCTAGACCAGCAATAAAAACTAGAGCACCTCTTGATACCACTAATTGAAATAAAATATACACATATTACCTAGACACAATTTGAACCAATAAAGCGTATTAGGACTTTATATTGATTTCTTTATACCTACTATTATTCATTAAAAAGCTTATCTGAATACTTACTTATTGTTCTTGAAGCTTCCTGTGAGTCTGTTAGCTTAGAAATCACGTATGTTCTCTTTAAGCGTAGTGCAAATGAATCATTCAACTTATTGTATCTAGAGAGGAAATACAACAGTTCCTTAACATATTTTAACTTTATGATTTACATTCAATCTTAATGACTAATGTGAATACGTCAAAATGAAAATTTGCCTGTTAGCAAAAATTCTATATTTATTTATTTACTTACTTACAATATCCTTACAGACTAATCCAATACGATATTGTAGATACATTTTTCTTAAAAACGAATTACTTCAACCTAAGAGTAACAAAGTATCTTTAAATAGGTTGAACAAAACTTTGAACAAAAGTAGTGAACGTCTTTAGGTTGAGATGATGATGATAAATAGATGTTTAAATGTAGTAAATGTACTTCTACAAAAAATGAAAAACATTTAATTCCTTTTTTTGATTGATATTGAATTTGAAAATTGAAATTAACTCATATTGTAAGTAAACCTAGCAAAATAAAATGTATCTCCTTCCTCTCGTCCACTACTCTAGGATGATGAAAAGTTGTACGAACTAATATTATAAAAAAATACTGAGACACATATTTAAAGAAAATCATTTTTTTTTTAATCACGACAGGCATCGTTACCGTGGATCTTGTATGTTAAACAGCAGAGGAGATTCAGATTTTGAGAAGTCGTATAAAGTAATTAATCGGTCGTGGCAAAAGCTAATCATTGCTAACTATTAAAGAAGAATACCATTTGTAATGTCAATATAATGCCTTTGCCACTGTCTTTACCAATTTCTACACTCAATTTAACAGCAAACCTTTTTGTGGCACGCACTGTGGCTAAAAATAGTTGACGACGGTATCCCCATTGCTTCTCTAGAATGTAGTAAGAGACTTATAATAAGAATGAAATCATATAAATAGTCGATTTAGTTGCATAGATGTTTGTAGCTAGATCGAAGTAAAAAAAATCTAATCTGATTTTAAGTTCTGTTTAACAAATATTCAATCGAACCTTATATAGGAAGAAAAACAATAGTAAGGTGGCGAAGACAATTGCTACATTATTAACATACCCGTTGCTCACGACCTTAATTCTCAATACATCATATAGCACGTAATTATTTTCTAGTTTTGACTTGGACCAGCAGTAGAGATGAGATATATTCTAAATCCTAACTCTATTTTATTTTCTTTCAGATTCGGGCTAAGCCCTGCCGCCATCGCGGCACATCTAGTATTGGAACTTGTGATCGAAGTTCTGCAAAAGACCAAAGTGATCTGTGAAGTGTCTAAGTGATAACATGGCATTTATTGGATTAGCTGCCCTCGTGGCACTGGCCGCTATAGGTAAGATTTTTTTTCAATAAAAAGAAATGAATTACATCACTTTAGGTAATTACTGTTGTACTTGGTTAACCGAGGTGGGAGGCAAGTGTATCAATAACAAACTTTTACATTGTTTTGTTGACTGGCTACTGCTGTCGTTGGTCTAGCTGTTGACGTATGCGACTGCCGATCAAGAGGTCTCGGGTTCGAATCCCAGATCGGGCCAAAAGTGTTATTGAGTTTTTCACATTATATAAATACTAAATAACAGCTCGGAGTTTGCAAGTTGGGGTCTGAACCCCCGTACCTCGGAGAACACGTAAAGTTGTCGGTCCTGCTCCTGAACTGTCCCTGATCGTGTCGGTTAACCGTCCCATCGGATTATGAATGTGAGGGAACAGAGAGTGCACCTGTGTTTACGCACACACTTGTGCACTATAATATCTCCTGCGTAGTTGGCTGGTCTCCGTTGAGACTGACCGCCGCGCTGTGGCCTTAATCGGCTAGGCATCATCATAACTTTTACATCTAATTTTATTGTTGAGAACAAAAAGTCCTAATAGTAGGTATATAACGTACATTACATAACTACGCATACTACATAACATAAGGTTTGTGTTTTCTTGGTTATGTTCTTGACTTCGTATTTTTTATGTACTCAAAGAGTATAAATAACAGACCACTTATTAGAATACTGATACACATCCCTACCGGCTGAATTAACATTGAAGCTACTTGTAACATCTTGTTCTGTATAGTTATCAGTACCCGATTAGTTAGATAGATGTTTGTCAACTTCGCTGCCGTACAGGTCATAGCCTGATATAATGTAGCCTTTAACGGTACTGGCTATCTTATGCATAACATATTTCAAATTTCTAAACACTCTTGACGCTTTACTTAGAATACCACAATATTCATATTTATTTTAAGGTCTTTAAGTAGAACTCTTTTGTTCTAACACTTTTACATGTTTTTGGCCAATGGTACATCATTAGGGATTAGGGAGTAATGTTATATAACATTTTATATACATTTGAAACAAATCATTTAAAAGGAGAATATAAATCTTCTCAAAGGTCATGATACCCACTGGTCTTTGCTTCTACCAAATATTTACATTCAAATGTCCTAGGAATAAACAAGAATGTTAAAGTGTATATTTTCAAATTATTTGGTTTGTAATAATTTAAACAGTTAATCATATCCTCGACATAAACGACTCTGTATCCCCAATTATTATATTTTTGGGTATATCGTCGTCGCTCCCGCCCAAAGTAGGGTAGACGACAACGCTTCTGTGACGACACAGGTCGATACAGCAGACGGCCAATGAACTTATAATATTAGCAACGTAAAGTTTACTATTCGCATCTGTTTTCCGTTTCATACTTAGTAATGTTGTTTAACACGTGGTGCCCATAAGAATATCTGAGATTATGATCTCCTGATAGTGTATAAACTGCTATTTTCAGTATTCCAGTATCATCGGCATAATCTGTAGAACGATGTTGAAAAAGAGCATTTAACTACCTATTGATCTGTGTTCAGATGATTCATGCTAACAATTAAATAATTGCAATGACATACTTTTTATAATAGATTGAAGTAAACAATGGTAGCGTTATAGCCGTTCGTGTAGCGACGAGTACAGGTCGTGTGGGCGAGGCCGTCAGGTTTCATCGAAATGCTAGACTTTATACAAACACTGTAGAACATTGGCCTTTTGACGCTGCCAAAGGGAGGTCACGTTACGACCGTGACTTGGATAGACGACACTGCTATCTGTGAAATGCAAGATACAATTATTCTTTCCGAAATAAGAAGAAATAATAGATCTGGAAGCAAATTTAGGTATCATCAAGTATTATTGGAGTCAATTGACTGTTTTTTATTGATTACTAGCTACCCGCCCCGGCTTCAGACGGGTTCATTTCATTTCGGAAAATATGATATATCCTATCTTTCTCTGAGGTGTACTGCCGAATTTTTCTCCAAAGTCTTCAACGAATATCGTTATATTTTAGCCAATATAGTCATAAATTGAACAAATTATTTACGAAAAGCTTCCTCAAGTATCACTCTATCTATTAATAGAAACGGCTTAAAAATCTGTGCAATAGCTTTCGAGTTTTCGCGTACAGACAGACAGACGCGGCGGACGACTTTGTTTAATAATATTAGATTATATTATTTTGCTAAATGTTAAAGCTATTCTTACTAATTAAAACAAACTTAACGCAGTTAAGGAACATTAATACTGTTTTTAACGCTAGATATATTATTGAAGTAATGTAGTACCTACATATATTGATTTGAGATAAACTATGTAGGTACTGTCACAACTGCTATTATTTATTATGTGTTAATTTTAACAGTGTGGTCTAGAGTTGTTTATTGTATGGTATGAAGTCATTCACATTACGTACTATCTCGATAGGTATTAGTTTTGATCCCGTCTAAGAGAAATAAACCTTAGTCCTACTATTTTTTTTTGCCATCATCAAAAATGTTTGTAGTTTGTAATCAGCTTTGTTGACCGATATTTCTTCAATTAAGTATTACGAATAAGTAAATATATTACCCGCTCGCCTATCATTGTGCTTGCCATGTGGGTGTTTAACACTCAGGCAAAGTAAACTAAATGTACTAAGGCACTTGATTCTAACTTCAGTTGAATACAAAGTTAAATAAATACGGTTGCTGTTTTTTATTAAGTTCATAAAATATACATATTTATGTTTACCAAATAATGACAATCACAACATTATCTATTATTATATGAAGTTATATTTTCTTAAATGAATGAGTAATAATATGATCCGTTGCCTTAAGCCGTCAGATAAAAAAAAACATGACTGTGAGTCATATCGTGTGCGAAACTGACAAACCTTCAAAACGAATAAATTCCAATTGGCAAGGAATTTTATTCGTTATTACTTATTTAAAGTCACTGCTCCTAATGGTTTTAGTCTGATGCTTAAATGTTTTTCAAAAATTTGAGAAACTGTATATGTACATATATATATAATATATTTATTTATTTTGCTTACTCAAATCTGACAAACATTACACCAGAACACAAAAATATGACCACTTGTATCTGACGATTATAGGATGGTAAAAAAATAATTAAAAGCTTACGACATAATTCAGGGACAGTTGTGTTTTGGCTGCTAAATCACCTCTAATGTTCTTTTATTAGTAGTACCTGGATGCCCGAGCTTTGCTCAGTGTTTTTTTTTATTCTGATATTTGAATCTCAGAAACGGCTCCAACGATTTTCATGAATATATAGTATGCAGGGCAATGATATTAAAACTCAGTTCAAATAAAATTGATCTGAGATTTAAAACAATATCATTGGTTCGGGGGTTTCGGGTGCGATAAATCGATGTATCTAGGACTACTTATCCCGCCCACATGCCCACCACTGTAACTCCTGTACACCAGGATCAACAGCAATGACCCACGAACACACCGAGTTACGACACTCGGAAAGTTCCAGGAAAAAAATCTGTTCTAATATATTCGATAAATATAAAAATTCTTTCTAAAACCAATCCCAAATAACAAGGAAGGAAAGGAAGGAAGGTTTTGTTTGGTGCAAAAGACAAGCGATTACGTAAACCCCAAAGAAATGCTAAGTTCAAACATCTATTAGCCAGACTCTCAAGCCCCGCTCTAGTATCAGATTCCACCAGTAATAAACCGTCGTCCGCATACGCGTTTAGGATACATCCGGGTGGTACAACTGGTAACAACAATTTAGTTGTGCCTTATCTAGGACTAGCCGACCCACGCCACCTCGTTTGCGTCTCCTATTGCCCATAGTATGAAAATTTTCCCCCGTTTTTCAACATTGTCCATTGGTGCTCCGCTCCTATTGGCCTTGGCGTGATGATATAGACTACGCATTAGAACTAGACAAATGAGGTGTCGTTAGAAGTGTCTTGATCGTCCGCTGGTTATCTATACAAATAAATAAAATTGGAGTGTCTGTTTGTAATATTAAAATAACAGCTTTTTATTAAAGGTATATGTATGTACACATGGTACATATACCAAAAAAGTAGTTAATAAAATGTTTGTCTGTCTGTCTGTCTGCTTGTTTGTTCCGGGTAATTTCTGGAATGGCTGGACGGATTTTGACGGGACTTACACTGGCAGGTAGCTGATGATCCAGGGAGTTACTTAGGCTACTTTTTTTAGACTAACTTTGTCCCGCGGTACGACGATAACCGCGGGTAACACCGCCGGGTTCAGCTAGTTGTTAATATATTAGACCAAAACTTTATTTCTAGGTACAGGTCCATGTTCAACATTGAACTATTGTTAAAGGCTGTTGATGACATGATGATGAATATTTAAACCGCAAAGAGCAAAACTTAAATACCTAGATTAAAAAAAAAAAAACTAGACCACTCAGATCAAATAAAAAAAGACCACAAAAACAGTGGTGACTAAATATTGTGTATGAATATGTTGAGCAAGTAACGAGGTTAAACTACATACAGCCATACATGTTTTTGTTATTAATTAGGGTACGTACGCTTTAATAGCTCGTGAACAAACTGGCGTTTAAATGTCCTTAACATAATTTAGCGTTTGAGTTTAAAACATTTTCTAAACAAAGAAAATGCACGCTTCGTAATCAGTAGTGAGTGTAGCGACAAATTTTTAACAGTTTCCACAGAATATGGAGAGTTGTGTTATAACTTATAACTTGTCTGTTTGGAAATAAATTGATATCTCTCTAGGTAAGGATTAAACATGTTATCATTTTTCTGACTAAATTGGTAGATAGAGAAAGTTCTCAACCCGTTTTTTTATGTATGTCACCTAAGAAAATTATTTTTACTTTGGTAAGTGGATAAAAAGAAACACAAACACCCTTAGGGATGGAAAATTAAAGAATGATAAATGCATTATTATTTTAAAGTTATTCATTTAAAGACATTGATATGGCTTCAATGCGCGTAGTAGCTTATAACCTACACACTTATTTGATAAAGGACCACATTCCTGCAGGGCTATTATCTATGCTTATATTGTGCAACTGAACTAATAAAGTGACAGCGAACGTCGCAGCTGCATTGTCGTAGCATAATCACAACATACTCGTAGATCCGCAATGGTTTCATAACACATAAACATTACCTACGGTGCACAACTTTTAACTTATATCGTTTAATATACTCTTGAGTTTTGACAGTCCAAACTCAAGATACGGCTGTTTATGGAATAGAGGGCAAACGAGCAGACATATACCTGATGGTAAACAATTACCACCGCCCATGGACACCCGCAACTTCTTTGGGGAATGGGGGAGGGTTTGGGTATGGGCCTCCGGCATCTTCACTCACTCGGGGAAACACAGCGCAAGTTCTATTTCACATCGGTCTTCTGAGGCCGTGGTATCACTCCGGTAGGGCCACCACGCTTCGGTATGAATGGGTCTTCATGCCGAAGTGTGGCTCTCCCACGGTTTACCAATATCTTAAGAATGGACTGTCAAAACCAGATTACTGGTGATGGTGAGGTGTGTTATTATGACCTGAATGCAGATCTTCTTAATAAACTAGACCGCCTTCTTAATAATTGCATTCGATTCATTTTCAATCTTCGCAAGTATGATAATGTGTCTGCTTTTCGTTCCCAATGGTAATGACTCCTAATTCGTCAGCGCTGCAGTTTGCGAGCGCTGACTACTCTTTTTTCGTTCCTCAACTCTTCATCGTTACCCAAATACCTGGTACCACACTTCCGTCTCTTTGGTTCTAAACACGACCGAAACCTTCGGTCTACAAATAATCTGCTTCTTCTATGTCCTCCTCACACCTCCAACTTCCTCCATTCTTCCTTCTACGTGCAGTCCGTCCTTCTCTGAAATGCACTCCCTACCGAGATTAGGATGTCCACAAACCGCCTTACATTCAAATTAAAGGTACGCGAACTTTTTCCGAATGAGTTGGCAATACAGTCACAACCCTAATATCGGACTGTGTACTAGTATAATATTAAATGTAGGTATGTATGGGTATGATAATATGTATTTAATATTGTTAATTTGTGTAATAGTTATTTACGTTAATTGTATTTGATGTAGGTTAAATGTTATTTGAAAAATCATAATCTATCATGAAAAACTCTATCTTTGCACCCACTGCATCTTATTTCTACATCACCTGAAGGTCGACTGGGAGAGAATGCCTCATGGCATTAAGTCCGCTTTTTGTACAATAAGTGCAACAAGTTTAAATAATGTCTTTGTCGTGGTACAACTGTGCGTAGTTCAATACTAGCTGAACCGACGAGGGGTGAGTCGTGGACAAGAAAAACTCTTTTTTTCTCCTATACAAACCTTGTCATAACAATAACGAACACGTGGATCCAATCCAATTTTGTGTAGTCGATCGGAAGTTATGCGCTTACATTCCTTTCGGCGACTTATTTTTATTTATATAGAATTATAATCACAATAAGACAAAACAGTCCACACGTGGCCGTTTAATTCCACACCAGGTAATGTCTGGGCTGTACCAAAGTTTTGATGATCTCTCTTATATTTTAATACTCACCTAAATTGAATACATACCTACATAGATATTATAGATAAGTTACATCCAGAAAAAATACAAGTAAAAAATTTTAACAAAAATAAAACCGACTTCAATATCATGGTACCATCTTTGGGATATCTCCTTTCCATTAAAAAATAATCAAAATCGGTTCATAAACGATGAAGTCGGTTAAAAAATAATTGTGCTCATTACACGTGCATTATACTACTACTAAAACTGAAGCAATTGCCATATAATTTTTAAATGGTGCAAAATGTTAGTTTTCTACATTTCTTCTATAGGTATGTATTTAAAAATTCGACATTTACCTATTTTAAAGCTTTCTTAAAAAATATAGATAACATCTAAAAAATACCCAAAGTTCACAAAATTAAAATGTAAAAAGAGGCGTGTAGAGCTTTAAGTTGTGAGTGATGTTGCAACACGTTATGAAATACGAGATAAGGATAGATGATGATAATAAAACGTGTATGCAAGTAGAATGTAGATACAGTGGGGGCAGACAACTTGGAATTTTTCCGGGGCAATGGCCAGAGTTAAATATTCATAACACCAAACGATATTCATTGTTTGTTTATGTTATATTTTGTTTGGCATTTACGCACCGTTCTGCTGTAAGTAGTGCGTAACGAACTCTGGGATTATTCGTTTTCAATCTCTTGTTTATATGCAGAACCACGACTATAAATATACTGGACCAGATGTTCGGCTTAATTTCGTGCAATATTTTAATGTACTCTAATTCTTAACTTAGATAACTACCAATACCTTTGTTAAAAGCTTTTGACTTTGGCAAAATGGGTCAAAGTTTGCAAAAGTCAAAAAGCTTTTACTGAATATTTCAAATGCAAAAGTAAACCGTCAGTCGTGAGATTAATTACTAAGACCAGTTCTATTCCAGTTGAGTGGTACTAGTTCATAACAATATGAATTAGTATGTTTAGATAATAAAAGTGTGCCTATGTAATGGCTTGTGAATCGAATGTTAATTGAGACTATTTTCATAATAAAAGGAGTTGTCATGCACTCTGTTAGCACATGAAGCGAATTTACATGAACCGTTGATTGTTTTCTAAATTAGGAATTCAATTCAAAGCCAGTAGACGCGTGACAACCGTTTTGTTTTTGAAATTCTGTACGCGAACTACGTGTAATATTCCAACTATCACTGGACAGGACGAAGTTGAGATAACTCACCTCTGATGGGACATTGGTAGAGTTTGTACATATGTAACTGTGGTGGTCAAATTATGTACAAATTCAGAATCTAAATGTATATAAATATTTTTTTTGATAAGTGCTCGCTTTAATAATTTAAAAAATAAGTACAAACTTTAATACACTTACGTTAGTTTTCACGTCAGTTATGTTCTTATTTCTCATTATTGCAAGCACAATGTACCTTATTCGTATTAAAATAAAAATATCTTTATAATTTAATTGTAACATAATTAAAACAACCAATTTAATTGAGAACAATTTTAAAGCAGTAACAAATTGTAGATTTTAAACAAGCAGTTTTTAAAAGGGGCTTGCCCCTGTACTAACTTACAGCAAAATTGTTCTAATGTTGAACTAACTTTTAACTAATGTTATATTATTAAATGGCGAGGGCATGTTAATGACTTTTAACGTACATTTTCACAATAGTTGGACCAAAGGCCACAAATATTGAAAATATGAGTGATTGTTTCCATGTGAAAGATCTAGCCGACTTGAGCGATATCGGCCGTATAATTCCTATGATCATTGTCATCAAACGTACTCGAACAGTGGCAATGAGCAGTAAATATTAAAGGAAAGAATAGGAAGTTGTTTTTAAAAATTTATATATATGGACGATTGGAAAAAAAATTGTCATGAAATGTTTATTTTTGTCCAGTAAATCCATCCATACAAATAAATAAAATTGGAGTGTCTGTTTGTAATATTTAAATAACCGCTGTTTACTAAATGCATATAATATGTATGTATACACGGTAAATATACAAAAATATATTTAAAAAAATTTTGTCTGTCTGTCTGTCTGTTTATTCCGGGTAATCTCTGGATCGGTTGAACCGATTTTGACGGGACCTTCAGTGGCAGGTAGCTGATGATCCAGGGAGTAACTTAGTACTAAGCTACTTTTTTTAGATTAACTTTGTCCCGCGGAGTTACTCGCGGTACGACGATAACCACAGGTAACAGGTTCAGCTAGTAAATAATATAGTTTGTAAACTGGCTTTTGTCTTGAGATTTTTCAAGGATTACGCTTCCAAGGTGCAAGCTCACCATCATAGTCGTCCTTATGCAATTTTGAGTGCACACTAAGTCCAGTATCACTGTATCACTGATTTCTTCAAAAGATTTTTGTGAATAAGTACATGAAATTGCGTACATACTTACTAACCTCCTACATACATTATTCTATAAAATGGCCTCCTTGGTAGTTCCCTATCTATTGTTCTAAAATCATAGAAGGTATCAATAGTTCAACGACCAGTGACACGATCCTCAAGGAAGTCACGAAAGTACATAATTGATTTCTGACTAAGGCCATAGTGTAATTTATTTTATAAAAGCAATAAAGAGCAATAGATTTTATAATGAACGTTACTAAGTAAATAAAAATTTTGGATAGTTCGTTGTCTAAAAGTGACCCTATATGAAAGTAAAACCCTCAGATCATACAACCAAATATTTGTTTAACCTACTATAGATATTTCAAAAGTTTACCTCTCCGGTTATGTGTAGGACTCAATTTTATCTTCTGGATAGCACTATCAAAATGGACCTCATTTTACCCAAAGTTTTATCTTTAAGCTAGCCGACCCACGCAACCTCGTTTTGCCGTAGCATGATAATTTTCCCCCGTTTTTGTAACATTCTTCATTGGTGCTCCGCTCCTATAGGTCTTAACATGATGATATATATCCTAAAGCCTTTCTCGATAAATAGGCACACTAACACTAAAATATTTTTTCAAATCGGACCATGCGATTAGCGCGTTCAAACAAACAAACTCTTCATCTTTATAATATTCGTATAGATTTTTGTCGGTGGTGATTTGTTTTGTTAAAGGATAAAGAAATGTATGAAATGGCAACAGAGTTTAACGATATAACGGTAACAAGTTATTTAAATAATCTCTGCCTATCCACCGATCTCTATACCATAATAAATATCTTTATGCACAAAGGTTCAAAACGGCGAAAAGTGGAACTTTGTAATTTGTCCTCATTACTTCCACTGTGCCGTCACAATTGCTAATTGTACCTACATTATAATTTAGCATTATTTTACCTACTAGACTAGAAAGGCAAAAAATGATTGTTTAGATAGATAGATATATGTGGTTGTACAGCATGTGAATGTACAAAACGGATCAGACCCATTTAAGAATGATGTTTATTGATTAGCGTTACGCATTATCCAAAGATAACGTTTGATATGATAACATTGACATTGACTTCATTAAAGACTAAAAAAGTGAGAGAGAGCGATAGGTACTTAAATATAGTTATATATTTATCTCTGCACCAAACAGATATGTACCTACTATAAAAAAATCAATATCTTGTACCTACCGTATCATATTTCTACATCACCTGAAGTTCGACTGGAAAGGAGTGCTTTATATCATTAAGTCCACCTTTGTACAACATGCAATACGTACAAAATATATAAAGAATAGCTAGCTATTTATTTTATACTTTAAAAAGTTTAAGTCATATAAAACTCAAGCTATAGGTACATCATAACTTGCTAGGTACAACCTAGTGTGAAAATAAATTAAATAAGTAGTTTTAACCATTTTAAATATACTTAAACGTATTAGTTGTCAGAAAATTAGTGAAAGTGACGTCTATTGTAAAATAAATATCCATAGGTACTAACTAAGGCAAACCTACTGTCCTAACTTACCGTTATCATCGATCATACCTTATTCTTAAAATTGATAACGCTTCTATCTCGGCTATATGTTTATATTGTTTTGTAATTATTTGTATGTATTAGTATTTGTTAAAATTAAAATAGAAGTTTAGATAGTACTATCATAGATAGAAGCTACAACGTAGTTATTACAAGATAATTAATAGTTAGGTATATTGGAAGCAGTGTCTATTATTTTAGTATAAATCGTTTCAAGTGGTGTGATAAATCTTAGTTGAATCAGCTTCCTGCGTTCAGGTTGAGATGTAAAGTACATCTGTCGCAGCAACGACCAATCAGAAGCGTGCGTGCACGCACATCTGTCGAGGGTACAGCGCGCAGGCAACACTCCCTCGCGTTTTTGTTCGCTTTGTTGCTATTTTTTATATGTGTTAACGTGGACCTGTAATTGGGCATTCAAAATTCATTCTTTTATTCAAATCCGAGCCGATTCATGTAAATAATTTTGAAGTTAGTAAGAGTATTTTAAATCTGACTAGCTAACCCAGCGAATTTCGTTCCGCCATATTTACATATCTGTCTCAGCTTCCCGTCGCGGACAAAAAAAAAGACTTTTCCCGTTTACTTTTAATTTTTTTTTACACAAACCTTGTCCTTGCTATAATAAATACATAAAAAAAGAATTATTTAATTTATTGCAGCCGATCGGAAGTTATGCGTATATATTATTTTTTATATGTAAATTCACAAGATTATCTATTTTACGTTTTGTATATTCTAAAGAAGTATATATATAATAATAGGGTCTACTTATTCCAAAACTGTTGGAGCCGAAATTGTCTAAGAGAGAATCAGAGAGATATTTAAACTTTAACTGCCGCGTGTATTAGACTACGTCGTTTGTCGAAGCGTATGTTTCACTAATGAGGTCAGTAATTAACATGAAATAAGTACCATAGCCGTACACTTCATCATCTCAGACGAACGAAGCGAACATGGCAAGAGAGCGTACGTCACTTGAACTGGATCATTTGTCCAGCCCTTGTATAAACTAGGTCGAGAATGTTGAGAATCTGAAACTAGTGCACATAGGCGTGTATAAGTGTAATATTTAAGTAGGTATTACTTTTTACTTCACTAGTGGTACTAGAATCACAGAGATAATTCGAAAACCTTCAGTTACTAATTACAGTGTCGACTTTGTGATCTGCCCCCCCCAGCCAAGTTGCAAGCGTTCTTCGTTCTGCAATCGTTAACGCCTAAATTCTCGTGTGTCATTGGCTAATACTTTGTCTAAGATTAGCCAATGACACACGAGAATGTAGGCGTTAACGATTGAAGAACGCAGAACGCTTGCAACTTGGCTAGGGGGGCTGATAGTTTTCGACAGAGACGGAACAATAACGGACAAAGATTGACATATGAAAAATCTGAATTTAAACTGAATTCAAACCGAAGATATTCAATGAATTTATTATAATTATTATTAGTTGAACACAAATTTAAACAATACATTACTCGGTGCACTAAGCCACAAACCCATCTAATAAGCCTCTCTCCAAGCTGTTTATATATTATTACTAGCCGACCCACGCAACCTCGTTTGCGCCTTATATTGCCCGTAGCGTGAAAATTTTCACCGTTTTTGAAATATTCTTCATTATTGCTCCGCTCCTATTAGTAGTAGCGTGATGATCTATACCCTATAGCCTTCCTCGATAAATGGACTATCCAACACCGAAAGAATTTTTCAAATCGGACCAGCAGTTCCTGAGATTAGCGTGTTCAAACAAACAAACAAACTCTTCAGTTTTATATATTAGTATAAATATTTCTACACCACTGAACTCTGAAATGTCACTGTCTCACACCAGTTAAAAGATCTGAGGTCAGCATTATTTTCTGAGTATTAGGAGTAGTTGATATTGTCTACAGACTACAGTATCATCTACTCACTGTATTACATTTCAAATGTATTATACCACATTTTTATGTACTTTCCGATTTATGTACTTTCTGATTTATGTTTTTCGATACACTATATATATGACGGATTAAGAATACGAAGTGTCAACACCCGTACTTATCACGTGGATTCTAAGGGAGCAAACTAAGCACGAAAACACCACTGCTAAGAGAAGGAAAAGTTGAAACAAATCCTATACCCAACCCGTCTAGCCAGCGGGGTATGGTAGACCAAAAACTCCTGTCTAAGGAGAAGCCTATGTCCAGCAGTGGATTGCTTAAGGCTATTGATGATGCTGATGATACACTAGATATAATCTATATATATAAAAAAGAACGGTGACTGACATACCCAGAAATAAACGCATAGCTCAAACCGCTGAATCTATAATCCTAAAATTTTGCATGTAGGTTCTTTATAGAATATATGTGAGCACTAAGAAAGGGATTTTTGAAATTCCATACCTAAGGGGGTAAATCAGGGGTTGAAAGTCTGCGTGAGTGAAGTCGCGTGCAAAAGCTAGTACACTATAAAATATTTTATACTACTACGTCACAATAACAGCATAATCACAATATATATATAGGTCTACTAGCTGTCCCGGCAAACGTTGTGCCATAACTACTAATAAATTAAAAATTAATTAAAAAAACATTGTCCAGGGACAAAATTGTAAATCTAAACCATTCCCAGATCCCCTTGAACACACACAAAAAATTTCATCAAAATCAGTCCAGTCGTTTGAGAGTAGTTCAGTGACATACACACTCACAGAAGAACTATATATATATATATATATATATATATTGTCCTCTACTCGGCACTATTTCTAAGATAGTATCCAGTGTATCGTCTTATACACGCAATATAAGTATTATACGCCTTGCGACGCTGTCCTTAAGTCTACGGCAAATACTCTAGCTCGTCACCGATTTACACGGCAATTGCAGCTCTAATAACGGTCAACTTTATCATACTTGATGATGCTTTGTTGATCAATATACACAACGTTTTGATCAACATATGCCGCGTATACTAGCATTTTAAAACGTTGTAGGAAGGGACGGGTATATTATTGTTATAATAAAGTTCCTAAAGTAATGTGCGATAGCTCATTCGATTCGTAATGAGTGTCATGACGTCTAGAAAAATGTTTTTAAGGATTAATTATCGCATAAAAAATTACAATTGTTTTTAACAAAATAAGAAAAGGAAAGCAAGGTATTTAGTTTTTCGTTAAAAACTTCTAAAATACTAATATTTAAGGAATTGTTGAAACTAGATACTGAAAAACAAGGAAATTTCCAATGAACAAGTCCTAACTATATCACCTATTTTTTTTTGTAGTGTTAAATTACAATCAAAAAAATTTAATAAATTATAGTGTAATCTAGACACTTGATCGAAAAGTACCATGGAGAAAACATTTCTGTTGATTTTTCAGAAAGTTACACCATAGTCACTATATGTATAACAATCTAACAGTTACTGTATTTATAATTTATACATACACAATACATATTTTTTTAAACTAACAGAAAATGAAATTAAAAAAAAAAGATTTTTTTAGTAATATCTTATCACTGCTGTTTTTAACCGACTTCTAAAAAGGAGGAGGTTCTATGTTCCATTGTATGTACTTTATGTTTATGTGTGTTCACCGAAAATGATTTTTGTGTTCGAAAGGGTATGCTCATTTTTTGTAGGCACGTACTATGTTTTTAGTATATTTTCTATAGTTACACCGATATTTGCGTTTGATAATCATCATTTCATGATGATGAGCTGATGATGTAAGGTACAACTCCTTAACGGTTAGGAGTTGGAGGATAAATCTTTAAATATCGTATGTATGCATGTTACCTTTAGTCGTATTCTTTCAATTATTTAGATAAGGTGATGATGGAAGGTATAACTCCTCAACGGTTAGGAGTTGGAGGATAATCCTTCGATTTCATATGCATCTATAGACCTTTAGTTGTGTAGTTTCAAGTAATTTAGGTGAACTGATGGTAGAAGGTTAAACTCTTCAACAGTTAGGGATTAGAGGATGATTTTAATACTACACGTACGTGTAGACCTTAATTTGTATTCTTTTGCATTTAGAGGCTGATTCTATAAATACCACATATAGAAATAGGAATTTTGGAATTTCTACTCCTAAGAGGGTGAAATAGGGTTTGAAAATTTGTACGAAAGTTCGTAATTTTTTAAGTTAGAAACATGAATCTTTATTTTTGAGCTACTGATTAAAAATGATTAGATACGTATTTAAGCGTATTCTGCCCCAAATGGGGTGAAATAGGGGTTGAAAGTTTGTATGAAAGTCCGTCATTTTAAGTTAGGAACATGAAACTTTATCTTTAGGCTACTGATTAAAAATAAGTTAAAACGTATTTAAGAGTTGCCGGAGATTCTACCCCTAAGGGGTGTAATAGGGGTTCACATTTCGTATATAGACTCTCGAAGTCTCGAAGTAGACTTTTGATTACAAATAAATGAATACTTATATCACAGCATTTATGGGAATGAGCATGATGGGAATTCTACTCCTAAAGGGGTATGATAAAGGTCGAAAGTTTGTGTGAAAGTAATTTTTTTAAGGTATACAAATGAAACTTTATTTCCTAGACCAACAAAACAGTTAAAAAAACTTTTTCAAGTAGATAATTTTAGGAGGGTTTACAAGGCGAAAGTGGTTCGAAATATTCATTCTGATTGGGATTTTTTTTAAACGTGTCAAAAAAAAATCCCATTCAGAATGAATATTGAAATTTTGCTCTGACTACTTCGTGTATACCACGCCGTTGTAAAATATTAGTTCCCGTGGCATATGTTAATCAAACGTTGTGTATATTAATCAACAAAGTATCATCAAGTATGAAAAAAGTGATCAACAAAGTATCATATATGAAAAAGATGACGGTTATTAGAGCTGCAATTGCCGAGTCAATGGAGCTAGAGATTTTGCCGTAGACTTAAGCACAGCGTTGCAAGCCGAATAATACAATATTGCGCCTTTAAGACGATACACTGGACACTTTCTTAGAAATAGTAGCAAAAAGGTGGATCAACAATTATTGCATATCTCGGTCTGATCAACAATTGGGGAGTAGAGGACAATATATTTTATATATATATAAATTTTCAAACCCTGTTTCACCCCCTTAGAGATAGAATATTCAAAAACGCTTAAATATGTAACCAATAATTTTTAATCAGTAGCCGTGAAATAAAGTTTCTCCTTTCTAACTCAAATAAGGACGTACTTTGATACAAACTTTCAACCCCTATTTCACGCCCTTGGGGGTAGAATATCCAGAAACACTTAAATACGCGTCTAGTCATTTAATCAGTAGCCCGAAGATAAAGTTTCATATTCTAACTTAAAAAATGACAAACTTCCATACAATCTTTAAACCCCTATCTCACCCCCTTAGAGGTAGAATATCCGGAAACGCTTAAATAAGTATCTAGTCATTTTTAATCAGTAGCCCAAAGATAAAGTTTCATGTTTTAACTTAAAAAATGACAATCTTCCATGCAATCTTTAAACCCCTAACTCAACCCCTTAGGGGTAGAATAGCCAGAAACGCTTAAATACTCTCTAGTCATTTTTAATCAGTAGCCCAAAGATAAAGTTTCATGTTCGAACTTAAAAAATGACAAACTTCCACACAATCTTTAAACCCCTATCTCACCCCCTTAGGGGTAGAATATTCAGAAACGCTTAAATACGTATCTAGTCGTTTTTAATCAGTAGCCCAAAGATAAAGTTTTATGTTCTAACTTTAAAAAAATTACAAACTTTCATACAATCTTTAAACCCCTATTTTACCCCCTTAGGGGTAGACAATCCAGCAAGGCTTAAATACGTAACATTTTTTTTACTTTTGGTAAAGTTAAATAGTACCTAACTATATCTGATTACGTACCTTTTTTTGTTTGAAGGCTCCAGGTCATAATACGTTACGCATTAATTCGTTAATTAATTGTGAAGCAAAGTGGAAACAGTCTGCCATAGAAAAGACCCAATCGTGGAGAAGGTGGCCTCTGATTGGTCCATTTGAATCGGATCAACAATAGCTGGTGTGGATTTGTATAAAAAAGATGTAAATAGTTCGTAATTCTGCCAGCAGAGGGGTTGCAATTGTTGATCCAGAGCGGAGCCACATTAGTACGCCGGAATACACATTAGATCAACAAAATCTGTTGCTGATCAACAATCGCCAACAGATCAACAATTAACTGACGCCACGTCGCGTCAGATCAACAAGGGCCGAAAAGAGATATCTATATATATATATATATATATATATATATATAAAGATATCTATATCTATCTATACTTACTAATATTATAAACGAGAAAATTTGTAAGTATGGATGTTACTCTTTCACGCAAATACTACAGAACGCATTTGGATGAAACTTTACAGTAATTTAGCTTATACATCAGAATAACAGATAGGCTACTATTTGTCGCGATAACCGACATATACGCGGGAAGAGCCGCGGGCAACAACTAGTATATAATATAAGAATCTTATTACATTTATTTTTGTTTTGTCTTGACTTGTTTACTTTAAAAGGAGTAATACTGGTACAGTCTTTCTGTTATAAATCTTCTTGATAATGATATTAATTATCCGCATACAATAAGTGAACATTACCAATAGCTCATTTAGATTCGAAGGCTGTATACTGCCTTGTTTATTATTAACATCGACACGGCTGACAAGAATCGTATTAAAGTAGAATAAAGTATAGACACAATTATTGAATTTTTTTAAAACGTGAATTATCAGAGAATATGAGCAATAAATTACGGGCACTCAAACGTTATGGTATAATTTTTGACTTAACATTTTTCAAAAGCACTTAAGTATCTTGCCAAATCATCTAATAACTGCTTGCGGCTTTCGGAATAGAATGACTTAGTTGATATAATAGATATCCATTAATAATTAATACAAATAAATAAAATTGCAGTGTCTGTTTGTAATATTAAAATAACCGCTTTTTACTTAATGCATATGTACATATAGCAAAATATAGTTAAAAATTTTTTGTCTGTCTGTCTGCTTGTTCCGGGTAATCTCTGGAACGGTTGGACCGATTTTGACGAGACTTTCACTGCCAGGTAGCTGATGATCCAGGGAGTAACTTAGGCTACTTTTTTTTAGACTAGCTTTGTAACACGTTGCTCGCGGTACGACAATAACCGCGGGTAACACCGCGGGGTTAAGCTAGTATTAACTATAATTTCAACTTTGTTCCAAATCTATTGGATTTTTTTATGTATGGCCAAAATGACTCTACTGTGCCTGATGGAAAGCATAAGTAGAATTCAAGAGTGGTGGTCACCATAATCATTGCCAATGCAGACAATGCAGCATGGTGACCCACACCATGGCGGCCTAGTGATGCTTCTGCATAATTATGCCTCCGGTCTCGCACTCACCAACGAAACACGACAGCACGAACATGTGTCATTTTACGTCGATCTTCTGTGCGAGGATAGTACCGCCCCGGTCGAGCCGGCCCGTTCGTGCTGAAATCAGCGTGGCTCTACTACCTTGACGACTTATTTATAATTTGTTTATTTTTTTCTATGCAAATGGTATGTTAGTACACAATTAGTTACGAAAAATTACAATTACCTTACATTAATAGAACCTAATCGTTAATCGTCAAAACCTTTTACTGGATTTCGTCTATTTTGCCGATAGACCTATTGGGGGAGATCTATTTAATGTTTTACCATTTTGATTCCCAAGGGGATTTATTTGGAAGTTTTTGCAAGCACAACGTTCACTACGGCTCGCCTGCTTAAACCCTCTAGGGAATTTATTCAATCATGCATTTTAGGTGAGAAATAATCTTATGTGTCGAATCGAAGAGTGAATGTATGTTTAATATTGAAGCATCTTTCAACAACTGAAACTTTTTCCAGGGTCAGTGCTATGCGAGGACGAAACTATAGGACCGATTTTTATGAAGGAACCCCCGAACCGAATAGACTTCAGTAATACGACCGGTGCGACTGTCGAATGCGCTGCCCGAGGATCCCCGACCCCTGACATTATTTGGGTGCGAGCTGATGGATCTGCCGTTGGAGATGTACCCGGTTTGCGTCAGGTATGGAAAGGTTTTATCATATTTTTATGTACTTCTCTTCAATGCTATTCTATAAGTATGTCAGTGCAACATTGTATCACATGGTCGCATTTAAATACTTTCATTTTTATTTTGACTGTCTTTTTATGGTTTTGCTACGTAATTTTGGATGGATTGCTAAGAATATACCATCACACAGTCGGGAAAAAATATTATTACAATATAAGTACTTTGTTACTTTCTCAAAACAGAATTTTGCATGCACAGAGTGTCATGAGTCTTCATCTCTGTCTTTCATGCTAGCCATGTAATTTTTATACAATTTATACATATGTTACTTACACCCACATAGCGACGGTATTTTTTCTATAACTCTGTAGTTTTATAACGACTAAGAGAGTCTTAAATGTGTAAATAGAGTTCGGTATCAAAAAATTAAGTGTAGTAGCAGTAAATTTTGATAGCACAAGTATCAAAATTTACTGCTACTACACTGAGCTTCCATTAAAACTTTGATTAGCAGCTTAAACTAAGACCATTATCTTCAATGAAATATAATGATAATAATTTATTTTTGTTTATTTTAGGTTCAGGCCAATGGAAACCTTCTTTTCCCACCTTTCCGAGCGGAGGATTACCGTCAAGAAGTTCACGCTCAAGTATACGCATGTCTCGCACGCAACTCAGTTGGCACCATTCATTCCCGGGATGTTAATGTACGCGCCGGTAAGCAACATTTACATACACAAATTCCAAGAAATATTGCTAAGCTTTTGTTCTCTTAACGCGTGACACGAAATTGCCATTAAAGTATTTAAGTTTTAACAGTACAACCTGGCTAAGGGACAAATACTTCAGAAACACTTATTACTCAACTTGAGCATAACTTGTAGCTATAAGAAAGTTATACGATTATATTACAACAACAAAAACAAGAATCATTTACATTCGTCATAGAAAGCTATAAAGCTCCATCTTGACAGATTTATAAATAATGCTCAATGTTTTACACGACAAAAGCACACATAATTATGTCGTGTAACACTCTAATATTTCTAGTTATGTCCAAATGCCTTTTATTTGTTGACTTATCACCCCTTTCATATTGTATTTGATAGTCGACTGATCGTTCCAAATGATAAATGTGCGTTTTATTGTATTATAATTTGAATAGATAATTAGATTGATACTTGAAAAATGGAGTGATATTGTTTGTTTTATAGATTGTTGTATTTATTCTGTGTTGTTTACTAATAAATAGCAGTAGTCTAGTTGCCAAAATATAATTATAAGATAACGTAATTCAATGTGGGTTTTTCACTATTCTTTCTAATAAAATATAAACTTCAATTTAATTTCTCACTAAATATAAATGGCTGATTGGTCATCATAGGGCGCTGCCCTTTATGACACGAGGTCAAACACGGTCAATTAAATAATCAACCAATGAATACATCGAATTGAATGTTAGGGTGCTAGCGGTACTCGGCACAGATATTTATATAAGACGAAATGAAGTAGGAGATGAAAGTTGTAACATTAACACATTAATTGTCCTCACAATGTTCAAAATTCTACATTAAAATGGTGGTCACATTAGTCACAATGAGTAAACTTAACTCAAGCTTGGCGCTACATAATGACCTAATGCACACATCGAATGCTTACATTTGTATTACTTACCACTTTGTTAGCATATTGAATAGTGCAAGTAGTTGCTTGTACTTTTTATAACTTAATGTTAACAAACATGCGGTCATATTCAGATCAGAACACGTGACAGGCACTGTGTAGACCTTGTTTCTATGATCTGTGGTAAATACTTAATATAGAGCCAAAATGCATTCTTGTTTGAAAATGGTAAAGTATGTATACAGCGTTCCAGATGCGAAATGGTCTTACGCACCACGATACGCACGCCAACGTAACAGTTGTGTTTTATTTGTGCACACCAATATAAAACAAATGTGCATAGTTTTACTCTCTTATTTCTTTTTAACACAACAAATTGAGAGAATCTCATTGTGTTCTCACTATTAATATTTCAATCACGACTTTCGTCCTTTTATAGTCGCGTATGTACATGGCCTATCTATAAACCTTTTTACTTTATAATAATGCATCAAATACATAGATACATACATATTAAAGTGATAAAACCCACATGTGAATAATGAAAAAAAATGTTTATTCACATTGCGTGGATTTCGTAAGAACAGACTAAAGGGAGCAAACCACGCAGGACTGCAAACCAGCGTGGTAGATATATTTAATGAGAGAATTTAATATTGTATTAAATAATCGTGTATTTCAGGTATTATAATTCGAATGCCATTTGATAATGTGTTTTGTTTATAACGAAGTGGTTGCTCAGCATTACGACACTGACGTGAACAAGGAGTACGTCATTCTTGGGAACAGTATCGTGCTTAAGTGTCAGGTCCCCTCATTCGTAGCTGATTTTGTTGAAATTCTCTCTTGGCACACTGATGACAACGAAGATTTATTTCCTGGCCAGAACTATGGTTAATCTTTCACCATTCTTCTTCATTTTCGCCACATATCCCAGTTCCATTTTCCACATGAAAATACTATTTATTTACAATCAATCTCCACAGTGGTACAGCAGCAGTATGAATCTGAAGTAAATAATGAATATGTGATTCGTGGAAACTCTGCTATTCTCAAATGTTCCATTCCATCGTTTGTAGCAGATTTTGTGAATGTTGTATCCTGGCAGGACGAAGAAGGCAATTCATTTACACCCGACGATAATAAAGATGGAAATGGTATCATATAATTCCTATAAAAAACAATCTACCTCCTATGTTTCTACAATGTCCGTGTCCTTTCATCCTGTCTTCAAATGAATATCAACCGCATTACTTGCAGTTGTAACACAATACTACGAAGCTGAAGTAGTCTCAGAATACGTTATCCGAGGGAATACCGCCGTGCTTAAATGCAATATTCCTTCCTTTGTTGCCGATTTCGTGAAAGTGGAAGCTTGGGTTGACTCCGATGGTGGACAATATTTACAGACCGATGATATCGGTATATCATTCAATTATTATACAATATATCCTATATCCTTTACCTTTCAACTTTCTATGTATTCTTTCAGTTGTAAATCAATTCTATGAAGCAGAGATTCTAACAGAATATGTTATACGGGGAAACGCCGCTGTTTTAAAATGTTCTATACCATCTTTCGTCGCTGATTTTGTTAAAGTGGAAGCATGGATCGACGAGGAGGGAGCAGTTATTACTCATACTGAAAATCTTGGTATCAATGTCCTCTTAAACAAATTATACTTGCTTCCCGTGCTCAAAACAATTCCTTACACCTCGAACCATTCCAAGTTAATCTAATTGTTATTCTTCAGTCGTATCACAATATTACGTGACCGAAGCCGAAAATGAATACGTGATTAGAGGAAACGCAGCCATTGTCCACTGCAAGATTCCTTCTTTTGTTAGCGACTTCGTTTATATTGAAGCATGGGTAATGGATGACGGAGAAACTCTTACAGTAAACAGTACAAATGCAGACAAGGGTACTTTTCTAAAACATCAAAATCATTCCAAAGCTCCTGTCCATAACTTTTCCTCGTCTATTATTATTATCCATTAAATTATTACCTTTATGTAGTTGTATCACAGCCTTTCGAAGCCGAAGCCGACAACGAATACGTCATTAGAGGCAATGCGGCTATCATGAAATGTGAAGTACCAAGCTTTGTTTCTGATTTCGTTTATGTTGAAATGTGGATGGACAGCGAAGGAGGCACTTATTACCCCAATGCTGGCGAGGGTAAATTGTAACATAGAGAAAATAAAACTCCTCTTATCCTAACTTCCTGAATTATTGTTGTCACAGCTGTACTTCAAGTTTATGAAGCTAGAGTTAATGACGAATTCGTCTTAAGGGGGAACACAGCAATTATGAAATGCATCGTGCCATCTTTCGTCGGCGATTTTGTCAATGTTGTGGCCTGGATTATGGATAATGAAAGTGTTAGTGCCGATGAACACTCTTATAACATCGACGGTAATAGATTATCGTTATCGTTAAAATATATTTAGTCCTTACTCCTGGTCCCCTATAGTAAGTTTATATAAATACACTGTTAACCATACGATAGCAGCTGTGTGTTATAACTTCATGCAGATACTTAAATACTATGAGGTTATTTTGCGTCCGCAGTGGTTCGTCAGTCTTATGAGCCTAGGGTCACTGACGAAGATGTTCTGCGAGGTAACTCTGCCATTGTCAAGTGTGTCATTCCATCGTTTGTGGCTGACTACGTACATGTTGTGGATTGGGTGACGGACGAAGATAATTCACTCTCTACATTTTCGTTCAATGGATCCGAAGGCAATTACGGTAATCGAGAGCACTGCGAGGCCCCAATTGTCCCTATCCGCACTCCGCTGAATCCCCGTGTCTCACTCAATAAATATACAATTATATAGTTTATTGTTCTGTATTGCAATATTTCAGCTGTGAATCAATTCTACGAATCACAAGTTTACGACATATATGTAATTCGTGGTAATGCTGCAGTATTCAAGTGCCATATACCTTCGTTTGTATCTGATCATGTACAAGTTATCTCTTGGCATGACACTGACGACGGAGAATACGCACTGAATGAAAATTACGGTACTTTTCTCCTAGACTGACGATTCTCTACCCTTCTATCCTCTCCGTAACATTAAACTTTAGAGTTTAAGTTAATTGCGTCGTAAATCAGATCTTGAAAGTGACTATTGGCATTTTCAAATTCTAGTTGTGTCGCAGGCATACACCGTTCATTTGGTTGAAGAAAACGTCTTGCGTGGTAATTCGGCGATAGTAAAATGCTTGATTCCAAGCTTTGTAACGGAATATGTGTCGGTAGCATCCTGGATAATTTCTGAAGGCGAAGACGAAAACGAAATAACAATCAGTAATTCAGTCGATAAAGAGGGTACTTAGATGTCTAAATTATCAAATGTTTAACGACTTGATTCCTCCCCCTAGTCCTCCTGTACTCTGTATTCATACACATCCAAAATTACTATGTTCTTATTTTCAGTGGTTTCACAAATTTACACTGTTAATCTTTTGGAAGAGAGTGTATTGCGAGGAAACGCTGCTATTTTCAAATGTCACATTTCAACTTTTGTAACCGAGTATGTTAGTGTATCTTCTTGGATCATCTCAGAAGGAGATATCGATGAATTAGAAATAAAAGCTGAATCCAATGATCTGGGTACTCTGATATTTCATAGGTTTTGTTACAATTATTATTTTCCTTTTTTTCCTTTTCTTGTCCTGACTCCTTACAAACTATTTTGACTGTTCATGTATGTTTAGTTACTACTTTCAGTGGTTTCTCAAGCTTACACCATTAATTTGATGGAAGAGAATGTTCTGCGTGGAAATGCTGCTATCGTTAAGTGTCACATACCAAGTTTTGTAACCGAATATGTAACAGTATCATCTTGGATTATATTTGATGGAGATATCAACGAAAAAGAAATTCAACTTGATAAATCTTTTAGCTTAGGTACCTGGTACAATACCTTTATACAACATTAAAACATTCCTTGTCTTCCCTACCCCCGAAAAGACTAATGTTACTTAGTAACTAAACGACAATTAATATACTTTCAGTTGTTTCGCAATCTTATACTGTGAACTTATGGGAAGAGAATGTCTTACGCGGAAATGCCGCCATACTAAAATGTCACATTCCAAGTTTTGTCACCGAGTATGTCACGGTCACTTCCTGGATTATCTCCGAAGGGGACCGGGATGAAATGGAGATAAATTTAGATTCTGATTTTATTTTAGGTAACTTCTTTATAACCAGTGTTTGTAGGAATCGTACCTCCTAGATCCATATCCCTAACCCTTCAAAATAGGTGTAAAAATGGTTAGATTTAGACATTGTCTAATTGATCTTTTTAAAATAATTTCAGTCGTCTCCCAAGCTTATGATGTAAAGTTTTGGGAAGAATACGTTTTGCGCGGAAACGCCGCTATCTTGAAATGTCAAATTCCAAGTTTTGTCGCTGAGTACGTGTCCGTGAATTCCTGGATTATCTCTGAAGATGAGAATGACCACGAAATAAAAATAAATTCTACTTCCGATTTAGGTATTAAATAAAACTTCTATAAGGCCCTCTAATCCCCTTCCATTGTCCTATGATTATATTTACTAGTTGTCAGGACTTTATTTCAAGGGGTAACACATAATGATAAAATGTTTTCTCATTGGCCATTTTTCGCAATATTGTTTCAGTGGTTTCTCAGGCATACGCCGTGAATCTGATGGAAGAATACGTTTTAAGAGGGAATAGCGCTATTCTGAAATGCCATATACCGAGCTTTGTGTCAGAGTATGTTACGGTTATCTCTTGGATCATCAGCGAAGACGACAACGAATTAGACATCAAATTAGATACATCAAATAACTTTGACGGTATGATGTTAATAGTGTTTGAGGCAGTGACAGCCTTCACATATCCTGACGATTGTCATATCAATATTTTTTATGGGAAAAGATAACGTTTACTTGCACGTCATTGACCGCGTCGAATCCTAGGATATGGTTGCTTAGGGTACTGATCCTTATACGGGTTCCCGTGATTCCATAGGTCTAACGGCCTACCCACATCCTTATTCCCACTTCCATATGTTAATGCATGCCATGGAATTTATAAGTAAATCGCAGCCCTATGCTGCGTTGCAATCAATGAATGATATAGTTTTTGATCCACTGAACAATTGTATATAACCACATGTTTTTTCAACAGACGGCAAATACTTGGTACTTCCATCTGGAGAATTACATATTCGTGATGTTGGGCCTGAGGATGGTTACAAATCATATCAATGCAGGACGAAACATAGACTTACTGGTGAAACCCGCCTTTCCGCAACTAAAGGACGACTTGTTATCACTGGTGAGTTTATAAAATTTTAGGAATACATAGTGAGCGGTGTTAATTCATGATTTACCAACACTGAAGATGAATATTTATTCTCAATTAATAGCAAGTCACTTATGATCATGAATTAATAGCGCTCGTAAATGATTTTTCTCTTCTGAATGTTATTAATCGCACATATTTCTCAGCAACAATTCTAATATTATTTGTGATTAATGAAAATTATAGTTGAACTTAAAAGTTTTTTTTTATTTCTGTCAATAATATCTTCTATTTAGATTTTATTATTCCGTGTGCCGTAAACAACTGAGAACTGTGTGTCAAACAGCAAACATTCTAAAATTAAGCATTAATACCTGGTTTAATTCAGTATTATCACAGTCTAGGTGTTTGTAGAAAATATAAATGCTATTTAGGATGTTTGCTAATTTGTTTGAAGTCTCTAAACAATTTTATATAATAATAATCTTTTATCAGTGTAAGTAAAAAAAAAACAACAAAATTAAAAACGACCTTAGAACGATTTGTAAACAGAATTTATTTTTCTACTAACACCAAAAGATTATTTTTATTATATCTACGATTGTTAAGCTTGAATATACAATTAAATATTTGTGTCTTTAAGCTTTTTATAATGAATTTATGACTTGCCTGAATGTTGGGATAGGGTACCCTGTAGAGCCTTGACCCGCGTTAACTATGTGTAGGGGATTATTAGGACCCAGTTTCTGTATATTTTCTAAGTGAATATTAATGCCCTCTGTTCGTGAACTCGCCTTCTCCCAACATACGCAGAGCCAGTGGGCCGGGTACCTCCCAAGTTTCCTAGTGCATCGACCACCAGTGGCTACCAGTTTAGCGAGCTCTCCACCATCTCAGTTCTTTGTCCAGCACAGGCATACCCTGCACCAATGTACCGGTAAGACTCAATTTAACGTTTTTACGTGATTTCTCAGAGCCCGTAGGGCGAGTGCCACCTAGGTTATCAACAACACAAGTGGGCATGATGTTCGTAACTACGCATGGATCAGCATTTACCTTACTATGTCCTGCTCAGGCATTCCCTGTCCCCATATTCAGGTATGGCATTTGGTATTCTTGTAATTTTATAATAATTTCTAGAACCCGTTGGCCGAGTACCTCCCAAGTTTGCGTCTGTTCTGACTGGAACCATGTTTGAAGTTACTAAGGGTGATTCTTACGCTTTGCAGTGTCCTGCCCAAGCGTTCCCTACTCCTTTATTCAGGTAAATGGTAACTTCAACACTGTAATGTTTCTTCACTGCTTCTATAGAACCAGTTGGACGTGTACCTCCAAAATTTGCATCAGTCGTGATGGGAACTATGATCGGAACCAAGAAATCTGATTCGTTTGCCCTTCAGTGCCCTTCACAAGCGTTCCCAGTCCCGATTTTCAGGTATTCTAAAATATTTTTCACACACCATTTCGTCTTTGTGTACATATGTCAAAATATATTTGCTTCAGAGCCTATGGGAAAAGTATCACCAAAGTTTCCAAGCTTAGAGAAAAGTAGACTATTCAATTATGACAGCAGTCAAAGTCTATCAATTTTATGTCCCGCTCAAGCATACCCTGCCCCAATGTATAGGTAAGAGACTTATTCCAAAAACTTTTTAGAACACCAAGCTATTATTATATTTCATAGAACCTTTGGGAAGGGTGTCGCCTAAATTTCCCACAGGAGATATAAGTAGAACATTCATTGCCAACGCGGGAGGTGGAGTACCTTTACTTTGCCCCGCGCAAGGATTCCCGAGTCCAGCATTTAGGTAATTTTAAATTATTTATCTTTATTATATATACAGAACCCATGGGCAAGGTATCACCGAAATTCCCAACAGTTGAAACGGGCCGCAGTTATACGTTTTCTTCCAATGCTTGCGTGACTTTACTCTGCCCAGCGCAAGCGTTTCCAACTCCATCTTTCAGGTATATAGCTTTATCTTGTTATTATTTCTTTAGAGCCTGTGGGGCGAGTGTCACCAAAGTTTCCCTCGATGGATAGTTCCAGAAGTTTCAGTGGCGCATTTGACACCAGTTTGACCATCTTATGTCCAGCACAGGCTTTCCCGGTCCCACTATTCAGGTAAACAATAAAGTAACAAATGAACAGAGAGAGATATTCAATTCTTTCACCCTTAGAGCCCGTCGGTCGCGTTTCACCAAAGTTCACTACGGGTGACAAAAGTCGAGCATTTGATGCTAACGCAGGTGATAGTATCACTATGCTGTGCCCAGCCCAAGCATACCCTGCCCCGATGTTCAGGTATAAACTAAACCGTAATTTTAATACGTCTTAACTACATTTTTCTTAGAGCCGTTGGGTAGCGCCGCACCAAAAGTAGCCACAAAAGTGATTGATATCACAGAAGTAACTTTGAATAATACTGTAACATTACTTTGCCCTGCACAAGCATATCCCGTTCCAATATTCAGGTAATTTAATTTAATTTCATTATTTACTTAGAACCCGTAGGACGAGTTCCACCGAAGTTTCCAACTTTGGATAACGTTAGAGGTTTCAATGCATATGTCGAGCACAGCGTAACATTGCTGTGTCCCGCTCAAGCATTCCCAGTTCCCCTATTCAGGTAAATTTATTTATTTAAATGACTTATATTTTTTTAGAACCAATCAATAGCGCCCCGCCAAAAGTACCGACTAAAACGATAGAATTCGTGGAATTCGCTATGGACTCCAGCGTTACCTTACTCTGTCTGGCCCAAGCGTACCCTGTCCCTCTATTTCGGTGAGTTTTCGACTCGACAATGAATGTACTCATTTGTTTTCTAGAACCAGTTGGTTATAAAGCACCTACTTTCTCTACGGATTTCAAAATGGCGTGGTATGTAAAGTATGTAAAGCAAGCCTTTGCATTACTTTGTCCAGCACAGGGATTCCCAGCTCCCTTGTTCAGGTACTTTTACTAATGTTTTTTGAACTTCTCGCCTCTAAAAACCCATCGGTTCAAGTGTATCAAAATTAACCTGGTTTGAAATTAGAAACAACCAAACATTCGGTTTTACGTGTTCTGCATAGAGGAAACCCATACCAACATTTAGGTAAGGAAGCTCATATTGCCCATCTATTAATCATCACGACTTCCAGAACCCGTTGGTTCCAAGCCTCCAATATTTTCTACTGATGACAGATTGGCCTGGTTTATACGTCCTGTAGGGCATAATTTAGAATTATTATGTCCAGCCCAAGGATATCCCATTCCTATATTCAGGTAATTTAACAACGATATTTGTGTAATTTTAGAGCCAATTGGATCAAAGTCGCCAACATTTTCTACGGATAATAAATTTTCTTGGTACGTGAGGAGTACTTTCCAAAGTTTAAACCTTTTATGTCCAGCTCAAGGTTATCCTGTACCAATATTCAGGTGAATAGTACCTACATTAAATATGTATAGAAATAATATTTTAAATACTAAACGTTAGCATTCATACGCAATCAATAGTTCTTAATTTTCTATATGCTATCTACATTCGTATATATATCTACATTTTACTAGAGCCAATGGGTACCGCAGCACCAAAGGTAGCAATGAAAATGATTGATATTACGGAAGGCACTCTCAATAATACAATTACATTGCTATGCCCCGCCCAAGCCTTTCTAGTCCCAATATTCAGGTAAATAAATTGAATTGCATTGTTTACCTAGAGCCCGTAGGACGAGTTCCTCCGAAGTTTCCATCAATAGATAATTCTAGAGGATTCAGTGCTCATATCGAAGCCAGTGTAACATTGTTGTGTCCTGCTCAAGCATTTCCAGTTCCCCTGTTCAGGTAAACATATTTATATCTACATAATAAACAGCTTTAAATGGAGGGATGTTGAAATTTATTTATTTTTCTTAGGCCCTTAACCCGCGTTCTTTTAAAAAGGTATCAAGCATCGTTAAGACTAAGTGCGTAACCTTTCTAACATAAATTTAAACGATATGTTTAGTTAATGATTCTTGAGTAATGTCTCTTAAATTTTTGCAATAAAACATATTAAATGTATTTTCAATAGACTTCTTTTCAATATTAAGGAAACTTGAAACTATGTACCCGGCCCGTAAAGTTTACTTGTACCAATACTTTGAATTGATCCTAATTATTCATGGGAACAATTTTCAGAACCCATTGGTTCGAAGCCTCCTACGTTTTCCACCGATGATAAACTGGCTTGGTTTATAATGAGATCTATAAGACATAGTTTGGCATTATTATGTCGGGCTCAAGGACATCCTATTCCCATATTCAGGTAACTTAATGAGATACTTGTATAATTTTAGAGCCAATTGGATCCAAGTCACCTACATTTTCTACTGACACTAAGCTTTCTTGGTATGTGAGGAACACTGGCCAAAGTCTTAATCTATTATGCCCCGCGCAAGGTTTTCCGGTACCAATATTCAGGTGAATAAATTAATTCCTACAATTTTTAATTATAGAACCCGTTGGCTCAAAGTCCCCTACATTTTCTAACGACGTACAGTTCTCTGGCATAACTCGTAAAACTGGTCAAGATTTCGCACTTTTATGTCAAGCTCAAGCGTTTCCAGTCCCAATATTCAGGTAAGAGAAGTTGTATTTCAGTCTTCATTGATGTGATTCATATCTGTCGCAGAACCTATTGGGTCAAAGGCACCATCGTTTTCTCTGGAGTTTAAAAGTACTACTCTCACAAAAGTGATACAACAAGCAATTGTTCTCTTATGCCAGGCTCAAGCTCACCCTCCACCTATTTTCAAGTGAGTGACTCAAATTTTAGAGTATATTTTTGGTTTAGAACCGGTGTCTGCAAGAGCGCCCACATTTCCTACTTCTGCAAGTTCTTACAATTACGAAATAGATGCTCTTTCTGGCGGTTCAATGCTTTGCCAGGCACAGGGGTATCCCCAACCAATATTCAGGTAGGTTAAATACAAGTATTTGACTTAACTGTCCTGCTTTTAGAGCCTGTTGGTGCAAAAGCACCTTCTTTTTCGACTGACTCCAAGGGGAGTATATTTGTTAGAGAAATTGGACAAAGTTTTGCATTACTTTGTCAAGCACAAGCATCTCCTATACCGATATTTAGGTAAGTTATCATTTTCATTTGTTACTATCACAAAACCCGAAAGTTCAAAGTCCCATTAATTCTTCTATATGTAGGTGTAACACTCGGTGAACATAATGATGTAGGTGACAATTGTTGATAAGTCTTTAAGATATACATATCTACTTCTTTCACTAGTGCTAAAAATCTGGTTTATTGTGCAGAACCCGTGGGATCCAAAGCTCCTTCTTTTTCGACTGAGTCAGCTCTTTCTTCCATTAAAAGACACCAAGATCAAAGTTTTGCTCTACTATGTCAAGCACAGGCTTTCCCAGTACCAATTTTCAGGCAAGTTTTCAAACATTATTTTTTCAATTTCGTTGGATATAATGTTCTAGAACCAGTTGGCGCTAAATCCCCAACTTTTTCCTCGGAATCAATGGGCAGCATTTTTCGAAAACGTGTTGGACAAAGTTTTTCACTCCTTTGTCAGGCTCAAAGCTTTCCTGCTCCAATTTTCAGGCAAGTAATTTTTTTTCCCAATGACAGAACCAGTTGCCTCCAAGGCTCCCACTTTTTCGACGGACGCGCGTAGCTCAACTTTTGTTCGCACGGTCGGACAAAGTTTTGGATTACTTTGTCAAGCACAGGCCTTTCCTGTACCTATATTCAGGCAAGTTACTTGTTGTTATATTGAATTTATCATAATCTTATGGTATGAGATTTGAGATTTTTTTAAAAGAGAGTAGGAAAGTAAATATTGTAATTCTTTATGTAGAACCGATCGCAAGTGCAGTACCAAGTATTACGTCGACTCCCAAGGCTACCATATTTTTTCACCAGAATTCTTCGTTAGCAATCCTATGTCCAGCACAAGGATTTCCTGTACCAGCCTCAAGGTGCGTCGTATTCTATGTTATAAACACTTTATAATCAACGTTGCCATGATACTAGCTCCTAATTTTATTTAGTAATTTAAATTTCGAATTCATTTCATTCGTCAGGTTTCGATTTAAAGGTCTGTCATCAATCTAAGTAAGTCACATCTATTATTCTAATAAATAATTTAAAAATAGTCCATAATTCCATGGGTTGCAAATAGTCGTCTCTGCGTTTACAGAACCAACCAATAAAATAGCACCTCGAAAGGATTCCACAATAAATTTCGAGGGGTGGGAAATTTTCACCGTGGCTCAAATGGATGTGGCGTACTTGACATGTCAAGTGGCTGCTTACCCGGCACCCTTGTTTAGGTGAGTAGGAGCAGTACAAATCGGTTTTGTATTCCAGAGCCCAGCGGTAGAACGGGACCAAAGGTGACAGGCGATGGGCTCAATCGACATATAGGTCGACAAGATGAAAACCTCGCGCTACTTTGTGAAGTTCAAGCCTTCCCGGCCCCTCTTGCGAGGTATAGCTTTTGATGTAATAGGGCCGGCCGCCGGCATCTCACGCACTCATTTATCACGTAGTCATACCATTCCCATCATCCCAATGTACTGATATCCGTTGTTATTGCAGTCTGTTGCGGCGGCCGCCCCGCCTACGCGTGACATGAAGGCGTGATGAACCGCGGCCGGCCGCGCGCCTATATTATGGTCCCCAGCCAAAGTAACGATTGAGTGGCGTAGACACCTGTTGGTAAGTGTCAGGGTGTTCTTGCTTTCGTTCCGACGCTTTAATCTTTACTTTGTGCTTTCGTGAGTCAAGGCTGACCCTTTTTTATTATTAAAGTACAGCCCTGGTTTATGAGGTAGCTTTATGATCACTCTGTCCCGACGGCTAGCTTTTTATGTTAATTCAATCTTCGTGAAAATCACTTTTATTTCTAATTCAAATGGTATCAAAATTCTTCGCATCGTGTATATTTTGTACACAATCATTTAAGGTGTGATTGCTTAGATAGCCTTTATTTCTTCTTTAAGAACCAACGAATAGTCTTCCTCCAAAGCTGTCTAGTGGTCGTTTACAAGAATCTGAATTGAAATACGGAGCAACGGGCACTATTTTATGTCTAAGTCAAGGTTTCCCAGTTCCTGTGTTCAGGTGGGTGGCTCTAGGAGGCAAAAATATTTCCTTTTGTTACTAAATGTAGTTATTTTGTACAGTACTATAACTAATTTACAATAGAGTATTTCGTTGAATCTAAATTTATTTTCAATTTTACCAAAGAAGTACAGCTCTCATTCTATAATTAACAGTACATATAAAAATGGACTAAATAATCTTCTCCTCTGAACGTGTTCTGTTTTGTTTCAGATGGTATAAGTTCATTGAAGGCACGACTAGGAAACAACCAGTTACTCTCGACGATAGAGTGAAGCAAGTATCTGGAACATTGATAATCAAGGAAGCCAAAGTTGAAGATTCTGGCAAATATCTTTGCGTTGTGAATAATTCTGTTGGTGGTTAGTATGTCATGTCCTATTTTACTATAAATTGCACTTGTTATTGCGTTTGCATTTGGTTAATAAGATACCAAGTAATAATGACCTCTATGATAACCATTAGGAACAACGAGTATAAATATATAAAAAAGCGGTAATTTCAATGCCATCCAAAAAAGTGTTATGTTACTCTTAATAAAATTATTTTTATAGCAAGTATAATGGACCAGGTAACTTCTGGGTTAGCCATGGGATGAAATATTTAAACATTAGACAGTTATGCTTACCATTAAATTTTTTTAAACCAAAAGTTACAAGACTGCACATCAGCAAATAGTACTTTCCAAAAGCAAATGCACAAACTATCATCAAATAAAACTAAATAGTAAATGTGTGAGTTTCCATCAATTTCCCTATAAAATCAAAATCTGATGACAGAGACGATTTATTAAACAAGTACACAGGTCCAAACAATTCAATGAAGTTCTTTGTTTTACAAAATAAAGTATTTGGAAAACCAAAATCCTTCCCTTTTTATCAAGCCGGTTGTGTACAAAGTCGTTTTACAAGTATTCTACGAGAGTACGTAACTTGATCAAACACATAGATATTTTTTTTTTTTTTTTTTTTTTTTTATGTTTGATCCTGCCAAAATGACTCTACTCTGCCTGATGGAAAGCATGAGTAGAATCCAAGAGTGGTGGTCACCATACTGCGAATGCAGACAATGCAACAATGCAGCATGGTGACCCACACCATGGCGGGCTAGTGATGCTTCTGCATCATTGGGCCTCCGGTCTCGCACTCACCAACGAAACACGACACCATGATCGCTGTCATTTTACGTTGATTTTCTGTGCGAGGGTAGTACCGCCCCGGTCGAGCCGGCCCGTTCGTGCTGAAATCAGCGTGGCTCTACCTTTAATTTTATATTTTTATTTTTTTATTTTTATTTATATAATTAATTTCTAAAATGATCAGATTTTTTAAAGTAAAATAATCTACTCATACTCACAATATTTTCGTTTTAGGTGAATCTGTTGAAACTGTATTGACGGTCACGGCCCCCCTAAAAGCTACTGTTGAACCAGCTACTCAGACCGTGGACTTTGGACGCCCCGCTGTATTTACTTGCAGATATGAAGGCAACCCTGTCAAGACTGTTACGTGGCTTAAGGATAGCAAGGACATGAAACACCACGACGCTACTTTGAGGTAGAAGTTACATTTTTACTATGTTTTACTTTGTATCAGCTATGTTATGTGTGCGAGAAGCCCAAAGGCCATCAGACTTGCGTGTGATTGGTGAGGCCTGTTGTTGATGATGAAACTAGATTGTTTGATCTTCGATAATTTAATTAACATGTAAAAAATATATTGAATGCCATTTCAGGATTGAATCGGTAAAGAAGGAAGACAAAGGAATGTACCAATGCTTCATCAGGAACGATCAAGAAAGTGCGAGCGCCAGTGCTGAGCTTAAACTTGGGGGACGATGTATGTATTAGTAGACAATTTCATATAAAACTCCATGTCGCCCGTATGCTTTAAATTCTTGTTTGAAAGTTTTAACGGTCTACAAACCGCATTATATATTGTTTATTCCTTGAACAGTTTCAGTCAATAAAACCTGTTATATATATATTTCCTTTTTACTAATTTAAATACAATTAATCGAACTTCAATTATTTTACCTTACAGTCGAACCACCACTGATCCGTCACAGCTTCGGAGAACAAACTTTCCGTTCCGGTCCATCCCTCCGTTTGAAATGCGTAGCATCTGGCAACCCAACTCCCGACATTGCGTGGCTACTCGACGGCGACAAGCTGAACAGCGGCGAACGGCTCCAGATCGGACAATTTGTTACCGCCGATGGCAATGTTGAGTCGCATTTGAACATTTCTTCGGTACACACTAATGATGGTGGACTATACACATGTATTGCCTCTAGCAAGGTACCTATTTTTTTATTATTTTACTGTCACTTCTGACATCTTTTTATAGGACACGGATATGATTGTATTCATCTAAAATAACGCTTTCTGCTGCGTTTAATGTTGTCGGTTCAAACTTCATAGGAAACAGTTTGTGGGATCCACAAATTGCCGTTTTGAGTTTCAAGTATGTATGTTTGTAATGTCCCCGTGAAAGATGAAAGTTTCTAATGCGGGAGTTGATTTTTAAAGCAAAAGATAAAAATGGTATATGTGGCAAACGAGCAGACGTATTATCTGATGGTAAGAGATTACCGCCGCCCATGGACACCTGCAACACCAGAGGCGTCACAAGTGGGTTGCCGACCTTTGGAGGATGGGAAAAGGGATGTGGGGAGGGTTTGGGGTATGGGCCTCCGGTATCCTCACTCACTCGGTGAAACACAGCGCAAGCGTTATTTCAGAACTAACAAACAAATTAAAAGTGCATTTATATTGTGAGAAAACTATTCTCGATTTGAAAGTGATCGAACCTATTGCATGTAAGTTGCAAGTAAGTTATAAAAAAATTGTGATATTTAATCATCGACTAATGCGTTGCAGGTTGGAAGCGCTAGCCACTCGGCCCGAGTGAACGTATACGGCCTGCCCTACGTGCGTCCCATGAAAAAACGACCTGTTGTTGCCGGGGACAACCTCATCGTACACTGCCCAGTTGCTGGATACCCCATCGAATCTATTGTCTGGGAACGCGATAACAGGTAATATTTTATAATTTATTTACTATTCTTACTGTACTAATCTAGACTAGCGATCGCAGACATCTTGGCTCTTATCCTATCTGATAAATAATGTTCGCCGAATAATATAAAGTTTGTTTGATTGAACGCGCTAATCTTAGTAACTACTAGTTCGAATTTAAAATTCTTTTAGTATTGAATAGCTCGCTTATGCAGAAAGGCGTAGTAAATGTAGTATGTCCATATTTATTGTCGGCTCTTAGACGCACACGCCCACTAGCCTCCGCCGCTCACAGTTGACTCAAATGTGTCATAATCACACGGGCACTAGAAATGACAGAATGCTTATGCTTGCATATTACAATTAGTGAGTGAATGAATGAATGAGTTACTAAGTGAAGTAACTGAATAGACGCATACACTACATCCCTTCCTTATTATATATTTTTTATTGCTTAAACACACTACAGTGCCATCTACCGGTTATGCACCGAATTACTGAATAACGTATTATTCGAATAAAATCATGGCGCGATCAATATAAGTCTAGCAGCAATAAATTTCTTCCAAAAATGTTTCATTTTTCCTTTTGAGACGCATACGAAGTTCCGCAATTCAGTTAGTTTATTGTATATCGTAGAACAACTGACTAAAGAATCCTGAATGTATAGAAACATTACAGGAAACAATCAAGTTAAGCTTAAAAAAGAATTATAGTGTTGGCATAGGGTAACAAATTGCCAATTACGTCTTGTACCTTAAAATGTAGGTAACGCAATTTTACCAATAGATCCAAAAAGCCAACTCAAACAAAAATGAGATCTGTACCACTTTGTAGATGGTCAATATACTTAGAGTATGGTCGCTTGTTAAAAATTCGAGTCACGTTTTCAGGGTACTACCGATCAATCGCAAACAGAAGGTATTCTCCAACGGAACGCTAGTGATCGAGAACGTGGAACGTATGAGCGACGAAGCGACTTATACCTGCGTAGCCAAGAACTCTCAGGGATACACTGCAAAGGGAACATTAGAAGTGCAAGTTATGGGTAAGCTTTAATTGTTTTATTACATCTTTGAGACTCTAGCAATTACGTATTTGTGATAATCTTAAGTTTCAACTGAATTTAAAAAAATATGGCATTCCGACTTTAAACAATATGTTCTTCCTTTTGTCTCAAAGGTACTCTTTTAAAACAAAAATGATTTCCTTAGAATACATAATATCATCGATTAACAAGTAGAACTTCGAAGGAAATCATTACGTTTTTGTTAGTTAATTTTTTTGTTCTGAGGAATCAACCATTTGCTTTTTATTCAATTATTAGTAAATAAGTTAATGATGTGCCTAACATCAAATACAATACCATTCTTGATGTTAGTTAAGTCCTTAAGAATATTTACCAAATCAAAAATAGGGTAAAAGTCAAGAGATTCCACGACGAAATAGTAACAACATTCAATATACAGGGTTCGAGCCTTGTGTAAATGTATCTGAGTACAATAAATGTCCCTGTTATATGTTTAACTTTTTTAATCTTGAAATTATACACCCCAATCATAAAGACTAAGATACTGCTATTAGAGTTGTCATTTAATAACCAAGAAATTTTAATTTGTCTCTTTGTAAAAAGTAAACGGTTGTTGACCGAGTTCATTGTAATGATTGTGTGCCAAAATTGCATTTATTTTGATAAAAGTACCTATTTAGTATTATTTAATGTCATACTTAATATGAATGTAAGGAACTCGGTAATCCTCAGCGTATAATACTATATTTGAAATCACATGTACCGAAATATTTTTATTTTACATTGATTCATATATCTATCAAAATGTTTAAATTATAAAATGGTATCAAAGTAATCAAATATGGTACATTTCTTAAACAATATACTAATCAATTTTATTACAGGAAACCAAACTAGATGCTTAAAATAATAAAATTGTGTAGTAAAAACATAGACTGGAACGTTTATGCCCGCCAAAGCTACATCGAATGCCACGCAAACCCCTGCACTAGACCTTAATTTAAAAATTAGTTTTTATACAGTGCCACCACAATTATTACCATTTGAATTTGGCGACGAACCCGCAAACGCAGGAGATATGGCCTCCTTGACTTGCGCCGTCAGCAAGGGCGATCAACCTTTAAACATTACCTGGGTTCTCAACGGGCAAGTCATACCAAAGAACAATAATATGGGGATCGTACTAACCGTTATCAACAAAAAGACCTCGATACTTAATATAGACTCTGTAAGTGGTATACACAGGGGCACGTACCTCTGTGTGGCGACGAACATGGCTGGCTCAGCTAATCATAGCGCTGTACTTGAAGTCAACGGTATACCATCCAATAACGTTCACCTTGCTTTTTCTTTTATGTAGATAGCATTGTCCTGTAACCTAACCCCTTTCGATTAAAATCGTTTGATATAATAGTCCCACCACAAATCACACCTTTCGAATTTGGAGAAGAGATTTTGAACGAAGGAGAAACTGCATCTGTATCATGCGTGATGAGCAAAGGTGACCTACCAGTAAAGTTCACATGGAGATTTAACGGAGAGGAAGTAAAGCCGCGCAACAACTTCGGCATTGTCCTCACTAACATTAGCAAGAAAACATCGATACTGAACATAGATTCCGTTAGCGCTATACACCGGGGCTCCTTTACCTGTGAAATAAAAAACGACGCTGGAGCAATCAATCACACCACGACTCTCAGCGTGAACGGTCCGCTTACTATTTAATAATGTAGTATTTCTTTTTAACCGCTTTTTAAACCTTTAGTACCTCCCCAAATCTCACCCTTCGAGTTCGGCGATGAGCCCGCCAACGCTGGTGATACCGCATCAGTTCAGTGCGTCATGAATAAAGGCGATTTACCAGCTAATTTCTCGTGGAGTCTTAATGGAAGAAAAATCGCTAAGAATAACAATATGGGAATTGCTATCGGAGGCATGGGCAAAAAGATGTCTATACTGAATATAGATTCTGTGAATGGGACACATAGAGGAATATATGTTTGCTACGTCGAAAATCTAGCTGGACAAGTCAATCACAGCTCCACGCTGGAAGTTAATGGTTCTTGATCAATTTACAATTTTATGTAGTTTACTATTATTCTTTAAATTTTGATTTTAATAAACTCTAATGTAATCGTTTCCTATAATAGTTTTACCCCAAATCCATCCCTTTACCTTCGGAGATGAACCTGCTAACGCTGGAGATGCTGTTGGAGTACAATGTATGGTGACAAAGGGTGACACCCCTATTAATATAACATGGCTTTTAAACGAGAAACCGACCAACGAGTTTCATGGGATTACCGTTTCAAAGATTGGTCATAAGTCAAGCACCATTTCGATTGACTCCGTAGCGTCCATACATACTGGAGTCTATACTTGTTTGGCTGTGAACCGAGCTGGACATGCCAATTACTCTGCCGAATTATCAGTTAATGGTATCTACAAATTAGTACAATCATTCTTTTTGCGTGTTAGTTGCTTTGTTTTAAACCATTTTTTTATTCATCTCCTATTAATCACCCAACAAAAATCCTTTATATTAAATCAACAGTTTTAGCTATTTAATAGCCACGAAGATGTCTGTATATTCCTGAATGTTACCAGCTTGTGGTGTGTCGTAATATTTAGCGAATTCGACACTAATACTACAATTCATCTATTGACTCCATGATTCTAATACGTATGGATATTCCTTGTCTTTTGTTGGAAATCTCAATACCTACCTACCTACCTACCAATAGAGCTAAGTACTGAGGAAAAGAAACCTTTCGCTCACAGACAGAACCGATGTGGATGAATAATATAATAAAAGATATTCAACATGGTTTTCCAATACAGTATTGCCTCAAATTCATCCCTTCACCTTTGGAGACGAGCCTGCAAATGCAGGAGACGCTGTCGGAGTACAATGCATGGTCACGAAGGGGGACATACCAATAAATATCACTTGGCTTCTAAATGGAAAACCGACGAGCGAAATTCAAGGAATAACTGTTTCGAAAATCGGGCACAAAGCGAGCAGCTTATCAATCGATTCGGTTGGATCAGTACATACCGGAGTATACACTTGCTTGGGGGCAAATCGCGCTGGTCATGCAAATTATTCGACTAACTTGTCTGTTAATGGTACCTAAATCTATTTAATTCGTTGAAAACGCTGTATCAGTTGCTTTTTTGCATATTCTTTAACCTCTTTGCAATATTTACCAAATCCTGCATATAATATTTTTGTTTTTTCAAAACGTATCTGTTTTATTCAACGAGTTTATAAAGTAACCTCCCTCTCTCAATGCTTATACGATCAGTAAATAGATAGCCAGTACCAAATTTAACTTAACCCTATTTAGATTTCGCGTCTTATATTTAGAAAATACAATAAAATGATTGATTAAAAATGGTTTGCACTTAACAGTTTTGCCCCAAATGCATCCGTTTACCTTTGGAGATGAACCTGCTAACGCTGGTGACACAGTCGCAGTTCAATGCATAGTAACGAAGGGTGACTCACCAGTTAACATTACGTGGTTGTTGAATGGAAAACCGACTACTAAAATTGAAGGAATTACCGTAACAAAGATCGGGCATAAGTCCAGCAGTATATCGATTGACTCAGTTGCGTCCATACACACGGGAGTGTATACATGTTTGGCTGTCAATCGCGCCGGCCATGTTAATTATTCAACTGAACTGGCTGTTAATGGTATCTATTATATATTAGACATCTATATATTGCATTTGCTTTATTTTCTAAGTTGTTTTGAAGTACCTTTTAAAACTATCCTTGTAGCAATCATGCCTATACTAACAGCCAATGAGAAAATTTTGGCTGTAAACGAATAGTATTCTAATAAGTAGGAATATTTTAAGATACTTGTTTTCTCTAAAATGCTTTCCTGTAACAGTTTTACCCCAAATCCATCCGTTTACGTTTGGTGAGGAGCCGGCAAACTCAGGTGATACAGTTGGAGTCCAATGTATGGTGACAAAGGGTGACTCGCCAGTCAATATTACTTGGCTACTAAATGGCAAACCGACTGATGAATTTCAAGGAATAACTGTTTTTAAAATCGGTCCAAAGTCAAGTAGCTTGTCTATTGACTCAGTTGCTTCTAAGCATACAGGCGTGTTCACTTGTTTGGTTGCTAACCGAGCTGGGCATGCCAATTATTCGGCCGAATTAGCTGTTAATGGTATCTACCTTCTTTTACACACAATGTTTATACTTTACTAATACGCCTCCTTTAATTTTGTTTATTGCTTTTACCTCTTTTTGTCCTCCATTTTTGTACATCAACACTTCACATGATGTAATCTCCTAAGAAAAATCTAGTAGGGTAGATAATAAATATCTTAATTTGTTCAAAGACATATTAGATATGAAGCGCAATAATACAACTAATACGTCATTAGAAAAAAAATTGTTAAAAATAGTTCGCACTTAATCGCTTTGCGCTAAACGCATCCGATGACCTTTGGAGATGAACCAGCTAATGCAGGTGACATTGTCGCAGTTCATTGTATACTGACGAACGGTGACTCACCAATAAACCTTACGTGACTCCTGAATGGAAAATCAATTAGAGAAATTCTTGTAATGAAGGTTTTAAAAATCGATTTGAAGTCAAGCACTTATCAACTCAGTTGCATCTGTCCACACTGGATTGTGGATACTTATTTGGCGGCCACCTGAACGGAACAAGCTAATTATTCAATGGAATTAGCAGTAAATGGTATGACAAGTTGTCAACTATGGCTTAGTACACTGTCGACCTTGTTTATCTAGATTTGATTGGCCTTTCCTGTCTCCCAGAATCCAGTATCATATTTGTCACTTGAAACAACTGAAATACCTGTCACACGATTACCTGTTATAGTCTTGCCCCAAATTCACCCATTTACATTTGGAGACGAACCCGCTAACGCCGGTGACACAGTTGGAATTCAATGTATGGTCACTAAAGGTGACTCTCCAGTAAATATTACTTGGCTACTGAATGGAAAGTTTACCAGCGATATTCAAGGAATCACTGTTACAAAGATTGGACATAAATCAAGCAGTTTATCAATTGATTCAGTTACATCCATACATACTGGCATCTATACTTGTTTAGTTGAAAATCAGGCTGGACATGCCAATTACTCGGCTGACTTGGCTGTGAACGGTATCTACATCTTTAATACGATTGTCGTTATTTTAAAATAATATATCAGTCTTTTGTTAGTATCCCTTTCCTAATGTCCCTGAAAAGGTCTTATAACGAGGTTTATAGCGAAAAATTTAGTGTGTTTTATTTTCAAAGGTAGAGTAGTGTTTTAGTACTAAGATAATTATTAAGACATCAATAATAACAAAAGAATCAATAGTTGTGCCGCAGGTAACACCATTCGATTTTGGGGAAGACATTCTCAATGCAGGCGATACGGTATCTTTAACGTGCACCGTTGGGAAGGGGGACTTACCTTTAAGCATTCATTGGCAACTAAACAACCAAACTCTGAACTCTGGTAACGGCATATTCATAAATCGCAATGGCAAAAGAATATCAGTTTTGAGTATAGAAAATGTTCAACATGAGCATATTGGCAATTATACTTGCATAGCTGAAAACGAAGCTGGCTGCAGTAGCCACAGCGCAATTCTCAACGTGAACGGTATAACATAAACATTTCGACAAGTTGCTAAGCTTTCGCTCGCACGATTTCTATAATTATTGGTTTATTTATGTACTTAAATATTGAGTTCATTATCATGCACAAACCTCTTCCCTTACCGAAATATTGATAGCACTTTAGCTTACAAACGTAAATATACTCACGAATCATGAACATGAGTGCAGAAGTTTTTTTTCGGAGTAATTAAATCTTAATAATTCCTTTAAATGAATAGTGAAGAGGTTTCCCTTGGATAGTAGCTAATATCGTCTTCATCCCTAATTTTCTTTCAGTGATTTGGAAAACAAACACCAATTCCATCGCTAAGTAAAATAGCCTCTTTAAATTCCGTGGCAATATAAGATTTCAGAAACATGCTATGCCATGGAACGTATAACAGAGAAGTGCATAAGAAGAGCATTTTATTGTCTTTTTTTGAAATTGACCAATATTTTTTTGTTTCGCTTTATTAATAGAATATTTGTTATTTTCCTGCATAGTCCCTCCACAGATAAAACATTTTGAATTCGGCGATGGCCCAGTTAACGCTCAAGAAATGGTTTTGGTAACCTGTGCGGTCAGCAAAGGCGACCTGCCTTTAAAAATTGAATGGTATTTCAATGGAATTCCTGTGAAATCTGGCAATATTGGAATAAACCTTGTAAACACAAGGCGCTCAAGTCAACTTAACATCGACTCTGTTAGTCACCAAAATCAAGGAAATTATACATGTGTGGTAAAAAACGAAGCGGGCGCAATGAATTATACAGCTCAATTATTCGTCAACGGTATCTTGAATTAATAATTTTGCCTGGTAGACATGTTTGTTTTGAGTTTTTTTTATGTTTTGTATCTTGTGTAACTTTGGCGGGCCATAAAATTTATCTCTAATTCAAGAAATACTAGACTTTAGAAACAAGAAATTTTTATTTGAACTTGTAGAAAACCATACATTTCAGTGGCACCAGTTATAACTCATTTTGAATTCGACGAATCAGTATTTTTTGGAGAGGGTGTTCAAGTGATGTGCCACGTTTCGAAAGGAGATAAGCCTTTAAATTTCAAGTGGGCTTTTAGCGGAGGAGATGTGAGTTCACTAGCCGGTTTAAACATCATGAACGTGGGGGACAGGGGTTCAGCTCTAATAATCTCTGCGGTGACGGCTAAACACTCTGGCAATTATACATGCACCGCCTCTAACATTGTCGCCAGTGCTAGTCACCATGCCACGCTCAATGTCAAGGGTACACGGTCTCCGTGAAATGTCTATGCTTATGCGTTCTATCTGTCTCAGTCAACCCTGTAACAATAGATTTGTTGTAGTTCAAACAATAACTGCTACCTAGAATATTTGCCTATCTTTTTCAGTGGCACCAATAATATCTCCTTTTGAGTTCGATGAAGCCGTTTTTTACGGTGAAAGCATACAAGTAATGTGCCATGTTCCTAAAGGCGACATGCCTCTAAACTTCATTTGGTCATTCCAAGGAAAACTAATTAAAAAGAATGATGCAGTCGTAATTACGAAATTAGGCACAAGAAGTATAATTCTGGCCATACCGGCTGCGACAGAAAAACATTCCGGAAATTACACTTGCACAGCTTCCAATACTGTAGCCAGCACCAACCACACAGCTACATTAAATGTTCAGGGTACATTGGTTATTTTACTGTTTTCATTTTTTTATTTGTTTATTTGCCCTCACCAGTTCCTCCACACATCGTTCCCTTTACGGCCGAAGAGCCAGTTTTCGCTGGAGAATCGGTTCAGTTGACGTGTCATATATCAAAAGGCGACGCTCCAATCACTATCAGTTGGAGCTTTCACGGCAAGGATTTGTCTTCACATCAAGGAATAACTACGATGAAGATCGGCGAACGCACATCGTTACTGACGATATCTAGTTCAACAGCCAGTCACAGTGGCGAATATTCATGCCATGCTGCTAATCGTGCTGGCCTGGCTGTACATTCGACCACAATTAATGTCCACGGTATTCTCACAGCCCGTTAGCTGTCCTTGCCTCTCGCACGCTGCACGCTTTACTCTGCAATAATGTTGGCCTTCTGAATTAACAGTTCTGCCATACATCGTACCCTTTGAAGCGGATGACTCGGTGTTTGCTGGGGAACCGGTTCAGCTCAATTGTCACGTTTCAAAAGGCGACTTACCTTTAAATATCAAGTGGCATTTTCATGGGTTCGAAAATTCAACATCGCATCTAGATATTATGACGAATAAAATGACGTCACGTACCTCATTTCTGTCGATTTCTGGGGCGACTGCCGGTCACAGTGGCACTTATACCTGCGTAGCAACTAACAGAGCCGGTTCCACTAACCATTCTACTTCTCTGAATGTTCATGGTCAGTTTCATTTGTTCATTAAGGGTTTCATTTTATGTTCGTCACCCAGCGTATTGGTGCTTGAGATTGATATTTGGATTAGCATGAATTCTGTTATCATATCTAAGAGCAGCGAACGCTTTTATTATTTCTTTTTATATTAAAGTTTATCATTTTTAACTTTAGTGTTTTCCTATCATTCCCTATCATTAATTTTTTTTTGCATAAAATTTACGATTCAGTATTCCAACATTTAATACTGTTGTTGTTACGTAATTCCTTGCATATCGGGTGATTTATAACGAAAACTGTTTTGGTCGTCGATTGAAAATTTATTATTCAAAATTATGTAGTCTTGTCTGTATCGTGCTAAGTAACTTGTAAACACAGAAATGGAAAATGCGGAGATTACGAATGTTTTTACGTATTTTAGACCAAGAGGAATAGTACTAATTAAAGTTCAAAGAAAGAAAGAAAGCTGTCTTTTCAGAAATTCTTAAAAATTTATTTCCAATCTAGAACTCGTGCAAAAATTAAATTTCTTTGTCAATGTATTTTTACCTATCCTTTTATTTTCTATTCAAGTGGTCCCTCATATTATTCCATTCGAAGTCGAAGAATCTATATTCGCTGGTGAATCCGTACATCTTACATGTCATGTGTCGAAGGGCGATCGACCTCTTCAAATATCATGGAATTTTGACGGCCGTGAAATACCCTACCATAATAATATGGGCATAACTACTACTAAGCTTGGAGAGAAAGCTTCAGTTCTAAGTATTCCCACCGCCATGGGCCAGCACAGCGGCAACTACACTTGTACAGCCAGTAACCGTGCCGGACGTGCATACCACTCTGCCCTCGTCAATATTCATGGTATTGGATCCGTTCTCCCTTGTACAATAGTTACTGCAAGAAAACTGTTTCATGTGTATAGATATATTTGCACGTTTAGATATATATTTAGAAACCACTGTTTTCCTTCCATCAGTTCCTCCTCACATATTACCGTTTGAGATTGAGACCATCTATTATGGAGAATCTGTACAAATGATCTGCCATGTCAGCAAAGGAGATCGGCCTATGTCTATCACTTGGACTTTTGAAGGAAAAGATTTATCTACAAATATGGGAATTAAAACTATGAAAATGGCGGAGCAAACTTCCTTCCTCTCCGTTGCATCTGTGACGGGTGCTCACAGCGGAAATTATACCTGCATTGCAAGAAATAAAGCTGGAGAAGATAGATACTCTACGACACTTAACGTTAAGGGTATTTCCGCAAAGTATCACAGCATGCAGCTTATACATTATTACTAATGTTTCAATATTTTCTTTGCTCAGTCGTCCCTCACATCAAACCTTTCGAGTTGGACGAAGCCGTATTTGCTGGAGAGTCAGTCCATCTAGACTGTCACGTTTCAAAAGGCGACACTCCTGTCAGTATCTCTTGGAGTTTTCAAGGACAATCTATAACACGCAAACTAGGCGTAAAGACAACAACCTTAAGTGAACGTGTATCCGTCCTCGATATACCTAACGCTTTGGGACCTAATAGTGGCAACTATACGTGCACGGCAACCAATAAGGCAGGCACCGCAACCCACACCGTTCTTCTCAACGTTATTGGTACTAGATCGTTATAGCTCGAACGTGTTTGCTTGCTGTTTAGTTCTTCCTATGGTCCTCCCCTTCCATTTTGGTGAATTCGCAAAGATCTCTAGCAAACCATCTCTACCGGCTAAATTCAAGTTTTACGGTGATCTTATAAAATTATAATACATATGTCTATGGCACTGAAGAGATTTTACACTGGTATTTAACGGTGTTTACTTATAGAATTTTAATACTAATTCGAATACTAATCTCTTTACCCTTTTAATTATTGATGAGTTATTAAAACTGTTGTGTTTAATTACAAAGCTATCCAATCTTATTACGGACGTATGATAACATTCCAGTTCCTCCCAACATTTTACCATTTACATTCGGTGAGAAACCCACTAATGTCGGCGAATATTTACAAGCTGCGTGCACTGTTAATTTTGGTGATCTGCCGCTCACTATAACTTGGATGTTTAACGGACAACACATTTCTCCAAGAAATAGTAATTATATTGTAAATAAGTCCAAACGCAGTAGCTTATTAATAATAGAGTCCGTGGATGCAAAACACGCCGGTACATATACATGTATCGGAGAAAATCGCGCTGGGCGAAATTCACATTCAGAAGACTTAATTGTCTACGGTTAGTCTTCAAAATCTTAGAAATAATTATTATTTTGTCATTTAGATAAAATTTGTTTCAGTTCCTCCTAAGATTGCACCTTTCATTGCCGGCCCTGAACCGGCCTTCCTTGGGGATTACTTTGCTCTTCAATGTATAATAACTCACGGGGATCAACCGGTTCTTATTGATTGGACAATCAACAATCGATCTGCAAAATCTATTTCCGGAGTTCGTATTAGTAACATCGACCGAAGAAGTAGTGTATTGACCATAGAATCAGTGGATGCAACTCACGCAGGCCTTTTTAACTGTACTGCGAGCAATGCTGCGGGCGTCGTTGCTCATACCACCGAATTAGTCGTAAAGGGTGCGCGCAAAAAGATACACGTAACTATTTTTACGCTTCCGACCCTTCCTTAATTAAAATTTCATTTCCTCATCGAATTTTACTTTACCGTGTAATTTTTACTTTCCTAGTTCCACCGTTGATAATGCCGTTCAATTTTGGTGAGGTGCCTTTCAACCCTGGTGACACGGCGTTAGTGAATTGTCTCGCCACCAAGGGAGATTTACCTCTCGACATATCGTGGACGTTCAGCAGTGAAACTATAGATCCTACCCTCCAGCGAGGTATCACAACGATGGCTCTAAATCCTCGCGCTTCACTTCTCACCATCAACTCCGTGAGCGCAAATCACCAAGGAAACTACACATGCATCGTGAGGAACGCGGCCGGCCGCTCCGAATATGCTGCGACCCTCGTCGTCAATGGCACGTCTATACATGATAATGCTATGTTGCATACTGGATCGTTACTTCGGGAACTAACATCACTGAACACCACCTTCAATGGAGCAATCTCATCACAGTCACCGTTCTATCCTCTTATACTCTCATTAATTGCTAACATTGCCTGGCTCGACGAATCTAACCCAAACTTCTATGGTTCTTTCCAGTTCTGCCTCGCATAGTTCCATTCTCGTTCGAGACTCCGCTGTATGCGGGGCAGGCCAGTCAAGTCACTTGCTTGGTCTCGGAGGGTGATCAACCCCTCGATATTCAATGGTACTTTGAAGGGAAACCCTTAAAGGAGAAAGCCGGAGTAACGGCAACTAAAATCGCGCAGAGAGCTTCCTTACTTCTAATCGACCCTGCGGGTTGGTTGCACAGCGGTTCATATGCGTGCAGAGCACGCAATGCCGCTGGCATGTCCAACTATACCGCCTCATTAGAAGTTCATGGTATACATCACGTATCTGTGTACCCTTCACTCCTAGCACGGACCAGCTTTGCGTAGATTCGATAGTTGTACGCTTTCAATATGTTTGTAACCTTTAAAAATCGATCGATAAGGGTTTATTGTGTTAGCACTTCCGATAATTTTATACGAGTTCTTTCGCAAAAATGGAATTATATACTCAACCAACGTTTCGAAATTTTTAGACAGGGTATACATCAGTCACTGAATGCTTTCTATAGGAACCGGCTGCGGCTATCATCGACGAACCTATTTGTCCTTTCCTTGCATATATTTTATCTAATTTATCTTCCTATATCCATCCTTCCTATGGGATCCTGTCTTTGTTTCATTGATTAATTTATGCTATTAAGTTGAAGCTTGTTGCTTAGCTTACTAATATATTAAATCTGGAGAAATAATGTCATTTTGATTTTATTTTTTTCAATGTTTAATAAATGATCATTATTTCTTTAGGTTCATTGCCTATTGCTTGGTTGGAAGTTGGTGAATGGGCTTTTTTATTATTTTTTATTTAAATCCATTTTAATATTTAGTTGAGTTTTAGATTGAAATGCCTAAATGTTATGTTAAAAGTTAAAGTTTCTATAACGACGGCTCGTTAAGGAACACAAAATTAATAATTTTCGATCTTAATATTTTTGATAACATTGATAATACGAGTATGATCATCCTTTACTATTGGCCCGTCGTTATGGAATCTTATAAAAAAAATATGTGTATTCAAGTATATTGAATTAATTAGTATAAAACCTATTAAAATCCAACAAACAACACAAATTTTAACAAAATTGAGTTTTATACAAATTTTTCATACAATATTCTTGATAAATATATGAATAGTCTGACGGTAAAACCAAACGGTTATGCAAAATTTAGCAATATTACAATTAGCAGGCAAGCTTAATATCAATAAATACTGATGTTTGATTTTCTGTCAGGCTATTATTATTAATAAATGAGAAAAAGTTACCCCCAAACTTACAATATTTTAATCATTTGGTTTAATTTTCTTCTATAAAGTATTAAATGCGAAAAAGTCTGTTTTACCCTAATAAGCAAAAAAGAATTAAAAATATTAGGGTATTTATTGACTTAGAATAATTAGTTATAAAATTTTATCTTCTTTTTAAAAATTAATCGTGTTTTCAAGAATAATATTTTGTTACAATAAAATTTTAACTTTTTTTTTTAAAGTATATTGAAATTCTTGTTCCAAAAGTAAATTTATAACATGTTGTAATCTTTTGCCCCTCTTTTTATTGAGATAGCTCACAGTCGCTATAACGAATCGAAAATATTTCAGTTCCTCCTCGTTGGATTCTTGAACCCACTGATAAAGCTTTTGCGCAAGGGTCTGATGCTAAAGTTGAATGCAAAGCCGATGGCTTCCCCAAGCCCCAGGTTACATGGAAGAGGGCTGAAGGTAAAATTTATACACATATATTTTATTGGTCTTAAACGGAAAAGTTTAGGTGGTGTATACAACTCATCCTACTTGGTTATTTTAGGAGACACGCCCGGCGATTACAAAGATCTTAAGCCAAACAACCCTAATGTAAAAGTTGAAGATGGAACTTTAGCTATTAATAATATTCAAAAGACAAATGAGGGATACTACCTTTGCGAAGCTGTCAACGGAATTGGATCTGGCTTATCTGCTGTTATTCTTATTAGTGTCCAGGGTAAGTGAAATCTTATTATAACTCAGTAATTACAAGAATACCATAGAATTAGTCGCAAATAAGCAAGAAAAGATTAGGCTCTGTATTAATGAAATCAATTTTAAGTTACCGAAATCGTACATCACCCCTATTGTGATAAAAATATAAATGTAATGTAATCAATAGTTCCTCACAAGAAACACAGTTTTGTTCTTGCATGTGTAATAAAATAGATTTAGTAGTAATTGCATTACAAGACAGCAACCATATACAATGAAAATATAAGGCTAATCAAAGATACAAGTAGATATGTATTTATGTGACAAATTAAAAGGCAGTCCGTCACAACAAAGTTAATTTTAATTATAGCACCACCCCAATTTGAGATAAAAATGAGGAACCAAACCGCTCGCCGAACTGAACCGGCTGTTCTGCAGTGTCAAGCTAAAGGAGAAAAGGTAACTCTTCTATATTTGTATGGTGTTTGATTGTCAACCAAATTTATTAATCTTCATAAAAAAAAGAGACTAATATGAAAATAATTTATAGCCCATTGGAATAATCTGGAATATGAACAACAAACGTCTTGAACCTAAATCTGACCCACGTTATACTATTCGCGAGGAAATTTTGCCCGGTGGTGTCGTATCGGACCTTAGCATCAGGAGGACTGAACGATCCGACAGCGCTCTTTTCACATGTGTTGCAACTAATGCATTTGGCTCAGACGACACTAGCATTAACATGATAATTCAGGGTAAGTGTGTAAAATGTAAATTTCGTGCAAAATTACGCAGACAATTTGTAAATGATAACGAATACTGATAAATTTTACAGAGGTACCCGAAGCACCATACGGTCTTAAAGTACTGGACAAATCTGGAAGGACAGTGCAATTATCATGGGCTGCACCTTACGATGGCAATTCCCCGATTAATAAATTCCTGATAGAGTACAAGCGAGCCAAGGGGAACTGGGATAAGGATATCGATAGGCAAGTGCTTAAAAATAATAGTATTTTCGAAATACCTTATCTATACCAATATTGTAAAGCTGACCAGTTTGTTTTATTGGTTTGGTTGCACGTGCTAAACTCAGGAGCTAGTGGTCGAATTGAAAAACTCTTTTAAATGTTCCATAGCCCACTTGTAGAGGGTATAGATTCACACTGCAGTTAATGGAAGCCGAGCATCAATCCACAATTATTCTAATTTTCCTTCTACTTCCAGAGTTCTTGTACCTGGTGATGCCTCTGAAGCTGGTGTATTTAGCCTTAGACCAGCCACCGCATACCACATCAGAATCGTTGCTGAAAATGATCTAGGTACTTCTGAGCCGTCTGAAACAGTTACTATTATCACTGCCGAAGAAGCACCAACTGGCCCACCCCAAGACGTCAAAGTCGACGCCGTTGACAAACACACTCTCCGAGTCACCTGGAAGCCACCCCCACCTCAAGATTGGAATGGTGAACTTCAGGGGTAATGTTTATATTTTAAAATAATTTAAAGAAGATAGTGTAATTTGTATGAAACTAGCTGAACCCCGCGGTGTTACCCGCGGTTATTGTTGTACCGCGAGTAACGCCGCGGGACAAAGTTAGTCTAAAAAAAGTAGCCTAAGTTACTACCTGCCAGTGAAAGTCCCGTCAAAATCCGTCCAGACATTCCAGAGACTGAGAGCTGACCCGGACTTCGTACCGCCATATTTTTCATACGTAAATGTTTTCTAAATTTCTGAAAAACTTGTTTTAATAATTATGCCCGCCTCAGCTTCCACATATAGTGTACAGTCTCGGCCAAAAAATAACTTTTCCTGTTATCTTTCTGATTTACTTTTGTACAAACCTTTCCTAACAATAAATAACACATAAAAAAAGAATTATCTAATTCGTAGAGTCGATCGAAAGTTATACGCGTACATACATTTCGGCGATTTACTTTTTATTAATATTGATTAAATGTTATTAATTTTATTTGCAGATATTATGTTGGCTACAAACTCGCTTCTAGCAACAAATCCTTCGTTTTTGAAACTGTTGACATTTCTAAGGAATCTGGCAAAGAACATCATTTGGACATTATGAATCTCAAGTATGTTTTCGATCTAAAGTTTTCACAATAATCAAACATTTAAATGATAGGTATAATTATGTTAACATTATATGATGCTATCTTTTTTGCAGGACTTACACTCAATACGCGATTGTAGTACAGACATTCAATAAAATGGGATCAGGCCCAGTTTCTGGTGAGGTTCGTGCTTATACTGCCGAAGGCGCTCCGTCCGCGTCACCCCAGGATGTACTATGCACTACTCTAACCGCTCAAACCATCCGCGTTTCTTGGGTCTCTCCACCTCTAGCTGCTGCAAATGGACTGATTAAAGCTTACAAGGTCGTTTATGGGCCAAGTGAGACCTGGTATGGTAAGTGTACTTTTACTATTAACTTTTAATGTAGTCAACTCCTTTAGTTCTCTTTTTGATTATTGCATTTTACTGCAGACGAAAAGACTAAGGACACCAAGATTACGGCCAGCAGCGAAACCATTCTTCATGGGCTCAAGAAATTCACTAACTACTCAATGGAAGTGCTAGCTACTACCAATGGCGGCGATGGTGTCAGATCTGCTCCGATTCACTGCCAAACCGAACAAGACGGTGAGACATTACAATTTTATTAAATCGATAAAAAGGTATCAAAATAGACTTTATGGTTAGCTTTTATTTCAATTTGAAATAATTAAGCTTTTATTATTACAGAATATATTATTACAATTTAAGGGCTAGACTTCAGTCTAGCCCTTAAATTGAAGACTTAATGATATCAATATAAAATGCAGTAAATATTCCAAAATTTATAAGGCTAGTTGCTTTGAAATGTAAAAAGTGTTTCTTAGAATTGAACAATATCTAATTAAACAATTGAATTTCAGTTCCCGAAGCACCTCGCGCCGTGAAGGCTCTAGTTATGGGACCAGACTCTATCCTCGTTTCATGGAGACCACCAGCGCAGCCCAACGGTGTTGTCACTCACTACAACGTATATACTCAAGCGCAGAATGCAGAACCTCATCCTAACAAGGTTTGACTTGACTAAATCCTCTACTAAATTTCACAGAGAGACAGACTACGATAAAGTAATTGAAGTCATGATTTTTCTTCGCTTCTTCTAGTGTCAGTATAGAGACGTTTACACAGTGGTTTTAAATTTTAGGTGCCTGCCTCCCAAACTAGCTACTCTGCAACGGATCTGAAACCTGGCCGTTATGATTTCTGGGTTACCGCTGCCACCATGATTGGAGAAGGCCAGCCCTCAGCAACTGCCTCCTGCAGCCCAAGCGACAAAGGTTAATATAGTATTTTCAGTTACTATTCTAAAGCTGAAAAAATCTAATAATTTATTGCTTTGTTACTAAATTTCACATACAAAGTTTTCTAAAGTTTCACGTAACCTTTTCAGTACCTGCCAAAATTGCATCGTTCGATGAATCGTTCACCGCGACTTACAAGGAAGATGTCAAACTGCCCTGCCTCGCCGTCGGTGTACCCCCTCCTAACATTCTGTGGAAGGTAACTTTATTATGTACTGAAGAAGTATTTGAAACGGTTTATTCCAATTTGTTCACCTGGGTTTCCTCATTTCACCTTGGAAGTATTTCACCTAGGTGAAATCACACAGGTGAAATAATTCGACTTAAGCGGTGGCTTTCGTTCACCTTCGAATTAATTCATCCAGATGAACAAAGTGTAAAACCTTTAAAATGATAATAACCAAAATTTGTTTTATTTTGTAACTAGCTGTTGCCCGCGGCTCCGCCCGCGTATATGTCGCTTATCGCGGCAAATAGTAGCCTATGTGTTATTCTGATAAGCTATATTACTGTAAAGTTTCATCCAAATCCGTTCAGTTGTTTTTGCGTGAAAGAGTAACAAACATCAATCCATCCATACTTACAAACTTTCGCATTTGTAATATTAGTAAGATGTCGTATACTGAGTACGTAAGGGTTCTATGTAACTTACTTAACTACTATTTTACTCTGTGACAAATAACATTATTAGCCAGTATTTCAGATTTAATTATGTATTAAATCGTTTCCTTTGTTGTTCACATAGGTAAAAGGTAACCTCTTGGATGCCTCCGAACGCGTTCGTCAATTACCCGAAGGATCTCTTCAAATCGCTGGAGTTGCTCGTGAAGATGCCGGCGAATACTCGTGCCACGTAGACAATCAATTTGGAACTGACACTGTCACGCACACGCTATCCGTTCTTGGTAAGTACATATACCTACATACAAATTGTACGTTTAAAGGTAGAACACGAATTTAGACAACGAAAAGATAAAACAACAAAATAAAATTTAAAGTCATGTTTCTGGAAGAAACAAAATTTATATGTAACATAACTCGCCTCGGAGAGCACGTTAAGCTGTCGGTCCCAGTTGTCATGAACATCTATGGCAATCGTTATTGGGAAGTCAGTGCTCTCAAATATACTGACAACTAGTTCAATCTTCGAATTCAGTTCACATTCAGTCCGATGCCAGTCGCTCCGTGTAAAAACTGGTAAAACCGGTTGAACTAGTAGTCGAAATCTTGATCTCGACCCCAAATCTTGGGAATAATAAAGGTTAGGAAGATGATGGCTATATATTTCCTTTCATGTAATACTAACACTATTGTACCTGCATATCTGATTTTAAAAGCGTGGCCATGAGTTTTTTGCCAGTATTCTTTTCATAAGGCTCTAGCCACTTTTGAAGTTATAGATCGACACAAGCGGGGAGTAGATTTTGGTGTTTTCACCTAATTTCCTTTGACAATCCAGTACATACTGTGGCGTCTTTTTGTGTCGATCTATGATTTATAAATAAATTTGAATAAATTATTTTGAAATTTACGTGTTATACTTTGATAAATTAGTTGAATCTATAACCCAATTAAAAAAATCTCAAGCGTTCTCTTGAGGTGTTGATGAATAATAAAATACTAATAGTACAAATAATTGTTTTAAGTCAGGGTGTTCTTTGTAACCGTTTTATGTACGTTTGTAAAGTCCTCCGCGGCACGGGAATATTCTTAACGCGGGACGTGTTTAAAAAAAATAAAACGACTTCGAGAATTGGAGCAAATTAAAATGTGCCACGCGAGAAGCACTAGCTTTCTAATAAAAAAAGAATCATCAAAATCGGTTCACCCAATCGAAAGTACTGTGGTAACAGCCAAATTGAGAACCTCCTCCTTTTTTGAAGTCATCAGGAACAGAGATCTGTATTGTTAACTACTACTATTTTATTTTATTTTATTTATTGTTAATTATGTTGTGTAGCGCCACCGTTTCCTCCACAACTGGCTATTGCCTCATCTTCGGTATCTTCACTGACTCTGCGCCTGAAGCCTTCTGTCGACGTGGACCAATCACCTGCCGCCGGATACACCATTCACTATAAGCAAGAGTTTGGAGATTGGGAAACTGTTCAGGTTAGATTTATTTATTTATTTATATAAAATTTATGTAACAGTATTTTTATAGTATATTGTTAAAATAATGATATCCACTATAATAAATATTTATAATATTTTTTTAAGTAATATCATAAAGGGAAAATAGAAGGAAAGAGAGGAAGACCGAGACACAGTTATATGGAGATTAAGGAAAAAGTGGCGATTGCCACATATAAGAAGGTCAAAGAAAGGCTCTTGATAGGGAGAGCTGGATAAAGCTGCATCGACAAGAGCGTAGCTCTTAAGTTAATGATGAATGATATCTAAAATTACCGAACGCTAACTTATCTCGGATAACTGTTTCTTTTACCACTTTTTTTTCTTAATAATTTTAAGGTCGCTATAGGTGTGTCTGTAAAGATCAGCAAACCTAAAAGAGCTGGAGTGACTCCTTAACCTAATTGTTCCTTAAACTTCTTCTTGAAATATCATATTTTGCGTTTTAGATTCCAAGCTCTACCGACACATACACTTTGGAGAATTTGTTCTGCGGATCCAGATATCAACTCTACGTAACGGCTTACAACGGGTATGTAACCAGATCAAGCTAAATCGTGACATACTTTAAAGACATTAATGGAGAGTCCAATGTAATACGGACAAACTGGAATCATGTCCCACTTTTACAGATAAATCGTTTGAAACAGTCAAAACAACAAAGATTTCCCTCTATTACAGTGCAACCGAACTTAGGACGTTTTAAATATTAAGCAAGCTACGTCAATACTGCTCAAAGATCTATACAATTTTTTGTTGTATTATCATTGCAGTAGATAATACATTACATAAAACGGTAATAATTATATTTTGAATCCGTGCTCTTTGGAATTAATCATAACTCAGAACAAATTACGAGAAATATGTCACATATAGCTGAAACATATAATTCTCTGTTATTAATACCATGGAAATGCATATTTAATGTCGACCTAATCGTACTTGAATGTCTGTAATAAAGTAAGCTTATGGTGGGTCATGATTCAAATTAGTCGATAGTACCTAAATGTTGTTTCCCGTCAGTATCGGTACGGGCGAAGCTTCGGACGTGGTGATCGCTCGCACCCGCGGCTCCAAGCCGCCAGTTCCCCGCGCGGCAGACTTCATCGAAGTAGCGAGCTCCTCTGTGACCCTGCACCTCAAACAGTGGCTGGACGGAGGCTGCCCAATGAGCCACTTTGTCGTCGAGAATAAGAAAAGGTACGTGTGCAACTCCAGAACAACCTGCATATACAAGTATTACTATCTTAGAGTATTTGTACAGAAAGGTAGGGAATAAAACAACCCCTTAGAACTAACAACGTTCAAATAAAATGACATTTACAAAGAACAGACGTAAAATCTAAACCTATATTAATATAACAAAAAATTTACGTCTGTCCTTTGTATTAATGCATGAAGCAAAAAAAATTGTACTCCTTTTTACGAAATGAGAAGTATGAAATGTGGCACAGGTAAAATTTACATGGAGGAGGAGTGCACAAAGTTACAAAATAAATAAATGAAAGTATATAAATCAATTCGACCACTGGGCAACCACTAGTCCTAAAATCTTCGTGAGTAGCATTGAATCCTGTCACTCACTGAGTTCAATAAAATAAGTATTTTTACTACTTAATTTCCAATTTTTATCAATACTAGTTATACCCTGCCAAGCTTCGCTGTGGCATATCGTAGTTGCTTTGATGAGCTTCGAACTCAATCGGTGCAGAACTTTGAATGTTTAAACCAACTTAACTACTCTTTTAAAGCGTTTTCATGTGATTTCTATAGCACTCTATCTCTTAGTATAAATAAAGGATGTCAAAAGGTATACTATACATATAAATATTATTTCGTTTGTGAAACGGCATGATCAATCTTTTCTGGTATTGCTACTTAGACAAATAATAAGGCATAGATTGACGTGTAGTATTTTCAAAATTGTCCACAACTGTATATAGTTATGTTAACTTTCTCTTTTAAAATTAAGTATATGTTTATTCATACAGTCAAAGTACAATATTAATTTATTAATCATGTTTTTTTTAAGTATGATAGTTTATTTAGTAATGAAAACACGAAATCAAATCATTTACTATTCAAAGGTATAGTGGTGTTATCCTATAATTTAAAAATGTTCTCCTAGGTCTACCGTACCAGCATGAAAGTTTTACAGTTTTATCTAAATTTAAAACAAATTTGTGCCCAGTAGATGAATAGTGCTGTTTTTGTAACAGGGGCGCTGCTGAATGGAACCAAATCTCGAACGCTGTGAAACCTGGCGGTAACTTCGTTGTCCTGGGTACGTTATATTAAATAGGTACATATATACATTAAACATGCTACACATACATTTGTTCGGTATTCTCGCTAAAACTCAAGAACGGCTGGACTGATTTTACACCTAAAGTAAAGTCCTGAGAAAGTTTAAGCCGTACGACAATATGAAAAGTACAAAACTATTGAAAGTTATGGCCAGTGATCTACATGAACTTTACTTTAGAAATGTCCCATTCCATCTTTGTGACATAATAATTTCTTAAGCAACTTGTCATTCTATCCGAGTAAATGAATGTGAAATTACTTTTTGTCGAGAAGTTATTTTTTATGCGTCACTTGTTTATTTTTTGCAATTTAGTTCTAATTCTAAATTATTGGGAAAAAGAGATTGGTAAATAAATGTAGATGATACGGATTTTACCGGGTCATTTTATATGTAATACACATATGTCTACAAAAGTAACCAATAATATATTTCCAGACTTGGAACCTGCTACGTGGTATGTTTTAAGAATAACTGCGCATAACAATGCCGGATTTAACGTGGCCGAATATGACTTTGCTACTCTTACAATGACCGGAGGTAAGTACAAAGAGAACACCACATGCTTACTGTTTAAATTCATCTCAAACTCGCCATTATTAAAAACATTCACTTGCATGAAAACCAAAAACGTACCTGAAATGCATCATTAGTGTATTTTTTATCAAATTATATCACATAGCTGTCTTTATATAAATATATAGTATAACTGTCGGGATTGCATTTCAGGTACGATCGCGCCCGCGCGCGACGTCGGCGGTGGCTCTCTGACCACTGAACAGACGATCAAGATTATCCTGTCGCACCTTAACCTTATCGTGCCCGTCGTCGCGGCCATTCTCGTCATCATTATCGCTATCGTAGTCGTCTGCGTCGTACGAGGCGCCCGGGACCATCACAAAGGTAAACTAATGCGTTCACCCTTCTAGGAACTATCGCTCCTTTGCCCGGCAACTTTGACGGCGACAAGGAACTGCCCCCGTGGGTGAAGGCTTGGCTCGAGCCGGAGGTGTTAGTGCCGATCTTGGCGACCATCGTGGTGTTCATCGTAGGAGTCGTCGTGATCTGCCTCACCCTGGCGCGCAGGAACACCCCGCACCGCCTGCGAGGTCAGAAGGACGAGTATTGTATGTATGGTGGCACGAACACCGCTTTCTCGTTTACTTTTATCCGAACCATTATTACTTCGATTCGGTTACAACTTTTAACATCGCGTCCGACGTATACTCAGTACGGAGGACTAATCTCGTATACCCATTCTCTTTTTTACATTTTAGTTTTCGAAATTCATAGTCGTTTTGATATGTTTCGCTAACACCTTTAACAACAGAAATGTTTTGTAGTATCACATAGAAGTATAGTAGGAAATAGTGATAAGGAGCGTGTGGTGTCGGTGTCTGTACAGACGACGCGGTGTACAACGCGTCGCAGGCGGCGCTGGGCGGCGGCGGCGGCACGCTGGACAAGCGCGGCGGGCTGCGCGACGAGCTGGGCTACATCGCGCCGCCCAACCGCAAGCTGCCGCCCGTGCCCGGCTCCAACTACAACACCTGCGACCGCGTCAAGCGCCAGGCCGTCATCAGTGAGTAGTGATAATGGTATTTGAAGTACATCTCAGAGAAAAAGTATTATTACCCGATGTGACAGATAAAAGATATTTGTAACTATTAGACGTTTCATTATTCACCCGCAAATATTATTTTCAACAAGAAGCGCACACTGTCTTAACTTAATCACGACAGAAGTCGACATTTGACCACAGTGATAAGGATATCTTTGAGGTAACGGTTATCTAAGTACTATTTAAATTTCTTTTTTATTCTCTCTGCACGACTTACGCTATGATTCTTTATCTGTGCCTTACCTATAATGTTATTTATTTTTAAAATGTGGTATTAAGAAATGAAGGATTTTTTTTAAGAGTTTACACATTTACATGTAATTAAAAAACACAGCCTTAATTTGTTAATACCTCGTTTAAGCACTCTTATTGGTGAAAGTAAGGTGATAGCTGTCTAGTATAGCCTCAACTCCACGCATCTCACTTCTTTATTTTACCTTAGTGTTATATAACTATAATAAAACAATATTATTAGTTTCCCCCGCCTTCTTATTCACAGCTATAAGGTGTCCTTGGTAGAGGATAAAAAAAGCTTTTCATAGTTCGTTTTATAAAAACATTTTTTGTTGGATGCTTGGCTGCCTTATTATATCATCATTAATATTTTGTATACATTAAAAAATAAAAACGACTGCAATGTTTTGAAAAGCCATTCATATTATGCCTATATTCAACAATCCACGATCCAAATAAAAACGACTACAATGTTCCCTAAAGGAAATCACGTAGAATAGTGAACAAACTGTAAATGTACGTAGCAATAATTTCATACTTTACTTACATATGTACTCTTCGATACATAACGGCTCTTTATTATTTACCACCAGAGAGCGGATTAGACGTGTTACATAAAAGGACGGACCAAAGTTGTCGCAAAGGATTTGATGGCAAAATACAAGTGAATGGCTTTCTCTTATTTTGAAGTCAGTTTAATGATATGTTAGTTCAATGATATATAGCTTAAAATCTCAGATCAAATAAAAAAGGTAGTTAAAAAACCGCTACTTTTCATCAGTTTCGACAACTTGTACGATACTGACGAAATGTAGCGTAGTTTATAGCACAGTTAGTGCGTAACACGTGTTTTTTACTTGGAACTACGCTACTTTTTTCTGCTTCAACAAGAACAAGGCGGTGCGTTGTCTACTTTTTTTATTTGATCTGAGCTTAAAAAAGATTAATAAAAATATGTTGATATAGTAAGCTGGACGTAAGCATTACCTAATCCCTTCATCATTTATTTTATATGGTTCATGTCATCGACTCGTGTATTATCTCACTCTCATGATGAAGAATAAAATTAGGAATGGAGCGTAATGATTAAATTTCCAAAGTTAAGGGATTGATATTAAACGAGTTAAAGAGAAGAATGGAGGAGGAAAACTCATTGCACCGACCCCAAATAAAGTTGGGAAAAGGGTATGGAGATGATAATGAGAAAACTGTAAATGAATATAAAATTATTTTTTCGTATAATAGGCTATTTTACTGTATACGAGAAAAAATCTAAAAATATATTATTGAGATACCTTAGGCAAAAACCAGTCGGCAATAAAATCGGCATAAAATGATAATATATTTTTTATAATTTATTTCAAAATTTTCATTTTTTTAATCTGTTTTATAACACCATGAAATAGTAGCCGCCATGTTATTACGTCACACCGCTTTGTAGGTACACCAAAGTGTCAACTGGTCAGCGTATGCTATAATCATGTCATGCACATTTTACAAAGCGAACTGACGTCATTATCACAGAGCAATATGGCGTCAACTACGTCCAGCATTTTTGAAATTTGAAAATGTTCAATTTTTATGCATTTTATGGCACTTATCGAGTGAATAAAAATTTTGCGGTTTTCTTCTGTGGTTTGATAGCACTATAGAATCTAATTATGTCACTTTTCAAAAATGGGTGTAATACCCTATTGTTCTAATATTTAAAATACAGATCAGTTTGAAATGTCATTTTATGGCGACTAAAAGAATATGACATGAGATCAGATGAACGGTTACTAATAAATGTATATTTACAAAATCCTAGTAAACTTTAGCTCCATTCAAAAGCACTTAAATACATGTTTTATTTATTCATAAAATGTGAGTGGGATGGTAAATGAGTAGTGTAAGTGGTGTTAGGCGCATGCGTAACTCAGTAGTGTGGTTCAGTGGGCGCGCACACGACGTGGGACCCGCGCCGCCACCACTACGAGCGCGTCCGCCGCACGCACTTGCGCACCGGCTCCGGCGACACCGCCTCCACAGGTCAGTCAGCTTGGGCCTTGGGCAGCCCACGCCCCTCGCCCCTCGCCCCTCGCCACACGGTCACTAGCTATGTTGTGCTCAATAGGGTACTTGACTGTCTCGTAATATCGTAAAAAATACCTATGTCTCTTTCCTTAAAACGAATATTACAAAACATCTCGGAAAATATATATACAGCTTATCATTTCTATTACAAATTTTAATTAAACAAAGCATTGAAATATATTGCACAATTGAGTAGTCTAAAACAATGACGTCACAAGTTTGTATTTAGTACATTAATAATAAAAAGTTATCGTTTTGACAGATGATAAAAAAATGGAATTTGACTAAGGTGTCAACTACCCTATTATAACATTACTTGCCGTAAGAAAAAAAGACGTTTTTTTTTAATCAAGTTTAATATGAACGTAAAAGCAACACCACCACCCCCATTCAAAACATGAGTGTCTTATAAGATGCACTATACACGACAACATTAATGTAAGGAGAAGCAAAACTAGAATGACCTAATTTCATAACAAGGAACTCATGAGAAAGGTAGGTATAATATAAAATATTAAAACTAAATTAAGTGAAATACCTAATCGAAAACGTCTTTTCTTCTTATGAACTAAAGGTGTGTGTAAGTGACTATCGTAAACAAATTTGATTGAAAATCTACTAACAATATCTACAAAGTGTAAGTATCGAATGTACAGAATATGTTAATGTCTTGCATGACTTGCATGTTATCCCATATATTCATTATTTACTAACAATTTAATTTGCCTTTTCTAATCCTTGTTATTTTTATTTTTGCTTTATTATTTACGTAAATATTAGGTATTAATCTAATCTTAAATTAAATAACATGCACTGTCAAAAGTTTTACTAATTGTTTAAGATAAGTAATGGAATTACACCGTTTTAGCATGATATTAACTATTTACAATATATGAGTAAGTATACATAAAAAAGTTACTAGTTAGTTCATCATTCTAATGAATATTTTAAATTCAAGAACAGTTCACTGTTATAGGTTAACTGAACTACACTGAATAAGTAAATGAACCTTATGGCCCAATAGCTGATAATGAATTTTGAGAAAGTTGTTTAGGCAAGCTGAAATTGCGAAAAATTACAATTTCGTGAATTGGCGAATCCAATCCCTGGGAGTCTTTTAGCGAATTAGCGGTTATTTCGCTATAACGCAGCATATAACTTTCTTTTTTTAAGAAAAACTTTTTAGGCAACTTGAATCTTTTTTTTCTTTTAATGAATTATTTCTAGAATAAAAAAAAATCCAAGACGTTTTTGTCGGTTATTAAGTATAGCCAGACCACTTCAAAAGAACTTTTTTTACATTCCCAAAAATATTCTTTAGACAAACTGAAATTTATATCACGTATTTATTAACTAATTTTAATAATACTTGAAAATAGCCAGACGATTTTGCCGGTTATAAACAGTTCCCAGACTTTAATAAAGTTTGTAAATAAGTGCGATAAAAAAGTCTTACGCGAAGCCGTAAGTGCGACAAGGATAGCTAATCGAGGCATGCCGGCAGCTGCCTGAGCCCGAGCTTTTGCAAATGTTATATGCTGCGCAGTAGTGAAATAACCGCTAACTCGCTAAAAAACTCCCAGGACTGGATTCGCCAATTCACGAAACTGTACTTTTTCGCAATTTCAGCTTGCCTCAAGCACCTTCTCAAAATTAGTTATCAGCTCTCAGTCTATTACTATTGAATACTTAATACCACTAACTAATTCTATAAGTGTGTCAAACTACTGTCCCTTTCATAAAAGTAGTTTCACTAGCGATAATATCGATGTTGTCAATGATTTTTCCCGGCACAAAGCCTATGTGTTGGTCCTGGGTTTAATCAAATTTTGTGACAAACATTAAGATTTGTTCCAAAGTTCTGGCGTAAATGAGTTATAAACTTTCATCGTAAAAAATTAAAACTATCGAAATAAGCAAAATAAATGGGTACCAAATAAGGGTATGTAATAATTATTAAAAAATTCCCGTGTCATGTTTCTCAGGCATGGAGGATGAGATCTGCCCCTACGCCACATTCCACCTGCTGGGCTTCCGCGAGGAGATGGACCCGAGCAAGGCACTCGCGTTCCCACACCACCACCCCGCGCACGCTGGAACACTCGCCCACCCCCACCCACATCACCCCGCACACTCCCGCGCCGGCTCCCAGAGTATGGTCAGTATTATCTTAACATATTAATAAAAAAATTATTGCCATGTGTTGCTAAGCGCAAAACTCGAGTACTGCTCGACCAATTCGGTTATTTTTTTCAGTAGTAGAACTAGATAATAGCTTGATTGATTAGTCTAATTTTGGCATTTAAATATTTGTTGTAGACAAGGGAAAGTTTAAACTGTGAAAAAATATGCGTGGAAAGCAATAAAACCAATATCTGCTTTTGAGAGAGACAGAGTAACAGATTATTTCCACAAAGTTCATAGTAAATTCCATTAATAAAGAGTGTATAGTCAATAGTCTGCCTTGTATGTAAACTGTCAACTGTTCAGAGGCAATGTAGAGAACATGCATTGTTCAATTCCTTTCACCAGTGCTTCGTTCCTCTTGGAGTAAGGAAACCTTGTACCAGCCTGTAAGGGCCTATTAACTCAAAATTGTCCTGGTTTAGTATTCTTCCTGGTGGGTTCGCTGTGGAGAGAGGTACCTCTTTTGATGCCAGCTTCACTTGAACCTTCACTTAACTACACCACGGTTATGAGTTACTATTCTGAATACTTTAGGTTGAGGAAGATTTCCTAATCTTTACTCAACACCCGGACTTCGATCCTACAAGGTCGTTCCGACGACTATCACGCACTTCCAAAGCGGAGATTTATCATTACAGTAGAACTGAATCACAACACGTCCATGGGTGGCTACATTTCCCGAATTTACGCGGCCCGCCCGCCATTGACGGATGCTCCCAGAGTGTACCCTGAACCCAACTGAATGACATTTTGACGTAACCTACAATGTCACTTATGTCAAACCCTAGTGTGGCCACAAAAAATTACGTTTAGGGCGTTCGAACATGCATATTAAGGCTCCCGTGACGGTAAATAGTAATCGAGGTGTTACAAACATTTGCAACAATGGTTACGATTTCCTCCTCACTCGAGACCCTAACGATTTTTTTTATGTTTGGCCCTGCCAAAATGACTCTACTCTGCCTAATGGAAAGCATACGCGTAATCCTAGAGTGGTGGTCACCATGCTCACTGCGAGTGCAGACAATGTAACAATGCAGCATGGTGACCCACACCATGGCGGACTAGTGATGCTTCTGCATCATTGCGCCGCCACGATTTCTTTTTATCAATTCCTTTTTGTATTACAACTATCTAATTATAACATACGCCATACAGCCTCGTGCCAACAGCCGCTATGCCCGCAAGAACTCTCAGGGAGGACAAAGTGCCATTTACTCAACTGCCCCCGAATACGACGACCCGGCCACCTGTGCTGAAGAGGACCAATATGTGAGGATTCTTTATCTAATAAAGATTAAAATATATTTATTATTCGATTGCAGTATCTTAACATAAGAAGAAAGCTACTAGCGGTAGTTAGATGTATAAATTGGACTCATTCGGAAAAATATTGATCAATGCAAGGAGAGCAATTGAGAATGCAAGCAATCCATTAGGTTGTAATTAAGCTTGAGTGGTGCAATTCGGTCGAAAAACAACAACAAATAAAACGATGAGAAATTCTATTCAAAGGTTCAGACTTCTGGTAGTATCTGTGAGATCACCGCTTATTTTTATAGAAAGTAAATGTTTCGGCCATTTAACACACAACGCCATCTAGTCCCGAGCTAAGCAGAGCTTATGTTATGGGTACTAGACAACTGATATAAATACATATATACTTATTTATAAATATATACATATTATACATAGAAAAAACCCAAAATCCGGAACAAATATTTGCAGATCATACAAACACATTTGGTCCGACCCGGGAATCGAACCCGAGACTTCAAGCTTAGAAGGCGCATACGCTAGCACTGCGCCACCGAGGCGGTCGATAATATGTTTGCGTGTTCGCAGCGCGCCCGCTACTCCCGGCCGATGTACGCGTGCGGGCCCGAGTACGACGAGCCCGCGTGCTGCGCGCCCGAGGACGACCAGTACACCGGCGCCTACGGCACGCCCTACTCCGACCACTACGGCTCGCGCCCCAGCATCGGTAACTGCCCCACTCCCCACTCCCCAGTGCCCCACGCACCCTGCCCGTCCCCCCACACATCACTCTTCTCTGTTATTCTTACAATGCTACCGTAAACTTTCATTATCATGATATCGATTATTGCTAGGCAATGCCAATTATAAAACAGGGAGTGTTAAATATAACACAAGCTTACCCGGTTTTATACCCCAGCTCTTCTTTGTAACTATCACATTTTTTATGCCCCATAAATTTTAGCAACCATTTTGAATGATTCCATACAGATTTTTCATTGAAAGTTAAAAGCCTTTCAAACTGATAATTTTACGGATTTTTGGGGCAACAAATATACTCTCCCTGTTTTCCCTCACTTTATTTGATATTTGGATCTACGAACAGCTCCCGTTTACTGTTTATTTTACCAAACACAGGACGCACCCACTTTTTATCGCGGTTTGCAACAGGAAATCCAAAAAAATGAAGTTATGGCCTTTTTCAAGAATGTACTTCTTCCCACTTCTTCTTCAAGAATGTACGAAAAAAGAGGATCTTCTTTTTTTGCCTTCTCTTTTTTGAAAATATAAATTATTCACTAATAGGTTGCAGTGCCAAAATGGTCTCTTGAAAGGCTTTATTTATTGTCAACACGATTCTAGTTCATTTTTAAACTACTACTTATCGACTACTTGGTAGGGTAGGTACTAATACGAAAGAGTCTACTTTCTATTTAACAATAGAACGTGAAACTAACAACTATTAGTTGATCGCACAGGTACTCGAAAGTGTGGCAGCTCCCCCGAGCCTCCCCCACCCCCACCACGCAACGCCAACAACGACAACAACTGCTCCTCTTCTTTCAATGAGAGCAAGGACTCGAACGAAATCTCCGAAGCCGAATGCGACCAACCCCGCAACTATCCTGGTAAGGAACAACACTAACATGAACAGACATACCTACATTACAGACTAGACTTACATACATATCAACACATCATGTTAAAGTCATTATCTTTCGTATGAACACAATACTGTGGAAGTAGGTATCCGTGGATAAAATAATAACCTATTTTTCTTTATCAATTTAACTTCTACAAGAAACTAATGAAAATTATGTCTCTTTTTACACAATTTTCGTGGGCTTAAGAACTTGCTTTCATAAACATCACAAAGGTGATCGAAAATTAAATACGTTATTGAAAAGATCCTACGATATTTTTACGATCATGTTTACTTCAAAGTGAACAAACATACAACATAATAACAAATACAGCGATTTACATTGCCCAGCTTGCTACATAATACATATAGGTATGCGCATAATATCAACATGGCATCTTCTGACAGGGACACGAATTTTGCTACACCGTTCGTGTAAACACCTTTTTCTTATATCATACTTTTTTGTGTACCGACTGCTTCCATGTACTCAGTATTTGCTGCTTTGAAATGATAAAATACTTAAAGGATCTTTTAAAATGCTGAGCATTAATTTAATTTAAATTCATAATTGTTTAAAATTGTTAAGTATTTACCTAAAAACCAGTTATAATTTAGTATTGAAATTTTCCGAGTACCGAAGGTGTTCACACAAAACTGAGAAATCGATTCTAGGCCATAAATGAAAATGAGGTACGAACATCCGAGCTCTTCCAATAATGTCGTGCCAGAAAGTAACGACAATAACAATTTTTAAAATCCAACATTATTATAAATCAAATTAATGCCCAGTAAAATGTCGAATACAACAAAGAAGTATGAACCTTACAATTATCATTAACTGTTTCATCAACATTCTATCAGATAGTAATATTGTTGGAAATTTATTGTTCTTGAATTGGTTCATGCACACTTGGGTGTCACCTGAACAGAAGACGGTAAACTTTTTTGAATCAAATTGTTCGATTCTTTTATGTTTAATAATATTGTGACTGACAGCATGCAACATTTTCATCAGTAATAAGGAATTGAATTAAAGCTTCAAGAATAGTCATCTTGCAATTGGCTTACTATCTTTATTTTTCAAAATTCTTTAAATTCGTGTCTGGTGTCCAACCTTGTCAAAGTTAACGAAGTTAGCATTTAGTCAGTATAACTAAATATTATCCGTTTTCTCTTCGTCTGAATACGAATTACTTCTGAAAATATATCAATTAATAAGGCTTATGTCAGCAATATAATAATGCTAGCCCGTTTTATTTTGACAAGTAGCAGAACCACCGACGGGAAAGTTAATTTTATTTTTAATGTATCTGAACTTTCTACTATATGTGCTTAGACGTGATTGTGTTAACTAATTGACTCCATTTGAAATGATTCTGTAGATAATTAGTAGGTGTTTTGGAGATGGACCCGCGGGCAATAACCGCCTATTCGATAACATTAGGTAAATGTTAGTAAAGAGAAACGCGGTGCGGTTATTGTCCGCGGTGTCACGTAGAAGGCGGCTCCAGGTGCCGTGACTAGAATAGAGCGCGTCGTGACTTGTGTGTTGTTGCAGTAAGGGCCCACACTGCCAAGGACGGTATGCACAGCGAGGAAATGAGAAAACTCATTGACAGGTCAGTTTTATAGGCCTTGCACAATATGGCACCCATAACATATAGGTACTTGAAGTTTTGTACACAGTCCCACAAATACTTATGAGGTCTTAATGTCAATACAATCCTCACCGACCAGTGTGTGCATAATTGTGTTATTTTGTATTGCAAAAGTAACATTGTCAGGTGTGAATCTAAAATAAGATTGACCGCAGCTCCCTTTACACTGAGTATTACTAACTGATAGAGAAGCCGGTTCCTTGTGTGTGTGTGCTAGCACGATTAACCTGTGTCGTGCTCTAGAATACAGTTTACCCATTAAGCATTGTGTATTAGTATCTGCTCGTTATTAAGCATGTGTTATGTTCTGCATCCATGATCTACAGGAAACAGTAAGTGAAAGTATGTATGTGAAAAATGACAATTTGTAATGTTTATCTACCTTTCTTTGCCTGATTTTTGTGTTTCTGTTATTAACTTTTTGTGGCTAACATTAACTGTGGTGCACTTAAATATTATTATTTTTTGCTCGAAGAACGGTAAGACCAACAAAAAAAAATTCTTTCATTTCCTTAATTTTGTGACTATTACTTTGCCGATACCGAAGGCATGAAATGCAAATACTTAAAACATTTATTTTATTACATTAAAGCTATGAATTATAGTGAAAATAGAATAGCGATATCCCTGGCACCTGCTATTACATAGTCCGTGATGGATTTATTTACTGTTATTAGCATTTGTTTTGTTAAATCCCGTTCGCTCCTATATGGACCCCAGAACCAATATAGCAGTAGCTATTTAAAGTCCTGTGGTTTTGTTTACAATGCTACAACAAAGTTCAAATATATTTTGTTGTTTACATGCAGCGGCTGGCCATTTTGCTATTACTTTACTGCTGCTCTGTGTAAAATTTTATAGACGGCTAGGTTGGCAACATAATAAAATATTTTGAATGTATTGACAGACCAGAAGCAGCCACCCCAATCCCCCAGCAAGCAGTCCACGGGCGGGGACTCACAGCCTACGATACTGTGGCAGTGTAACCTGTAAACCGGAGTTGTGCACGCGCACAGCGACACACGACACCACTTTTATAATAATTTAGTTTAACGGACCATTACCATCTTGCTGATGTGGCGCTCGCAGGCTTACGCAAATCATTTTGTCAGAATATATTCTCGATTGCACGTTCGCTCTATAATTTGATCTAGCTTTCAGCAGGATGGTGATACACGTGCCAAATCTAATAAGTTCTTTACCGTTTGATTGTTGTGTGTCGCATTCAGTGTTACTCTTTACTTTTAAATTTACCCCAACTTAGTTGGCTGGACTTTTTTGTATTTAGTTTTAATTTCAACTCATCGGCTGTAATAACTTCGCAGAGTTGGGTATTGTACAAATTAGATGTACCTTTCCTGAGTAGAGCCTACGGACGCGTCACTGTAGTCTTACCATGTAAAAGCAGAAAATTATGGTTGTGGTAGTTATCTCAAATTGATATATTTGCTTAAATAGATAGGTGACGCGTTACTGTCTTGTCCGTGTAATAAACCTCCCTACGTACCCAACTTTGTTGTATTTATTACGCATTGTCGATTAATTTAATTGTAATTTACTTTATTTGTTTGGCTTAATTTAAAAGAAATTTCAGTTTTAATTCATTTTGCATCTGCTATTGGGGTGTATGGAATCCGATTTAAATTAAGCTCAACATGTAATAATGTATGTGATATTTTGTATTCTTATCCCCTTTAATTTTACATGAAGTAACTTTATTTATATACTCGTAGGACGGTAATGTTAAAATATCCACGACCGAATGGTTGTTCTATGCTTCCTTTAACGTTATTGGTTTAAATTTTTCTGTTTATCATTTTCGTTATTGCCACGTCCTGATTTGTGACAAACATGTTTGTGTTACGGTTTATTCGCATTTATGCATATACTACTTAGAATAAGTTTAGGTATACATTTTCTTTATTAGTAATTAATCAACTTTTAAACAAAGACCTATATAATCCGTAGCTAGTTATAACATGCGTTACGCAATATACTTATAATAAATTAACTTATTATTAGGTGTATCTGTCTACATGATGTATTGGCAATTCAATTAATAGTAAGTACAGGTACCCATACCCTACTTATGATATTAATGAACAGTTACCTACCCTATTGACCCACAGCAAGAAATTACTACCACCTTCAAAAACGCAGCGGACTCTGCTGACATGGAATTAAGTAATCTTTAAAATATTAATCTAGTACGTTAAGGTGCATTTTTATTAATCGTAATTTTATCTTTCTATATTACGCGGGCGACTAGGCGTAAGACATTCGCGTGTCGTTCTCTAGATGTTTCCCGTTATATGTTGTGTATTGTGATGTAAGCTTCGCATTGTAGGCTTGTAGTTAGGTTTTCGCGTACTTCCTAGCAACAGAATCTTCTCTTATCCTTCCAATTAGAATTCGATTTAATGAAAAATCTAGTTAAAATTCAAATGTGAACAAATTAAATAAATTATATTCAAAATTATTAAATAAAATTAATCAATTAAAATTTGTACCATAATCGTAAAAAAATTGACAGCAAAGGAGTAACAATTAATTTATGATATTTTTCGCTTTTGTCGATGTATGTTTGGTTTGCGGCTAGTTGGAATAAGTTTATAATAATTATGCGATACGACATCGATAACAGCAGCTAACTAACTGTACCAAAGTGTTTGATTTGTGTTAAATAAACTACTCAAATGTCAACTACAAAATGTGGTTTTAATTAAATATATCTCGAATATTAAACAGACCAAGCGCCGGCTCAGGACCACTATTTGTTAAGACTGCAGGGAGGGCAGGAAGCTACGATGCCTGCTTTTAAGGTTTGATTTGTGTAAAACCATATATAAGGTTTGATTTATGTATAAACTACGTGTCTTCGGCAATAATAAACGTGTGCATCAGGAAGGCGGGCCCATTGTTTCAATTTTTGGGTAACGATATAAAATTCAAATGGAAATTAGTAAAAAATAGCAAAAACTTAAAGCAATGGGTCATAAATTTCTTAAACGTGAAATTAGTTATGATCAGCTACCTACCAGTGAAAGTCCCGTCATCGGTCCATCCGTTCCAGAGATTACCCGGAACAAACAGACAGACAGACGGACCGACAGACAGACGGACCGACAGACAGACAGACCAACATTTTTTTAACTACATTTTTGGTATATGTAGCGTGTATACAAACATTTGCATTTAGTACAAAGCTGTTATTTTAATATTACAAACAGACACTCCAATTTTATTTATTTGCATAGATTTAGTTAAGAATTTCTTAAAAATCCCAAAACTGTAGGTACACATTACGGATTTACGGCGGCATAATATAGGGCCCTCGGTTCAGTAACGTCTCTACGGAGGAATCTGCAAAAAATGCAATTATCTGAACAAATACGTTACCAAGACTTTAGAATCTTTTAGCTAAATACCTCTGTGAATTAGTTATACCCTTTCCTGAGGGTATGTTTTTTACGTGTAGGTTGAAAACAATCACTGTCTCTTCTGAGCATTTACGAGCTCAGAAGAGACAGTGATTGTTTTCCTTTCATTAAATGTTTGATTTTTGGGAAAATGAAATCGCACGGTGCTAGGACTGAACTGTGTGTAGGATGGGTCACGAGCTCTATGTTTTCAGAATGACTTTGCTTTGTTCGCGGTGTGGTCCGAAGCATTGTTATGGTGTAACAAGATGCGACTTCTAGATCGGTTTCCCATAACTTTTTCAAAGACATTGGTCAAACAAATAGTGGTGTGTACAACTCAGCATTGACTGTTTTTTTTTTGGTCAAGTGGGATCGTGCAGACAGGACCCGTCTGCGACAAAAAAAAAGAACGCAATTATTTGTTCCTTCAACCTTCAAACACCCATACAGAAGATTGTTGCTTTCGTTCTGTAATGTAATAATAGATCCATGTTTCATCTCCTATCACAATGTCATACACAGCATTTGAACATCCGTGATTGCCACTTGAACAACATTATTTTTACACCGTGTGAGTTCGTGAGGAATCCACCGGCAACAAAATTTCCTATCTTTTAAATGTGGATGTAACATTTTCTGAATTTGATTCATACTAATCCTCAAATGTCCTCGAATCTCCTAATAATTGACACGCCGATTATCTTCAGTCGTCTAACAGTAATCATATTTTTCTCAGTAATCACAGTTGAAGGCAGCAGCAAAAATGAAGCTGTATCTTTCATAGTGTCCGACCCGATGTCGGATATAGGAGCCGACACATACATACATTTAACTTCCTCTGATATGGTTTCGGCGCCCGACACCGATATCGGATCGGATAATGTGAAAACGCTCTAAGACTGATCAATTTATATCATTAAGGTATACACAACCTATATTTGTCCGAGTGAGTTAAAATGGTTTAAGAATCTATCGATTCATCCTCATTTCCACGAGTGACGACATGCAACTATTGGCATTTTGATTGGTAGCAGTAAAAATGATATAATTCAATAAAATAAAAAAAATCCGAGTTCTACTGGAGGAAATGTTTATTTATACATAACGGTAATAATTAAATAGTTCGTACAACTCTAAATGTTTCCTGGCAATGTGTGGTTACGCAGTCGCGGCCTTTACGATCTCTTCGGCTACCTCCACAGCGATAGCAGCTTCCGCTTTGGCCTGCAAATAAACACCCTTATAAGCAAAGATTGTATGTAAATTACAGGTAACACAATATATCTATTATTAGTATTGGTTACGGAAATATTGACTGCCTGAATGTTGACTACATGCCGACAAACTGACTTACAGTTTGGCAGACTTGAGCATGTAGAATGTATATATGATTTTGAATAAATAAATTTAAAAAAAAGTAAAGAATGGTAACATAAACATCGTCCTAAAAGAGCTCTTTCGGGCGTTGCTCGCATATTGGACCAATTTGCAGGCTGCTCGATCAGTGGCAAGCGATAAAAATTACGAACGAGTTTCTCGAAGGGGGGAAGCTGTCTGAAGCAATGTTAATTGCCAGAAGATTCGTTATCAAAGTTTAAAAAATAAGTTGTTTTATGAAATAACAATACATTCATTAAAATAATCATTCAGTTTTAAATCCAACATTCTCTGAACTATCAGGATTTTGAAAGACAATTAAATGGTCGTTAATGTAACAATGCATTCTATTGTTTAGAGTTTATAATGGATCTGTACCTTATCGTTACCAGCAGAGTTTAGTTCACTCTGGGCTTTGTTAAGAGCTTCTTGTGCTGCTCCACGGTCTAAGCTCTCTAATGGGTGGGCTTCTTCTGCTAAGACCTGAAATGAGTAAAAAAAGAATGATTAAACTTATTTTGAGGCTATTTCATTGATATCGACATTAAACAAAAGTGTTGCCGATAATTTAAGAAATGTTACTCAAAATTAAGCTCACTACAAATCCTTATGACCAACATTGCTTTTTATATAAATTTATATAATTAATAAAATAATTAACAAACCACAAATGTTTCAATTTATCTATATATTAACTTATAGATAGATGTGTCTTTATTTCTCTGGCAGAACAAAAAAAAACATAACATCTCCATACACACCTGAACTGAGGAATCATCATTAACGGTTACAGTGCCAGACGAGACAAAGATTTTTTTCTGCCCACCATCATTTTCTGTCACAGTAACAACGCCGGGACGCAGAACCGCTAAATAAAAACAAATATCGAAATTTGAAATACGTACATTAACAACAAAATTATTTTATTTACGCTATAGGTTATTTCTAACAGGAAAATAATTTTAGTTTCAAATAATAGTAAATTTAAAAAAAACGCTTTCAAGAACTAGACCTTCGAAATCGGTCCACCCAGTGGAAAGTTCTGAGGTAACAAACATAGAAAAATACAGTCAAATTGAGAACCTCCTCCTTTTTGAAGTCGGTTAAAAAGGTATTCCTTGTAGAATATTGCAATGTTGAAATGTACAATTTTAAACTGTATGATCCTTTACAGAGCCCTCACAATTATCTACTGTCATTTTATGCGTCTGTTGATGATGTTGATAGAAGCAATAATTATTTACTAATTTTGAGATTATTGACTAATTTTGAGATGTGGAATGTTTTCATTATCCTGATAGTATGAATATTTCTTTATTACTATCGATATGATGATGGCAATCAAGTGAGGCAGGTAATGTCCTTAATTCATACTTTTGTAAAATGGACATATTTTTCTTGTAGCAATAAGTATAATATAGTAATAATCTTGAAATTTAATAGCCATCAAAGACTCGGTATATTTATTATAACCATTTCCAGTTCCACCAGTTCTGACAAGTGCCTTATTGCTAGATTTTCCTGTAGTATATTTTTACCAAAACTATTTTTATCATTAGATACAATAATATATTAATCAACAGGCACAAAGTGTTTCGTACCGATAATCGACCAAAATGTATTATTTTGAGACTAAAGTCTATTTCAAAAAATCATAACTCGTAAGGTTTTCCAAGCACTATTAGAAAAAGAAACTCAAAAAGGAAATGCTGTATCATTAACGCATTTAGTCAGGACAATATATAGACCATACAAGTTTTTTTTCAGCTTAGTTACAAACTACATGGTACTAGTTCGATGTTTAGGCTAATTGTCATGATAAAATATTTTCTGATGGGAAATGCTATTATTACTTTAATATTGTTAAAGTTACATTAAAATGATATGACTATAAACATACCAAGTGTAGGCACATGTTTTGGCAGAATACCAAAAGCGCCACTAAACGATGGCACATCGATCTGCTTCACTACTTGTTTGTCATAGAAGACCTGAAAACAAAAATTAATTAAAAAGTGACCTTACAATTATTTTTTTCCTCTTTTTAATCTGCATTCAGCTTTAGCTATAAGCAGGTGAGTTCTATATCTTTGAGTGTATCTTTCAGTATACATCTACTCATCGTTAGACCACTGTGTATACAATATGTATATAAGGCTAGTATGTCCTTTTGCTTCACCCTTTTACTATAGTTGTATGTCGTCAGCTAGGCAGCTAGTGCATTGGGACGCTTTTGTAGATGAGCAGTTTGTTGTCTGTAGATAGCTTGCTATTTCTGCCCAGTAACTATGACGACTGTGATAACGGAGCTTGAGTTCATGTCTCTTGGTCGCAATGTGTGGTCTCCATGTCAAGCGTCGATCAAGACATAGTCCGATATACTGTACTGTGTCTTGGTGAGAGAGTATGTACCTCCCAGCTGCACAGCAGGACAGTTCCCTTTCCGAAGCTGGGTACTGAATCAGCAAGCTTCTTGAATTACGGTCGTGATATAGCACGTAGCAGATTCAATATCCTCACATGTTTTCAGAGCTACTTTTAGTTCTATTCTATCCTCAAGGAATAGGCAAGGAATAGGAATTTGTTGCAACTCTGGTGACGTCACAAGCTAGTAAACGAAAGATTATTCAATTGAGTGTTGTTTGCGTTTTATGTTTACGAAGTTGTAATAATCGATCTGTGAGCTATTTCTGAAGTACTTTTTTAATAAACTATTTAATAAGTGGTTTGAATTCGTTTCGAAACAAAATGGAACCAAATTTTGTGCATGCCGATAACAGCAACCTACATAAGATAGAGGCTTTTATTGTTGCACTTTTCTATACACAATAATAACCCAGATTACTATGCTGTAGAACTGAAAAATGTTAAAGCAGCTATGTTGTACTTATATTAGAACAACATAAAAATTGATTCTGTAAAAATCTCTGGAAAAATTCATTCATTATTTTTGTAAACTCTAATTATTCATACTTGGTAGATTCGTTCGATTCGCTGACGTTACAGCACGAATAATTAAGGCTCAATTCGCCTATGCGTAGCTAAAGCCGGTTTGGTCGTCATCAACAATAACAGGCCACATGAAGGTCAGAATCTTCAACTCGAAAGTAAAATTGGTTCTCCTGTACGGATGCGAGACATGGTTAGTCAAGAAGAAGGTCACCGCCAGGCTGCACATATTCATCAACACATGCCTAAGATGTATACTGGGTATATGGTGGCCACGAGCCATCACTAATACAAGACTGTGGGAGTGAACCGACCAGAAACCAATAGGAGAGGAGATTCTGATTAGAAAGTGGAGCGTTGGATTGGAGATGCATTGCGGAGATCTGACAACCATTTCTCCAAGCAGAGCTTGAAGTGGCAGGCGGACGGCAGAAGACAATGTGGCCCTGGAAATACCTGGAAGTGATCAGTCAATGGAGAGGCTGCTACTATCGGCTACAGCTGGACCGATCTCGAGGTTGCTGCACAAGACCAGGAGAAATGGAGCTCCCTTCTTAGAGCTCTTTGTCCCTGATAAGGGATAAGAGGACATTAAGTAAGTACTCTCTGACTAGGGCTGCCATAACTACCAATTGAGACACATGAACACAGAAAATGGCAAAAAATGAATAAATTCAAAAACTCTAATAATACAAATAATTATTGTTATTTGTTAATGAGACTTTTACACTAATAGTGCATAAAAATTCATTATTCACTTTTGGTTTCTTATGAAAACTATATAAAATGTAATCTTAAGAAAAAAAAATCCTTATTTAACAGGGGATCTTAGTATAGTAAAGGAACGTCAGAAATATGTGAATATGTCCCTAAATATCTAAGTATGGCAGGCCAAAACCTTCTTGTTAAAGAGAGACATGAACAGGCTGGACTGACTTATGGAATCTAATAAAAAAAAACTTGTCCATAGTGCATGCTTATAAGACTGGTCCATACCTTATTTCCAGCAGCAAATGTAAGGGCCATTTCATCTCCCTTAGGAGCATCAGCATAGCTACGTACTTGCAGCCTTCTTGCCGCACTCCTCAGAACACCACGAAAGGCCATGCTGTAAAACATATGAGTACAAATTTAAAACAATGTGAGATAAAATATAAGAATGTAACCATGCTGAACCTGACTATGAACTGATGATGTAGAGATTTTCAAGGTAGTAGAGCCACGCTGATTTCAGCACGAACGGGCCGGCTCGACCGGGGCGGTACTACCCTCGCACAGAAAATCAACGTAAAATGACAGCGATCATGCTGTCGTGTTTCGTTGGTGAGTGCGAGACCGGAGGCCCAATGATGCAGAAGCATCACTAGCCCGCCATGGTGTGGGTCACCATGCTGCATTGTCTGCATTCGCAGTATGGTGACCACCACTCTTGGATTCTACTCATGCTTTCCATCAGGCAGAGTAGAGTCATTTTGGCAGGGTCAAACATAAAAAAAAAAAAAAAAGAGGTGTTGCCCATACAGTTCTCACACGTACACACACACTTATATGTATACACTTAGAACTGTGTGTGTGTGAGCACACAGAGTAGTACAGCAACTGTTCAAGCAACACATCTCAAAACATAAAAATATAGAAAATTACAAAATATATTTAGATTCGCGTTACATTAATTACCCGCCTATGTTTCCTCGCTACATTTTAAAGTTGCTTAAAAGAAATAGCGAAACCATGATTAAGACTAACCTAAGCCCGAATTAATTTACACTAAATCAAGGACACACATAATTTAAACAAGTGTTGGTTTGTCATTACTAGACTATAAAAAGTATTTTAATAGCTAATTAAGTGAAAAACCCTTGTAAAATTTGAAAACAAACCCTGGATTATGTAATAATTTTTTAACATTCAGTAACTCTGCAAATAAACAGAGGGATTTATTATTAAAAACTGGAACATGAGACTGTGAATAAGAATTAATTTTTAGAATCTTACATATTTTTTTAGAAGTTTATCTGTAAAATTTACGAAAAAATCTTTAATTTCGGCACCCCTTTGACTTTCGGCACTTGACAGAAAGCAAAGTGGTGTTGCCAATGTTGGAGTTTTCTCGATCACTTTGTTCGTGGAAATTTAAATTTTATTTAAAATAATTTATTTGGATTACACAAAATATGCAAAATTATGGGTGAATTATTAATTTCTTCACATTAAATAGATCACATGATAATCTTAACACTCATAAACAATACTGATTGAAGCATGATCAGGAAGTGAAGAGTTCTGACCTGACACCAAGCTGCTGAAAGTCCCCTGGAATACTATAATCAAGAAGACCTTTCTAGCCATCTATGAAGACAAATTTATGCAACGGAAATTTTCAAATATTTAGTAGGTACGCACATTCACAACGTCATACATCACAGGTACAGTCGAAACAACGTTAAAAACCTCAAGGATTTGTTTTTTAAATCCACTAATCTCAGGAACTACTGGGTCTGCACGAGTGTGTGTGTGTGCACGACATGTTTGGCGCATGAAACGTGTACATTTTTTTTGTCATTTATAACAGAGCCATTACTATATACTGGATAATATATTTTATGCTACTGCGTAGCATTATATAACCCGACTGAATTTCATATAATTGTTCACATCCTGCCTCTTAGAGCATATATACCTACAAGGGCAGCTGAACAGACGAAAAATGTGATCAGAGTAGAGAGAGATAGAGACCGAGTTTGCTTAACGTCTGTCTCTCTCACGCAAACTTGCTCTCTCATGCAAATTGATATGTGCGTCCACCAATCAGAAGCTTGCGTGAGAGAGACAGACACTATCCAAACTCAGTCTCTCTCTCTCTCACTACTCCGATTACGCTTTCTGTCCGTTCAGCTGCCCCTTTATCTATATGTACTCTAAGTCCTTCTTTAGGTTTCAACTGTCAGTCAGTTGTCAATGAATGTGACCAAAAATGTTGAATATTCGATAGTTTCGACGTGAACAACATGAATTGTTTGTGATTAAGGCGGGAATTAAACTTATAAATTAAAAACCGTATTTCTACAGTGATTTTTTGTATTACATAGTAATTTAGGTGTTTCGTTATAATGTTTTCATTACTTAATTTAATGAAAGAAGTTTGTTTCAATACATTTGCTATTTCTGTGGTATCAAATCTGTAATTGTGTCTCGTTTTTCCTAATAGTTTTAGCTTCTAATCTTTTTCGAGATGAATCTTAAGAATTTAGATTTAGTTAAGCTTACAAAGTTAACTTCAGAATACACTGACCATTTAAAATGTATCGAATGGTAAGCAAGAGTTTTATTTGTTTTTTTCGGTGTTTTAGCTGAGAAATGCTGTGCCAAAAATAGTCTTTTTTTATACCAGAAATACTTAACGTTGAGCGGTTGAAATAAAAATTTAATCAGTTTTAAAAATTTTATATTTAAAATTTTTAATTTACAGTTGTAAATACTACATAGCACCAGCGACTGCTGCCTGTGGACACACTTTATGTCATACGTGCTGGCGAGGGCGACGTGTATGTCCTCTATGTGCTTGCTCCCTTGATCGCAAATCACTTAAACTTAATTTACCTTTACAAAATCTTACAAACCATATTCAAACACTGGGTGAAGCATTTGAAAAACTCTTCAAAATACAGTGTAAGCATTTATGTACCTATTAAAGATGCCACGAAAAACGAAAGCTACTATTTGGTATTCGGCCTATACAGCCACTTTTTTTGGTATTCTGTATTCTGCCAAATACCGAATACCAAATCCAAGAAAAAAACCACGTCATATTAGTCAAAATTACACTTATTCATTACCAAATTACAATACTTTAGTAAGTAAGATTGAATAATGGGAAGTTGTGATGTATAAAAACAAGTGTTTCACCATTAAATAAAATCTCTCACTCTACACTCTAGTCTCAGAAGACGAAAAATAAACTTTAGCAAACTTTGAGAGGTTTGGGTATTGTTATTCATTTGCTGACCACCACTAGTGAGGATCAGAAAGACGAAATGTTTTCAAACAAAAATCCAATTCATTTGCCACGACATTCTTCCACACATTCTCCTCTTAATTACCATTTCGCATATTAGCAGCAGCAATTTCCTCAAAGCAGTTCCAGAAACTGGAGTGCCACTGCCAAATATTCGGCACTTCGGCCTAGAGTTTTGCCGAATATTCGTTATACAGCCAAATCACTATTCATGGCAACTCTAGTACCTATAAATTGACTACTAATTATTAATTTCCTACATGACGCACTTTGAAGATTGTTCTGATTGATGGAAAACCTATCATTAAAATTGCCAGGACACTACAAAATTTATTAACACCCATCTCTGTTAGAACAATATAAATAGGTATGCACCAGCATACAGCAACAAAATGTAAATGTATGTAGTGGAGGCCATATTTATTGTAATGCGGGTGTTTTTCAAATCATCACATCACTGACTTCAATGTAATGAATCTTTAAACATTTTGTTTTTTTTTTATTGCAGTAGATGAGTTTAGTCTTGACACACCTGGAGATATTGAATCAGATAAGGATCCTGTCAAAAATGTTAAGGACTGGTTAACAAGTTCCCAAAATCACTTTTCGGCACCTATACAAAATTCGGAAACATTTTCGCAAGATTCCCAACAACCCCAGAATCCAGTAGAAATCTCAGCTAGCAATATTATAATCCACCCAAAAGAAAAAAAAGTGGAAAGTTTGACAGAAGTGCCTAAGATCATTCATGTACCACCACCACAAGATGACTGGGATAAAATTGAAGAAATGCCTTATGAAGAAAATATCCTTAAAAATAGTGACAACATTGTGGGACCCATGGACATTGAACCATATTTTGTGGATGATAGTGAGTACACCACATGCAATCCACGCAGAAGCTCAAGAAAAAAAGATGTAAAAAATGATGATTCCCATCAGAAAGTCAATGAGTTTCCCAACAAAGGCAATTCCAAAGACTCTAGCTATGAAAATGATAAAAAGTCACAAAAAAGCAAACAAACTTGGAATAGTGTAAAGAGAATGAGGAAAGAATTTAGTAAATTAAATAAAAAAAATAGAGGTAAATTAAATGTTTCCATTGAGATGGTAAAGAAAACTCAAAATTTGAAACCAAACACATCATTAACTGCTTCTCAACATGTAGTCAACATAGATGAGAATACACCTGATAATACAAATAAAGAAAGTAAAATGATAAGTGAAGATTCAAATAAGCTCAGTTCTAAAGATGAACATCCAATTTCATGTGAAAACATGGATGAAATTACTAATGAATTAAATGTACCAGTATTAAATGTAGTGAATAAATCAAATAACAACTCTGTACCAAACAAGGGTAATAATTCTCAAGATAAGAATATCAGCCATAATAACAGTTTAATAAAACAAAGTATGTCTTCCACAACAAAAGAACAGGGTCATACTAATAAAATTAACCTCAGTTTAGGAGAAGTAAATAGAATGCCATTCATCAAAAAAAGTGTTTTATGTCCAAAAAATATTGAAGTGACATATGACAAGGTACCTAATATTCCTCCACAAGAAACATTATCAGATAACTCTGATGATATTGAAATTTCAATCAAAATAGGGACTACTATTACAAATATATTAATTAAAAAGAAAAATGATATTCAGGTTAAAATAAATAGTGATCGTGAAGTACAAACATCATTAGGTCCACACAATTTAGATCAAAACCAGACCCCAGTAAAGGATAATGGCCTTCATAACATAGAGTTAAGTATGAGTAAGGCTAATAGCCAAGAGGCTCAAGATAATGTTAAAGAGAGTGGGACCATTACAGTAGTAGACAAAGTAGATAAATCCACATCAGAAAAGAAAAACACTGCATCGGCAGAAACTGCTACTGTACAGTTTGAAATAACTGAAAGTGTAGAAAAAGAGTTGTCAAATATAATGGAATATGAGACTGAAGAGGGACTAAAAGAAACACTAAAGAATGCAAATAATGTATCTGAAGTACAGCAGGTAGACACAGTTAAAACTGGTCGAGAGAATCTGGAAAACTTTGAGGATCTAAATGATTTAGATATTTTTTCTGGTTCAGTTAAGGAAGGAAATGTTCACATAATGCAAAAACATGCACCCTCAGAAATACTAATATCAACTGTTGGTAGTAGACTAAAAACTCAGAAAAATGCTGAGAAAAGAAATAGGGAAAACACAGATGACGAAGTATTACCGATAAGTAAAAAAGTGAAAGTAACAGTGCAAACAACAATGACTGATAAAAATACTCCACCTGACAGTGAACCAATCAACTATGATGTCATTATGGGACAAGTATTTGCCAGCATTGATGCTGACATGCAAGATATAAGGAAAAGTCAAGATATGCGAATTAATAAAGACATTGAGAATAAACCAGCAAAATCAGATGAAATACAAAATAAAAGTCTGACTCAAACACAAAAGACACAAATAATAAAACATGCAAGTCAAATACCAAACACCAATAGTCAAGCAAAAACAAAAAAATTGCCTGACTGTATAAATGAGAAACACAGTGAAAACATATTTAGCATGTTGGAAAAAGATGATGATCATTTGGAAGCACCTGCAGATGAAAAAGTAAGTATTTTAAATCATTTTGCATTTCTGGCAAGTGTGTGAAATAAAATTAATTGTTTTATGTTTTTTTTATTTTAGATGCCCGAACAACTTGCCGAATTGTTAACACCAGTTGTATTCGAGCAATTAGATTCTTTACAAGATGGCAACTATGCAGGAAATAAAGCATATAAATCAGTCAAAGAATCAGAAAACTTTGATGATTCTGACAAAAGTGTAGTTGAAGAAACCCCTCAAAAGTTTGTAACTCGAAATCTCTAGTTGAGGAAGAATATAAGTAAATAAGTTTTTGAAGGAATCATAATAATATAAATTTTTCCTTTCCAGGGATGTTTCCTTCTTGAAAGTAAAGAGGACCAGCACTTCAAACATATCACAGATGGCTTTGTGTGAGACCAAGAAGATTCCATCCAAACCATCTGACCAAAGCATCAAAAGTATCATTACTTTAACAGACACAGAGAGAGAATCTAGCGATAGTAATAAGGATGTGACTTTAGTTGACCCAGTAGGAAAAAAACTAACATTAGAAACTCCTCTTACTATTACTAAGTTCGCTGACCACATTATATATAAATCTACACCAGTAGCCAGGAAGTCACTCAACTTCAATAATGAAAATGAGGAGAATGACCCTGAACAGACACTTTGTCCCACATCAGACATAGTTGCTAAAACCACACAAGAAAAAGAAATTATGAGTAAAGCATTTGAGAGCACACCAACGACTCCTGCCGCCAGACCACTGCTAGCTAGAAATGTGTCCAAAGCCATCAAAAAGTTTTGTTTGGCTGCTTCTCGCTTGACCTCAGATGAAATTGGAAAAGTTAAAATAGTTTGCGCTCAACAGAAATGGAGATATGTCGACAATTATACAAAAGATATAACACATTTAGTAGTCAGTGTTGATGAAGAAAATAAATCTCAAAGGTTTGTTTCAAAGCATTGTTTTCAAGCTATAACATGCATGCTTAAGAGACAACCACAGACCATAGAACAAGATGATGAAATGTAATAACAGTCGCTCGTGAGTTACGCATAGATATAATTGCATCGTAACATCTAGAGCACTTTGAATGAATAATGCATTAAAAATATGTACTATTATAATGTAATTGCGTCTCCTATTGCCCGTAGCGTAATAATTTTCCCCCGTTTTGTAACATTGCTCCGCTCCTGTAGGTCTTAGCGTGATGATAAATAGCCTATAGCCTTCCTCGATAAATAGGCTTCTAACATTGAAATCATTTTTCAATTCGGACCAATAGTTCCTGAGATTAGTGCGTTCAAACAAAGAAACAAAAAAAACAAACTTCAGCCTCATAATATTAGTATAGATGGGTGTAGTATAATCCATTCAAAATGTATAGGTTTGGCGATGTTGACTACACTTACTTTCACGTAAACTGAATTTCACGTATTGAACCCTATCACCCTCGTGATAGGGTTCTAACAATTTGACTATTATCCTTTTGACGAATAAAAGTTCAACAGCCTCCGAAATGACTGTTTCCGAGAAAACGCTATCGAATGTAAACAAGCCAATCCCACTACAGTTCGAAATCATGTATATTCTCGTAAAGTTCCTTGTTCTGTGCGAAGCATTATTATAAGAACTGATCTAAAATTTGCACGGGCAGACCGAAAGTCAAGTCTTGTCATAAACGATCTTCGGTAACAGGATAATAACGCAATATTAAGTAAGTATAACCTTTTTCAGATCGGTGAAGTACATGTGTGCACTCGCTGATTCTAAATGGATTGTGTCATTTTCGTGGATAGAACATTGTCTGAGAACGAAAAGCGCTGTCGATGAGGTAATAACTTTGATTATCCATATTTATACACATCTAATAACGATAACAGAACGCAAAAACACAAGAAATGGTTTGTGCCTTTTTCTAACTAAATCCTCTTTCCCATCCTTTATGATAGTCATCATCATCAGCCTTTATTAGTCCACTGCTGGACATAGGCGTCTCTTTATAAATGAGGTTTTGAGTTACTATCAGTACTATTCATGACAGCAGGTGCATTTTTTATGTGGAAACTTCCTTAGCCGCGTTGGACACTTTTTGGTAGGAGAAAATCTTATAAGTACGCGTCATCGACATGCTGACGTCATTTTTAATTTTACAAATAACATTCTAAGTTTTAGGTTTTTACGTCTATCGGCATTTTTTTTATCTTTATTACTTAACTGAAGCACTGATATATGATGAAATTCAAGACATAATTTTGAAATTTTTAGGAATATTTTGAAGCTCTGGATAGTTTTGGTGAACCAGGACCGAGGCGATCACGCATTGCTAAAAAAAAATTATTTCAAGGCATAAAATTTTACTGTATGCCACCTTTTAGCGTCCTAGACCTAAATACTTTGAAGGTAAGATCTCATTTTTACAGTTTCGAGTAAATCTGTATTTTTTTACGATTCGGAAATTTACTTTTTTTTAAATTGTAAATTTATAAAAAAAATATTCACATTGATGCTTACTTACAATAAAAAAATGGTTTAATGCTCATACATATATAATACTAGCTGACCCACGCAACCTCGTTTGCGTCTCCTAATGCCCGTAGCGTGAAAATTTTACCCTGTTTCTGAAACATTCTCCATTGGTGCTTCGCTCCTATTGGTCTTAGCGTGATGATATATAGCCTCTAGCCTTCCTCGATAAATCTACTATCTAACACAGAAATAATTTTTTAAATCGGACCAGTGGTTCCTGAGATTAGCGCGTTCAAACAAACAAACTCTTCAGCTTTATACATTAGTATAGATTGGACAGAATTACGGTTGCTTGTAAAGAAATAAATTCTTAGAAGTAGTTTTGTGGTGAATTACATGTTGTTAATTTATTAAAACAATTTTATTACAGGACATGTTAACGGCTGCTGGCGGCCAAGTTGTAAAAGAAATTAAAGACGTACGAGTGGCGAAAGACAATACTCAGCCCGCTTTATTACTGGCCGAACCAGAGAATACACAAGAAGACCGTTTTATATGTACGTATATTTAATTTCATTATTTTTTTAATCACCTAAGGCTGTCCACCACGTTCCTAAGGGGCCACTTCATTAGATCGAATCTAATCGCGGCGATATTATCATCGTGCCACGTATTCCTATAAATTCTCTTACAACTTTTCTCTGACCTTCTACAATACTTCCATATTATAATTGTCAACTTGTCTGTCAATATTATCGGGACGAGTGGCTTAGTGCCCGCGAAACGTCAGCGTGTCACCGGACGCCTGTTGCTACTAGCGGTGCGCCCGCCGTTGAACGTGGTGTACACAGTGCGATCAGGCTTAGTAGCAGTAGAGCCATATTAACAATTATTTTAACGGGAATTAACACGATCAGTTATTAAAAGGTATTACATACCTCTGATTTGCCGGACGTTTCGACCAGGTTGCACTGGCCGTGGTCACAGGCTGACTCGCGTGAAGCGATCGCGTTAATTCCCGTTAAATAATTGTTAATATATCATGGAACGCGAAAGTTTAAAAGTTAGAATAGCAGTAGAGTCAGTCAGCCGAGTAACTCGCACTTGCGAGTTGGACAGTAGCTCGCATCCGAGTTACTTAAACATTTTTTGTCTTCACTCGCCTGCTCACCCGGCAACAACTCGCACACGGCAGCAGCTCGGCCGTCCCTCGCTTTATTTGAACGCGTTTGTCAGTAGCTCGCCAGTGCCAGCCGGACAGTTGTGAATGGAACCCGTGTTTTTTTACTCGACATCCGAACAACTCGCTAGACCGGGCAGCAGCTACTTGGTGTGGTGTAAACAGCAAAGGCGAGCCGAGCTACTGGCGTACGAGCTCAAATCAAATTAAAAAAGGTAGAAAACGCACGGCCTTTGTTTTTACTAAAGCCAAAAAACTCAGTTACTTCCAAGTAAACACACGCGTTAACGGACGCACATGCAACAAACTACGCTAGTGTTGTCAGTAGTCGCATTCCTAATAGCCAAGGAATGTGGGTGAGCCATGCTTCGGCATGCATGGGCCAACCGGATCAACCGGAGTGATACCACGGCCTCACAGAAAACCGGTGTGAAACAATGCTTCCGCTGTGTTTCACCAAGTTATTGAGGATACCGGAGGTCCATACCCCAACCCTTCCCCCATACCCCAACCCTTCCCCCATACCCCAACCCTTCCCCCATGCCCCAAACCCTCCTCCCATCTCCTCCTCCTCCCATACCCCAACCCCTCCCCCATTTCTTACCCACAATACCCCAAAAGCCGGCAACGCATTTGTGACGCTTCTGGTGTTGGATGTCCATGGGCGTTGGTAATCGTTTACCATCAGGCATCGTTTAACCATAATTAAAAAAAAATGAGCCGTCACGGGACGCCAGACAGATGTGAAACATCTAAATTGTTTTGTATAAGTTATCTATCTATCTATACTAATATATAAAGCTGAAGAGTTTGTTTGTTTGTTTGTTTGTTTGTTTGTTTGTTTGTTTGAACACGCTAATCTCAGGAACTGCTGGTCCGATTTGAAAAATTCTTTCGGTGTTGGATAGTCCATTTATCGAGGAAGGCTATAGAGTATATATCATCACGCTACTACTAATAGGAGCGGAGCAACAATGAAGAATGTTTCAAAAACGGGGGAAATTTTCACGCTACGGGCGATATAAGGCGCAAACGAGGTTGCGTGGGTCGGCTAGTTTGTTCCATAAAATAAAATTACTGTGTATTACATTAATATTCATTATTGAATACAAAATTCTAAATTTATTTGAAATCGCGACAACTCAATTATTTTCATCAGTGACTTTGGTAAGTCGAAGCGTCGCCACGGCAATTCTCGCTACGCCAAAAATCAGTAAGTATAATGCGCCTATAGATGTTTCACATCAAAGAGTAATTTGTTGGTAAATTCATAGTCAAATAATGAAGTAGAGAGTGAGACATAAGTATTATTACTTAATTTTTTAATCATGTACGTTTATAGTGTTAACGCCGCGGGTCGAAGCTAGTCTAAAAAGAGTAGCCTAAGTTACTATTATTTGAAGTGGAAGTCCCGTCAAAATCGGTGTAGCCGTTCCTAAGATTAGACGGAACAATCAGACAGACGGACAAAAATTCTAAAAAATACTTTTTTAGTACATGTACCGTGTATACCACGGAGCAAATACAAAGAGGAGATGCCCTAATGAGATTTTTGTATGAAGCAATGCGTGACAATTTGCGGGGGTGAGGGGGTGTTAGTTTACACTTTTCCATCTACCAGACAATAGCAAAACTACTTGCATCGTTGTACGAGTATATTGCTATGTAGTTTAGCTAGCTGACACTAGTGTGGACGTACTCAGAATTTCAAGGAGTAGTTTTTTCAAGGTCGATTTTGTAAGCATCTTAAACAAAAAACATCATTAATAACGTAAATAATTTTGCAAAAGTGAACTTTTTTTTTCTAATAAATAACCCTAAATAAAACATTGTTCAATATGCTTAGTTTACACGTGGATTATGTAGAACAAAAAATAATATACATAGTGCAAATCATTTTATTTAAAAAATAAATAAATTTATATTTTATTTCACTTCGGAATTGGAATGCTTAAATAACGCCAATCTCAGAAAATCAACTAATCTAAATCTGAATTGAATGGTCATACCAATGTTGTCTCTAATATCCACATCTAATCACTTTTAATCTTGCCTAATTTGGGTTTAGATAATAAGTTCCTTTTTCGATTTTTTACGATTTTTCCTTGAAATGAATCACTATCATAACAACGGGAAGAACAAATATTGGTGTATTTTGTAGGAGTCCAGTTTTGCCTATTATTTTTTTGATCCATTGCTCTTCAATACTATCTTTAAATGAAAATTAAGAACATTACCTGTATACTGGTACATTGTATTATTTTAATGAATTTTAAAAAAACCGTCATATCATCAGCATAAGTAAAATTTTTTTTTTTTTTCAATATTTTAAGTAACAACTTTCAATGCAAGATTATTATAGTCGTAACTTGATAAAATATTTGCATTCTAAATACGACCCTGTCTTTTTATTTTAGAATAGATGTCGATAGATGTCAGTCTGTTCACAATATAATTAAGAAAAATACAACAAAAATACCATGATGAGTAAAAATTCATTAGGTAAGAATGTAGAACTCATTTCGGTATCTTCTTATGGTACATACCATTTATTAATATTCAGCTCAACGTACCATTGTATCTTTATTTCCCGTAACACAAAGTTTTGCCATCTAGTGGCGAGTAAATATAATAACATTTCAATAAAACACCAAGAGATTTTTCTAGAACTTTAAAAAAAAATAGCTATAAAATTACTTATAAAAGAAATATGATGCCACTCATGGTACCAGAACGTCTATCTGAGTTATTTGTACAAGATAAAACACAACACTTCATCTTTTTACTTGATTGTACCGAGAACATTCAAGTATTACGATTTTTCGATGCAGTTCTAGAACATTGACGTTAATAGTATAATTTGCAAGTTGCGTCAACTGCGATGACGTCGGGGGTGGTATTTGTCACGGGGGTGATGCGCTTATGCCATCTCCTCTTTGTATTTGCTCCGTGGTGTATACATACCTATGCATATATTAAAAAGCGATTATTATAATATTACAAACTTTCCGCCCGTTCAGCTGCACCTGTAGGGGCCTCTTACCGACTACCCCACGATAGAATAGAGGGTCCGTCGCGATTCTCTCGCTCGTGGAGACGGCCACAAAGCTAAAAACATTTGACAATGTTTAATTAAGATTAATGTATCTTAGAATCTTCTTATATACACATTTAACCGATGCAAAATCATCTAAACTGTTGATAATATAATCAGTCTTAAACCCATGCAATTTAATTTTAGTTAAAGTTAAACATGATACATAACTTCTAAATAATTTTACAGGTCTCTAAATTACATTATCTTAGCTCTTTGCTACCTCGATCGCGTTAAAAAAAAAGATAAATACGCAGGCTTACGTGAGATAGACTAAAACCTTTAACGTTATCAATGAGTGATTTTTCTTTTCTTTTTTTTTTTGTTTGAGCGTTAGATTTTGGAGCATTTTAATAAAAGGAAATTCAGGTGGCAACAGCTTGCATACTGTTTACCTAACATGTAATACTAACACTATTGTACCTGAAAATCTGACTTTGAAAAGAGTGGCCATGAGTTTCTTTGCCAGTATTCTTCTCATGAGGCTCTACGCATTTTGGAAACTGGAAGTTATAGATCGACACAGGCAGGCAGTAGATTTTGGTGTTTTCACCTAATTTACCTCGACAATACAGCACATGCTGTGGCGTCTGTTTGTGTCGATCTATGATTCTTAACTACAGCTTCAATTTAACGTTCATAAATGTCACTTAGTGTCTTAATTGAATAAATGATTTTGAATTTGAATTTGAGATAATTTTAAAACACCGAAAAGCAACCATCTCCCTATTAAAATTTCACACACCAATCAAATGATAGAGCAAGTTCATAAAATTAAATTTTTGGGTGTAATACTTGACGAACATTTTACGTGGAAAAACCATGTTGAGGAAATATGTATGAAAATTAGCAAATTTGTTTTCGCTTTGAAAGTAGTAAGTAATGAGGTTTCGAGGTCAACTGCAATGACAGTGTACCACGCTCATGTTTGTTCCATAATCCGGTATGGTATTGTCATTTGGGGCAATTGTACTGAAATTGAAAGAGTTTTTATAGCACAGAAAAAATGTATCCGCTCAATTTTTAACATGGAATGGACTTCATCTTGTAGACCTGTCTTCAAAGCTCACAACCTTTTAACTGTCCCTTGTATTTATATATATGAAATTGCAATATTTGTTAAAAATAACCGTTCGCTTTTTGAATCTAAAATTAATTTTAGCAAACGTATAGCAACACAACTACCATTAAATATGCCAATACCCAGAATCGAACTATTTAGACGAAATTGTGTGTATATGGCTCCACTTATATACAACACAATACCCAAGTGGATAACTGACCTACCACTCAAGAAGTTATGTTTTGTTCTTATAAAATGGTTGGTAGAAAACAGTTTTTATTCCGTTAGAGAATTTCTACAAAAAAATTCGTGTCCGTCCTATCATTTTAGAAATGCATTGTAGGTGTGTATTGAATTTATTTAGTAGTTTCTGTATTTATTTTCAAAGTGTTACACGCATTTTTATTTTTTTAAATTGGATCTGATTTAGTTATTGCTAACTAGCAATTAATTTAGTTTTAGCAATGAATAATTACTGAACGAAATTTATTGTAAATTTGTATGCCTGTTACTGGCGAAATGTGTATCGTGCATATTGTTTTTCTTTTTTACCATCTTTTTGTACCACATTTATGCAAATAAAAATATTATTATTATTATCTCCTTTATTTCATTTATATATACACATTATTTACATTTTTAAATATAAATATAAAAACAAATACATTTAAAAATATAAAAAATAGTAGACCACCGACTTCGGGTACAGGGACCAAGAAACCGGTGGTTAGGGCTCCAAAGACAGGAACCTCCTCACAATACGAGCCGTGTCAAGGAGGACTGCCTTCTGCATCAGACCCTTGATCCAGCCACCTAACGTGAGCCTCTTAAGGTGTTGTTCGAGGCTCCTGGCAATTAATCCGTGAGCAGATACGACTATCGGAACAATGATCGCCGAATCCACATTCCACATATCGACAATCTCGTGAGATAAATCCAAATATTTTATTTGTTTTTCTTTTTCGACTTTCACGAGATTTTCGTTATGTGGAACGGCAATATCGACAATCATTGCGCGGCGCTCCAATCGATCTATCACCACAATATCAGGCTTATTGGCAACAATAGTCCTGTCTGTAATAATAGATCGATCCCAATATAACGTAGCACGACCATTCTCGAGAACTGGGTCGGGCACATACCTGTAGTATGGCACCTCTGAGTTCACAAGATGATATTTAAGGGCAAGTTGTTGATGTACAATCCTCGCTACTTGGTTGTGCCTGTGCAAATATTCGCCGTTAGCAAGACGAGAACAACCAGAAATAATATGCCTGATAGATTCTCCAGGACGGTGACATGCCCGACAGATGTCGACCGTACCATCCTTCAAGATATATTTCCGATAGTTATTCGTCATGATAACTTCGTCCATAATCGCACAAACAAAACCTTCGGTTTCTCCGAAGAGATCACCATACCGTAGCCAGGACGTAGATGCTTTAAAATCTATATCAGGCCCATTAAGGGCCCGATAAAATCGACCATGAAGTGCTTTGCCCTTCCATACCTCCCTGCGATCATTAGTACTAAGTACTACAGGTTTGCGCCAATTCTCTTTAGCCAAAGCAAGTGGAGTGAGTCCGGTATCCATTGCAACTACATTGCGATGCATTTCCACATCAGTATGGAGAAAATATTCTCTAAGATTGTATAACTCGCGATTGTGTAGGGTCTTGATATTTAATAGTCCACGACCCCCGAACTTTCGCGGGATATACAATCTCATAACTGATGAACGTGGGTGGTGCATTCGAAATGTAGTCAGCAATGTACGGACTCTCCTGTCTAGGGCATCTAATTCAGTCTGAGTCCATCTAAGTATACCAAAGGAATACATCAGAACCGGCATGACCCAACCATTGTAGGCTCGCACCTTGTTACCGCCTGATAAAAGACTTTTAAGTACTTTTTTCAGGCGGCCAAAGAAGCGTTCCCGCAACGACTGTTTCATGTCAGATTCTGGTATTCCTAAGGACTGAGAAAAACCTAGATATTTGTAAGTTTCGGTTGCAGACAGGAATCTGAGTTTTGTGGAATCTGAAAGCTCTATTCCTTCAGATTCCACAATCACACCTTTCTTTACATGCATGACAGCACATTTGTCTACACAAAATTCCATTTTGATAGAATTACTAAAGTTTTCCGTAACCCTTAGTAACGCTGTCAATTGTAATTTAGTAGGGGCAAATAGTTTCAAATCATCCATATAAAAGAGGTGAGATATAAGTGCAGCGTCTTTCTGCAACCTATAGCCTAACCCTGAACTCTCTTTATTATTATTATTATTAACGTTCACAGCTTTCGTGAATTTGAATACTAGGGTGTTGTGGGCTTGGCATTTGTTATTTGTGGATGTTATCACTAGACTAACTACTTTTCGGTGATAACTGCGATAAACGAAAATCAACGGGCGAAAGTTTTAATTTATTACATTGTTGTATAAACGAAAAAAACAGGTATTATAGAGCAAATTTGTAAAAAAAAAAACAATTAAAACGTATAAATTTAAAAAAAGTAAAAGCAAATTTTGGCATTATGTAGGGAGTGAAGTAGATGTTTGTTATTAATTAAGGGTCTTATATTATGTACAGTAGCGCTAAACACTGTTTATTTATTTCAGACCTTGCAATGGAACACAGTTTAGTACCAGTAAACTTCGAATGGGTTCTCAATTGTCTTGGAAGCTACTCATTGGGATCTATTCAAGAACTACTATTGTGTCCGTCTTCCCTCCTTCCTGAAGCAACAGCTCGCTGGCCTGAGGTGTTACTCACTCAAGATTATGAATAGAGGCAATATTAATTTAAACTTATACAAAATGCTAACACAACTAATACAGAGACACTTACTTTACTCATTAATTAGGTGACGTCATATACGTCACAAGTTTTTTGCAATAAGAAATTCTAAAAAATACAATAACACAAGTGTTTCATATTATAAGAAGAAATTAATAATATGTAATAAAAAAATGGTATCATGCCAGTTATCGTAGAGGACACATTCGATAAGTACATTTACAATGAGCTTTTTAAGAGTTGTAATACTTGTAATATTATATTATGATTTTGGAATTTAAATATTCAAATATCAATTAATCATTTTCAAACATGAAGTAGATTCTCAACTTGACTGTTTTGTATATTTGTTACCTCAAAACTGTCTTTAAAGATCAGGCTTGCGATTTGTTACGGGATTACGCCTATAAAGGTGAAAATTAAGGAATGAGGAATTTACTTCACCTATCATAAATTCATAATTCATCGTTATGTAGACGTATTCATGTTTGTGATACTTTTAAAAAGTTAATTATTTGAGATATATATATAGCTCTAAAGGTATCAGATACAGTAGGTACAGTATAGCAGACATTTCAATTGTAATGTAGTTCGTTATTTCATCATTTCTTTGTGACTATCTCCCAACATGACTGTAATCAGCTTTGTGTCATACTTGTGTATATTTATCCAGTCTTGAAGTTATGTTTATACTTCAGTTGATGATTTACAATAACTATTTGACGACATCGTCATAAACACTTAATTTCAACAATACATATTTATCTAATGTTATTGATGTTGCAATTACTGTTATGATATAAAATTATTTTTAGAAATAGTGTTACGTCTTTGATTTACCTATTGATATGTATCTACTACAATAAAAATATTTTCTATAACGTTGTTAGTTTTATTTCAGGACTAACCATTGCCCTCCGTCTTGTTTTGTCTATTACCAGTGTTGGCAAAAAGTTAATCTGATTAACGATTACAAACTACGATTAATAAGTTAATTGTAAATTTTGTGATTAAAATTAATTAATCGTAATCAATATTTTGCTTATTAAACTTATTAATCGTAATCGTTAATAACGATTCAAAATGTATGATTCATACATAGTTTGCTAAGGTTCAAAAATAAAGAAACTTTAGCTAATCAACATTTTTTGATCTTTTTTGTCTTAATTATAAAGTATAATGGACGGCCTTATGTACCAAACATATACAGGGTGTAACCAGACGTCTACCGAAAACGAAAGAGGTAGCTTCAGCACCCCAAAACCCATTAAAAAAAACAAACAGTTGCCCTTAAAAAAAATTGTAGCCGGAAAAAACAATGTGTCAAGATTTTTATTCATTTCAAAAGCCAGCAATGTATTGCGCGCACCGTGTAGCTAAGTGAATGACTACTTATTACAATTTAAGTACCTACGCGTCGGTACAGTTGCTTATGCTTACTAACGAAAGTAGGTAGTGACTTTATACTCTACGTACCTAATTCTGCGGTAGCCTCGGTCGAACCAGAAATGGCATCAACTGTTAGTTTTTAATTACCAGAGAAAACTAGGGGCGGATACAGAACGTGTGTACTTACATAAAACACAATAATAGAAATGTCAACCAAGCAAAAAAATAAAGTTATTAACGTTTTTAAAATCACAAAATACGTTCATCTATACAAATAAATAAAATTGGAGTGTCTGTTTGTAATATTAAAATAACCGCTTTTTACTAAATGCATATGTATGTATACACGTTACATATGCCAAAAATGTATTTGAAAAAATTTTTGTCTGTCTGTCTGTTTGTTCCGGGTAATCTCTGGAACGGCTGGACCGATTTTGACGGGACTTTCAGTGGCAGGTAGCTGATGATCCGGGGAGTAACTTAGGCTACTTTTTTTAGACTAACTTTGTCCCGCGGCGCTACTCGCGGTACGACGATAACCGCGGGTAGCACCGCGGGGTTCAGCTAGTATTGTAATAATTACGCACGTATCGCGTCATGTGTGTCTCGCTCATCGCAGTCACAGCGGGCGCGCCGCGGGGGCGACGATTGATTAAATATTATTATTGCAACGACTTCAAACACATTTAGGTTTATGGTTAAATAGTTAAAATGCCTCATTATACTTGATTGTAATTATAGTAAAATCATAGTATTTAGGCAAAGTTTTGGGTAAACTGAGTAGCAGAGTGATACCTACCTACTTAACAAAGTTTTTCAATCACACATTCAATTTTATTTTACGAATCTGTTTTTTAAGGCCTTCTCATTGTGATCAAATTGCGATTTTTAATTTTCGAGTTCGATACACCCGAGAAGTCAGCCTTCAAATTGACCAAACACAAAATACGTACCTACTAATGTTTTCCGATACTGATACCTACTGTTTTATTATTAGTTACTTTTAAGTTTAAATAATCAACTGGTAACTACTCCAAAACTTAATTTACGTATTTCATACATACATAGGGCTTAATGTTGCAAACACGAACACACTATTTATTAAATTCACTTTTAAACTTTTTAACCTTCACTTCATAAATCCACAGGAGTTGATCGGGAGACTGTTTACACTAAAACTGTATTGGAATGAATGCTGCCGAGTCAATTTAGTATTCCTCACTGACCACAGACGTTCGTTGCGATGGTTGAACAGTCCTATCCTTGTAAACAGTGTCAGTATCACAGACATGCACTTAACGAAGTCATAATTGAAACTGACTGACTGACTGGTCAAATGACCCCTCCCGCCCCGCGGCCGGAGCTTTGATGCGCCGCGCCGATGCGCTCGCGGTGGCGAAATCAACACTAGTAGTCGTGTATAAAATAAAGTTTTGTACCTACCTAATACAATATTATACGCATCTACATAGACAATTGTTTACGCAGATGCACGCTTCATAAAGTTAAGGCCTTAAATTGTATTCATTGTTAATGGCTACCTACTTTAATATTTTGCATTTTTTTAGAACTTAGGTTTCTAAGAAGTTCTATTTATATAATTAAGGCGGGCTGTGCTGTCTATGTACTAGGTTACCACCTGGTGCCTTGACAGCATTATTAACTAGGCAGTATTAGTCTTATTTGTATTATCAGTAGGTACAGCGCAAATGAAGCGGGTCGAGGGGAGACCCGCGGTCAATGCACCGCGCTAGCGCACGGTACGTTGACCTCCCAGCCAGCTGAGTGATATTAAAATACATTACTGTTTTATTAGTTTAATTTGTTTTTGGTTTTCCAAATGAGATAATTAGGTAGTTAGGGTCCTATTATGTTGTACTATGTGTATGTAACCAGAAAAAAACAAAAAAGAACTTAGACAAGTTAACATATTTTTTGCGTTTTTTTTTTCGCTAAACCTATTCAGGATCATGGTGTGAATGCAACCCCCAAGTTTTCAGGAGCAGTCTTTTTACAACCTGTATATATGTATACAAACAATCTATACAAATAAATAAAATTGGAGTGTCTGTTTGTAATATTAAAATAACAGCTTTTTATTCAATGCATATGTATATATACACGATACATATGCCAAAAATGTAGTTAAAAAAATTTTTGTCTGTCTGTCTGTTTGTTCCGGGTAATCTCTGGAACGGCTGGACCGATTTTGACGGGACTTTCACTGACAGGTAGCTGATGATCCAGGTAGTAACTTAGGCTACTTTTTTTTAGACTAACTTTGTCCCGCGGCGTTACTCGCGGTACAACAATAACCGCGGGTAACACCGCGGGGTTCGGCTAGTGATATTATAAAAATAAGGTAAGTATCGCGAGCTTATTGTTGCAAACAAATGTAGACAATTGTCCTGATTTCATTAAGTCGGTTAATAGAAGCTAGCGAATAAACATGTTGTCAGAGCGTTTTCGTGGAGTGTTTATTATTACCAAAATGAGGAGCTGTGTGTTAAGAAGCCGTAGATAAAAAAAATGACAGCAAAGACTCCAAATCGAAGTAATATATGAATTCCTCATCTAGCATGTAATCTGTAAGCTTTTGGCTTCAAATGTATACTAAGAAAATTTATTACCCGTCTAAAGTACTTTAATCTGCTTAATCAAATTAATGATCAATTTTATTAATCGCCATTACGATATGTCGATTAAAATTAAGTATACGATCGAAGAATTAATCGATCAATGTCAATGCCAACACTGCTATGAACCTATCTATCCTATTTTAAATTACATGATGTAACATGTTATGTCCTTTACATTCTAGGTTGTTTATTTTGTACTTTGTTACAATGACATCAGAAGTTTTGTTTTAAACAGATAATTTTATTTTAGTTTGCTTGGCTCTCAACTACCTACTCAGTTTTCGCATCTATTTACCTAGTTTTACTAGTTTTTTTTTAATAATTTAGGTATTATTTAACATTGTGACAGTTTTACACGTACCTTCACAATATGACAAAAAAATAAATCTTTGGATTGAGTAACTAATGAACTCTCAAATATTCTAATGTCTTTTTGTTCGTTTTTTATAAATATTAGTGCGAAAACCTTCGTGCGCGAGTCTGACTTTGCATTTGGCCGGTTTTTAATATTTGTTGTTAGCGGCAACAGAAATACATCATCTCTGAAAATTTCAACTGTATATCAAACCGTGTCATGAGATACAGCCTGGTGACAGACGGACGGACAGCGAAGTCTTAGTAAAAGGGTTCAGTTGTACCCTTTGGGTATGGAACCCTAAAACAGAATGAAATAAACATTTAAGGAGGATCCCATTACCCATACAACAAACGTGTTTTTTTGCTCAATATTGCTAACGGTAGACGCTTGAAATATTCACAGAATGTTTAGATATAATTATAATATACTAGCAGACCCACGCAACCTCGTTTGCGTGTCCTATTGCCCGTAGCGTGATAATTTTCCCCCGTTTTTGAAACCTTTTTCCTTGGTGCCCCTCTCCTATTGGTTTTAAATTAAAATTTGAGCTACAAAATTTAAATACATACCTGCTTATTAAACTCTGCTATTATGCATTCGATCATAAATGTCGTAATATTTGATCGAAGTATTCTGTTATGTATTTTTTCATCTATATTTTTTATGAGGTTCGTAATTGCTAAACTATTATAAAATAGATCAATGGTTGTGTAAGAGAAGGTTTTACTTTAGATTATTTTATAGAAAAGACAATTGAATACGATTGCACAAATAGTCGGCGTAGTAGTTCTTTAAACTATGCTTTTGTACATTTCGGCTTTCCGAACCAAATTAGACTCAGTTTACAAAAGGAAGCCTATATCTATCTAACTATAAACAACTGATTCAATCACGGAATGTGAATTCACTGTTTGATCAATCAACGAACTGCTGAAACCTCTGAGTTCAGAAGCATGACATTTTGTACAACATCGTTCCTTAATGTGCACTGATTTTAAAAAATTGAACTTCCTTTCTATGAAACTACTTTATAATATTAGGTAGCGCCATTCTCAAACTCACAGTAGATAAACCCGTCTGTCTGTCAAAACCCTCTTTTTTAAGAAACGTGTAGTGGTATCAACCTAAAATTCATATCAAATACTCAGGTCTACTGTCACTTTGATCTGTGTAAAAATTAAACTTCTAAGCCAACGCAATCAAAAGATACAGCCGCTTATGCTGCATCGACACTCACAAGGTCGCAAGGGAATGCAACTCTTGAAACTTGGACCGAGGCAACGTCTTAAAGCACATCATAATGCAAACAGCATATTTTTTTTAGTTCCATCATACAGTACAGGTTTGTATGGAACCTTCGGTGCGCGTGTCGGACTCGCACTTGGCCCTTTTTTCTTAGACTAGCTCACTAAAACCGAATTTGTTCACACCATTTATATGGTGTTATCATCACGCTACGGGCAATAGGAGACGTAGATGAGGTAACAGGGATCAGCTAGTTAAATATAGTTAATTATGCTTGTTGACCTATCATAGTATTGAAAGTTAATTCAATGATTGTTGAGGTTATCAATAAATAAACTAAAATAAGAAGCTAAGAACAATTAACATTGTTTGATTCTTAGACGATTTCAGACTTCTAATGTTTATCAGTAATTTCCTAAGATATGAACAGGGTAATCCATTTCCAGTGTCGAGTATGTATTCGTATATTATTTTTCATAATAAGCAATTATGCATCATAATAACACGTCTAAAATCTCGTTAAATGTTGACCTATGTATCTTAGCTACCTAAAAAACGCCTGATCACATCAGTAGGTCGTGCTCGGCTACATGACAGGCCAGTGACGTGGTGGTGAGTGTGACATCACGCCATTTCAGTGGCCAATCCACGATCGCTTATTCGCCTAACACACCACCAGTATAAACAAATCGGTAGACGAATGCTCGTGCTACAAGTCCACAGTTCAACACTTCCACACGTGAACTTATCGATTGCACCGGCCGGACCGTAAATTTCACATTGTTTTTGTCTGGAAATCTGTTATGATTACCTATATAATGGACTTAATTCGATAAGTTTATCATTACTGCTAAGACTCTGTGGAGGGATTGCGAAAATCGTGGTGTTTTAAACGGTGATAAATAAAAATTTTATAAAGATTTATTCTGCGTGCGTATTTTGGTAAGCAATTTAAGTTATTAATTATTGTAAGGTGGTGTAAATTGATTTATTTTTTATATATTTGTTAATATAAAGAGTTTTGAAAGTTATGAATAAATAATAGGTATAATTATATCTATTGCACTTCAACAGTTAAATTTAGATAAAGTTCGTTGAAAATTGACAAGGGCGAACAGGTCATACATTTCAATAGGAGGTTATCTCAAGTGTTTTCTTTTTTTAAATTACTAGCTGTTGCATGCGGCTTTGCTCGCGTGGCCGTTGATTATATGTATTTCATTAAAACTGTGTGAAACTATGTATGAATAATTTATTCATGTTATTAAATTTATTTTTGATCAATAGCCTATTTAAAAGAACTTTCTAACAAACATTCGACCCATATTTTAACCCCTTTAGGAACAGAATTCCCATAAATGTTATTCATCTATTTGTAATCAGAAACATACAGACGAAAGTTTTTAGGCTGCTAAATTAAAACATGACGGACTTCCAAACTAACCTATATATGAAATGTCAGTGCCTATTTCTCCCCTTAGGGGTACAAAATCCAGAAACGTTTAAATACATAGCTACTCGTTCTTAATTAGTAGCCCAAAGATAATATTTCAAGTTTCTAACTTAAAAAATTACAGACTTCCATGCAATCTTTCAACCCGTATTTCATCCCCTTAGGGGTAGAATGTCCAGAAACGCTTAAATACGTATCTCATCATCATCAGTCTATTGCAGTCCACTGCTGGACATAGGCATCTGCAATTGCACGCCACTTGTTCGATTCTCGGCTTATCGCATCCAGCTCCTGCCAGCTGTCTTGGGCAGATCATTATTCCACCTGACCTGTGGACGTCCTACACTACGTTCGCCAATACCTACGCGTTCTCCACTCAAAAACTCGTTTACATAACGGTTATCACTTCTGCGACTGATATGGCCAGCCCACTGCCACTTCAGCTTGCTTATCCTGAGGGCTATGTCGATGACCTTGGTTCCCTGCCGGATCACCTCCTGATGCGGTACCTTAGAGAAACATCGATCATAGCCCTCTCCATAGTGCGCTGAGCGACTTTGAATTTGTGAAACAGCCGTGTCGTAAGTTTCCATGTTTCGGCACTGTGGAATCGACGATGAAAAGACCCGACGAAATTTTCCGAACGTTGCCCAACCTGGCTGAATTCTCCTGTTCACGTCATCCTCAAAGTTGTTTCTACCTAACTGCAAAGTCTGCCCGAGGTACACATATTTTTGTACAACTTTGAGAACGGCACTGTGTTCGTAGACCGGTTCCGGTAAACATACATATCTACTCATTTTTAGAAATCCGTACCTCAAAAGGAAAAAACGGAACCTTTATAGGATCACTTTGTTGTCCGTCTGTCGATTAAGACCCTTTTTTTAGGAACGCGTGGAGATATGAAGCAGAAATTTATATTAAATACTCAGTCTACTGTCCCTTGGAGTTGTGAAAAAATCAAACTTCTAAACCAACGCAATTAAAAGATACAGCCGTTTATGCTGCACATTTCAACAATCAAGCTTAAGGATTCAAAACCTACAGGGTACTTCCGTGAACTCAGAATCTTGAAATTTGATAGTTTGAAGCAACGTCTTATAGTACAGACAAAGGCGTAAATTTTTAGTAAAATCATATTATACACCTACAGATTTTTACGGAACCCTCGGTGCGCAAGTCCGACTTGCACTTGGCCGGTTTTTTAATTAGTTGCCCAAAAAAATCATATTTTCAACTTAAAAATGACGAACTTCCGTACAAACTTTCAACCCCTATTTCACCCCCTTGGGGGTAGAGTATCCAGAATCCTTTTATAAGTATATACTCATTTTTAATAAGTAGCCCAAACATAAAGCTTCATGTTCCTAACTTTAGAAATGACGGACTTCCATGAAAAAATGTCAACCCATATTTCACCCCCTTAGGGGTAGAATATGCAGAAACGCTTAAATAGATATCTAGCTATTTTTAATCAGTAGCCTAAAATTAAAGTTTCATGGTACTAATTTAAAAAATAACGAACTTCTATACAAACTTCCAACCCCTATTTCAACCCTAAAGGGTAGAATATCCAGAAACGCATATATACGTATCTACTCATTTTTAATCAGTAGCTGAAAAATAAAGTGTCATGTTTCGAACTTCAAAAATGACGGACTTTTGGACTAACCTAAATGCGAAATGTCAACCCGTATTTCACCCCTTAGGGGTAGAATATCCAGAAACGCTTAAATAGGTATCTATTCATTTTTAATCAGTAGCTCAAAAATAAAGTTTCATGATTCTAACCTAAAAAAATGACGAACTTTCATACAAATTTTCAACCCCTATTTCACCCCCTTACGAGTACAATATCCAGAAACGCTTAAATACGTCTCTACTTTTTTTTATTCAGTAGCACATAAATAAAGCTTCATGTTTCGAACTTCAAAAATGACGGACTTCCAGACTAACCTATGTACGAAATTACAACCCCTATTTCACCCCTTAGGGGTAGAATATTCAGAAACGCTGGAATACGTATTTACTCATTTTTAATCAGCAGCCCAAAAGTAAAGTTTCAGGTTTCAATCTTAAAAATGACGGACTCATACAAACTTTCAACCCCTATTTCACCCCCTTAGGGCTAAAAATTCCAAAATTCCTTTCTTAGTGGGTGTCTACTTAATAAAACGATCCTACTCATAAAATTTCATAGCCCTAACGCCCCCTAACTATCATATTGTACTGACAACATAGTGTACAATAAATAAAATACTTACCATGATAAAAAAGAACTTATTTCTAGCCTATTCCCGATTGCTAATAATCGATAAAACATCTATGGTCATCTGGTCATCTCTATTTACTTTACGTCGTCAAAGTCGGCAATCGGCAAAAGATTGTTATTGTTGCTAGTGCTGCTACTCTCAAAATCTCTGATCTGATATTTCGTCAGTGTTTAGAGTTTGCGAATTATACTGAATAGGAGGTAATTACTGTTTACTTGTATTCGTAGCTAAGCTATACATAATAATTTCCATTATTTGCCCTAAATTTTGTATTACTTTAAAGCAAGTGTTTGTAATTACGAATAAAGTACTCATTTTTATTGTATTATTTTTAAAGGGGAGTAAAATAAAATGGCACCAAATGTGGCGGACGCGAATGGCGTTTTGTTCGAGAGTGATGCTGCTACACCAGACCTGGCGCTGGCCACCACACCTGTGCAGAAAGCTGATAACAATCCGAAGCAATTGGTGTGGAGGAATATTATACTCTTTGCATATCTTCACTTAGCGGCGCTGTATGGTGGTTACTTGTTTCTGTTCTCAGCTAAATGGCAAACAGATATTTTTGGTAAGAAGTTCCTTAAATAAACTTCAGCTCAAAAGTAGTAGTAGTAGTTTCATGGACCCCTGTCCATGAATGTGTTAGGTCAGCATTAACCTGATGCAGTGAATTTGATGGCATATCTAAATCATGGACAGTCATCATGAATAGCCTGTACTCAATAAATATGGATGATGTATTATAGAAAATTTTGTGTTAAAGTATTCTGTTTCAAATAGAATAATATATGACTAATATCTGTGCATCTTACACATTTTAGGACTTCTGTTCTTTTATTTTTAATGTTTGGCCCTGCTCAAATGACTCAACTCTACCTGATGGAAAGCATAAGCAGATTCAAAGAGTGGTGGTCACCATACTGCGAATGCAGGCAGTGCAACAATGCAGCATGGTGGGCTAGTGATGCTTCTGCATCATTGGGCCTCCGGTCTCACGCTCACCAACAAAACACGACAGCACAATTGCTGTCATTTTATGTTGATTTTCTGTGCGAGGGTAGTACTGCCCCAGTCAAGCTGGCCCAATAGTGATGAAATCTGCGTGGCTCTATATCTTTTGAATACTTCTCCGAGTCATTTAAAGTCACAGTCATTAAAAAAATATTTAATATCTTTAAAATAAATGTAAAATAGGTAGTATTTACTCATCTATTTCATTTCTTTTTCAGCCTATATCTTGTATGTAATGTCTGGGCTTGGCATTACAGCAGGAGCACATCGCTTGTGGGCTCATAAATCATACAAAGCTAAATGGCCGCTAAGACTTATATTGGTTGTTTTTAACACTATGGCATTTCAGGTGAGTTAATCCAGACTTTATATTAAATAATATCATCATGTTTCTGATAATATACATAATTATATTAGTGAATGGCTAACAGACAGGCCTTTACTTTAGGTCTTTACATCCCATGTGAACAATATAGAATTTTATTTGGTTCAAGGAGGCGACATAGGTACCAATTTATAGTGAGTGATGATGGGGGTTTGAAGATGATGCAAAAAACGGAAGTATTCTTTTATTATGAGCAATGAATAAATCAAACTAAGAAAGAATAAAATATTTATGGTTCCACTTTTTACTTGGTCGCTATTTCATTATCCGTTTAATAGATATTGTAAAGGAATGGAAAAGTACATGAAATGGAATAATATTGAAACAAAAGATTTAGTTTGTAAACAACTGTAGGAGTATATCAGATTAAGATAAGGAACAGATATAGGTAATACTAAGTATTACATTACAGTATTATTATATTTTTGTTTGCATATCTTAAGTAGAACATCTTATCAGAGGTATTGTTTCTTTAGAAATATGGAAATTGATGTCAATATGATTAATAAGACCTATATTGATTACGAAAATAATTTACTAAAATAAATGACTCAGAATTTGCATCCTTTGCTGATTGGTGAATAATATGTGTCAATTGTTAATACCCATTATTGATTTTTTGTAACACCTTTAGTACTGATATTATGACAACTGATAATGAAAATAATTGCATTTGAAGTTCTGAATTTCATATCCCTGGATTTCATTAGTGATTTTCTGGTATGAAATTTGTATGAAATAATAATGAATCACTAACGGAAAAATAATAATTGGTTTTTATTTAAAGAAATTATTGTTTTTCTGTTAGTGATTAATTATTATTTGTTTGCAGTTAGCAGAGAGCAAACATACTATACTTGAGAAAATATAATGGTGACATGATTTTTCCTCAATTCTTTTAGGACTCTGCTATAGATTGGGCTCGTGATCACCGCATGCACCACAAGTATTCAGAAACTGATGCTGATCCTCACAATGCGACCCGTGGCTTTTTCTTCTCTCATATTGGCTGGCTGCTCGTTAGGAAACATCCTGAGTTAAAGAAAAAGGGCAAGGGACTAGACCTGAGCGACTTATATGCTGATCCAATACTTCGATTCCAGAAAAAGTTAGTTACAGATATTACTTAAACAAATGTAGTGATTGACAGCAAATTTTTGAGTAATGCATGATCATAAGAAATTATTATAATTATGTAAAGGTACAAATTACTTACAACATGCAGTGTACTAACAGTAATAAGGTTGAGACACATCTAAGTTGCCTCTTCAGAGAGCAATAAAGTAATAAATTGAAATTATTTGGTCAAATAGGGTTTAAAATAATCTTGGTAACAGTTCTCAACAAAATAGTAATCTAAGTAATAATAACAAAGTAGAGCTGATACAAGTTTGAAAAGCCGTAGTCATGCCGTTACATAGAAACGTACCATAACACTTAAACAACACGTGACTACGGTTTTCCAAACTTGTTTTATACTTTTTCAGCGCAGCGTGGTTTTTTGCCGTAGTTGGGTTTTAGTTTTTACTTATTTTATTGAATTGGTGCCATTAAATATCACAATTATCGTATAAATACGGACAAAGTCTCGAGCAAATGATAATAATATATAGGTATATTTTTGAAATGTACCAGTAACGCCTTTTCCAATGATACCAAACACGGCATATTTATCTCAAATTTATTTTTTATCCCAGTTCTTTATGACCACTAAAGGGCTTTACATTAGATTCAGTGACATGTCATACAACCTATAACCAGCGAACGATCAAGACGCTTTTAACGATATCTCATTTGCCCAGTCTAATAAGAAGTTGAGGCGCTATGAGGGAACAGATGAACATACAAATATCGTATGTGAAAATCATAACCCTCCTTTGGCTTTACCGTACTCGAGTAAAAAACATTCTCATCTAAGTTTGTTATCTTTTAAACTAATTTTTCGTAACAAGATAAAGTTTTGGTAATCTAGAGCTGCGTTTAATGAAACTAATGTAGTATGAATAAGTGCTATAAAAGTTAGTTACCTAAAGTACAAATGACTCAATAGTTCATTCACTAGCGTATGTTCGCCATTATACGATAGTTATAAACAGCACAACTGACAGCGGTCTGCACAAGGTCACAGGAGGGCAAATGTGGTTCGCGACGCTCACACCTTGAGAATGTTTCACTGAACCTTGTGTACACAAATATAAAAGTGATAACATATGCACTTGCATACTAAATAATATGTAGATTATATTACGAACTAGAAGGTTTACAAAGAGATTTGAATTGTGTCTTATCTTCCTATATTTTTGTATTTGCGTTTTCATTATAAAAGTGAATACATTCTCGATTAATTAAGATAAACGCTCGATGTCTTGAAAATATAGGGTTGAATTAATTAATCATTAGACTGTAAAATTAAAGTTAAATTTTTTTTTTCTAGGTATTATCTGCTCTTGATGCCTATCACTTGCTTCGTCCTGCCGACGATGATTCCTGTATATTGCTGGGGTGAATCATGGATCAACGCATTCTTTGTGGCCGCCCTGTTTCGCTACACTTTCATTTTGAACGTCACGTGGCTCGTCAACTCTGCCGCACACAAGTGGGGCGACAAGCCGTATGACAAAAGCATAAAGCCATCAGAAAACATCTCAGTGTCGGTATTCGCACTCGGTGAAGGCTTCCATAATTACCACCACACATTCCCGTGGGATTATAAAACCGCCGAACTTGGAAACAATCGACTTAACTTTACAACCAACTTCATTAATTTCTTCGCTAAACTCGGCTGGGCGTATGATATGAAGACGGTGTCTGATGAAATCGTGAAGAATAGAGTCCAACGCACAGGAGATGGTTCCCATAATCTATGGGGATGGGGTGACAAAGATCATTCGAAGGAGGAAGTTGATGCTGCTATTAGAATCAATCCTAAGGATGACTAATGTACTAGTAAAGGCCATTTGACCTATCTATTCAACTAGTATATAACAGTTAATATTTATTATCATAGAGATTCCAATGTCTATTTATAAGGAGATAATACTTGTAAACACAATGCGTTACGATCTGAATGCACTGTGATGATTTAAATTTAAATTCGCTATGAATACCAAGTGTTCAGAAGTGTTAAGTTGCACAGCTACTTCCTTAGACGCTCAAGGTGAAGGCTGTCAAACAGCCGGCTGTCTCGAGCGATGTGTAATTGTTATATCTTTCGAATGTTTCATAAACTTTCTTAGGCTTTTTATTAGTTTTGCTTCATTTCTTCTAGATGTTCAAAACACACAATATCTGTGCGCTTTTCAATATAATATTTAGCATATTTATTATACATAGAAGTTATTTTATATGATAGCAATAATTTAATGAACGTAACACATCAGTATTATAGACCACATATTGTTTTAGACTATTTTGTTTTTTATGCTTAATTAATGTAGTTACTAGTCTGTTGCATTTAAATCAAGTGAAGTGAAACCATTATTGATGTTTTCAAATACTACTTAGTTGATAACATTTTAAATGTTTCTCTAAAATTAATTATTTATCAATGAAATATGTGGTATATAAGATATAAAGTTTTTTTTTATGTTACAAGAATGATTCTTTGTATATCAAGGTAACAAGAGGTTTTGAGAATTCTGACATTTAATTTAAACTAAGATCTATAAATTGTGATACCCGTGCGTATGTTTGCATATTTACGTATTTAGTAGTAACAAAATACTTTTGATTACTGTAGAACTCTATCCCTTTAAACAGTAATGTCACAATTAAATTATATTTAATAGTTTACAAATATTACAGGAGTTGTATGTATTTATTGTTAGGTCAGCTGGTCTGACTGCACTCTTACTGATACGATATTTTCCAAAATGTGAGAATATATCTGCATACGCATATACGCTATTACAATGTGTATAATGGACTGATGTGTAAGAGATTGTGATACTTAGGAGGATAAATTGTTTATCCTGTAGGTATGTAAGCGAAGTGAACAAATGTATTTATGATATATGTTTAGTTATATTGTTAACGTAATCAAACTTACTGTCGATATCATTTTCGTTAACAATTTGCACGTCATTTTGAAGCTTACTCGCAAAATTAATATTCTTTTAAAATAATTGTTTGACGAGTAAATAACTATTATAGCACTAAATAAGTCTTTCATTTGAAACATATAAACACAACATCCTAGTTTGCAGCTCTTTAAGACTCACTTCAGTTCGTGCCTACAGTATCAAGTGTTCTAAGAAAACCTTATCTAAAACAGATATTGAAAACTTAGTAGGCTCGAAGTATTAGTATTATTATTATTTATAACGAGACATTCAAAAACTATAAAATCCTTTTTAAAGCTACCATACTTACGCACGCTTTGCTATTATTTTTTCCTAGTCGATTTCGGCCAGGGCGGCCAGTCTCAAAAGAGTCCAGACAGTAACGCACGAGATATAATACTACACAAGTGTGAGCACAAACACATGTGCACTCTTTGTTCCCTTACTCTCATAATCCGATGGTCCCATCACCCATCTGTTATCAGACACGAAACGGGAAGAGATCAGGCGCAGGACCGACGGCTTTACGTGCTTTCCGAAACTCCGAGCTGTGGTTAGGGATTTCTATACCTAATCATAAAAACTCAATAACACTTTTTGGCCCGATCCGGGATTCGAACCCGATTATAACTCTCTCGCAATACGTGTTTTCGTTGAACTCCTAACAAGGTCTTTAACCAATTCTTAAAATCCGTTAGGTATAACTACCACATTTAATATTCAATATTTCATTAAATAAAATGCAACTAAATTCGTAAGCATTGACATTTATTATATTTATGTATATTATAATCAATGAAATTTTCATTATAATAAGTATAATTTTCATGGACTTAAAAATATTGACCAAGGGAACGGGTACCATTTGTGAGGAAAGAAAACCTTGAGTTACAAAAGTAAACAGACAGTAGTTACTTGAAGGTATTCATAAAGAAATTATTTATGCCTCAATTATTATCGGCTTAGCCCAGCTTCCATCTGTCGAAAGCGTAAATGCATAACATAACATCGTAGTTAAATCAGCAGTAGGTGCTCACTACCTATTAATCGTAATTTTGTGATTCGTGCAAGAACCACGTAAAATTGATTAAATAACGTTTTGGGATTTCTTGCATGCAACGAAGTTATTGCTTCGTCATTGAAGTACATATCAAATGTTCTCTTCATGAAAAATGTCTTGTTCATCACCTTTGTCTGGTAAGCATACGAAGAACTCTATCAGATTCATTAAAGGCCCACGTGAGAATGGATTCTGGTAACGTCCTCTTTTGTCTCTCAGATATGGATATCTTTTATAATTGAACATTTCGTTTGTTGTCAAATTCATGCATGCGTGCAGTATCTGAAATACAACAAGTAGATACATTGTCATGAAAACATATCACTATAAAACAACAACTCACGATTTAGGCAGAACCGACCCAAGAGCGCTACTCGGTGCACATTTATCTAAACATATGTTTTCCTCCCATGCATTTGCCGGCGACTAAGGGTTTTACTTAGATACTAGCTGTCCCGGCAAACGTCGTTTTGCCATAACTACTAATAAATTAAAAATTTATTAAAAAAACATTGTCCAGCGGACAAAATTGTGAATCTAAACCATTCCCAGATCCCCTTGAACACACACAAAAAATTTCATCAAAATCGGTCCAGTCGTTTGAGAGTAGTTCAGTAACATACACACTCACAGAAGAATTATATATATAAAGATAAATCTGTACTGATTTAATGAAGCTATAATGTGTAGTCTATAATTTATTATTTATAGGTGCATACTAACTTAGGTTTTTGTAATCTGAGGGTGCATATTATGTATCTATTGAAAACAAAAAAAAAGTAGTATGGTGAAATACAAGTCGCGCCAGAAAGCGCCAAGATATTAGTTTGAATCAACTATTTACTTGATTATAAAATCATCAATTTAATTATAAGGTTATAATATTTAATATTGTATGCTTAGTAATTATTACGATTTTAAGTAACTACGCGTTTATAATACGAGGTTGGAATAGTTACTTAGAACAGTTAGAACAGTACTATTTAGGCCGTCATATCTATAGTTTACTAGCCGACCCACGCAACCTCGTTTGCGCCTTATATTGCCCGTAGCGTGAAAATTTCCCCGTTTTTGAAACATTCTTCATTGTTGCTCCGCTCCTATTAGTAGTAGCGTGATGATATATACCCTATAGCATTCCTCGATAAATGGACTATCCAACACCGAAAGAATTTTTCAAATCGGACCAGCGGTTCCTGAGATTAGCGTGTTCAAACAAACAAACAAACAAACTCTTCAGCTTTATATATTAGTATAGATTACAACGCACCGTATGACACCTGTATTTTAAGGACAATCTAATCGCTTCCTCTTTGGCTGTGCACAAAAATTATACTCAGTTATTTTACAATATTACGTCACATCATATACATCAAGGAAATACCTACTTATCTTTACTTTTATATCTATATTTTAAGTATAAAGAGGTAAGGTTTGTAACGTTTAGGGGTAATCTCTAGATCTATTGAACCGATTTTAAAAATTCTTTTACCAATAGAAAGCTGTGTTATTTGTGTGGAACATAGGCTATATAATAACCGGAAAAGTGGAAAGATTTTTTCGTGGTAGCCGAATTTGCAAAGTTGGAGAAAAAAATGTTTACCGCCCATCGAAGTGGGCACGGGTCAGCTAGTAGGTATAATATATAAAGTGTAGAATTTTTAAATAAATAATACCTATTAACTTAAAACTTACAGATGTACAGGTTAGTATCCAACCGAGTGCACAAAAAGTGATCGCTTCCAACAGCCCAAGTACGTAGAGCAGTCCAAATCCTTCTAACAAAAGGCAGTAACAGGCGAAATATATCGACAATGTGCAGTTGATGGCGACGCTCATCACGAAAAGGAAGAACCACATTCTGTTGCGAACTCCAACGCAGTTGTAAATAAAAGGACAATGGTGGTCGAAATAGGCCACGCAGCGCTTGCATATACGACAATGCTTAGCCCTGTCAATCAAAGTACAATTAAGTGCCTACCAACCTACTTAATTATTATTACTAATAAATAAGTATTAAGAGTTTAAAAGACGGTGTAAATTATGTAATCAATCTAGTTGCAGTCTCTTAAGCAATATATGGGTCGCAATCAGTGAAAGTTAAGTTCGTTGAAATGTGCTAGGCACTTCCACTAAAACGAATAATGTAACGATTTAGAAATTTATCTAGACTATTGATAAATTAATTTACCTCAATGGTCGCAAACATCGGCATGTATGGCACAATCGTGACAAAATTACATTCCTCTTCTTCCATTTATCATAATATGGAATCTGTCTAATAGCTCTATAATAGGTTTCAGAATTCTGAGGAATATATCCAGGATCCCTTCTGTTGGCAATTACCCAACTTAGCCACATTATAGCATTCCAGTACAGGAAACAATAGTGAGAAAGACGTAATGTGTTCCAAGTTAAAGGTATACATCGTATAACATACATGGGATACCCCCACAGAAGAACTGAAATTAAAAAGAATAATAAAGGTCCTTTTGAATCACCAGCTCCGCCAAATAATAATGCCCATAACTCTGATAGAGGCGGCATCCAATGCGATTTGCGTTTCATTTCCTTTTGTAGAAGTTTAACAACTTCGAGGTGTCGATGACTTTGTGCCAACATTAGTGGCGTCTTTCCATTTTTGTCACGAGGTTCTAATTCTGCTTTTACCTGTAGGAAATAGATTCACATTGTAAATGAAATCTACTACTTGAAGAATAGGTAAAATGTAAACAATAATATGTACCTTTTCACAAAGTAATCTTACGCACGTCAAGTTTCCAGAGAGACATGCCAGATGAAGGGGTGTCGAGCCGAAGTTATCAGTACAATGTAGTGGTACTCCTGAATAAATAAGGAGGCGGACTAAGTCAGCGTGGCCCTTATATGCGGCCCAGTGAAGCGCTGTGTCACCGTTGATATCTGAGAGTCGAGTTGCTGCTCCCATGCCGAGAAGGTACGCTGCAGTGGCAGTTTTGCCATACATGCATGCCGTCATAAGTGGAGTTAGACCTGTGTTGTAATCAATGAAATAAGAAGATCACCTTAGTATATTTTAAAAATGTTCGACGTCGAAGAAGTTTTATTTTCTTAAGTTTATCTGACCTTTGAAATCTGCTGCATTTACAGCAACACCCGACTGTAACAGCACTTGCACTACAGACGCGTGTCCTTTTCGGCAAGCCCAATGAATTGGACGAGGACCCTGTAAATTGTAAATAATCTAATTAAAATCTTAATAATGTCTTATTAGCATGACAGGTGTTCAATATTAATTAAGTAATTAAAATATTACCTGAGTGCCTAAGCAAGAAAGATCTATAGGGGCTCCTCTTTCGACAAGATATCGCATCACAGCCACGCTACCGTCCAATGCTGCCCAGTGAGCAGGAGTGTAGCCATGTTGATCTCGTGCACTAAGGACTTCTACACCAAGCTTTTCCACCAGGCGTTCGATTTCAGACACTTCCCTTTGCAAATATTTTTTAAAGCACAATAAAATATAGATAAGCCTATATATTATTATATTTACTACTTGCTGAACCTCACGGTGTTACACGCGGTTATAGTTCTACCTTTACAACAACAACCACGGGTAAAGCCGTGGGGCAAAGCTAGTCTTAAAAAGTAATCAAAATCGATCCAGCGGTTCCAGAGATTAGCCGGAACAAACAGAGACAAAATTTTAGAACAATTTACATGCATTAGTGAAAAGCAGTTAATTTTAAACTACAAAGAGACACTTCGGTTTTAGTGATTTGTATAGATTTAAATGTATAATATACTAGCTGTACCGGCAGTTATCGTCGTACCGCGAGACAAAGCTAGTCCAAAGAAAGTAGCCTAAGTTACTCCTTAGATCATCAGCTATCTGCCAGTGAAAGTCCCGTCAAAATCCGTTCAGCCGTTCCAGAGATTACCCGGAACAAACAGACAGACAGACAAAAAAATTTTTTAGCTACATTTTTGGTATATGTATCTTGTATACATACATATGCATTGATTAAAAAGCTGTTATTTTACTATTAAACATAAAAAGAAATATATATATATATATATATATACGGTCGAATTGAGAAACCTCCTCCTTTTTTTGAAGTCGGTTAAAAACAGACACTCCAATTTTATTTATTTGTATAGATGTATAGATTACAAACAGACACTCTACTTTTACTTATTTGTATAAATGTACCTACGTAGGTACTTAGAAGCAGTATCTACTTATTTATAAAGAATCAGTAAAGTATAACGTACCCGGACCGAACAGCTTCAAAAATAAGAGCTGAGAGTTGATGAAGATCAGAATGATAGTTGATGTTGGTAATAGTCCGCGGAGGAGCAGCTGGCGCATCAGGCGACATTGGAGAGCATGGCGGTAGAGGCTCTTCAGCGGCCATCGTGCAGGGGGGCGGCTGCGGCAGCGCCCACACGCCGCGCGCCGCCCCCGGGCTTGGGTATACCTAATTATAGAATTTGTTTTAAATTATGTTAAAGATTCATGCATTTATTTAGATAGGTACATAACTGTTACTGCTTTTATGTGCATGTTAAATATTGTATCAAGATGCCCTTGAGAATTACATGATTACCTAATAGCGGTGCTAATCTATTTTTAAATGCCGCTAAAGCAATTATTGGCTGTAATTTTGTTTCCTTTATTTAATTATTATGTTACGAAATCTAAATAGCAATTTTAAATACAATATTTACTTTCTACCAAAGTCTAAAATGACAAATAAATCGGTAGGCCTACGCCCAACATTCCTTACATTTCTATATTATTATTTCTGTACTTATAATAAACAACTATCTTCTTGACTTGTGTTTCCAATAATTTTATGAAGTTAATTTAAGTAGTATTCACCTTACTACTCACGGTGAGGCCGACGCCCCCCGCCACTGCAGAACCCTCTCCGTCCGCCACGGCCGTATCGCCGTCACACGAGATGAATGAAAGTTTTTCCCTTCTCAACTATTAATATTCCAAATATCTAGAGAATGCTTTCACTTTGCACTCTAAAACTGAAGCTGAAATTGTATGACGTAAGACTGGCTCGTGAAATGTGATATCGATTCTACCACGAGCATGCGCTCTTCTAACTTTCAAGAGAAATAATTACTGTAGAACAGTTGAAACTGAGCAATCATACAAATAAAAATCTAACGGTTTTCCAAATTTCCCTGATCTTCGGCTTATTTTTTATTACGCATCAAAATTGAGGTTCAAAATTCCTGACCAATTTATAACTCCAATGATATTTATAATCAGAGATGGCGTTTGCTCCGTTTTTTGTGGGATTGCATTATAGACGATAATTTTAACAGTAAGGTAAGTAACACAAAAGTAAAATAAGTGTTTTTTCTTCGTTGATACCAATAAACACATTTCAATATACTTAATAACTACGACGAATACTTTCAGCAATTAGCGCCATCTGTCAATCGGCTATAGAACCTTGCAAAAAAGATATAAAACTCAAATTACTTATATAAAGAAATATTTGTAAGTTTTATTATTTTATATGGGTACTAGCTGAGCCCCGCGGTTGTTGTTGTAATTTTACAACAATAACAGCGAGTAATGCCAAGGTGCGAACCTAGACTGAAAAAAAGTAGCCAAAGTTACGCCTTCTATCATCAGTTTTAAACTTTAAACTAGTGAGTCCCGTCAAAATTTCAGAGATCAGCCGTACCGTAACAAACAGACAGACAAATTATTTCAAAAGTTGTCTTTTTTATCTAAGTGCAGCATATGGATAGGTAGGTATACTACCTACTTTTATATTTATTTCGTAAATATTTCTTCTTATTAAAATATAGTTAAACGAGATAAGTATTAGAACTTATTTATTTATTAATAATAATTATATCTTTATTGTCTCATAAAAAAGAAAATATACATAATATATAGAGGCCCTAGACTAGACCTCACACTAGGATTCCCTGTGTTGTGGGATCTAGTCTCCTACGTGTGACAATAATCATCGGGTGCGTTTTAAAGTGATGATTTTACTGTGTTGATGTGGTGTTATGATGATTTATGTGTAAAGTGATGAATGTGGTGTGGTGTATTGAAATGGTGAGTGGACCACTAATTTAAATTGTTAAACAATTTTTTTTTTGTCACAATATAGGTTTTAATCCTACATAAATATAATTTAATCGTGGCTAAGAGCTTCAATGGTTGAAAAATGTCTCTAACCGGACTAGCACTTCTCCACATACATAAAAACGTACCCATTGATGTAGCAATAGAAGTGATAACGAGTTTCGGAAGAAAATGTAACAGAAAAATTGATTTTGTACTTAAATTTAGGTATTTTTAACCGACTTCTTAAGTAAAGTACTTCTAAACACATGTACAATAGCCTAATCAAGAGGCAATTTTTTTTTAAATGATTATAAGCCTGATGGTAAGCGATTACCGCTGCCAGTGGACATACTCAGAGGCGTCACAAATGCATCGCCACGCTTGTATCTTTGTTGGGTTAAATTGGCCTAAACTACTTGGTCTACGCCAATCTGAAATCTCTTTTGCAAAGAGGTCTCAATTTCAGACAAAAGTTTGTTTCAATTTACAATGACGTTTTACCGAGAAATATTAGTGCGACCGGTGTAAAGGGCTTCGCCCATGCTGTCGTTCGCTTTACAACGAATGCCACTAATTTGCAACACGTCATTAACATGAGGGAGGAACAAAGTAGGCGATAGCACACAGTCTTGCGGTTCCAACTCTGGAGCGCCCATCTTCGACACAATAGGAGGGATTCCATCAGGGCCCCTCGACTTATAATATCTAGGGATAGAAGTACTAAACGCATTGAGCCTTGGCAGAACTGGATATCTAGCATACAGTTCTCGCACCGCGATATGCTAGGTGGCTCTTGTTCCCCGTCATCCAAGGTCGAGTAAGACGCAAAGAGTTTGGCCAGAAGATCGGCTTTCCCCTTTGCGTCATAGGCCAATGAATTATTTCTTATGTGTAGAGGTGAAAAGGATGGCTTACAAGAAAAGCTTCTTTGGTAGATGGACCAAAGAAGGGCCGACATTTACCACCATTAGGGACTAAGGTTGCCTGGAAGAGATTGCTTTTGGCAATAAGGCCGCCCTTTGTACACTACATTTCACATTTCATGTACTTTTAAAACTATGTACTATAATGGTGTACAAATAAAGAGTTTTCTATCTATTCTATCTATCTACAGAGGATGGAATGAAAAGCTCCATGCCCTGCAGCACTGCGGTGCGGCAGATCATCCCCGACGAGAAGCATACCTGTCTCCAAGGGTAGAACTGTAGTGCAACAAAATCTGTTGACTTGTAGTACCTCACACGGCGGCTGCGTGCAACTCGCGAGGTACTGTACCCCGGACAAGGCAAAGGTCTGAAGAGTTGAGTGGAGCGGCTACGGATACGTGGTAACCGTAGCCGCCAACAAGAAGTCAACAGACGATCCAACAATGAAGAATTCAGACCCTCCATATTTGGGACTCGCATGAGCTTGGTAACCAGTTGTGTCAGGCCATATGTTCCGTTATACTGGAACAGTCGACGTGGAGGCGTTAAAATCACCAAATAAGGCGCTGACCTGATCTGTTGCGGTACGAAGTCTGTAGCCATCTGGATGGGGTCAATGGGTGGGTCAGTTCCTATAGCGGCATAGATGAACGGGTGGTCACGGGTGCCTATACGGAGCCATAGTATTGAGACTTCTCAATGCTAGACAATAACAAAACAACAACAACAAAAAATAGGTACTTACCTATCTTCAGGACTACTAACTGTATTGAAAAGTTAAGAAACAAAGTTTTTAATAAAAAAAGAAGTTTAAAAATTATTAGCAGACTATGTTAAAAAGAGGACTAAGAAGGAAGAAACAAGAAAAACAATTCAGATAGAAATCTCGAAATGCATTGGTACAAAAATGATCAAGGTTTAGCAGTACTTACTGTATTATTAATATAATTATGTAGATACCAGGATCACCTCTATAAACAGACATGGAACAGACAAGAAAACAAGTATTTGTATTAATTAGGCATTGCATTAAAATTAAATTTTCTAATCTTTTTAAAAAACCTAAACTCTTTATTATTTACATAAACATTATTAGACACTAATAAAAGTATGGGAATGTCATCATCTTAAAACTAAGTCACGTGGTTGTAATAAAATATTAGCCAATAAGAGAAGAGAATCAAGGCGTTAGCGATTGTAGAAAGAGATTCGAGGTGAAACTTGCATCTTGGCTAAGGCAAGATAGAAATGGTGACTTTTTTTATTGATTTGTGATTTATATAATTCTAAATTAGGGAGTACACACACAAGTACTTTGATTAGTACATTAACACTAATATACAAGTTTTCAGCACTATAATTAAAGCACAAGCTCTAGGCCATTAAAATAGTCTAACCTCTAACCAAGAGTTTTATTACATGTAAGTATAAAATTTAAGTACACTTAAAAGCGGTTTTGGTCAATTTATTTTCAATAAGTTTACCATATAAACTAACATGCCATTCTTACTAGTTAAAGCAGTTATTACTAAACATCTATACTTAAAAACTTATACTTAAATATTTGAATTAGAATGCACAACAGGGCAAGGTTAAATAAAATGAAACCACATTTTTAAAATTGTGAAAATGAACTTTAATTCAGCAAATTTTATACTAAATGTATAAATATGATATAATCTAGATTTCGTTTTCACTACCTAAATAGACATCATGTTATAAAAAGTGTACAACTAAAACTAGTAGCTGATTAAACATCTCAATGTGGCTTATCAATTAGTTAGATCTTGTAAAAGCACTTTCTTTAAAATGGTTTTATTATACTTAAATAATAGATTAAAATAATGAAAGCATTACAGCTCACAATTGATGTTGAATTTCCATACAACAATCAAATACAATACAATCTTAAACTTCTAGTAAACTTGAAATATTTAACGAGCAAACTGAATAAATTATTATTCATAAACAAACTTAACAATGTCGATAGCTCAAAGTAATATAATATTTTCAACAAGAGTCAACTGACTGCGCATATAGTTGTGTGAGGGTGTATACAGATTCAGAATTGGAACTATTTTATTGTAATATCAAAAATGCCAATCAACAATTAGGTATATTTTTTGTCTATTCATTACTGTATTGATATTGTAGAGTTTATTAAGTCTTTCATATTAGCATTATCTTTTCTGAGTCTTGAAACTAACTGACAGAGGTTGGCCGTGAAGAACATATCCATTCAGAGCCTGTATTGCCATTGCTGCTTGGTCATAGTTCCTCATAGTTACAAAACCGAATCCTTTACTCTTACTTGTTTGATGGTCTTTAATTATCTTAACAGAGACGATAGCACCATATGGACCAAAAAGCTGCCACAAAGTTAACTCTTCCACTTCTGGGGCAATATTGTAAATGTATATTGACCACGTACTCGGAGAATTATGATCTCCTATTGCGTTCATATGATTAATCCAATGATAAGGTCTTACAAGCGAACTTTTGGAAAAGTTATTATTATTGTTTTTATGTTTATTAGGATTACTTTTATTAGCATACTTAACTGTTAATGGATGTAGAAATCCAGGCGGCGTTGTACCATTTATACTCTGAATGGCCCTTTCCGCTTCATACTGATGCTCATATAATACAAATGCTATACCTGCAGCTATGCGAGAATTAACTATTTTACCGAATTGTGCGAAGAGTCCATGTAAATCCTGCAAGGTCAGTTCGTTAGGCAGGTTACATACGTAAAGGTTCCAGTCTGCTTCAGGCTTCGATGGAGGTTTAGACTCTGGATTGAGAAGTGCATGTGACACTTTTAAAGTCTTGTTCTGCATCAGGAGCCCATTAAATGCTTTACGTGCCTTGACTGCATCCTCTGGACGAGAGTACTCGACGAACCCATAGCCTCGGTTCGATATCAATTTACAACTTTCTAGTTTACCCATTGTCGAAAATAGTGAGAACATCATATCCTGGGTCATGACTTCGGGAATGTAATTGACAATAAGTTTGGTGGGTGATTCGTCCGCCCCATATTCATTATTTCCTTGACAATTACCGTCTTGACACGATTCCGACATTTTTTAATTGTTGTCGGTGAATGACATTTCACCGTAGTGTTGCGTGTTTTATTTTCTTCGTTCGAAAACTGGAATAAAGTTCTCAACTAATATCTTAGAGCATATATATCTAGAGGGGCAGCCAAACGTGCGCTAAGCGTGATTGGAGTAGAGAGAGGAAGAGAGAGAGAGAGAGAAAGAGAGAGACTGAGTTTGGATAGTGTCTGTCTCTCTCATGCAAGCTCTCGATTCAAATCAGTCATGCAAATCGATTTGTGCGTCCATTAATCAGAAGCTTGCGTAAGAGAGACACTACCCAAATAATTGTACCCATAACAGTAATTCTTTGTCTAAGTATTTGATACTTTCTTCCCCTCCCACCTTCCTCATTTTTGTCATTTTGTCGCCTATGGAGTATAGAGGAAAGGAGTACAATCTCTAGGATAGAAAAGTGTCCGCTAAGAAACATTAAAGGCGACGCCACTGTAGCAAGAGTATAAATAAAGAATTAGAAAACATAATCAAATGAGAAAAGGCTTCCGCTTTGCAATGGCGTGCTTAATGAATATGTTACTACGCAATTTTTTTTAATTTTTAATCCACAATTCAATAAAAATAATTTACACGGTAAACTTATCTGACTCTCTCTCTCTTCTCACTCCAGCGCCACTGTGGCCGGTTCTCGAACTATTATTTGATTATGGACGGACACTTTTCACATTAAGTCGTCTATTATTTTAGAGGGAAAGAAACGTTTATCCAAAATGGCGCGTAATCTCGATACTATCGAGGATAGAGGTAAGGAGAGCCATCTCTTAAGGTAGAAATTTGAAAAAAGTGTCCAGCGTAAGCTGTAAATAACAGTACAAAAACCTTCCAGAATGGCGCTGGTGTAGACACAGGGTATGGTATGTATGTAGCGTAGCAATTGTAAACGAATTTAAGTACGCCGAGTTAAAAATGCTGTCGTGTTTCGTTGGTGAGTGCGAGACCGGAGGCCCAATGATGCAGAAGCATCACTAGCCCGCCATGGTGTGGGTCACCATGCTGCATTGTTGCATTGTGTGCATTCGCAGTATGGTGACCACCACTCTTGGATTCTGCTTATGCTTTCCATCAGGTAGAGTAGAGTCATTTTGGCTGAACCAAACATAAAAATTATTGTCGACTAAAGTAGTTCCTTATTGAAAATGTCAACTAAATACTTGCGTATTACAAAATAATAATACCTTCCTTTCCATTGTTTCATTGCATTAAGCAGTGTCTTTAAAATAATTTCCCGCACGGCAGACAGCAGTTAGATCCCAAAGTAGACAGAGTACAAAGTACCCTCTTCAGTGCCAGTTTTAACACTACTTTCTACGGCGCCCCGAACTGCAATTAAAACTCCTACGAAAAAAAGGAAATGATATAATGAAATATGTTTTTATTAAAAGAAACAATTATTTGTTATAAAATACCGTTTATTAGAAAAAAAACTAATGAAGTTTTGCTTTTCTTACCTTTCCATCAGTGAACTCTTTTATAAGGTTATCAAAATCGATGTTTTCAGCAATTTCTTTTCAAATTGTTAGTTTGTCAAGCTAGATTGAGATATTATTGATCGAAGATAGGTTTTTATAAGCATCAGCTATGAAAAACCCCTCTCCCCACTAGCAAAAATTAAGGCATAGTCAATAATATCCGCAATACTATCCACACATTTGGATACCTTTCTTGTAAATTGCGATCTTTGATAAAATTTCAAACAAAAATAGGAAACATTCTGATGTAAAAAGGATTTCAGACTTACGAGTTTATCAAATAACATACAACCATATATATCTGATTTGGAGTCTACGGTCAATTTTAATTGGAGATCACCACACAGTTTTACAAGGTCGGATTTTTCCTGAATTTGTTTAATATTGTACAAAAAAGACCAAGATTCCGAGTAGTCATATAACTGTTCGAACCTTTCATTGATTGAAATTAATGTAGTGTTCAAAAGACAGTTGAAAAATTCGACTAGAGTAGTAGTCTCATGAGACACTTGAACATCAGTTTTCTGAGTTTCAATAGCCAAGTAATGTATGTAAGCATCATGGATGGCGGCTGTACTTTGATAACGGACTGTTTTAACACTGCTTATTCTTGCTTTCCAACGTAGTGACTGAGTTTTTTTATAGTTTATAGTCCCAAATGATCGGTTAGAATTTTCCATCAATGAACATTGTATTTGTTTTACATCATCAATGGAATCATCCTTGTATTTTTTCCTTTGCGGAAATCCCCTCGGATACCACCTTGAGGGTAGCATGTCGGACTCGAACCGGCTAAAACCGCACGCCTTCACGGCTACTGGAAGCCGGGGAACCAGGTCACCCTAGAAAAGAAAACCCTGAAACCCCGACGTACCTCGGGTCACCTACGGTTTGAAGATGACTCCCTCCTGTGTGGGAACTCCGATGTTCCCGTTGTTGTCCCCAAAAGGTCCCTAACCGGGCCTGCTTCTGCTAGTGTGACAGATGGCCTCACCAGTCACCCCCAGGCTTGCGCTTATGAAGGACTTAGATTGTTTTGCGATCTCCAGTGCCTGAGTTGTCTGCGGTACCTGGCCCTGGCCTGGCGTACCGGGAAAGTTCGAAACCTCTCCCGGTCCCACTTCGCTGTCTCCTTCGCAAACAGTCACGAACATTAGCATCGCAATCTAGCATGGACCATCTGATTACTAAGTCGCGTCTGTTTGTTTTACAATGATTGGAATAATTGTTTTGTACATATTTTATGAAAAAGCTGAGTCTGTTCCGCTTCGCTAAAAATAACGCTAACTCATTTTAACTCAAATGTTAAAAAGAGAAAGACAATGTGTTTCTCTATGATTGGGGATTCCGGGTAAAATGAATTGCATGCAGTGCTCCGTTCCTCAGATAAAGAATAACACTAGATAGAGGATATTTGACTGGAACTTACAAACATGTTCTTTCTCCTTTTTACAAAATCAAACTATCATCTGCTTGAAAGTGAGAGGAATAGTGTCTCAAGTGGGTCAAAAACTATGGAATGTCGCCAGTTTGACTATAAAATTCTATTCATGATATATCACTACATAGTGATGTACTTATAGTTTTTCGTCATATCGATAGAAAATTGCCAAGAGAGTACCAGTCGCCACAATCAACACAAAAAATGGTCTATTATATTTAGTTTCTTAAATACCATAATTCCTTTTTAATATGATTGGTAATATTAAAATTTCTTTATAAATATAATTTGTATTTATGTGTTTTTGACCGTCACTATATTTAATTTATTTTATGTATGTCTTGTAAAGTATCTGGTGTTTGTATGTAACAAACTAAAAAAATATTATAGTATTGGTTATTTAAGTTGCTTATTGGCATGGCAGTTATGGCAGTAGGTTATTTAATTCTTTATAAAATGTGATCTATAGAAGAACAATAACGTTTTACTTTTTGTATTATTAATTGGAAATAATAATATTTAAAATAAATCGGATATGACATTGGTAATGTGACCTGAGTTTTGAGCCAAAGAAATGGAACGAGGGCAAATCGATCAATGGGTTCTTTTATGGTTAAGACGTAAACTAGCCTTGCAAACAGGCAGAACAACCTCTACCGGAGCAGCTTATTCCTAATAATCAATAGGCGACTAGACAATACCTAACATTGTTTAGTTTTTAAAATGTCATCATTTTTTATAAGAAACCTATAGCCTTATTGTGTACGTGAATTCGGCAAGGCAAAGAGTATGAACAACCGAACAATCACATGCGAGATGAAAGATGCGATGTTGATATTTGTCTGACTGCCTGACCGGTCGTTCTTAAGCAATAGGGCTGCGAGTCAGCAGTTCCTTTTTGTTTACAACTAAGGATCTATTAGGTATTTAAATAAAACAACCAATATTTAGCAGTTTAATTTGATTTGATTGTTAAGTGCACAATTGTCGTAACCATGACTCATCAGTTGAGGGAACATTTCTGATCTAGTACATATTTCAAACACTACCGTTCGGTTACAAACAAGATTCTTCGAAGTGACCAGAACATTTTCTTTTATACTGTGTAGGCTTCCATTTATGGTATTTTCTCACATTTTATTATCTTATATTATCCGTTTATTTTTTATTCCGTATGCATAGGAAACCTGTAAGCAAATAATAAAAACATACATATAATGAGTTTAAAAGTAAAATTTCATTGACAAATAATGCATTGATTTTGGAAAAGTCGGATATTGAGAAATTCTTTCTTTTGACATACTATTATAATTTTCCGTAATTCTTAATGACTGAGACCGAAACAGAGTCTAATTAGGTATTATATATTTGTTTTCTAAATCTAACCACCTCCATTGTTTTAATTTCATTAAACAACATTAATTCACAAATAATTCAGATTGTTTTTTTGAAATCTTGTTTTTATTTCATTACTCGTTTTATAAACGGGCCCAGAAGTTACTTTTTAGTTTTACTTTTAGTTTACTCTATCGATAAAAGGTACGTCCCTCTGAAGTACATGTTATGTCAAAACGTATCAATAATATTCTTTTTCAATTTTCATTTCTAAATTGGGAACTGTTATTTAATGAAGAAGCAGATGCGTCTATCTATTTATATCAGGACAACTATTTTCATTAACACTTCCTGCTTAAAATGCTGTTTAACAATTAAATACCATTGAATTGACTTACCAATAAAACGATTTTTTTGCATTATTTTCTTTCAAACACCAACTCTATTAGAGCTACCGGGCTCAGTACATGCCATTATTGTTAGCAAAACGAAAACCACACTTATAATATAATATTATTCACAATTTGATAAAATATTTGACGAAATCGGCAAACAAACGTGTTAACCAGCTTACTGACAATCAAAATGACGGTTTTCAGCAAGTGGCGCGCGGGGTTTAAGACGTTCGGAAAAGCTATTGCTATCTCTTTTTGTCACATGAGATATTTCCATAAAAAGTGTTGAGTACAAGATAGGCAACTATATTCAACTTAAATTTGATCCATCTAAGCTCCGTTCGAACAAAAATACTACGTTCTATTCAAATGTTGCAAACATAAAGATTTTTTCGCTTAATTTAGGGAATTTACGAGTAAGTAGACCTCGAACTATGAGCTATGGGATAAAAAGGCCCCTTTCATCCGTCGCCCTGGGCGATCGCCCAACCGCGCCCTACCCTAACGCCGCTACTGACCTTAAAGAGTTATTATGAGAAAAGGTGTATTAATACTTTTGCAACAGTGGCGTCGCCTATTTAAAGCTTTTTAGCGGACACTTTTCCATCCTAGAGATGGTACTCCTTTACCTCTATACTCCATGCTCGATACGTCAGAAACGATAAAGAGCTATAGTCTAAATTGTTATTCTGAACTTGTACGAAAATGTAAATAGTGTTGTTATTTTTATTTATTTATAACTAGGCGTACATTAATGTACATGTCATTGAGTAAATAGGCTGAAACAGGCCATGTCATTTATATTTAATGATCTGCACACTCTTCGGACTATTATGCATATATTTCTCAGATAAAGAAGGGTATTCTTTATCTGAGATATATTTAATAGTTTATTTGACTAGACACTTCATTCTCAACTGGAAATATGCTCTCAGTTTAGGAAAGATTTGATAATAACAAGCAAAACAAAAATATATTGTTATCGTGCTTATCAGCATGCTGTAAGGGGTACGTTACATTAGCTATTAGAGACCGGTTTATATGCAGTTGCATATTTAAGTCATCCTTGCCGTAATAGCATATTTTACCCAAGATCTAGTTAAAATGCATAAATCGGTTTATTTTCAATATTGATAGTGATTTTCAAAGAGATATATCCAGAATCCGACCAAATTTTATAGTCACAAAATATAAGGTTTAATGAGTAATAACTGTGACTGGTCGGATTCGCATTGCATCGGATCGCATTTCGGTCAGTAGCTGCGCATGTCTTTTGTTTTGAATCGCTGCTGATAGAATAGCTGATCGAAGACACGATCTTACCACTGAATATTTGGAATAATACTTGATTTTTGACATTTACAACAATATTAAATAGTTGTCATGGTATGTGACTGTACCTGTAATTATCGCCTATCAAACGATAATACTAATTGTATGCTGATTTTGTAAGAAAAATAAAAATTAAAAAATTGCATGTTTTGCCAATTTTCGTGCATATTTCAAGCATTTTCCATGCATATTTGCATGCATATAACAAGCTTTTTTATGTTGCATATAATCCGGTCTACCCCGTGTGTTACACTCGCGCGGAGATCGCCTTACGCCGGACCACCGAGGGGCTGGGACCCATGCCGGGAGGAGACGTCATTTCGACTTTAACTCCGACCAAACGGTGACTAGCTGCCTCCAGCCTCGTCTAGGCGCCGCGGGACGGTCATACCTCCGTACCTCGTCGTCCTCGTCCGTCACGACATGCACATAAATACATGTATCCCAATTGATATTAAACGTATATTTGACACTAGCCGACCCACGCAACCTCGTTTGCGTCTCATAATGCCCGTAGAGTGATAATTTCCCCCCGTTTTTGTAACATTTTTCATTATTGCTCCGCTCCTGTAGGTCTTAGCGTGATGATATATACCCTATAGCCTTCCTCGATAAATGGGCTATCTAACACTGAAAGAATTTTTCAAATCGGACCAGCGGTTCCTGAAATTAGCGTGTTCAAACAAACAAACAAACAAACAAACAAACTCTTCAGCTTTATATATTAGTATAGATGAGGTCCAAATTAGAATGAAGAAAGATAGATGTGAGGAGCTAATACGAGGCCCAGTGGGACCTATAATTTCCCAACATCACCGTAACGGTAAACACTCTAACAAGCCGAAACGTTTCTATGTTAATGTTAAATTATTGCTTTAGATAGAAAGTGTGATAAAAAGACTTTACAAAATGGCCGATCAGGTAATTGAGTAAGTGTGAAAAAAGTGTTTTTACAATTTCCGTAACTTGTAAATGAATATGTTAACTTCTATACCTATTACATTTTGACCGCGCACTTACTAAGGGGCGCTAGGGTAATGTTTACATTCGGGTGCTACATGTTTAATCGACCACCGGCACACATTATGTAGTACCCACTGATAATAGTTAATTACTTTTTAGTAAACAGTATACACTTATTTTTGAGTTCTTTTTTATTTATAGTTATTTTGCCTTGGAACTTTCCTTCCTTGGGACATTAAATAATCTTCAAATTCCTGTCTCACGTCCTTTGCAGAATTACTTCATTTTCGAGCTTTCTCAGTTAAATTTCGAAATGGTGTATCGTTCTACGTGTCGTTTCTCCAAGCTCCAGAAATAATATTACTAGTGTCTTTGTCCTCAGAATCGAAAGTTCCAGGTAAAGTGTATGTGGCCCTTGCGTTTGCACTTTTTCTCAAATACAATACAAGCAGTAACGATTACGCGATTTCAGTGGATCAAGTAACATTATTTTCCTGAGTACTCTAAATCGTGCTGATAATATTCTGACACTCTTCGTGCTCTTGAGGGTCTATAATTAAATATCTCTCCTTTGAACTTTTTTCTTGAGCACCTAGATAAGGTTTCATCAAATTTGTTATCTGTTGACAATGGAAAAGCATCGTCACCTAGAAAAAGAAAAGAAGAGACAGCGGTGGTTTTGCCTGGAAGCTTTTAATTATTTGGTAAATTAAGTTTACATTGAGTCATCATTGCTTTGAAGAGAGTATTTTCGAACACCACCATCCGATATTCGTCCTTGGCATCATATTACATCACCAATAAAGAACAACACCTACTAAAAAACGCGGCCAAGTGCGAGTCGGACTCTCCCATGAAGGGTTCCGTAGCAGCAAGTAACATAAAAAAGTTCTTGTAGTTCGTTGTAACTTTGATCGAGTGTTTTTTTTTGCGGCTTATGATTTATGATGTATTTAAAAAAACTACTTACTAGATCTGGTTCCAACCAACTTTCGGTACAAATTTGCATGGTAATGTATATCATTATAAGGAAAGTTGGACCATAACAAAATCAATGTCAGATAGACTCAAAGCATTTGAAATGTGGCTTTATCGTCGCATGCTCAAGATATCTTGGCGGGATAAAATATTGAACAAAAAACAAGAAGTAATGGTAACCATAAAAAGAAGAAAAATAGCATACTTTGGACACTTATATCGGCATAACAAATATAACACAATCAAAACCATAATAGAGGGAAAAATTGAGGGAAAGAGAGGAAGAGGCAGAAGGAGACTGACATGGATGGAAAACATGCATAAATGGACTGGACTTGACGCTGCTTCACTTGGCAGAATAACGTCTGACGGAACAAAATTTTCAAGGATAGTCGCCGACATCCTATAATGGATATGGCATTAGAAGAAGAAGTATATCATACATTTTTTAGTTTTATCATTCGCTTATTTTAGAAGTTACGGGAGGGGGGGGGGGGCTTTTACTACTTTGGAAGTGTCTCTGGCGCAAGATTAGAAACCTCAAAATCATTTTTGAATACCTCTCCATAGATGGGTTATCTTTATATATATAATTCTTCTGTGAGTGTGTATGTCACTGAACTACTCTCAAACGACTGGACCGATTTTGATGAAATTATTTGTGTGTGTTCAAGGGGATCTGGGAATGGTTTAGATTCACAATTTTGTCCGCTGGACAATGTTTTTTTAATTAATTTTTTATTTATTAGTAGTTATGGCAAAACGACGTTTGCCGGGACAGCTAGTATATATAGATATATATATTATGGGTTCGATGAAAAAATCATTTTTGAGTTTCAGTTCTAAAGATGTATAGTCAACGGTATAGTACACATGACGAATCTATAAGTGTCGTGACGAGCATTGAAGATGGAGTGGAACCAGGATAAAACTCTGTTGTTTATCTAGAAAAATAAATATAATAATAAAAATTAGTGTCTGTTTGTCATATTAAAATAACTGCTTTTTCTAAATGCATATGTATTTTGGACGGCTGGACGGTTTTTGACGGGCCTTTCACAGACAGGTAGCTGATGATCCAGGAAGTAACTAAAGCTACTTTTTTTAGATCAACTTTGTCCCGCGGCGTTACTCGCGGTACGACGATAACCGCGGGTAACACTAGTTATTAGGGTTCAGCTAGTTGATAAATATGAACCCCCCAATGTATCCCTACGTTGTCGTCGTGGTGGGGCTTGCGTGGGTCGATGATCTCTGGGGCTATGCCGGTAGAGCCACTCATGCCGGATAGGCCCTGAAGGAGACTCCAGACTAAATGGGATACCAGACGGAGTCTGTATAGACTGCCGAGATGGGCACTCCAAACGTCTCTCTGCTTTAGCAGAAAGCGTATTGGAGTGCAACTAGAGGGCGAGCTCGGTGAGCACTCACCCTGCCTCTGAGCGGGCAACATAGGAGTTAGTCCTGTGCTGCCCTCGCCGCTACAACGTAATCCCAGTAGGTACGTCGAGTTAGGTCACGTCTCTGAGTAAAATGGGACCGTGGGTCTTGGCTTAACCGCCCGGACCGCGAGGAGAAAACCTATATAAAAAAATTACCCCGAATCCCGTGTTCTGGTGTGTGACCAGGGGATGCATGGCTGATGGGTAGTTCAGTCGTAAGCACACCCCCAGCCGGGGACCTGCGGACCCCTCGGTAGGGCACAAATCCTCGCTTGCCCGGTTATTGGGGATCTCTGCCCGGGTCGACTTTTAGTTCTCCCCTACTCGTGGGTTCAATTACGTGTGATGATAATTTAAATAATAAAACAAACCGGACTGATAAAATAACGACGACACTTGGCAATGACAACGGACACGGAAACGCAGTGAGAAGGGAGAAGGAGAGGAATCATCCCATCTCTCTCGTCTCAGGCGCAGAGTGGCACACCGTGTGGTTTTAGTCGGTTCGATTCCGACACACCGCCCCGCCGCAAACCCCGGCGGGGTGACGGCCCGAGGGGGGTTTCCGCATGTTAAAAAAAAAAAATCTATACTAATATTATAACGCTGAAGAGTTTGTTTGTTTGAAGCGCTAATCTCAGGAACTACTGGTCCGATTTGAAATATTATTTCAGTGTTAGAAAACCCAATTTATCGATGAAGGCTATAGGAGCAGAGCACCAATGAATAATGTTACAAAAAAGGGGGAAATTATCACGCTACGGGCAATAGGAGACGCAAACGAGGTTGCGCGGGTCGACTAGTAAGAATATGGCTCAAGGTCTGTTTGAAACATTGTCTATATTCAATTATTATATTGGTACCTACATTGAAACAATTTGGTTTTTTGCACCATTGGTTACATATTTTATTTAATATAATAACATCACAATAAGCAAACCACCAAGTTAATAAATTTTGCGACACACGTTACATTTTATTAATACGCAGTTATTGTGCTTATTGTAGGATGTGCATCCTTAAATAGTATATTATAGTAACAAAAACAAAATAATTTATATTATTTGGCTGCAAATTGTGTGTAATACTTTTTCAATTAATTCGTTTTTCATAAAACATTTAGCTTATTAAGTTTATTAGAGGCTAAAATTAAAATATAATTTTTTAGCCTTTAATAAACTTTACCCATACAGGTGTAAAACAAAAACATTTTAGTTACCTATATTAACATTGGCAGCAGTTACAATAGTAAGACGATGTAGTTAACAGGACAATGATTGTTCCTTTAAAAAAATAATTTGAGCAACACAGCTTAACGTAAACTATAAAAAAACTTTGGACAAGAATAGTACGGAATGTTAGCTTCATTTATACATCAAAAATTTCTCTATAACTACTTAAAACAAATAAAATCACAAATCTTTGAAACCAAATAAAATATAGAGATCTGTTTAAATTCATTACTATTTATAATTATAACACAGACAAGATAGAATAAGGTTATTCGGAATATTAGCTCCAGGGTGTTAATCATGAGGTTGGAAGCTCATGATTAATGTAATAAATAATTTAACTAAATACATTTTGACTACCTATATTATTTATTCCTACTGGTTCTATTCGGCTTTATTTGCAGTATAGTGACATACTTTTAAGGTTATTTTTTGCACTATAACATAAAAAATTATTTTCTTCTAAATACATGGTAAATATTTTCTATAGATTTAACACAATAATTTTTAAATATAAGTTAGGTACTACAATCACGTTACACAAAATACCGACTGGTACTCTACACAACATAATTATATATATTTCTATACACAATCAAGGTAATGTAAATTAATTGCTATAATCACGTTTGGTTGGGCTGATTTCAGAATAATTATATAGTAAGTACATGTCGTGTATAATGGCACTACACTCAGTAGGTTAACAATAAATTATCTATTCCTTGTTACAAGCTCATTGTCATGTTTATTTTAAGTTTTAAATAATTCGAGTAAATATATCACTATCATAAAATACTAAAAAGGTCAAATATAAAATAAAAGTGTAAAAATAAGCTGAGCTTGTCAATTAATCAACACCTATAAGCTAATTAAATATTATAAAGCAAAACATAGTTAACATTTACTATACACAATTATTGTCATGATTATCATAAAAAACAACACATAATATAAGATATTGAACTCTTTGGTGAATATTTTTAAACAGTAGAGCATTTACTCTTTAAAAAACATATTTCGTACATTAGTTATAGTACCAAAGACGAAGCCGGTAAAACCGAAAATGATTATTACAACATCCTTCCATAGTTTCCAATCACCTCTACCTAGTTGATCTGGCCAGAAGGTTATTATTTCTATCAGCGGAGGAAAGATGAGTGCGAGCGCGGAGCTGCTGAAGGCCCCCACCAGTGAAATAATTCCACTCAAATTGGGAATTACAGCCGCTGCCAAAACTAGAACAAGCGATAAAAAAGGTGACATTTATTTCAATATTTACCGTGTCCTGAAGCAAATCCTAAGATTTACTAAGAGAACGGTGCATAGGTGGTAAAAGTTGGATATAAACGATTATCCTATAATAGTTCGGACTTTTACCATTAGCAGTTTACAATCTAAACAATATTAGATTTCAAAAGAAAGCCAGATGGAACGTACAGTACACGAAAGTGGCGCTACCAAAGCAAATACGATCTCGTTACAGTATTTGACAGACCGCCGTAATGTTTCCACGTCACGAGTGATTCATGTTTTTTTTATGTTCAAAATGCCGTCTTGCGTTTTTACACATTGTAAAAGTAGTTCCCAAAACGAAAATGAAGAAGATGGAATATTCTTTGTTTTCTTTGAGTAAAATTTTCTATCTACAGTATTAAGAGTACTTTCCCTTGAGGTGGCATTACAAAATTCCATCCTGTATATTAGTATAGATTTAATTTATAAACACATGTTGAGATTACTTTTTGGTGCCAAAAATCCTTAATTTTCTTTTTTTTAATTTTGATGTATCCAGTGTCACTCGCACGACTAAGACGAATCTATTGACACCACTCACATAAAAATACGACAAGCCGTTTTGGCTCTAGGGCGTTTCAAAGAAATATACATACATACATACACTCGAAAATACCGGATCGAATAATAACCGGCGTCATATTATTTGCTAGAAACGCTCCATTTGGTTTTCTTTTGTAATCTGAGTTAACAATGATAGAGTTATTTTCTGATATTTGTAGTCATTTAATTAAAATTAAGTGATAGCAACATAACATTAAAAGTTAACAAAAATTGGATAATCAAGTAATTTAGGCAGAAAGAGATAAACTTTGTGACTTTATGAGATAGAACGTGAAATCTTAATTGAGGAAATACTTACATGTTACAGAGATTAGCACGAAACGAGTTACTGTCTCGCCATGTTTGAGGGCCTGTTCCGAGGACAACTTTGACTTCACATATGGCCACACTATGTTCATTGGCACATAGAACTGAAGGCCATACGAGAGAAATATTGAAGCTGCCATCACTGAGCGAGCACTGTGCGCGAAGCTGAAATTTTAAAGCATTCATATGAAAATAGATTTATCTACTTAATTACACGTTTTCTTCAGTTGAGTTTAAAGTTTGTTTTTAAAACGGACTCATAACGAAATTGTATGTATAGCTTTTAGCCCGCTTTAACCCGCTTAACGCCCCGCAGTGTTATCCGCGTTTCTTGTTGTACCTTTACAACAACGACCACGGCTAGCGACGCGGGGCGAAGCTAGTCTATACAAATAAATAAAATTAGAGTGTCTGTTTGTAATATTAAAATAACCGCTGTTTACTTAATGCATATGTATGTATACACGATACATATACCAAAAATGTAGTTAAAAAAATTTTTGTCTGTCTGTCTGTTTGTTTCGGGTAATCTCTGGAACGACTGGACGGATTTTGACGGGACTTTCACTGGCAGGTAGCTGATGAGTCGGGGAGTAACTTAGGCTACTTTTTTTAGACTAAATTTGTCCCGCGGCGTTACTCGCGGTACAACAATAACCGCGGGTAACACCGCGGGGTTCAGCTAGTTTAAAATAAAAGTAGCCGAAGTTACTCCTTATATTATAGCAATCTACCACTGAAAGTTCCGTCAAAATCAGTCAAGACTTTCCAGTGATTAGCGAGAACAGACAGACAAACTTTTTTTATGTAGCGTATATACTTCCTTATTTGAAATTACAAACAGGCACCTCAATTTTATTTATTTTTATAGATTAGTGATAACATACATAACCTATATATAATGTAGATTTCTAAATTGTAATAAGCTGTTATATTTACACTTACTAAGAGTCAGGTAGGTTGAGTGTAATACTGCCTTTTACGCGGTCACCGTATTTCAGATAACCGAAAAATCCAATCCCAGTATACAAAGCGGCTACTATCACCATTCCAGTATTTAACACTCCATTCCAACCGCCGAAAGCTTCCGGTGTTTTCATATTGTTTTCCAACGGTAACACCTGTAATATTATATTAACTTTATTGTATGTATGTATATATATATTTGTCAGAAGTACAGTTGTAGAACTACCATTCGATTTGCCATCAAATAGCTTCCAAACATAAAATGCAAACAAATAAACTGCTGCAGTTAAGAATATTTACACACGAGAATTACCTACTCCAAAATTACCTTAACACGTGATCATGCAATTGCGTTTTTTCGAGGTTCGGGGAATTAGACCAACTGAACCTACTAGACGTTACGGGAATTAGACGTAAGTGACCGCCCCAGAAAGTTATTAGGTAACAAACAAATTCTATAATTTCTTAGTTACCTAATAACTTAAAAAAACTCGTTTTATTTAATAGCAATCGAACAAAAAAGTAGAAAATAATTTTAACGTAAAAATCGTAGGGCAACATTATTGAAATATCTGTGTTCTTCTGACGTATAAGCTATATTACTGTAAAATTTTATCCAAATCCGTTCAGTACTTTTTGCGTGAAAGTGTAACAAACATCCATCCATCCATACTTACAAACTTTCGCGTTTATGATATTGCTATAGATTTTCAGAAAGCATTCCACGCTTTTTACCACAGAAAAGGAGAATTAAGTATATTCCTTTGTTCTGTGCTTTTAACATTAAAATTATTTTCTACTTTTTAGTTTGATTGCCATTAAAGCGTGTTTTTTTAAAACTGTAATTTAATTTACAAAAGCGAGATTTTTAGTTTTTTAAAACTTTTTTTAGAAAGAAAGCTTTTAGTTTAGTTTTTTTTTATTTTTTTTCTTTAGCATTATTGTATTGTCATAAATATATACATGTCAAGCTAATAAAAGCGTGTTAAAAAAAAATAGTCGAATTGATATCTTCCTCCTTTTTTGAAGTCGGTTAACAACAAAAATATTACAGTGTACGAACAATGAAAACTACGTTTGATATTATTATAAGCGCTTACTGTTACCTACATTTAAAACAAAAGACTACTTGAAAAATTATATTAATCGATAACTCGGACAAGTTGATTCAAACGCTGGCAACGTTTGCCGTTTTATTCGTTTATAGTTAAATTGCATCGTTTATTACCCGACTACGGCAAAGCCAAAGGAGGGTTATGATTTTGACAGGCTATGTATGTATGTATGTATGTATGTATGTTCATTTGTTCCCTCATAGCTCCTTAACTACTCATTAGAACTGAACAAATGAGGTGTCGTTAGAAGCGTCATGATCGTCTTCTGGTTATAGGCTATATGAAATGTCACTGAATCTAATGTGGCGCCCCCTAGCCAACATAAAGTACTGCATTAAAAAATAAATTTTAGATAAATATGTCGTGTTTGGTATCATTGGAAAGGGCGTTACTTGTACATTTCAAAAATATATATATTATTAGCATTTGCTTGTGACTTTGTCTGTATTTATTCGATAAGTGTGGAATTTCTATGGTATGCTCGTTTATTCCCTCCTTTCTAAGCTACTAGTCAGAATAAGACAAATGAGGTATCGTTAGAAGCGTCTTGATTGTCCGCTGGTTACAGGTTATACGACGTGTCATTTAACCTAATGTGGCGCCCTCTAGCCGACGTAAAGTACTGTTTCAAAAAATAAATTTGAGACAAATATGCCGTGTTTAGTATCATACGAAAGGGCGTTACTTGTACCTTTCAAAAATATATATATTATAAGCATTTTCTCGTGACTTTGTCTGTATTTATTCGATAATCGTAAATTTTTTATAGTACCTATTTAAAATATACTATGCAAAGAAATTAATATTATAAAGGCACCAAAACATTTTAAATAAAAAAAAAGTAAAAACTAAAACCCAACTACGACAAAAAACGACGTTGAAAAAGCATGAAACAAGTTTCAAAAGCCGTAGTCACGCGTTGTTAAAGTGTTATGAACTATGGTACATTATACTACATGGACGACGGTTTTTGAAACTTAGTAATAAACCATAGTCCATGACACTTTAACAACGCGTGACTACGGCTTTTGAAACTTGTTTCATGCTTTTTCAACGTCGTTTTTTGTCGTAGTTGGGTTTTAGTTTTTACTTTTTTTTTATAATAATTGTTTTCATAAGTATTATGTACGTTAGAAATACGTAACACATTTCTTTTTTTGGTCAGTTATTTTATGTTTTAATTAATTTATGCAATATCTGACATTGTTGTCATTATAGTAGGTACACTACCATGAATACACTTCCGGTTCTCCTTTTACTGGCTGCCTTCGTTATACTCTATGTTTTACATGTATGTACCTACATATCGTGCAACCAAATGTTGTCTAGTCACATCACGAGATGACGAGGTTATCGCACCTACATTGAGTCTTGTTACAAAATCAATCGCGCAACAGTAGCGCGGACTAAAAACAATCGTTCGAAATTTAATAAATAAATAAGAAATAAAATTATTAAGTCTTCTGGTTAAATCCGTCCTTGCCACCAAGAGCACTCGCTAAGTCTGTAGTCAATTTTCTTAAATAAATCAACATAAAATGAGGACTTCACATGTTTAGGCCACATCCACAGTCACATTGTTTAAATGGTATAGCCTAAGAATGGCACTGATGATACAATTTAACATAAAAGCATTCAATTTTAAAAGCAAACCATTTTGACAAGTTAAGTGTATTAAAAGTAAAGTGAAGAACGAAGAAGTCTTATATATATGAACTAGCGGTACAACAATTACCACGGCAACGCCGCGCAGCGAAGCTAGTCTAAAAAAAGTATCTGTCCAGACGTTCCAGTGATTGGCCGAAATAAACAGACAAACAGACAAAAAATGAAAAAAATAATAATTTGGTAGGTGTACTGTGTATACATATGCATTTAGTAAAAAGCGGTTATTTTAATATTACAAACCGACACGTCAATGTTATTTATATGTGTAGAGGTTTATATATTTATAATTAAAATGTAACTTACCACTCCTATTCCTTCAAAAGCGTATATTGCCGTGCCGAAATACAAAGGTAACTGATGCCAACTGGCAAATGCTTGTACTGTATCAGTAGGTGGTAAATCTTGCAATATATAGCAAAATGTTACAAGAAGTCCCCATGCAGTCAGCATAGATGCGAACATAGACACCGGAGTCAAATATTTTAGATTCTCCACCATAGCCAGAGCAAGTATGAGAGGGAATAATAAAACCAAATAGACGTGTACACTTAGATTTATATGGAGAAGCTGCATCAAATCTTGAAGGTTAGTGGCAACAAATAAAAAGTAAACACAGCAAAATCCCAATTGCGTTATTACCAAAAATATATTGACAACATTCCTGAAACAATACACGTAAATGTTAGATAGGCTTATAGGTTAAAGTTTGCGTATGCGCTACCAATCTAAGATAAAAAATATTGTTAGGTACAGAGCAAACATTAGACAGATGTGAGATGGGGGAGGTGGGCTATGGCTTTCCAAACTAATAACACTAGTAATAACTAGAACATATGGGCCAAGCCATGGCGTCTATTGTTTCATAATTTTCAGAATGCAAATATTGAAATTAATTTTTTTATCATTTATAAATTGAACTGTGTCTGAATAATTCTCAGAGCAACACTATTGACATGAACTACATTCTTTGCATAAAAATATGAAAATCGCATATGTGTATGTATTACCAGCGACACGGCCCAGGCTTCGACTTCGCACTGAAGTCTTTGAAATTCTCGTATTTACTCTACTATAACATGCATATATTATATTAACAAAGCTTCCTCTTAAAACACTATATATTGCTGAAAACTGCATTAAAATTGAGTAATTTCAAGATCTAAGCATATAGACAGCGGAAGCGACTTCATTTTCATTTATTCACTATATAAAGAAGAAAAACTTTACATGTTATTAACATTAAACTTACTTCCGTATCAAACTATCGATATAATTACTGTTGTTTGCTTGTAAATGTTTTCATACCTTAATCAATAAAATATATTGGAACAGTTATTGTTTGTTTGTTGGTAATATTCCTAAATGATAACTAAGAGGAAAGTTTCAAATCTCTAACCACGATAGTGACTCACTTAATTAAATATGATAACAAGTTTCAATGAATATACATGTCACACAAATAAAATATCTGTGGTCATTCTGAACTGCAAACTAACCATATGACCGATATCCTACATAATATATAACGGAGTAAACGAATCCTAGCTGAACCGAGATAAATGTGCCGTTTGTACTAAGATAAAAAAGGATGAGGTGCTTGACATCAAATGTTACAAATAGTTTATTGTTAGCTCTTTGTAGAAGTAGAATTAATAAAAATGCATTACGATAAAACTACTGTATTTACAATCTAGGTTATAAACAAATTAGGTTCGATAACTACAGTTAAAATAAGGCTGATTTTAGTTTATTAGGTAGGTATTCCTTTTTATTCATCAATATGTACCTCTTTCTTTTTTTAGATGTCAGTCACTAAATTACGCCTTTAGCATAGGACAGAACTGGGATATAATCGGTACATAAATAAGTAGGTATGTATGTGTAAAGTAGTCTTAAGTCCTAATTTTGTCTTTTCTAATAATGTTCAATTTTGCACATATTTAAAATTCGTTTACGACTAGTGGGCAAGCGAGTGGGGTTTAAGCGAGAAAAGGTAGGTACAGTTCGGTTACGACATTTGGAAATTTCATAACCTGACACTTAATCTATACTCTCTATACTAATATATAAAGCTGAAGAGTTCGTTTCAAATTCTGGTCTGATTTGAAAAATTCTTTTACTTTAAGAAAGCTCATTTATCGAGGAAGACTATGGGCTATATATCATCACGCTAAGACCAACAGAAGCGGAGCACCAATGGAGAATGTTCAAAAACGGAAAAAAAATATCACGCTAAGGGCAATAGGACAGGCAAACAAGGTTGCGTGGGTCCGCTAGTATTTTTATATAGGAAAAGAATGGTTCAATAAATCCATGATATTCAGTTTTAATTTTTTGGAATTGGTATAAATATAAGTGTAGATCGACAACAATTAATTGAGTCGAGTTGTCTATACGAGTAGGTTATGATTCAAGAGATAACTCAATGTGGAGTAAGTACCTACCTAGTTAGAAGATAGCAGCATGAACCAAATGGGTGCACAATTGGGTTACCAGATGGCCGGGAAATCCGGGATTGTCCCGGAATTTTGCGTCTTTCGCGGATTTCGAAAACCTACAAGCTTTGTAACAACAAACTCACAAGGAATGACACGGCCTGGCCTGTCTTTGAGTAAGAGGAAAAATTGGGTTTTGCGAAAGAGTATTTAGCCACCTGAATAGTTTATGGACTAAAGAGCGAAACCGAATGTCCATGAATTTAATCAGGTTCGAACTGCAGACTTCTATCAATTTTGGCGTATCTTGCTTAGAAATTTTACCAGTTTTACAAAGCTTTGACTAAGAAAAACAAATAAAATGGCAAAATTCAGTGATATACAGAATATTTTTACTATGGTCACGATCGAGCGACTCGACACCGTTGTCTATATATTTTTTTATAATTGTCCCGGATTTTATAAGTTTCTATCTGGCAGCCCTAGTGCACGAACACTATATTGCGTAGGTACGCTTATAGTGGGATCTAATACGACCACTAAATTTACGTACGTAGTACATGTAATTATGGAGATCTACATAAACAATTTATACGTTCTAGATTCTAGACGCTCTGGTAGATATAGTTATATAGATTACGTAACGCTATGTAACCTCATTAAAATTGATTAAAAGCGTTCCTTCTGCCTACATGCATTATATGACGGTGTTTGTTTAGGCCACTTTAGTGCCTGCTTACAAAAGCGCTAGTCCACAATTGCAACTTATTATTAGACCCATAAGACTAAAAGGTACCTATGCCATCACCGGATCATTTCCCGAACTATAAACGGAACGCTAACGGTAATATGGAAGCGTGACAAATGAACATTTGTTAAAGAGGTCCCAAGAGTGCCTGAATGTTTCAATTGCTTCTAATAAATTTATATAAAAAAATATCAACTGCGACCTTCACACCTACCCACATAGTCGAAATAGTATGTTTTTGAGATCATAAGATGTACCAGATTCATCATAATAGTCTTACTTGAATTTAGGGTACAGTAGTAAGGGCGTTTTGTTATTTCATATTTTAACGGCTTCGGCGGCCCAAACTATTGCTTCCAAACTAATGTTATCGTTTTCCTTTTAAATTATATTCCATTCTATTCTATATGCTACTGTTGTGAACTTTTTCAAATATCTAATACTACATACCATTTGACTAGGAGGGGAGTGACGTTTGACTAATAAAAATCAGCTATATAGGCTTTACATTAGTTAATATCTCACAAATGGGTACGATTATGTATTGTCATCACAATCCCTAATATTTATTTTTAAAAGATATCTCATTAAACACACCCCTCATCATGAGGTGGATGAATATAAAAAAAAAACAGATATAGTGTGGATGGATGGACATAATGTAATTACAAGGATTAGGATACCCTTTTTGTCATTCTTGCTACTTAGCCATAAAAAATATAATTTAAATGCTTGTACATTTAATAAAAAATGTCTGACTAAGGTGTTGTGCAATTGAGGTGGACATATGTGGCCAGATAAGATTAAAAGCATTGAATTATGATACTCATTGAGTTTGTGTTATACGAGTGACCAATATTATAATAAAACATAGGTATAAATACATATTATGTAGATAATGCAGATTAGTTACATAGTGGAAGTAATTTATCAATGTGTAAACAAGTGTCTGTGAGCAAAAATTTAATGAGATCATTATTAAGGTAGCAAAAAGTTCCATATCAACTTTATTTACTTATATATTTGGATATCACACTCTTGAAGAAAGTACTATAAAAGTAGTTCTGTTCTGTATTCTGCCATTTTCAAAAGTTATTATAATTTAAAATTATTTCTGTGCTACAGCTTCAAATCAACCTATCGCTGTCCACTACTGAACATTTATTGCTTACATTTGTTAAATTATATTCAATAGAATTGATTTGATACCAAATTAATTCTATTAATTAATCTATTAAATACTTTTGACAAAGGTAATCTGAGGAAAATAATCAAGTTAAAAATGTTTTCTTTGTTAAGTCACCGTATTGATTATTTATTAAATTAATAATTATGATTATATAATGATGCTGTCAATCATGTGGGTTATCAAGAATGATTAAGAAGTAAATAAGGGGGTAACTGTTGCTTCCCCCCACTCAACTAGTGGAAGCCTCTAAAAAGTAATCAATCATTGTACATGTATGCTTTTATAATTGAAAATCCCTCTGCAGAAGGAATCTTTAGAAGGAATTAAAAAACAACAAGATAATACATACTATACATAATAGAACAAATGAAAATAGATGACTTACTTCATTGTCTTTGCATATGGTCTTAAAGAAACTGGTCCTGATGCAAATGAATCTTCAACAACTTCTGAAAAACTCAAAGCTGGTCTTTGACTCCTAATGCAGAGCTCGTGGGAACACTGCACAAGAACATGCATACAATGAGTGCAAATTGCACCCATTATTATTGTTCCAAAAACACCTGAACAAAAAGAAAACTATTTATTTTATATCTATCACAAAATAGAGTTAACATAAATTTTACCTGTAATCGATTATGAGGAATATTGAGTTATAAAATTTTAATACCAATCTATCTAATGTATCAGACATCTGTAAATTAAGCTTTCCATATTAACTTTAGAAAGATAACAGACCATGATGAATTGTTTTAGTTGAGCCTTTGTAAATTGAATTAATGAATTCATTTGAACAAAGTAAAAGAGGTAAGTGATAATAATATATATATTTTACAAATTTAAGCAGATTAACAAATTAAAGGTAGGTTGATATTCAATAAGTAAAAAAAATTTAATTAGGCATCATTGACTAGAATTTTGTTTTGCAATAAGGCAAATAAAAGATCTTTTTAGACAAGTTAAGGAGTTAATGTATATTTTCATTTTGTGGGTAGTTAAAATTTGAAAATTTTATCCTGTATTGCACTTAACATTATTATCGACAACGGACTAATAATTGTGAATGAAGCACTAAAACAATATTACTTAAAAAGTGTACTGCAATATTTTGATGTTTGAGTAAAAGGTTAAAAGACCTACATATACATACAGGGCTTTGTGCCCTTGAACACGATTTTTTTTGACAATAATATAATTTCCTTTTAATTTTTGTTTTTATTTTATAGTCACTAGCCAATACTGTCACAGCTGTTTCAAATTTGAGCAAGTAAATATTTAGATAAAGTTATAAATATTACAAAACATTTATAACATATTAATAAAATTTATATATAATGTAGTGAGTTAGCTCTCTGGTTAAGTACTTGGGGTAATACATATTTTTCACCAAAAATAATTGACAAAAATGATTTTCTGTATAATATTTTAGATTATTTTTTGTCACTTACCAAGTATTAATCCAGCGTTTTTGAAAGCATCTGGCATAGCTAATATGCCAGTTCCTATATTTCCTTTCAGAAGATGGACTAAAGTGTCGCAGTTTGATGTTGGGTGTTCCAGGCATCTTTCCAAGCCCGGGTGATATTCCCCTTTGGGCTTTTCACGACAAGCCGCTATTGGCTCTGCTTCTAATTCTACTGACTGTTCAACTATATCAATTGAATTATTAGGTCCCGTAAGCAGCGGCAGCTTTTCATCGTTCATTATTTTAATTATTATACCCTTTATACTTAAATGTATTTTAATAAGTAATATTACGCAGAGCCATATGCTTCACAGTCACCCTAATTACGTCGGAATTCAAGAGACTAACTGACTTGACTGAATAAAATTTTAAATTTACTAAACTCGGAGTCTCCTCCTCTCGGATGTCGTCACTCGTCAATAGTTCTCAGCTGTCAAACCATGTCAAACAGTGTCAAACATACTTTATCTAGACCACAGAACACACCTAGTTTTCCAATTACAGCACTAGAGCGCATTATGCGGCATAATGCATAACGTTGAATGTTTCAACTACAGCAACGCTTCGCACAATCGAGCACTCTCAAAAGTAGTGTTTTTGCGTGATGCGTGCAATCGATACCAACTCAGTGACAAAAATTAACAAGTGTTTTTTCTTTAAGGTGGCATTGATCAAAATGTTTTGTTTATATATTATCGTTAGTAATATTATTTATTGTTGAAAAAATTTTTAAAGCTTTCGTTTCGTTGCAGTTTTTTCGAAATAATCAAAGTTAATTCAAACTGTGTTAAAAAAATAAATATAAGTATGGATGAAGGTAGAACTCATTTAAAAAAATTACTCAAAACAAACAAATGTTAATGTAATTATCAAAATCCAAATTACTTAAAATAACCGTAAATAGTTTTCAACCAATTTTTATGTATACCACTTTGCTTACAAATTAATGAGGTTATTGCATTGAACTCTGAATATTTTTTTTTTTTCAACACTGAACTTAGCGCACTCTGCTGGTGCATTTGAAAACTAATTCACGTTCCAATTGAGCATCAGCATAATTCGGCATTGTGCGCCACTGAGTCGCATTATGCTCTGTAATTGGAAAACTAGGACAGAGTGATCTGGAGTGACACAGGTTTTATCTTAGAGCATTGCATATATACCTACAGTGGCTGCTGAACGGGCCGAAAGCGTGATCGGAGTAAAGAGAGACTGAGTTTGGGTAGTGTCTGTCCCTCTCAGGCAAGCTTCTGATTGGTGGACGCACAATACCAATTTGCATGATTGATTTAGTGGAAAAACACTAACCAATCAGAACCTTGCGTGAGAGAGACAGACTCTAACTAAACCCAGTCTTTTTCTCGCTCTCTACTCCGATCACGCTTTTCGCCCGTTCAGCAGCCTCTCTATATATATGCTCTAAGGCACCAATAGCACCAAAGAGCTACCAAATGATAACATCAATATTCCGGCATTAAAACTTGTAATTATCGAAATGGCTACATTTTTACTACAATATTTTAATATTTAGTTTATCGAAATATTTTGTTCAATTATTATTAAGCTACATTTGTATTGTTTTACAACTTGTATCTTATTATTCGAGTATAGAATTATTTTCCAATGAACTCGATATTTCACAAAAGTCGATTAATGTCGAACATCCCTAAGGTGAAGAAGTAGAACAGAGGTAAAAAAAATTGCCTCTGCAAACTCAATGTTACAAACTATTTTTCAACAATTTTCGGTAAACAATGGGCAATGCAGGAAGTAATCAGCCTAAAGAATGGCATAGAGATGCTGTGACTAAAACACCTGATGCAGGGCCGTCATCGCCAGCCAAGGAAGGAGAGGCGTTTACATTTGATAAAAAAGTTGACGATGACCGTGGTGGTCGAGATGACGAAAATAACATTGAAGATGGTGCTCCATACTATACAAAAGCAGTTCCCGAAAGTACTGTAGAATATACTGATACGCGTGAGAGGTCAAACACTTTGACTGAAGGTAGTAAAATTGTAGATGATGTTAAAGTTTTACCAACTGTCTTCAAATGGGAGGGCGGAGGCAAGCAAGTAGGGTAAAAATTATTGGTCTTGTTCCCTTATATGTTTTATGATAATTTATTTTAATATCTTAAATGAATTCTTCAGGTTTATATTAGTGGAACTTTTACTGACTGGAAAACTATTCCTATGGTGAAATCTCATGGAGACTTTGTTACTATCATTGATTTGCCTGAAGGTGAACATCAATATAAATATTTTGTGGATGGTGAATGGCGGCATGATCCCTCGGTGGTAAGCAGCAACAGTGTTCACTCTAATATCCAATATATAAAACAAACAATTCATTATTGCACAGGATGCTGTCTCTAGATTTCTTTAATAAAGGAGGCATTACAAATAACTTTATTACTCTTCTGCTATTCATTATTTTAATGTTAATATTGCAGTTCAGCTTATAAATCAATAAACACATTTGTTTATTTGAAAATTATTCTACTAAAAATTGCTTTTTGATTGCAGAAACTAGTTGACAATGGAATGGGTAGTAAAAATAATTTAGTATCAGTAAAAATGTCTGACTTTGAGGTTTTTCAAGCTCTCGCGAAAGACAGTGAAGGAGTACATAGCAGTGCTCAAACAGAGTACTCCCAGGTAATGTTTATTATTTGTTATGCTTATCAAATTGTGTATTACTTTGAGTTAACTAATAGAGGCAAAAGACTTATGTAATTTTGAAAATAATTTTGTTAGTGTTTCTACTTATATTTCTTTGTTTTAGGAAATACCACAATCCAAACCCTGGGAAAAAGTTTCAGGACCACCTATCCTACCACCCCATCTATTACAAGTCATTTTAAATAAAGATACACCTTTATCAGTAAGTAATATTTCTTTAAATAATAATTTAAGAATGTCCTACATAACTTTCAGCATACAGAAGGCATCTGTAAAGTTATAACAATGCATGAGTCAAAATGACTACTCAAGACAGTGAAAAAACTGTATAAAAAAGAGGGCAACTCATGCTTGTCAATTTGTTTTAAATTTTACACACATCAATCACATGATGTATTTATGATAATTTAAAGTATTATATATATTTTTCACTTATGTACCATTTGAATTTATTACATCTTTATTGCAAATTGTGTCTACAGACTTTGAAGCATTAAGTTGTAGATTGTGATGTCATCATGGTCTTGATTCTTACGAGAATCAAGACTATGATGACTTTATGTGTACCATGCGATTTTATACAAACTGAAATAAGTAATTTTATTATCAACTTTTGCATGAATTCTGCAGATTTTAAGTCAGCCAGTTGGGTCTTAGTGAGTAATCAAACCATTGTTTTATTATTTTCAGTGTGAGCCTACATTGTTACCAGAACCAAATCACGTTATGCTGAACCACCTGTATGCATTGTCAATTAAAGATGGTGTAATGGTTTTGTCAGCAACTCATAGATACAGAAAGAAGTATGTTACAACGCTGCTTTACAAGCCTATATAATTTATGTTTTGATCTGATGTATCTATCAATCTGTTATCAAATTTCCAAATACTATGTAGACTTAATTAGCTTTAATAAATAACTACATTTGAATTGCAAGAAATGTATTTACTAACTACAAACTATAATTAACTTCAGCATAGAATTTTCAATGGATAATGGAATATTATAATTCAAATCTTAATTATTCATGGTACATTGTTACTATTTTAGTTATCAGATTGTGAAGTATTACTTAATAGATAATATTGTTATTTTGTAAGGCTTACAGCAGACAACTTTAGCTTAGGCGTTGTATTAGGCTATTTTGTAGCTTTTCTATAAGCAAAGCTATTACAACTCGATGTACATGAACACCTAATTATGGGACTGTACTTTACTAATATATCAGTGCTTAGGCAAGTTTTTATGTAAAGTTGTATACATTTGTTAATGTTAACTAGATTAAAGTTAATTAGTAAATCACATATATTTAGTAATAAACATACAAAATACATGAAAATGATCACTGAGCACTTTGTTCTAGCCTTTAAACCAACATCTATTTGGTGCAGTACAGTTGTTGAAATATAGGTTTATTTCAGAATAAGGATGTATGTTGGAAATGATCATGATCATAAATGAGACATGGTCGTTTATCTAATTATATAGGGACAAGGGTAGTAAGGCAACCCAAAAGAACTTTGGTAAGAGGTTTACTGATGCATGTGTATTACTAGAATACCAATTACACTAAGTAAATCTTAGTGAGATCAAGGTCATAGGTACTCTAGACACCTATAGTGCAATGTTGTTAAACAAGTTTAATTCTATATACAGTTGTGATAATGTGCTTATACCTGTTTTTAAATTATTTACTTGTTGTGACTAGATATAGAATATAAACTTTAGAGTGTAAATAAAAGTCTATTTCCATATCATCTATTTTATTTGAGATTGCTAGCCAGCTACCACTTGTCTACTTTGATGGCTTCTCTGGGGTACCATCCGCAAAAAGTAATAGTGCAGTTATTTTAGCCATTTTAAACTCCATCTGCGGCAAAATTCCTTATGAGCTGAATAGGTCACGAAAATCAGTGTTTCGCAAATATCTCGCAACCTATTGCTCGGAGGTCAAATAAACACAACATACAGTCACGCCTATTTCCCAGAGGGGTAGGCAGAGACGACTGATCTCCACTTACAACGATCCTGACACACCTCTTTTGCTATATTTATAGATAATTTCACGACAAACAATTTTATAATGACCTCTATTGACCACGAGAGTAATGGATCACGAGATATTTGCGAAAAATTCATTTTCGTGACCTTTGACCTTTATCACTTTTTTTAGCCGGAACGATATCAATGTCGATTTTGCACATCTTCATACAAAGTCTTTCAAAGATTTGAAAGAACTAAACCTGTCCGCCTCTTTCTAACACGTTTGTTGTGAATAAAGTACTTACTTACACACCTTTGCTTAATATATTAACAGGAGCTCTTTACTTTTCTGTTAAAAACAAAAACTTGTAATAAATATGACTTCGTTCGTAACTGAAATTTTCAAAACATATTAGTAGTTCAGATACTGTTATAGATATATTTTTGTTTCATATATCCGATTAATTCGATTACGATAAGGGAGCTCCATAATATCTCTGGGTTAATACGGGCGACAAAATGCGCAAGGTCTTTTAAATTAATGAATAAAATGTAAATCCTATTCTATTAAAATTGAGGTGAAAATCGTATGCTGCTGTGTTCGCGTTATTGAACCCTCCGGTTGCAACAGCCAGAAGTACGCGAATGATGTTGTCAATGAAGGGCAAAGTTCTTAAGCTGAATGTTTTATTACAAATATGTCTACTTATACTTACATCATTTACGCATATAAAAACAAAATCATATAATCATATTGTGAGTTACTATAAGGCTACATTAAGATGACGTGCATTAGGGAGCATGAATTAGCATTAGCAATTAGCATCAACTCGCATTTTGTTGTTTGTTGTTTCCTCGCTCAAATCAAATAAAAAAGGTAGATAACGCACGGCCTTTGTTCTTGCTGAAGCCAAAAAACTCAGCTACTTCCAAATAAACACGCGTTAACGCACCACACGTTGCAACAAACTACCTACGCTGCTTTTCGTTAGTTATCGTACAAGTTGTCGTGCAGTAGGTTAGGGAACACAAAGATATAAGTAGAAATGGCTAGGAAGCGTGATGCGCGTGCCACTAGTGAGCGTTGCAACGCATACCTTTATGATTTGTAGGTATTTTGTATCATAGTCGTATTACAACGCGGCGTCGAATAGGTTGTCCATAAAATTTTTTTTTAAGCCACAAACCGTACTGCTCTGCTTTACAGTGTAAAAATGGCAGCATAAGAAAAAAAACATTAATATGTAATTGAGCTGTTTCTTAACATCGGTAGGTACAATTTTAAAGTTTTTTTAAAAATTTATTTAACTGCTAGCTGTCCCGGCAAACGTCGTTTTGCCATAACTACTAATAAATTAAAAATTAATTAAAAAAACATTGTCCAGCGGACAAAATTGTGAATCTAAACCATTCCCAGATCCCCTTGAACACACACAAAAAATTTCATCAAAATCGGTCCAGTCGTTTGAGAGTAGTTCAGTGACATACACACTCACAGAAGAATTATATATATAAAGATTAATCGACTAGAGATTTAAACTTTACTCTTCCTTATCCCATTCACTTAAAGCTCAATTTGGTATAATCGGGTTTTATCAATTTTCAACGCTACTCGATTAGAGATGTAGTCAGGTAGGATAATGGTTTTATCGATATGCATATTTTTAAACGAGTTATAGAATACGTATAAGTGTAAGTGTAATCCACAATGGGCGGCCTTATTGCCTAAAGCAATCTCTTCCAGGCAACCTTAGGATGGATAAAAATGTACCGGAGAGACAGTATTTGTCGGTGCGGTAGTTTTGAAGAATTATAATTTTCTAATGAATGTAACTAGAAACACACATACTTATTATTATACACATACATATACATCAATATACATACACATACATGACAATAACTTTAACTAATCAATTGTATATTATAAAACTACATTTGCATTTTTGTTCATTCCAATCAATTTATGGTTATTGATACTATGTATTTCCTAAAAAATAAAAATGAATATAGTAATTTTTTAAACATTTTAAAATCTACTAATATAGGTACATGCTATGCCAAATATAATTTATATAGGAACCACATTTATATAGGCATTGAACTCCACCAGATTTTCACAGCCCCATTGAGAAATGCGGAATGCGGAAAATCAACGACAAGCTCCTGTCGTTTTCAACGTCTGCGAGATTGACTGCAGGTTGTCCAAAATATATCCCATGAACTGTGCTGTTGTCTGCATAGCAATTTATTATGTTGCCGTGGGCTAACATGTCATTGATATGCAGAAGAAACAGTGTGGTACGCCAGCGTTTACTTCTAGGCCGCGCCGTTGCATTGGACCCTAATGCTGTTATGTGTAATCAATGCCAATGATTTATTTCTCGTGGTGTGTAGGGAAAAACAGCAACACCACAAGCAAACATTTTGTTTAATATGTTTTTTTATCAGAGAGTAATTTTAGAAACTGGTTACCAAAGGAAAGATTGCTTTGTTTTACATTTCGAAGTGTCTAATACTGATTATAAAATAAAATTTGACATACATATAACTGAGTAATACCTATAAAGTAATAAGCCGAATTGTCGGCGCTCTTTGCCAAATAGTCACATGTATATTTATAACGTAAGTATAGTTAAACCCATGTCGACACTGTTTTATAAATATTTTTAAATTACTTTTTTTTCATCCTCTACAGGGCGCCATATTGGATTCGCGTCACCTCATTTGTTATGTTAAGATATGTAGGTTAGAGGTTCTCGTAACTTTTAAATGAACATACATGCATATGGGTCAAAATCATTAAAACACAAAAAAACAATCTTCAAATAACTTTCCAGTATTTTTTTTCTTACACATACATGCCTCCTTTATTTACATAAATATGTACTATCTCATTGTAATTTATAAGAAATAGATTTATTTTCGCATATTGGTACCTATTTTAATACAATTTCCAGGGAGTTTTTTTAAAAAGTCTTAAAATTTAAGTCACTCACACATATTTAAAAAATGGCTTCACTTTCTTATTGCCGCTCCACACTGCTCGCGAAGTTGAACGAGGTTAGGCGAATACGATGTTGTGGAGAGGCACTTGTAACGGTGGATTAATCAGGACGGTGGCAAAGCAAACACGTTAATGTAGCATTAGCTCAATACTCTCAATAACTGCCTCGGTGGCGCAGTGGTAGCGTACGCGACTACTGTTCTTGAGGTCTCGGGTTCGATTCCCGGGTCGGACCAAATGTTTGTACGATCTGCAAATATTTGTTTCGGAGTTTGGGTGTTTTCTATGTATAATATGTATGTATTTACAAAAAAAAATGTAGGTATATAAGTATTTATATCAGTTGTCTAGTACCCATAATACAAGCTCTGCTTAGTTTGGGACTAGATGACGTTGTGTGTTAGGTGTCCGAAATATTTATTTACTCTCCAAGTAGAATAATATAATAATAATAATAATACTTTATTTCTCCTCACAATGGTATACTTAAAAATATTTATTTTACACAGTATAGTTTAGAAATGTGAGGAGCTGGTGTCTGTGATAGGCATAGAATGCCTGTGTTACAAATCACCAGGTCCTCACCCCACGGACTTACAGGTACATTTTTGACAGTGTGTTTAAACATTTTATTCTGCTGAGAACATATAATGAGGGAATGAGTAATGAAAAGCTAACAATAAGTATATAAAGAAAAGAGGATATTTAAATCCTATCACTAAGACAGCGCCAAGCATACGAATCTCTTTGGGTGTGTGTGATGTAAAGAGTAATTGAGAGTGCGAGTGTGTGTGTGTGTGTGTGTGTGCGTGTGCGTGTGCGTGTGTGTATGTGTGTGTGTATGTATGTGTGTGTGTGTGTAGAATAGAATAGTTTTTGAGTCAACTACAATGAAGAAGTTTTTCTGTTAAGTCATAATTTAGCTTTTGTAGCCAGTTCATAGCCGAAGACTTGCATTTTGTTTTACATAAGGGATACAAATTTAGAGCACGATTTAATTTATTGTATAAATTCGGACCCTGGTAGCCGGAAAAACGCTGTGCAAGATTAGTTCTGCACAAAGGCACCGCGAATACTCTGTCTTTTCGACGTTTAGTTCTGTTTTTTTCTAGTTCAAAGATTGCTACGCAATGTTGTCTTACTACGATATTTAATATATAAAGTTGCCGTACTGTCAAGACCTCCCACTTTTTGTAAAGGTCAACCGTCGGATAGTAAAAAGGTAGGAACAAACTTACCTTTAGGATAGCTCTTTGAGCTCTCTCAATTTTAAGGAGGCTAGTTTTACATGCACCACCCCAAGAGGTGATGCAGTACATAAGAAGAGATTGACAAAGAGCATAATACACGGACTTAACAACAACCCTTGAAGTGACTTGTCTAAGAGCTTTGAATACGACAATCAGTTTACGTAACCTCGCGACAAGAAGACTAATATACTCATCAAATTTCAAATTTCTGTCAATGATTACTCCGAGATATTTAATTGACGTTGTGTTTTCTAAGTAAGGACATGCGCAGTTTCCTTTGCTGATATTAAGACACGAATGGGAGACTATATGAAGGGAGGGATCAGGCTTATCACAGGATTTAATTGAAAAAGTTAAATATTTCGACTTCGCAACATTTAACGTGAGCATGTTTTTAGTTAACCATTTTGTGACAGTGTTCATTCCACTCTGGGCATTTATAAATACCTCGCTCCATGTATTGCCACTAAAGAGTAAGGCAGTGTCATCTGCAAAAGCTACGATTTTTGTATTTGGAAGTTCAATCTGGCAGAGATCGTTCATGTATACCAGAAACAAGGTTGGACCTAAGATACTGCCCTGAGGGACACCAAAAGTCACAGGCAGTTCATCGCTGGTTACATCACCGATCCTCACACACTGCGTTCTATCAGTCAGGTAATCCTGTAGGAGCCTTAGTTGAAGATCCCTGACACCGATGCTCTCAAGCTTTTTAACCAGGATAGGGACAGAGACTGTGTCAAACGCCTTTGCTAAATCCAGAAAGATTCCAATTGCTTTTCTTTTAGTGTCCATATTATTGACTATGTAGTTGGTAAGATCCAATACAGCATCGGCTGTGGATCGTTTTGCTCTAAAACCAAACTGTGCTCGCGATAAAAGATGCTTGTCTTCTAAATATTTAACTAGTCTATTGTTAATAATGCGTTCTAAAATCTTTGATAGAGTCGGAAGAATGGAGATAGGTCTGTAGTTATTGACACAGTCTCTGTTACCCTTCTTAAGTATCGGATGAACTCGAGATCTTTTGTAAATCCTCGGAAATACTCCGGTTGTCAGAGATAGATTACATATAAACGTAATTGGTGGTGTCAGAATATGTATATTTGACTTTAAAACTTCACCAGATATCCCGTCCAGACCAACCGAGCACTTGCTCCTCAAGCCCGCTATCAATGTCCTCACCTCATCAACATCAGTGGGAAGAAGAGTGAAAGACTGACAACAAGAATTTAAAGCGATATAATCTGATTGAGTGTTACTTTTTTTAATGTTTTCAGCTAAAGTTTTTCCTACACTTGCAAAATAATTGTTTACATCGTTGACAGATTGTTGTGGGTCACTTGTGTCTATTAAATCCAAAGAGTTGTTTTTGTCTTTTTTAGCGTAGGTAATATCTTTAACGATTTTCCAAATTTTTTTGCTATCTTTACCTGCACTTTGAAACTGAAGCTTCTCAAAGTCTCTTTTAGTTTTTTTTAGTAAAGTTGAACAAAAATTACGGTACCTAATATAGATAGTTTTAAGGACTTCATTTTCGGGGCTGATTTTCACTAGAATGTTTAGAATATGAATTATTTAAACACCATCAGCAACCCCCATGAGGAGATTGGGGCAACGCTCACTCCTCCGCGCTGCTCTGTGGAATTCGTCACCAGACTAGCAATTCCCCCACTGGTAAACATCGCCTCACGAATCAAAGGGAGAGATTACGGACAAATTAGCCGGTACTCGAACACACGATATAAAATACAAATAATCATAAATCAAACAATAGAAAACAACGACGACCCAGGAGTGACCCGATGAACGTCGCGAGTTCTGAAGAGAAAACTGTTCCGTTTCCGATCGCGACGCTTTATATAGATTTCATACTTTGCAATACTTTTATTATTCGGATACCCCCATTCCGACATATAACATACTTCACCTTACTTCGTATAACCTCGGCTCGTTTCGGGCAACTTTTATTAGTTGTCGGTTCGCGAAGTTGAACGAGGTTAGGTGAATAAGAATAGTGTGGAGATGGAGAGGCACTTCGTCTTACTTCGTACAACCTCGGCTCGCCTCGGGCAACTTCCATTTTTGCACCCGAGTCAAAGGATTCGGACTAATTCAAAGTTGAACCCACACCACCACTGTACCCGAGTGCAGTGTGTGTTTACTGTGTGCGCTTCCTGTAGGACTTCTTCATCATCAGCCTATCGCAGTCCACTGCTGGACATAGGCCTCTCCAATTGCGCGCCACTTAGTTCGATCCTCGGCTTCTCGCATCCAGCTCCTGCCAGCCGTCTTGCGCAAATCATCACTCCACCTGGCCTGTGGACGTCCTACACTACGTTTGCCGAATCGCGGTCTCCACTCAAGAACCCGTTTACCCCAACGGTTATCGGTTCTACGGCAAATATGGCCAGCCCACTGCCACTTCAGGGCTATGTCGATGACTCTGGTTCTCTGCCGGATCACCTCGTTTCTGATACGGTCCCTTAGAGAAACGCCGAGCATAGCCCTTTCCATAGCACGCTGAGCGACCTTAAACTTGTGAACTAGCCGTACCGTAAGTGTCCACGTTTCGGCTCCGTATGTCATTACGGGTAGGACGCACTCATTGAAGACTTTCGTCTTTAGGCACTGTGGGATCGATGATGAGAAGACCCGACGAAGCTTCCCAAACGCTGCCCAACCCAGCCGAATTCTCCTGTTCACTTCGTCCTCAAAGGACTTCTTATGTGGGTTCAAATTGAAATTCGAATTCTTTGACTCGGATGCAAACACCGACAAGAAATGGTAGTTGCCCGAGGCGAGCCGAGGTTGCACGAATTAAGACGAGGTGCCTCTCTACACTATCGTATTCGCCTAACCTCGTGCAACTTTGCGCGCAGTGTGGATGGTTCGTATTCGGACTTTGGTCAACTTTCCCGAGTACTTCGTCTAGTAACTTCGCGAGTAGTCTGGAGCTGCTATTACTCTACGAAAACTCTACGTGCGTTATCTACCTTTTTTTATTTGATGATTTTTGTGAGATCATTGTTTCTCGGTACATAACTAGTAACCGACCCCAAATCTTGGGAATAACTTATAACTTAGAAGTAAATTCTCTGTTTCTCCTCTTTCACACATACTTTTGTAAGTTAAAACGAAAGTGTGAAGCAGGAAATTAACACTCATCGATAGAATAAAGAAACAAAAACTTTTTTCTTAAATATAGAATTGTCAATGTAAACTGACAATACAAAAAGAATCAATGCGCTTTTGACTCATGGTGTCGGTAATCTGCAATATAATTAAATAACAAAAGTCTTAAGCGCCTTATACGATTGCAATGCGATATATATTACAAAAATAAACGTGTTTCTATGTCTTTTTTTGTTGTTGTTTCGATTACAAATCGGCGACAGGTTTGAATCGATTAATGTCATGTGCTAATTATAAATCATCCACCAGACAAAAAAAACATAAAAATGATTTTGAAACTTCGCGATTCTCGTCCTACCTAGTAATACCTAGTTATGGTAATTCCCTAATATTTACTGCCGTACATTCTTAATCGTCGCGCCGTTGTGGCTATCCAAGAGTCTTTTATTTTTGATGGCTTCTCTTGTTGATAGGAAAGTGATTTAATTTACTTCAAAATACAGTTTAGGTAACATTTATTACTGCACAATACGTGACTTCATCTAATGTACTAAGGAACGTACTTCCAACTATTTGACAGTCATTGGTAAAAGTGGTTCTTTATCCACGGAGTTAGTAGAAGTTACGTTACTGTTAGTTACTGGATTTTTAAAATACATAGCTACAGCAACACTGACTAAAAGTATTGACAAAATTGTGTATTTTGTTATTAAAATTTTAAATAACATATAACATACTACAGCTGTTATGATTAATTCTAATGCACTGGCGTAAGTTTTTAAAATTGAATTCAAATTCTTTAAAAAAAAGCTGGTAACAATACCAACTATGGCACTGTTAATTATAATAAGTATAACGAAAGTGTCATACAATGAATTAAAATCGTTCAGTATAGTGCCTAATTCGCCTTTAAACAACAAAATAAAACAGTTACATATTACCGAATCTAAATACATGAAAACATTCTGTAAGAATATATCAACGCTCGACCCTTGCGTTTTCAAAAGATACTCATTGTATGTTCCAGCTAAACATGAACAAAAATTTTGAAAGTTTATTGATAAAAAGTATATATTAAATATTTGTGACCATAGAGTTGTGTCGCCGTTCGACTGAACTGAGGCGACATCGAAATTCTTTACCATACATCCAATTGTTAATATTCCTAGGGATATCCACTGGATAAATGCCAATTTCCTTTTAAACAGGAACTGAAAATAGAAATGAATACTTTTATTATTATATAACATAGACGAGACTTGCATAAGTTTATTTTAAAATATATTTGTATTGAATATTTCACTTTAAAATTTTTCCTAATTATTTGTATGGTACCTAAGGATGATAAAAAAATCATATTATTAATTTTAAAAATTATTTCGTTACCTCCTTTGCTTTAAATAGTATTTTAAACTTACTTGAAAAAGAAGAGCAGTCAATACGACTCTGAATTGCAGTAAGATATAATACGATGTCGGGTCATAATGAGACAAGTTTATAAAGGCCAGGTTGTTATAGAAGCAGTACAGTAGCGATGGTATGAAATACATCAATAGTAGTTTGTAATTTACATATACTGCCTTTATTAAACGTGGTTTATTTCTGTAAAAAAAAAAATAAGTGTTAAAATATATTACAAAAATACACCCTAATTTACATTTGAAAATACCGCTTATTGGTGGTAATTCTGTTGTCATCAATAAACTAAAATTCACTAAAATTTGTTGTTGGATTATATGCTTTAAACTCATCTATTTATAGTCCATTTTTCGATATCTAACATCTCAGCTGTCACTGTTTTTAGTTCAGTAATAAACGTTAATCATTGACACACGCTTGTTTATACTTAAAAACGTAAAATTTACTGTGTCATAACTTGACAGGTAAAACTAAATTTAGACGTCGTCTAAATACACACCGGCTAAATTACTTACATAATTATCCATCTATATATAAAAATGTATCGCCGAAATGTATGTACGCACATAACTTCCGATTGGCTGCACCACTTTTTGTTTGTTCGTTATTGTTAGGACAAGGTTTGTATACAAGAAAAGTTATAACGGGAAAAGTATTTTTTTTTGTCTGCGACTGTTTGTCACTACGAAGTTCGTCGGGTCAACAAGTTTCTTATAATTTTTACATTTAGAATTTTTGAGTTTAGTTTTTTTACTAATTAACAATCGTGTAAATCTGATCAACTTTTAGTTAGTACAGAACTAAATATAGTGAAAGCTGAGATGTGAGATATCGAAAAATGAACTGTAAGCGAATGAGACTAAAGTATATATAATCCAACAACAAATTTTAAAGTGAATTTTAGTTTAATGACGACAACAACAGAATTACCGCTATTGTCACACCAAAATATAAATATTTATTATCAGTTCGAATTCGAATTAATACTGTCTTCTAGCAATGATTTTGTTTAAAAGAACCATTAGATCCATTTCTTTAACTTAAAGTCAATACTGAAACTAGTGATAAAAATAAATTCTCATTAGATCCTTCATGGATCTGGCTGATGGATTCTCTGAGAATGAACCCATCAATGAGTGCTTATAGGGTGGCGGGCTCCGTACAGAGGCTATTGCTTTTTGCTAGTGTGTGGGGTGCCACAATCAAGTCAAGTGTCTGCCGGCCTCCTCCCGTTGCCGAGCTAAGCTCAATTAAGCGCACCGGGTAGCAGCCATTCGGATCGTACGAGGATAGCGTAATATTTCGTCTGTCTGTCTGTCTGTTCCGGCTAATCTCTGGAAGGGCTGGATTTTGATGGGATTTGCACTGATAAGTAGCTGATCATATAAGGAGGATGATTCCATTGACCATCGATTATCTAGTGCTTATAAATACGAAGTTGATTGTGCTTACGTTTTCGACATTGCGAACAACAGTTCACAAAATTGAAAACATACAATGAAGTATATTAATTGCAGTATAGCAACGGGACAGCTAAGAAAACATGTTGTGTCTCCGTTAGACGTGCCTTTCCATTAAAAAAATTAATCTTGTATTATCTAACCAGCGCAGCGAATGATTTGTAGAAACAATTATATGGTATAGCGTATGGTATATTACATGGTATAGCGGACTTTTTTGTGTACACCATTTTGCTCTATTGTCAATAGTTACAACAGAATATTTTTTACCGTTTGTGTTATACGGATCTCCAACTAGCCTATGTTCATCAGGGATAATGAAGAATTCTAATAGAGAATGATTTTTCCAAATTGGACAAGTATTTTTTCAGTTTAATCGTAACAAACAAAAACTCAAATCTTTAGGTACTCTTTATAATATTAGTTAAGATATCTAGAGATACCTAACAAATAGGAACCCAGTAGCTACCCCAGTGTAAAAACGAGGAACACCCTATTCCTGTTGGATACTTCCCTCCCCGTACATATTACGTCAGTTATCGATATTATTACAGAAAACATTGTTTTATTAATATTTATTTATAAGACAAGAGAAAACAAAACATAATCGTAAAAAAACAAATAAACATCACCTACTTAGTTGTGGTTAACACATACAAATAAAAAAACACAATTGCAAGCAATAACATTTTCTATAACCTTAATAAAGTTTCCAAACTGAAATATACAAAAAAAACATCATGCAAATTTCTATGGTCAAAAGTTACAAGACTTAGAACTTTTTTATTATTTCATAGTTTTCCTTTTTTTTGAATCCATTGAAGAAATAAAAAGTTGCATAGAAGCTCCAAACTCCTACTTTACCCCTTATATAAAAATTCTAAATTTATTTTCTCAGTCCTTACTTAAGTCAATTGAAAACCCTACATCGAAAGTTTTATGTGAAAATTTAAAAGTTTCGTACAAATTTAAATTTAAAAAAATATTCATGTACCGTATTTACTAAGAAGCATTTGTTAAGAAGCTGTTTATTTGAAATTATAAATAGACGTTTCAATTTTATTTATTTGTGTGACTGTTGTTGTAGGTGTAGTTCTGTGATTAATTTTATATATTTATTTTATATAATATTTATTATTTAATAAAAAATCACATTAATTACTAATGTAATTATTTGGAAAACGACATCTGGTGGTACATTTTGCACTAATACAATGACAATAAACTTGACAGTTGACTGTCAGGTTCGTATTTTGGCGTAGGTCGGAAAATATTCTTCAAATTCACGATTTGATGCACTTAGTGACGTCTAGGGTACATTAAGCTTACTATAAATCCGCGTACATGTTTCTTGTAGTGAAGGAAAAGTCTATAGTATATATTTCGTTAGTGATTATTAAACTGATTTTAAAGACTACAATAAGCTACCAAGAAGTTCATGACCAAGACATGTTTTTGTTAATTCCTAAGAAATCTGAAATTACTGAACTGTGTAACTTTTACAGTTAATTTTAGAGCATAAATTCAAAACAAAGTCAAATGGTAAATTGGCCATCTCCTTTTAATCCCTCAGGTGTCACGTCACTTTGACATAAGCATAGCTTGAGTGTCACTAATAATTCCATTTTCCCGACAATTTCTCTCGATAATTTCCCGACTCGCGGCCATTGACCGGCCAGTGGCTGGCCGGTGACACAATAGACCATGTTTTAATACGGCCAATGAAAGGCCGTGGACACCTTAGGGGTTAATGAAACGCAAAAATGACAAATTGTCACGACAATTTTACAAACTTGTCGAATTTTCCAAATACAAATATGTCAGAGCAAAAACGGACAGTTGTCATATTGTTAAATTGTCACCTGTCACTGACAATTGTAAGTTTTATGAAACAAGGCCCTGGTAGTTTTTTCGCATTTTCATATCCTGGCGGATATGGGCGCGAGTGTCTATGATCAGATTCGCTTCATCCGCTGGGGTGAGAGCGGGGAAGACTAGAACGAGCTTCAAATACGGTGGAAAGCTCACAGAAAGTCAGTAGTAGTAGTACAGTAGAAGGCGCGGCGGGAACAGTCACATAATGGACGCCAACGTGCTGTCGGTGCCGTTCTACATAACTTCAAAGTTTGGGTAGGTAGACAGGGAGATCGTGTCACCTACAGCAATTGTTCCTGCCTCCTTCCTTCTTATATCTGAGGAGTTTAGAGAAGAGGGAGCCGAGTCGAATCTCACCTTGCATTGACAATCAGTTTTGAAAAAAATTTAAACCACAGAGCATAATAATATTCTACAAATTTTGTTCTAAAATTTTTTTTTGCAATTAATCGGTTCTGAAGAATTGTGTGGAGAAAAGCATCAGGCATTAGGTATATAGTGTAATTTAAATTTATGTATGTTTTCGCGTCGATACTGATAACGTTCGGGAGAGTGAGTGGGCCATAAAACGTAGTGCGGGGCTGATTACAAAATTGTAGTTTATGCACTTTGATAACATAAATAATATAGGTAATGTTTCCTGTATGTAGCAATTTTGTATTTACAATTTAATTAAAGTAACGAAGGAGGTGCGAATGTTTTTATTTTCATGTATGTAGATAACACTGTAAGCCAAACTTTTAACAAACGGCTTGCTGATTTAATTTTTTTATGTGTAAAAGAAAAAATGGTAAGACTGATTCCCTGACTAATCAATTAAGGTTTGAAAGTTTGTATGGAAGTTCGTCATTTTTTAAGTTCAAAGCATGAAACTTTATTTTTGGGCTACTAATTAAAAATGAGTAGATACGTATTTAAGCGTTTCTGGATTTTCAACCCAAAAGGGGTGAAACAGGGGTTGACATTTCGCATATAGCTTAGTCTGGAAGTCCGTCATTTTTGAAGTTCGAAACATGAAACTTTGTGTTCGGGCTACTGATTCAAAATGAGTAGATACATATTTAACCGTTTCTGGATATTCTACCCCTAAGGGTTAAATTAGGGTTGAAAGTTTGTATGGAAGTTCGTCATTTTATAAGTTAGAAACATGAAATTTTATTCATATGCTACTGATTAAAAAAGAGTAGATACGTATTTAAGCGTTTCTGGATAATCTACCCCTGAGTGGTGAAATAGGGGTTGAAAATTTGTATGGAAGTTCGTCATTTTTTTAGTTAGAAACATGAATCTTTATGTTTGGGCTACTGATTAACAATTTGTGTATACCTATTTATATAAACGGCTGTATCTTCAAGTTGCGTTGGTTTAGAAGTTTGTTTTTTTCAAGGGACAGTAGACCTGAGTATTTGACATAAATTTCTGCTTGATTTCCCCACGCGTTCCTAAAATGGGTCTTACCCAACAGACGGACAACAAAGTAATCCTATAAAGGTTCCGTTCTTTCCTTTTGAGTTACGGAATTCTAAAAATGAGTAAATACGTATGTTTAATGAACATGTTCTACCGGAACCTGTCTTAGTACCCGGTGCCATTCTCAAAGTTGTACAAAAATATTCTTCAATCAGTGCGTCCTACCCGTCATGGTATACGTTGCCGAAATGTGGAAACTTACGACACGGCTGTTTCACAAGTTCAAAGTCGCTCAGCGTACTATGGAGAAGGCTATGATCGACGTTTCTCTAAGGTATCGCATCAGGAGTGAGGTGATCGCGCAGAGAACCAAGGTCATCGCATAGCCCACAGCATAAGCAAGGATTCGTTCATGTCGTGTTTCTTTGGTGAGTGCGAAACCGGAGGCCCAATGGTGCAGAAGCAACGCCATGGTGCGGGTGACCACGCTACATTGTTGCATTGTCTGCATCCGCAATGAGTATGGTGACCACCACTCTTGGATTCTTATGCTTTCCATTAGGCTGAGTAGAGTTATTTTTGCAGGACATACATAAAAAAAAAATAAAAAGAATATAAAGCTGAAGTGGCAGTGGGCTGGCCATATCAGTTGCAGAACTGGTAATAGTTGGGGTAAACGGGTTCTTGAGTGGAGACCGCGTATCGGCAAACGTAGTGTTGGACGTCCACAGCGATAGGCTCATGATGATGAGATACATATTTAAGCGTTTCTCGATGTTCCACCCTTAAAGGGAGAAATAGGCATTGACATTTCATATATAGGTTAGTTTGGAGGTCCGTAATTTTTTAATTTAGCGACCTAACAACTTTCGTCTTTATGTTTCTGACTACAAATAGTTGAATACTTATATGAGCATTTATGGGAATTCTGTTCCTAAATGGGTTAAAATATGGGTCGAATGTTTGTATGAAAGTTCTTTTAAATGGGCTATTGATCAAAAATAAATAAAGACGTTTAAAAACATGAATAAATTATTCATACATACTTTTACACAGTTTTAAATTAATACATATAATCAAGTTCCACGCGAGCAAAGCCGCGGGCAACAGCTAGTATTATATAAATGATTTATTAGAACAACTCTCATAAAATGTCACACGGCTCTAAGAGCGGAGCTTAAGACTGTTTTTGAAAGAGGCTTCACGAGCTCGTAGGACGGGCACTCGTTGCTTACTTTTCAACAGAAGCAGAGTACCAAGTGGAATAACTTAGTAAAGATTATAATTTATTTATTTATTTATTTAGGGAAAACAAACAGATACACATTCATCTTACATCTAAGTTTAACAAGAAATATATTTAAATGTGTAACTTACAACGTTATCCACTTATTACAATATAAATTGACTACTTACTTTATCTTGAGTGGACCAAAAGTCAAAAAGAAAACAAAATTAAAGTAAATGAATAACAGTGCAAAAATTACGTTACAAAGATAAGAACACAATATGCAAAAGAACGAAAAAAATAAATAAAAAGGGGGGGGGGGAATGCTTGAATATGATATCTAAAATGTAATAAGGTTTGAAATTTTTTTACTCAAATCACTTCTAAATTTAATAGCAGAAGATCTAAATATGTCTAGGTCTGTGAAATGAGTATTATAGTTTTTAGTTATGCGATATAAAGGCGCGCGTACACCGGCGTTAGAGCGACAAGTAGAGGTTGCGAACAGCGGATGCGTGCGCACCTTGCGCCCTATTATAGTTCTAGGTACTATGTAGCATAACTTATTAGTTATATCTGAGCAGTCATATTTGTTACTACATAAGTCAAAAAGGAACATGGTTTCCAAGAAAAGACGTCTAGACCTTAAATCCCACAGCATTTTATGATTGTCCTGGGCAGCAGAACCGTGACGACAACGATAATGAGTCGCCCTCACAAATCTCTGTTGGACTCTTTCCAAACGATCCACATATTTGTTGTAAAGGGGGCTCCATATCACAACGGCGTACTCTAGCTGTGTCCTAATGAGTGTTGTATAAAGGTGGTAATAGGTGTCAGTTTTCTTAAACTCTGTGGTTGATCGCATCACGAAGCCGTACATGCGATATGCATTGGCCACAATTTTATCTAAAAAAATAATGATTGTACTGAAAAGGTCTGTTAAAGCATATAATACAAGGCTGTATCTTGACAACGTTTTTCATTGAACTGTTAAATCCCGAATGTTGTTGACCGACCCAACATTTGGCACGGAGATACTTTGATATTTGAGGAAAGACATAGATGGGGTCGTAGTTGATAACTTATTTAATGTATTAGATTCACGACGAAATGAAGTAATATATAATGAATTAATTTAGTGAGTACCTACACGTGTGCATTTTGGTACCGCCTAATCGCTGATAAAAGACTGTAGGTATAGCACAGCCAAACGAGTTATCGCATTTTTGTTTACGTCGTTATTAAACAATAGCTGTATACACAATTTTGATAGGGTATGTGGTTACTTGTTGAATCTTATAGATGTATACAAAGTCATGAAACAGACAAGTAAACGATGATTGAAATTCGATGTATACTTGGAATTGACAGTTACGGTTAATATTGTGCCACTACACAAAATAGAAATATGAATGTATATACATATTATAACTACAATTACATACATACATTAGTATGTACGTATGTATATATGTGACGTTGTTCTCGAATTCACGTGTAGTCCGAACGAAACTTTATGGCGGTTCTGAAGCTAGCTGCTCAAGCAGGTGTACGAAGGTACAGTTAAGTCGAAAATAATTAGATGAGTAGATATATTATAATGTGAAATTTATTATCTATACAAATAAATAAAATTGGAGTGTCTGTTTGTAACATTAAAATAACAGCTTTTTAATCAATGCATATGTATGTATACATGATACATATAACAAAAATGTAGTTAACATTTTTTTTGTCTGTCTCTCTGTTTGTTCCGGGTAATCTCTGGAACGGCTGGAGGGATTTTGACGGGACTTTCACTGGCAGGTAGCTGATGATCCGGGAAGTAACTTAGGCTACTTTTTTTAGACTAAGTTTGTCCCGCGGCTTTACTCGCGGTACAACAATAACCAAAGTCAAATTAGTATGATCTAAAATATTAATAGTTTTTATAATTATTATACTAAAATATTAGTGTTTAGTGAAAACCTATTTACATAATTAAATGACTTTGATTTAGAAGATTATACAGTCCGCGAGTAATTTTAAACGACACATCAAATATGTATAACCATTGAAAAGTTTACGTAAAATACACATAACTACAACAGTCCATAATAAAACAAGTAAGCGGACAAAATACATAACAAGTAGCACTTCGATCATATTATTATATTTCATACTAGCTGCACCCCGCGGTGTTACCCGCGGTTATTATTGTACCGCGAGTAAAGCCGCGGGACAAAGTTAGTCTAAAAAAAGTAGCCTAAGTTACTCCCTGGATCATCAGCTACCTGCCAGTGAAAGTCCCGTCAAAATCTGTCCAGCCGTTCCCGAGATTACCCGGAACAAACAGACAGACAGACAAATTTTTTTTAACTACATTTTTGTTATATGTATCGTGTATACATACATATGCATTGATTAAAAAGCTGTTAATTTAATGTTACAAACAGACACTCCAATTTTATTTATTTGTATAGACCAGCTGACCCACGCAACCTCGTTTGCGTCTTTTATTGCCCGTAGCGTGATATTTTACCCCCGTTTTTGTAACATTCTTCATTGTTGCTCCGCTCCTGTAGGTCTTAGCGTAATGATATATATCCTATAGCCTTCCTCGATAAAGGGGCTATCTAACACTAAAAATTTTTTTCAAATCGGACCAGCAGTTCCTGAGATTAGCGTGTTCAAACAAACAAACTCTTCACTTTATATATTAGTATAGAAATACATGATCGAAGAGGTTACGAAACAATTCAAAGCTATTAACAATCCGACTGTACTTAGGGAAGATTATGAGTGCATGTGTAGCGTACGGACAGAAGTCACACACACAAGGAAGATGCGCCTTGTGTTGACCTCCCCTCGCAGCCCTGTACGTCCCGCCGATACCTAAAATTGTAAGCTGCGCATCGACACGCACGAGATGTTCCCAGCCGCCATAAAGTTAGGTTTGGACTATACCTACGCTTCTTTTCAGGAGAGAAAATGGAGAGAGTGTAGTCGTCTTAAAATTATCGTATTAGTAATTACAGAATAATTAAAAAAAATGTTCATTTACAAGTGCTGCATATCAACGACTAGGTATTAGACACAGAGCGTCCATTCCTTGTCGGAAGAGGTTGTCTGTCGGGGGTGAGTGGCGTTGGCGGTCAGTCTCGACATAGTCAACGCCTTTCACTCCCTCCCGTGGTGGGTGATCAGAGAGACACTGGTCTATCATCAGTTGCCTTTCTACCTGCGGGATATCATCGGGGACTATCTTCGCGATAGGTCCATTTCCTATGTGGGTCGGCTCGGTCCAGTCCATGGTACCGGTTGGAGGGTTCTCCACGGTACGTGCAAGCTCTTGCGTCGCTTTGCGTCTGCAGCCGGAGCGTCGGGTGGCGTTGCAGCGCCGCGACACCGAAGAAGGGCCAGACCCCTAGCCTCAGGAGGCCAAGCCGCTGAGAGCACCGGACGCCACAACAGGCACGTCCTCAATTCCATGTGCGACACCATTAACTTAGCCCTGAGGCGACGTACTCACGCCCTGACACTATAAGCTGCCGGAGCAATCTCTTTAATATATTATTGTCAAGTATACCATCTTTGGTTTCACATGAAACGCGGAGGTGCCGTTCCTACTCACTCACTTATTAGAGTGTCTGCCACCCTGGACAGCCGCTGGAGCTTCGAGGAGCGGATGATCTCCCGAGTTCGGGAGTTGGCGGGCTCCCGCAGAGGCTACTGCCTAATCTAGGGGGCCCGTGGGAGGAAGTTCACTGCCTCTACGATGCGGTGATACGATCCATGGTCCTTTATGGAGCGCCGATATGGGCCAAGCGCCTAACGGCTTCCTCCCGCTGCAGAGCCAAGCTCAACCAAGCGCAGTGGGTAGCGGCCATTCGGATCGTACGAGGATACCGCACCATCTTCGCCGGAGGCAACTACGGTCCTGACTCGTTACCCGCCCTTTGATATCCTGGTGGATGGATGCGAACGTCTATGACCAGTCTCGTGAGAGCGGGGAAGAGCAGGAAGAGCTCGAAATACGGCGGAACGCTCACCGACAGGCACTGGCACAGTGGCACGCACGGCTGCAACACAGCGACGAAATGCGCGCCAACGAGCTGTACATACTCACCGGGCATGGTTGCTTCGGTGAGTATCTGAATAAGATCGGACGCGAAGAGACGGCACAATGTCACACCACTGCGCAGCCGACTTGGACTCCGCCCAGCATACGCTGGAGGACTGCCCCGCGTGGGCGTCTGAACTCCTAGTCGGCCAAATCGGACGAGACCTGTCCCCACCAGCAATGATTGCTTGGCATTGCATTAACGGTTGGGCCAAAAGGCCGGACAGAGTCTCTGTACGCAGCGTCGTTCCTATGGGGGACCTGAAATAATATGGTCCGGGTCCTCCCCAAAGCAGGGGGCCTAAGACCGGCTGCCGTGGTGGTTTTAGTGGAATCACCACATACCTGGCTCCTTGGGTTGGCTTCTTTTATGGGGTGTACGTAATCGCTTGACTTTTGCACCAAACAAAACCTTCCAGCTACTTCTGAAAGGTAACCTCAAATCACCGCCGTGTATTAAATTTCAAAATGTTACTATTAAAAATAAATCCTCGGTTTGTTATTTGGGATTAGTGTCAGAAAGAAATTTTTCATTTATCGAACATATAAGTCTAAAAAAAGTTTCTTTGCTCTGACGAGAATATCAACTGCTACATGGGGTCTTTCATTTAATACATTAAAAATCATATATGGAGCTACTTATTTAGGTGCTCCCGTATGGGCCGATAGAGCGACTGTAGGTGCTGTCCGTCGCAAACTGTTACAAGGCCAACGACTTGCATTGATCTTCTTGTGCAAAGCATATAGGACGGTTAGTACCGAGGCTTTACCGGTGTTGGCGGGTGTTCTTCCGGTCGATCTCGAGGTGCAAAGTCGTGCAGTCATGTACTATTCCACACTACAAAACATGGAATGGATTTTTTGGGCGTACGAGACCGCGATAAAATCATAAGATTGTTTCAACAACAGTCCAATGTCTATAACGACCTAATGGATGAATGGCAACAACGATGGGACGAATCATCTAAGGGGCGCCACCTCTACCAGTTCTTTCCATCTGTTCGCGAATGGATGTCTAGGACATGGCTCGAGGTAGATCACTGTGTCGCTCAATTTCTTACATTACAGGCCACGGTAACTTTAAGAGCAAACTACACTCATTTAAATTAGTTGGTTCACCATTGTGTCAAAGCTCAACACCTGATACTAGCTGTGAGCAGTCGGCTCATCATGTTCTCTGGGAGTGTAGTCTTTGGTACAATGAACGTAACACAATGCTAAATAGCTTACAAATGACATCTGGGCGGTATACTATGAGGATCTTGTGTCAACTGCGGCGAATTTCCGTGCGTTTAGGCGATTCTGTCATACATACTATAGTAATCAAATATAGCTCACTTCGGACCCATAATATTTTATCCGTGGTGCTTCCCGGTTTAAAAATGGTGTCTGCCTATTTTGACTTCATTTTGTCTCCCGCTTTACTAAGAAGGGAAGTGGACTTATCATATTTCCAACTCCTCCTGTTTTTCTTCTGATTAATTTCGTCGCGGGTTCCAAGACATTAATTTTTTTTCCTGGGACTTCCCGAGTGTCATAACTCTTGTGTTCGTGGGTCACTGCTGTTGATCCTGGTGTACAGGAGTTACAGTGGTGGGCGTGTGGGTGGGATTAGTCCCAATACCTGGCTCCTCAGTCCCCGAGGAGCCGGGGATCCGAAGGGACTTTCCAACTCGTCAACAAAAAAACTTTAGTACTTTACTTAGATTATCTCCCACAGCTATTGAATGAACTAATTATCGACTTATCAATAGATAAATTTATATTTTCTTTTAATTATAATTGGAACAATCGGAAGCGATATCTAAATTTGACAAAAACCGGTACAATTAAATGTGTTGGTGTAGATAAGGAAGGTATAGGATATATCATACATCCTATACCTTATCTTAATCATACATTATGTATGATTAATTTAGTAAATTATCAATTTAACATTTATAACTATGAAATCGTTACTATTTTTTCGGTTTAAATAAACTGTTCACAATTTATATGCCATTAGACATGATGATGATGATGAAGAACACACAATGATATCAGACGGAAAAACTGGTGGTTTTAGATTGATTAATTTTTTTAATGGTTATAAATAATAAGCGTGTATTATTATTATTAGGACTGGACTGGACTAGAAAAATATCATCAAATTAAAGAAGCTGCTCGTGATCACAAGGGATACTGTCTGCTGACCTCTAAACTTCATTTTGAAGATGGCACCCTATGATGGTGATTATTTTACGGGCAAAGTTTAAAACAGGATAAATGCTAGTCCTCCGGCATGGAGGGTACCGCAAATAGGCAAACGTGAAGTACGAACACCAATCTCGGAAATTGGTTTTAGGAGATTATTGCCTGTTTGCCAGCAAAATTAACCCCAACGTATTACTACCCTATACGCATCTATTAAGTAAATTAATGGTACTCAAGACAAAATTTAGCTTTTCCTCAAGTCGCCTACAAAAATGGTATGCGCGTTTAAAGCGTGCCATGCCCGTGACGCGCTCCGTCAGTGGCTTCAAAAATATAATTGCGTATTTTTTACATGAACTCTCACATTGCACTCACTCACCTAGGCAGGATGTTTTCTAGTAAAATCACGCTTCCCGGGCTGTGAAATAACCAGTCCAGGCGGATGGCAAGATGAAGAAACCATTCCAATAGAGGAGGAATAGCAGCTGGCCCATAAGGTAATCGACCCATACAAAACACAATAGGCAATCGACAGCTTTGACTCATTGAAATCTCCACGCCCGGACGGGATCTTCCCGAGAACGGGGACGGGAGCTGCTTAAATGGGGAGGGAAGGAAGGTACCTGAGGGAGACGGCGCTAACACAATCACCACTACATCCGAACTAACATGCGTACAGCCCAGGTTAATCGACAGAATCAGCACTTCATGTGGTCACAACCAAAATTGAAGTGGCGATCAAGAACAAGACGATGTGCTTAGGCACCTTCATAGATATACAGGGAGCCTTTGCCAAAACGAAATTCACCATATAACAGCAGCACTGGTATGACGCGGGAGTGCACGCAGTTATGATAGGATGGATAAACAAGATGCTGAGCCAGAGAGTCATCAAACAGACCCTACTAAACAAGCACTGGTGGCGAAGGGCTGCCCCCAAGGTGGCGTTCTCTCACCAATCCTATGGAACCTAGTTGTTAACGACCTTATTGCCACTTTGAACAACAATCACCTTTATACCATCGGAAACGCTGATGACATAATGATATTAACAAGCGGCATGCACGTAGGTATAGTATGGTGGAACGCTGATGCGTGGACAACGAACTGTCAGTTAACCCAAGGAAGACTGAATGATTGTTCAATACAGAGCTCCAACTCTCGTCTGAGGTAAAGTATCTAGGGGTAATATTCGAGCACAGACTGAACTGGAGCGCCCACCTCAACAACAAAATTGAAAAAGCAACTGTCGTATTTTGGCAGTGTCGCATAATGGTAGGCTATGGCTTTACGAGGCAGTAATTCGACCAATGGTAAGTTACAGCGTGATAGTATGGTGGTCACGTACCAAACTATCCACAGCCGAAGCTAAACTACAACGATTCAACAGATTGGCCTGTCTGGCGGCCACGGGCTGTCTGAGGACTACATCGACTGCGGCTCTGAAAGCCATCATAGGCCTACCACCACTCATCACCTCTTTATAAGGCAGGAGGCTCTAGCCGCAGCAGCGCGACTAAAGAAACAAAATCTCTGAAGACCGCCGAGGGTATCACACACCGAAATCCTCTATGAGGCCATAGGTAAGGAACCGCTCATGGAAGTTAAATGACACGATACCCAGGCAATTCGTCTTCGACAAGAAGTACAAGATACAACTGTTCGAGGATCCCCAAGAAGAACTTAACCCAAGAGATATTAATAATTATTTTTACGGGAATTAACGCGATCACTTATTAAAAGGTATTACATACCTCTGATTGGTGCACTGGGGCACTGGCCGTGGTCACAGGCTGACTGGGCACGGCCAGTGCAACCTGGTCGAAACGTCAGGCAAATCAGAGGTATGTAATACCTTTTAATAAGTGATCGCGTTAATTCCCGTAAAAATAATTGCTAATATATCATGGAACGCGAAAGTTTAAAAGTTAGTTTAACCCAAGAGAGTTAAGAATTATTATATTATTCTCTGAGGACCTACACATAGACATCTTGACACCATTAGGAGCACACAACACAGTCTTCCAGGCAGAGTGCATGGGTTTAATAATGGTAGCATATGCGATCATCTTCAGAAAGGTAACGGAATACCTCATTCGCATACTTTCCGGCAGCCGATCAGTCTTACAAGCCCTAGAGAGTCATAAAACAACTTCAGAGCCGATCGACGAATGCCACGGAGCCCTGACAGAGGTAAGTGTACAGATAGTATAACTCACCAGTGGATCAAGGGGCATAGCAACTCACGCGGAAACGGACGCGGACGCAGCTTATGCACTGAACACAAGAAGTAGATCGGAGAAAAAGGCAGTAGGCTCTGAACCAAGATTGCCCTTGCCAACTGCTTGGCTGCGACGGACACTGCAACAGAACACCAAGGTAGAACACTAGATATATTGGTCCAACCTTAGTACTTGCAGACAGAAAAAGGAGGCCCTCCCGACGATCAACCCCGGATTATCACGGAATCTGAAACAATTCGGAAGGCCGCAGCTTCGACTTCTGATCGGAGCAATAACTGGTCATGCACTACTAAACAAACATCTTTTCACTCAAGGTGTAACAGACAGTCCTCTATGCAGAGCATGCATGGAGGAGGATTAAACAGCGGCCCATGTCATCTTGGCATGTCCTGGGGTGGCAGGTCACTTCAAGAAGTTGTCGGCAACGCAAAGGGTCTGCTAGGCTTCCTGGAGGAACTGGGTTGGCACGAATAGTGCCGATCCAATACGCAAAATAGGCGCCCAAAGTTGTCGAGTTGAGGAAACCCAGCCCGCGAGTTCAAGATCAAGATATACCCAGTGTCCCTCTTAAGACTAAGACGAATCTATTGACACCACTCATAAAAATACGACAAGCCGTTTGGCTCTATGGCGTGCCAAAGAAATATACAGACATACTCCATAAACATAACCACCCTTCTTTCACGGTCGGTAAAACCTACAGATAAGAATGGACTAAGTCCTAAGCAATTAAAGAAGAAAAATATTTATTATTATAATAATGAAGAATTAACTTACTCTCTTCTCCATGAGTAAAGTATTGCAGAAGCAACAAGTTTGAGTACTTCTGACAGGAGTACCACAAGTGTGGTGTTATAATCATACCCTCCGTAATTTGACTTTGATGCTGTTACAAACACACCTAGAAATAAACAAGTGTTTTATTTTAAGAAAAAATATGTTGTCCTCAGAAGTTAACTGAAAGCAAACAACTATAGTTTTAAATTCCAAATGTTATGTAAGGTTTAATTTTATTTAACACTAGCTGCCCCGGCAAACGTCGTGTTGCCATAATTTTTTTTTAAGTATGGGTGACCCTTACCATTTAGGGGGATGAAAAATAGATGTTGGCCGATTCTCAGACCTACTCAATATGCTTACAAAATTTCATCAAAATCGGTCAAGCCGTTTCGGAGAAGTATGGCAACGAAAACTGTGACACGAGAATTTTATATATTGATAGTGCTGTTCCATTTAGACTATATTGTTTTCCTTACAGGAAAGCTATGTTATGCAAAATTTTAATCATAATATTTAGGTAAATATTTTCATTATTTTCCTTTTAGAAAACATATTTAATTCAGTCCTGTTGAATTTTATAGTTAATATGTTGCACATTTGTACATTTGCATATCTCTGCAAATCTGAATGATTTCTGGCTACTAATTTCAGTAAAGTAACAAATAAATGTATGTATTTTAAACAAATATTAAGGTCAGACTATTTAAAATACAGAGAAATGTTTAATACTTGTAATAAAACAGCTTTTTTAAATTTTCAGTAAGTAATGTTATTAAAAATGAAATGTAAGTGTACTTAATAATAAATATGTAACAATAATGTAATTAAGTTACTATCTCATTTTTATTTCAATGAAAATGACATATTTTAAGAATTAGTTAAAATTACATAAAATAGTAAAGCAGATTAAATGACAGTTACTCGAATAATCAGAGTAAACAAGAACAAAAGCATTACAATCATATTATATGGTTTTATGATGTGCATTTCCCAATGTTTATATTGAGAAAATACAGGAAATATGATCCATGTGCCTGTCTTTTAACAGTTTTGATTTTAAAATAAAATTAAAGTACAAGCATTGGAAACAAATAGATTCTATAAAAGAACTTACCTTGAAATACGAAAAGAATGATGTATAGCGCAAAAATAATAAAAGCTTGTTTATTAGGAAACAATTTAAAACATTCGTTCATTTTCTTTTTAATTTAAAGACGGTCTAATAAGATGTGAGAACAATTGAGATGTTTGATGTATATGTGTGATGTAGAACCTTAATTTACAAATGGACTACATTTATTTTCATTTTTTCAATTAAATTTTAGCGCTAGTTCACTTCCCAGGCTCTGCACAAAACTAGTTTTATTAAATGACATTGACATATGTCATTTCATCAGTAGAAGAATACTCCATGGACAGAAATTGGAGTACAGCAGTACAGTCTCACATGGGCGGTTCAGTGAAAAGTGGCCGACATATTAATGACCACAGAATACATTTACTCAGAACTAATGACACAATAATATTTCGTCAGTGGACATGCGAAAGCTTAAAACCGACCACAGTGGTGATAGAGTGAGAAGAGAGAGAGTTAGATAAGTTTATCGTTTTTATTCTTTTTATTAAATTGTGGTTTAAAAATTAAAAACTTTGCGTATTAACATCTTTATTAAGCACACCGTTGCAAAAATTTGCCTTGCTTTTACGTTGCCTTTTCTCATTAGATACTCACTATAAATCAAACAAAATAATGTAAGTTTCTCGCGGATTGCACGAAATAAAACTAAATTTTTTTTTGAAATTTTTTCTGCGACATGAACGCCTTGTGATTGGTTGCAACTCTGATGACGTCACGTGCTAATAACCGAAAGATTCCTCAATTGAGTATTGTTTGCGTTTTATGTTTTCGGAGTGGTAATAATCGATCTGTGAGCTATTCCTGCAGTACTTTTTTTAATAAACTATTTAATAAGTGGTTCGAAACAAAAAGGAACTAAATTTTGTGCGTGCCGATAACAGCAACCTACATAAGATAGATGCTTTTATGGTTGCACTTTTCTGTCTATACAAATAAATAAAATTGGAGTGTCTGTTTGTGATATTAAAATAACCGCTTTTTACTAAATGCATATGTATGTATACACGGTACATATACCAAAAATGTAGTTAAAAAAGTTTTTGGCTGTCTGTTCCTTCCGGGTAATCTCTGGAACGGCTGGACGGATTTAGGCTACCATTTTTTAGACTAACTTTGGCCCGCGGCGTTATTCGCGGTACAACAATAACCGCGGGTAGCACCGCAGGGTTCAGCTAGTACATAATAATAACGCTGATTACTATGCTGCGGAACTGAAAAATGTTAAAGCAGCTATGTTGCACTTACATAAGTACAACATAAAAATTGTTTCTGTAAAAACCTCTGGAAAAATTCATCAGTATATTTGTAAAATCTTATTTACTTTTAGGTAGGTAGGTGTATCTTAATGCTTTTAGGTTACATTTTGAAATGGTACAAAGCGCGGTATTTAAAGATGTTATCTGACCCGACGAACTTCGTACCACCATATTTTTCTTTTGAAAATATTTTCTAAATTTCTGAAAACCTTGGTTTTAGCAGTTATGCCTCAGCTTCTCATGGGTAGGATGCAATCACGGACAAAAAACTATTTCCGTTATTTTTTATTTTTTCTTGTACACAAATCTTGTCCTAAAAATAACAAAGACAAAAAATATATAATTTGGTGCAGCCGATCGAAAGTTATGCGCGTACATACATTCCGGCGATTCATTTTTATATCTAAGATTTGTTCACTGTGGCACTACACACCATTTATTCGACATTTTAATTAATAAAATTGGACAAAACTGATAAAACTCACTTAAACTGCGCTAATTTGTTTTGTTGTGGCTAGCGAGTGACGTCACGCGTCTCATGTGAACAGCGCCATTACAGAAATATCGTTTTTTGACATGGTTGTCAAATGATCGGAGTAGATAGAGAGACTGAGTTTAGTTAGAGTCTGTCTCTCTCACGCAAGCTGTAAGCTGTATTACCCGCCAAACCAGTCATACAAATTGTATATGCGTCCACCAATCAGAGATTTGATTATGAGAGAGACAGACTCTAAGCGAACTCAATCTCTCTCTCTACTCCGATCACGCTTTCCGCCCGCGGCGCCCGCATAGCAGCCCCTCCAATATATGCTCTAAGGGTGTCAACTTCATAAACTGTAATGGCAACCCTAAAAAAAATTACTAAAACAATGAACATGAAATTGCTAAAGTGGAAGTGGAACAGATAGATTCACGATAGATTGATGATTTTAATGCGATAAACATAACAATTGTAAATTTAATAATTTATGAAGCCTATGCCTACGCATGGAAAAAAAATAAGGTGTTTTGCCCAAGTACAGAGATATAGAACATATTTTATGAACAGTGACAAAAAGTATTGTTGGTGAAACAATAGCAAGAATAGTGTTATCAAGTTTTTAAAGATTTTAGTGTTAGCGATGGCTGGTGACGAAGATGATAGTACATGGTAAATTTAGGATTTGCATTTTCTATTTATATTTTTTTGCATTGTAGTTAGACAGAAACTGGCTGTGTTGTCTACTGCCATAATGTATCTACTGGGTATTGTTTTTCTTTTTTATTTGGGAGGATTATATTCTTATTTTTATATTCATTTAATTATATTCTGTTGTTGAGCGATAACCGATACTTAATTCAATTTCAGGTTAATCGAATTGGAATCTGCTCTGTTGGATGGTTGCTCAGCACAAGAAATTAATGTCCTTACAAAAGGCAAAAGGATTCCAGAAAGCTTGCGCCCTGATGTTTGGCTTCTTTGCTTAAATTGCCAAGAAGCTGCTAATCAATTGCTGTCCTTCGATGAAATTTTTGATCTCACAAATCAGAATGAACTTCGTGATGATGTCAAAAAGTTTGTCAAACGGCTTGGAAATGATGATGACGATAAACTATCAGTTATCTCTGATATTGAGTCTATAATAACTTTCTACTGTAAGTCTAAATCTATTAACTATAGTGCTAATAATGGCTGGATTGAAATTTTGTTACCACTACTAAGTCTAAAATTGCCAAGGTCGGACACATACAATTTATTTGAGAAAATTTTAAAGCTTTATATTCCAAAAGGCTGTGTAAGAAACGGTGTGCCATTTCATATATTGCGATTAATTCTGCAGTACCATGACCCTGAGCTTTGCTCATTTCTTGATACAAAACGAATCACTCCTGAACAATATTGTATGTCGTGGCTAAGGTCGCTCTTCGCTGGCACATGTAATTTGGAAGTAGTGCTTTTTATGTGGGATTTATATTTCCAAAGGTCAGATCCTTTTTTCATATTTTTCTTATGTTTGATTATGATTATCAATGCTAGAGAACAATTGTTGCAAATGAAAAGCGAAGACAAAGAATCTATTATTCAAACTTTGATAGATATGCCATCCGATTTAGAAGCAAATGATGTGTCAGACTTCTGTTCACTTGCACATTATTATTCATTGAAAACTCCGCAATCGTTCCGAGAAGATGTCTTAGAAGTATTATTTTCTGAAAGTTTGTTAGAAATAAATTCCAAACTTTATTCCCAAGCACTGTGTCTTCCTGTTGCTGTGCATGAACTAATTGAAAGTGCTACATTGGATTCTACAAATAGTGACAGTGTCAAATTCTTTTTGGTTGATTGTAGACCAGCAGAACAGTACAATGCAGGACATTTATCAACAGCATTCCATCTTGATTGCAACTTGATGTTACAAGAACCTTCAGCATTCAATACAGCAGTTCAAGGATTACTGAATGCTCAAAGGCAGGCATTAGCTGCAGGCTCTTTGGCAGCAGGAGAACACCTATGTTTTGTTGGTTCTGGTCGAATGGAGGAAGACAGTTATGCCCACATGGTTGTTGCATCATTTTTGAAAAGAAACGCTAAACATGTTTCAATGTTAGAAGGTGGTTTTGTAGCAATTCATGATTACTTTGGCCCTCATATGACAGACTGTTTAGAGGAACACAATCCCTCTACCTGTTTAGTTTGTGCTCCAAATAATAACAATGAGGGAATAGAAACTCATCAGACTAAAATAAAGGAAAATATACCCGCTAAACAATTATTCAGTAAATTGTCTTCAGCTATGAAAGCTAAAAGCCAGGAAGTGAAGGGTAAGCTTATTGAGTACATTGTAAATCCTAATTCTACATACAATAATGGAGAATGGCATGTTTCACCTGGAGATAGAAAAGGACAGAGATATAGAAATGTACCTCCAGTTTTCAGTATTAATGATGAGGATGATGATTCAAGATCAGATAGCTTGAGGCGAGATTTCACAGATTCAGATTCATTGGAAGAAATTGTTGAAGTGAATTTGTTTCTCAAAGAATGCAATGTAGTTGACAACTTCCAATGTCAAGAAGTTTTACTGAATGGCTATATGCATGATTCCTATCTAGTTGTAACTGAAACACATCTGATTGTATTACGTGACATTCCAAATAAAAGGGGCACTGCAAAGGTTATGTCTAGGAGACCATTATCTACAATTGTCAAAATCACTGCCAAAAAGAGACATCCAGAACTTATAACATTTAAATATGGAATACCAGATGGTGATAATCTATTGATAAAAGACATGGATCGTTTTCTTATTCCTAATGCTTCTGTAGCAACAAAAGTAGTTTCCAATCAAATTGTCCAACAACTAGACAATAAAGCTTAACAATTCTGTTTTGATTTACCAAAGTAAAGCTGAGAGATGTTATGTTCAAAGCTTCTATCTGAGGTTAAAACTGAGGTAAGATGCCTAGTTTGCACAGTAAATAATTTCAAACAGGAAAGATTTGTTGTCTGATCAAGAGGTCAACTGTATCAATGACTTACTACCAACCTCAACCTAATTGGGAAAAAGATTCAAAGGAAAGGACTGATAAATTAATAAAGATTAAAAAGTGCAACTAATTTATGCTGGTAACTAATGAAAAGCAACACAAAGTGGACTGGTATTTATCCTACGTACAAAACATACTTGTGGTGATTACATTAGTAATTTCACAAAAGTTTGAGGTAGGCACACCTATTTAATACCCTGCCCATCTTAAATATTTCTCTGCCTAAACTAAATAAGAAATTTGTACTGTATGGTAACATGTTGCATAGTAACTCAATGATTAATTCCTATGTAAAACCACATTTTTAATTTTACTTAAAGTCTATGATGAAAAAAACATTCATATTAAAAACATAAACACTAACTGTTAATATGTACCACTACATCCACACGCTTGGCAAACAATGGCAAACAGCAAACAACAAACACGAACATGTTTATCAACACCATCACCTATGTCTTCTTCTTTAGAGTCCATTTTATTTAAATTAAATATAAGTCAACCCGAAAGTTATAGCTACCACATGGTCGGCGTCTGTCATGTTTGCCGATTCAGAAAGTACTTGCATGTTCGCCAAGCGTGAGGACGATTGTTTGTGTTTTGTGATTGTGGTCGACGTTTGGGACTTGTGGCAAACACCTTGCATGTGGACAGGGCTTAACACAAACAAAGGATTTGCATTAAGTACATTACTGAGAAACAATTGCCCATGTCTCTTGATATTAATGAAATGAAAAAATATTTATTTAGGCAACAACAAACAAAAAATTCTAAAGAAATATATGAGCAAAAAACTATTACCAAACTGGTAGCAAAAATTGACCCAATTCAGCCTTGTGTCAGGCGAAGAACCTGACAATGGTTTATTTATTTTTATATCATATATTACTAGCTCACTCGGCGAACTTCGTACCGCCATATATACATTTACATATCCATCTCAGCTTCCCACAGGTAGTGTACAGTCGCGGACAAAAAAATGACTTCGTTATCTTTAAATTTTGCTTGTACATAAACATTGTCCCATAACGAATACAAAAAAAAAAATTGGTGCAACCGACTGAAAGTTAGGCGCGTACGTATCGATTAATTATTATATATTTATAGATTATATAGGTATGTTACGACCCAACTAACATGTACTACTAAACTAATAAGAAACAGTTTCAATGTATCCATAAGTGATGTAATAAAAATCATAAACTAACCATTGCCCTGCACTTATGATGATGCTTGATTCTATTTTTTAGGAATCAGGTTAATGTAAGGAGGAGTGTCCATTTAAAACCTTCAACTTTATTGATATATGCGCTAAAGGACTAGATAACAGTTTTCGATGATCCCGGAATTGTAAATGCAATTACGATATAAAGTGACAATATTTCACGACTAGGTGAACCCCGCGGTGCTACCCGCGGTTATTGTCGTACCGCGGGACGAAGCTAGTCTAAAAAAAGTAGCCTAAGTTACTCCTCAGATCATCAGCTACCTGCCAGTGAAAGTCCCGTCAAAATAGGAACAGCCATTCCAGAGATTCCCCGGAACAAACAGACAGACAGACTGACCGACACAAAAATTAAAAAAAACGTGTTATTTTGGTACATGTATCGTGTATACATACATATACATTTATTAAAAATCAGTTATTTTAATATTACAAACAGACACTCCAATTTTATTTATTTGTATAGATAATACAAAAGGTGTAGGTATAAACCAGAAAAAAGTTTGAAAATATTAAAAAACTTTTTGGTAAATGTACCGTTTATACATACATATGCATTTAGTAAAAAGCGGTTATTTTAATATTGCGAACAGACACTCCAATTGTATTTATTTGTATAGATATAGAATTGATTTTAAATTTCAATAAAGTTTAACTAAACAAAAACCTCAAAACGTCAAACGGCTTTCCAATTCAAATTATTGTTTAAAATAAACAGAAAATTAAAATTTTATTTGCATACCGAACGCGAGTTTTGCTCGGAAGTTCTAAGGATCGTCATTATAAATTTATTGACTGTCACAACTTATGGGAAGAAAAATTGTCTGCAGTGGCATTTTTCTTACATTCATTTGATGCCAGGCCAGAATTCTGAGTCCCAGAATGCCAAATTAATCAGAATAGATCGACAGATCTAATATAATTATAATACATTTTTCAGTTGTTAGTGGTGGTGGTAATGGTCTGTAAGTTAGGAACTAAATGAACTTGACAACAGTCTCTATTACAAGTTTCACTGTTTGCGTCATCGTGCATTGAAAGTAAAATTTAAAAAGCCATCTTTGTCTGATTTTGTTTCAGTTGTTAAAGTAAAAAAAAATGTGTGGTTGTTAAATTCCGTATTTATGCTTCTGATTTCTTCAAAATACTTCCTATTTGTGACTACTTTTAAATTTATAAAGGTTGAACATAACGTATTAAGGTATACAGTATAAATAAATATCCGTATAACACTGTAGTTATGTAAGTAGCAACTTCCATTAAATTAATTTATTTATTAGATAACCTTTTCCATAATTGCCTAAATATAGTTATAAGGCGTCAGGTCCCGACAAACTTAGTATTAGAATATTGAATATTACCTGAGATGAGATTTATATTAAATGGCACCATTTATAATATTAACTTGAAAATAAAGATGTAATAATTTTGTTTATTTTAAATTTATTCTATACGCCCTTATCTTTCAAATAGTTAGTTTTGTTTATTGATACATGTAACATGTACGTAAAATAAGAATATCTGGCAACCATTGAACTCTAAAAATTTATATTATGTGTATGTATATGTACTAATAAATATACTTTATATTACATACTACACTGATACCTGTTACTCGTGTAGTTAGTTCAATGGATTGTCATCCAAGTGGGAATGTAAAATCATACAATGTTTAAAAGATTAAAGATTGGTGGTCGTTGTAATTATCTGTTTTTAAATTAAATTGTGATAAATAGCTTTAGAAATCAAATGTTAAACTGTTAAACTTATAACTTACTTTGTTTACGATTAAATTTAATAAATCTTAAATTTAATTCTTTAGTATCCTATCCTAATTTAAGTTTTTATTTGGATTCTTAAACTAAGGTGAAAATGTTGAAATCCATGATCTAAAAAGTTTATAAAAATAGCAACTATTTATTGTTATGACTTATGAAGTACGAATAAGCAGAATCGGCTAAAATCACAACAATAAAGTTATTATATAATATTATATCGACACACCAAGACCAAGCAGATTCTGGTTACCATTATTTACTACTACATATTTACTATTATGTGTTTGTATGACCAATACCTTCGTAATGGATCTGCAAAACAGCAAAACTGCAGCCTTACTCTAGATTTAAATTTCAATCGTTCTGTTTTGTAATCGTAAGGTTTCATATTCTTGAATTCGACATTGGCGCCCTATTTTTTGAAATTGCTGTGAAAGTCGGAACTGGATTGGTATTAGACTGAAATCGGAATTGAATTCAAGAGTAAGGCCGCTGTTCGCATTTAATTGTAAAAATTTTGAGACTTCATTGCAGTCTCTTTTCCTAAACGATGGTAAATTGGAGCTGAACCCTAAAATACCCTTAAACTGTTGTCCACTTTATTGTAGAATATTTATCTGTCTTTACACAGTCATACCTGTACGCCTTCAACTCGAAGGACTTAGTCGGAAATGCAACGCCTATGCTTTTATTAATCGGAGTCTAGTCAAAATAAAGTTGTCTGCTTAAAATAATAATATAGTTAGTCGTACCCATCACAAGTTCAAATTTTTTACATGGATAGGATATTTGATGTCGCTTGTCTACTTTTAAGACTTTGGAACCTATCCGAGGGGTGGTCCGAGTACCGAATCCAAAGAATATCGAAAAACCCTACAGACTTGTATTTATACATATAAATAAAATAAAATAAAACGATTTCATTGTTCTATAACTGTTTCTAATTGTGATTAACTGTTAAGATAACTGTTACATGCTTACTTTTATTGCACACTATAATTTGTCGTAGATATTTGACTGTGTCACTAATAAAGCAACGAGTAATAAAGCAAATTATCGCACTGTAAATATATGGTTGTTTTGTTATTTAGTCCTTTTGCACTCCTTATTAAATGAGAGTTTTACTTCTGTCAAATGGACAGTTTATAAAAGTCCGATTATAGAAAAGCACCACAGAAAGAAAGTATGAGCAGAATCTATCATACTATTCTTATTGTGAATGTAAATAATGTAGCATCTAATCACTGTTAACCCAAAAATAGCTAATGCCCATCGTACATATTTGCATCACATCTATGCAAATAAATAAAATTGGAGTGTCTGTTTGTAATATTAAAATAACAGCTTTTTAATCGATGCATATGTATGTATACACGATACATATACCAAAAATGTAGTTAAAAAAAATTTTGGCTGTCTGTCCGGGTAAACGAACGGCTGGACGGATTTTGACGGGACTTTCACTGGCAGGTAGCTAATGATCCAGGGAGTAACTTAGGCTACTTTTTTTAGACTAACTTTGTCCCGCGGCGTTACTCGCGGTACGACGCTAACTGCGGGTAACACCGCGGGGTTCAGCTAGTTAGTTATATAATAGTTATTTTGCGGTACTGTATGTGTTTGTGGATGATAGACTGTACACAGTGTACACTACCAAAAGTGATGCCGAGTTCAGTCGAAAAGTTTCGAACTTCCATCATACGGTTCTCCAAAGTGAGTTTTCTACTATAATCCTTGAATGCTATGGCCCATTTAACACAGAAGCCTTAGACATGCACTCCTTACCGAAATGATTTCGCAAACGCCGAAAAAAACCCTGTTTTAACAACTTCCCACAAGTTTAAAAAATGAGTGACGGTAGGTACTCGACGTTCACTAATGATCGTAAAAAGCGCGTGAAACTTGCGCTCCCAATGAAAACTATGCCACACTGTTCGTAAGGGACCCAGCTTATTACATACTGAAGCCACGGGCCGCGACCTTCAAAACATACCTACATGCGCGACATCTACAGCATTTGTCTCAATCATATTTGAACAAGGCGGTTCAAAGTGTGTAAAAAATTAATTCGCGTTTTACTTTTTGCAGTTATTAGCTAGTGGAAGTGAACTGATTTGCGTATTTAGAAACATATTGTCGAACTATAAAAAAATGGAGAATATTTATTTCGGTCATAATTAGCAAATAATAAGAAGAGGACGTTGAAACATGAAAGTTTTAAAAAAGAGGCGCTTCAGTTTCGCAAACAGGCGCTGCCGAGGGTCGGCGCGGCCCTGTATAAAGGAAAATACTCACGGATGGGGCAGTGCCGCATCTGCCTCTGAGACCCTGAGTGCTGCCCTGTCCGTCTGCATGACGTTGGCCGGGCCTATTCATGCGGAGCAACTCATGATGGCGGCCTCCACAAAACGTACCTACACAAGATGACGCGAGCGCAATCCCTTAGCAAGGGATTGCGCTCGGGCCCTATATAAGGGACCCAGGCACAAGAAACATCAGCCTCGCTGCTTGGTGACCTGGCGTCGCCCTTGGACTCTCCGGTCAGTTGTCAACAGACAACACAAAAGTTGACAACTTTTGTTCTGTGGAGACGCGGCTTTATGTTGATGAATGAAAGTTTAGAAAGCAGTTTGAGACGAACTTCTTAGCATTCCATGGATTCACCGTGCGGGTGCCGAGTCCATCGTGTGGAAGAGAGAGAAACTCCGAGCGGAGCCCGAGACTTGTGACACGGGTGTAGGTTTAAGGGGCCCCTTAGCGATACGCATCAACACTCACCTTCACCACTCGTGTTTCTCTCCCTACCCAGCCAAATCTGGTATGAACCTGCCAGCGCAGCTTTGGATACTCGTTCTAATATAGAACTTACTGCGGTTCTAGACTAGACAGAGTACTTGAAATCATACTGATTCACGTATGATTTCAAGTACTCTGTCGTGTCGGCGGGAGTAATGACCCCTATCGAGCAGCACCTTGCATCCCACCAATATGTGTCTTGCTGTACTTATTGCCTCGCCACAAGTATAGCAAGTTTTTTCTGAGGCTTTTCCCCATCTTACTAAGTTACTTTGGTCTGGGAGGGTCATTTGAAAGGCGTTAAGATAGAATTTTAAAAGGGCGGGAGACCAGTCTTAAAGCAAGGTTCGCCACTTCAAAGCTAGTGGGATGCAAAACTCACCTATGGTTAACCACTCATTTTGCATTTCTAAATTCATTGCATGCACTTTATAGTTGTCGTTCTCATCTTGTTGTAGGAAGGACTTTATTATGTCTTGGTCTTGCTGTTTCTTGCTCACACCCAACCCGGCTCTGTTTGTCTGTGCTCCTGCCATAAACTGTTTGTGGAATTGGAGTCTCGATTCAAGTTCTGAGGCACTATGGTCTTTTGGGAGTGAGGTAATTAATTCATCTTGAGATTTTCTCAAGACATGCGTTTTGGTTACTCTGAGGTGTTTGTAGAGTTCCGATGGTTTCTTTAATTTTAACCCAAAATTATTATGACCCCTAAATAAAGTTGACGTGTCAGCCGAATGTGCCAATCCTAACCATGACTTCAATATCTTTTTAGAAACAATTACTTATCGAAAAAATATATTTATTTGGTCAACTTAGACTGGTTAATCTGGCTATGAAACACACTGTAAAATATGTGTATTTATTGGTGTATCAATATGGGTAAATAAAATTGCCAAATGCAGTGAGTTCGAATCAAACAAACAAATTTATTTCTTACTTTTTTATTTCGGTAGTTTAGGTATTTTCAATCCATAAAATCGGTCCTCACCGACCTTATCATACATTGTTCTTACTTATTGTACCTAATAGGAAATTTAAATTTACACTAGTGATATGTTTCGTTTGTATTAAACTATGATGGAACAATTTGAAATAGTAATAAATGATTTGACGATAATCGTAAGGCTTCATCGCGTCTACACAATTAGAATTACAAGACAAACCTTGATGTTGTAACTCTGAATCGGTATTATCAAATAGACAAGGATTGTTAAAAGCCTATTAAATTTTGATTCAAAAGTTAAGCGCGTTGAGCTCTCGTTATCTGAACATGGCCTTATCCATTTGTTGCTGTCTATGGTCATGGTCAACAATGAAAAAATCTTTTAGATTTAGAATTTGTATGATTGTCATAAATGGATGGTAGATATTTTATACAAAATACAATGGTTACGAAAATTAATTTTCATTAGACCCAGCGTCTACATAATTTGAACGTGATAAGATTTTTTTAATAATTTTAATTTAGAATAAATTATAGAATCGTTAAATCGCTGATCGTGAATCGTCAAGATTGTAGAATTTATTCAAAATAACATATTGTAGAATACTACCTACTATAATTTATATTACTGTCATTGAATATCTAATTCAATAAATTTATTTATAATACAAACAGATACCTATGACCATTTTAAACATTCCGCCAGAAAATAATTTTAATAAATAATTAAAAATTTTTTTTTGCCAAAAATCTGTCATAAAGGGAATCAGCGTTGTGTTCATGCACAAAGCACTATTCATTTCACATGAACATGAACATCGAATCCCTAAGCACACGATCATGTTGTAGTCTCGGCGTTCGTTCTGAATACAAGTACAGAGTATATTCTTGTTTTACATTATACATAACTGGCATTCATTTTGATGTGTGGGAGAATGTATAATAATTGGATATAAAAAAAGAAATCACTTCTACGCTTGTACCTACTTTCTTATCTAATTTAATAAAAATGAATAACAAAAAATATATGTTAGCGCATAATTTTCGGTCGACTGCGCCAAATTGGATTATTCTTCTTTATGTGTTTGCTATTGTTAGGACAAGGGTTGTGTAGAAGAAAATTAAAAGAAAACCTGAGGTGTTATATTTTCTTAGTCCGCTTAGTCCCATACACTGCGGCCCTGCGGGGAGCTTAAGGCGAGCTTAAATACTAAAAGACGTTTTTCGGCAGTTAAAACAATATTCACGAAAATTACGGTACGAAGAGCGCCAGGTCAGCTAGTATATAATGAAAAAAACTTTGATTCTATAGTGTAAAATCGGATTTCAAAAAATATAATTCAGTTCTCTCTTCTAAGCTATTCTAAGGCGTCGCACAGGGTTCAAAACGATTTGACAGATACATATTATTGTTAACTGTGGCATCTCTGTAATACAATCATTAAGATTGTAATGTTATAAAAATTTGGTTACTGTTTTGTGCAGTTTTAACACGTTTAGTTCATTTGAACTCCTGATTTTTGTTTATGTATGCGGGACGCGCTCGTACTTATGTAAAAGAAAAATAGGTAATAAGTTTTATAAAAGGTAGAGCAAAACAGATTTATTTTTAAATGTGATCACAAAAATCCTAATAGTAGATATAGTAATATAACTTAAAAGGCAGTTCTTAGAAACTAAAGGCAATCTCTTTTGATAAGTATGTACCTATTGTGCAAGATTTAAGGAAAGATATCATTTATACTTGTGTTGCCATAAGTGCAGATTGATTTATGAATACGAAAACAGCTATAAAATATTGGAACGAAGTTCCTTATAGGGCGTTGCGGAGGGGTACCATAGCCGGCAAAAAACGTCCGTAACGTTAAGCGTAAGATTTCGCGAACGAAAAATTTTGTATAGCGCCATCTGTAAGTTGTATGTAACAAGTACGGAGTAACTCTAGACAGAACTTGTTTCAGTAGAGATTACTAGGTGGCAGCACAAGTGACCAGTTTAGTTTTTATTTTTTATTTTTATCCATAAAAAACATAATAGAAATGTTTACCTGAATAGTTATTTTCTTTATACCTCGCATAGAACTTGAAATTAATATTTTTATGATAAGGAACTTCGTTTCTATCTGGTGTCTCACGACACCACACGACTTTTTTTTGTACCATTTTTTTCATTTGGAAGTTTGGAACAATAAATGGTTTGAATATCGAAATAGAATAGATAGATATTCTTTTCTGTCTATGGAAGCAAATAATTATGAATGCTGTTTTGTTAATGACTTTTGAATGAAAAAATTCAAATTCAAGTTTTTTTTAATGTAATTGTAACAGTATTTATGGTTAGACACCCGACTACGATTTGACATAAAGTCAAATATTAATATATTACGGCTGTAGTCCCAATTTATATCAATTTATTAGGAAATATAATAAATTAACTAAAACTACGATATATCTTTAAACATTTTTAGTACATTAATCTAGGTTTTAGGTTATAAAGATAAATATAGTCAAATTTAGTAGGTAGATAGTACCTAAAAGACATAATGATTAGATGGTTAAAAATTTCTAAAATTTTCGTCTAGCAGGTAGGTATTTTCTTTACAAATATGACGACGCCTTAAATTAACATAATTTAAAATTACCTGATTACCAGTTTTTTAAATAGGTACATAATATTTACACTAACTGACGTTAGGGATAGTTTTTACAATTACTATCTGACGATTAATGAAGAAAATGTTATATTGTTCATAGTAAAACATACAAATTTTTAAAGTTTCTGTACTTGTTACTACATATTTTACGCGATACATATAATAATTAGATAAGTACTTTTGAATTGCTTGAGGTTTCGACTTTATTACAGCGGATTAAAAGATTAAACTCCTCTGCATTCCATAATTAATTTGTAATATCGAAAAATATGATATGATAGAAATTGTGTACTAGTTTTATTCTTTCTCTTATTAAATAGTATTTTTAAGCATAATACCCAATATACCCATCTAACATTACTTCATATAAAATAGCAAAATTGGTATCAGTTCGTGTTAGATAGATAATCTGCGCGATAAACAATGATAATACAGCACATGACAAGGGTTTTATCTAATCAAATAAAGTAACTGTTAAATACTGATTTATGTTTTACATTTCGATGTAGTCAGGCATATTTTATCAACTATGCGAAGATTTGTTCACCATAAGATTCTTGCAAGTGGAGTGCCATTGGAGAGGCCTATGACCAGCAGTAGACTGCGATAGGTTGATGGTTGTGATGAAGATACTTACAACAAGTAACATTATGATAAACATAGGCCACGTGCTCCCAGCGGTGAATTTTTTAAATATTTCTGACTATGTATGTAATTTGTACAGACACGTGACGTGAAATCATAGAGCCATTATAGATAGATTAGGCAAGACATACGGCTGCCTGTAAGCGGAAACGTCCAACGGTTAAAAAGAGAGAGAAGATCGCGGTACCCTATCTGCCCTTCTCTACTAACGCATGCGCAGTAAATTAATAAATAAATATATACATACTATACATAGAAAATACCCAAACTCAGAAACAAATATTTGTAGATCATACAAACCTTGGTCCGACCCGGGAATCGAACCCGAGGCCTCATGATCAGTAGTCGCACACGCCAACCGCGAGACCAACGAGGCATAGCTGAGAAATGAGTAAAGAACTATTAATAGTAATCCAATCACAACAATTAACCGTCGAACAGTTCTGCTTTGCTGCTTGTCCTATATTTTTTGCTATAAGTACTTAAAAAAAATATATTTTGCTTATATTAAGTTAAGTCTACTCTTAAGAAACACAAAAACCTTGCACATTGAGTTTGGAATAAATTTTTATTATTTTTTCGCATACGCGAGTTGAGAGAGACAGATGGTTACCGCGGTCATCTCTCTCTTTCTAACCGAGGAACGACGAGACCTGGCTCCCCTGCTCTATCTATAATATCTCCATGCGTCAAATACGTATGTTGTCATATATTATTCTACACAGTGTCTATATGCTTGCACCAAAAAGGTAGCGAATAAAGTTATCAATACCCTAAAGTGTGGCATCGGAGAGGTTCTATATGACATTTGCAAAGGCGAATTAGTTTTTTACTTAGGTGTACATCATTTGTCAGAACTTATTCATAACTTTAACAATTAATTTATTTTGATCCCACTTAGTTGTTTTAATTATGGCATATAAATTATACATTTATAAGCATAACAATATTATTTAAATTATTAAAAAATTAGGTAGATTATTTATTTCTTTGTTTAACCTAGAAACACCGAGACGGCCTAACGTCCGTGACATTCTCAGCTATTCAACTTTCGAGGGATGCCAAAAAAATTGTAATGTGAATAAATTTAACATATTTACATGACGAAACCGCCAGATTACTGCAGTTTTACCAATCAGTTTACCAGTAAACTAGGCTTTCACAGAGCACACGAGAATACGTTCCTCTGGGGGTAAGCGGCTACTGACGACGACGACAAAGTAATTTTTCACCCTCTGAATGCTTGCCTCAAAAATTCGGGCTTTTGGTAATCTAACTCCCTTGGTGAAAAGTAAAGAATTACCTGCTTAAGATCAGCCTCCCACCCACGAACAATGACTATCATATTGCAGCAAAATGAGTTGGATGATTGTTCTGAAATCTTTCTATACATATATACTTTTTTAAGTACCGACTGTTTTAAGGATGCCGTAGCCAAATGGCAAAAAACGGAAGCCTTATGGATTCGTCACGTCTGTCTGTCACAGCCACTTCTTTCTGAAACTATAAGAACTATAACTACTGTTGAAACTTGGTAAGTAAGATGTATTCTGTGTACCGCATTAAGATTTTCACACAGAAATAGAAAAAACAATAAATTTTGGTTTGAAACTCAAAATGTTTTTTTCATCAAACCCTGTGGAGTATCTATGGATAGGCCATCAAAATTGATATTGAGGTTTCTACTATTTTTTTTTTCTTCTCTTCGGCGCGAGGGACCTTCCAAAGTGGTAAAATGTCCCCACCCTGTAACTTCTAAAATAAGAGAATATTAAAACTAAAAAAAATATATGATGTACATTACCATGCAAAATTTCAAAAAAAATTGGTTTGAACGAGATCTAGTAAGTAGATTTTTTAATACGTCATAAATCGTAAACTGCAATTAACCTTTTTAAAAAAATATACTTTAATTACAACATCGGTCAAAGTTACAACGAACTACATGAACTTTTATATTATGTCACTTGCTGCTACGGAACCATTCATGGGCGAATCCGACTCGCACTTGGCCGTATTTTTCTAGGAGATGACATGAAAAATAATGATGTGTGTCGAAAAAAATATTTATACATATAAAATTAAATTAAATAGGGGAGATTGGGCAACAGTGGATCACGGGGTACAGTAACTCGGCGTATGTTATGCTTACGCACACAATCAAACGTGCTTTTGCCTCCTAGTCCGTCCACCTCTCTGATTCATTAGTCGTCTACGCGATGACAAAGCGGGCAGGGCAGTTACACCACAGAACACATTTACTCAGAGAGAAGAATGTCAACTCCATACAAAATAAATGAGGAAATTTTTCCTTAGCGTCCAGAGCCATCTATTAGCGGCCCCCGCGAAACTGTTAGTAGCGCGGGCAATTCAAAATATGTTTTCTATTTACTTGATATTATTGGGGTTCAAAATTAGAAGTACTGCACTTTTCGATTAATTCTTTGAAGTTAATGTCAATGCAGATTAGTTATCCGAAAGAAATCTGATCATTAATAAAATCAGAGAACCACATATTTGAAAAAAAATTAATCGGAAAACACAGTTTAGAGAGTTCAATAAAATCTGTAACTATTTTAAAACGTTTATTACAATTACAAATCTTGCTTTATGAACGTACATGTACATGATTACTTTACATTTATAACAGGTTTTCAAGTATTTAACAAAAGATATCATTAATTTCCTTAAAAATAAGTCTAAACATTAGTCGGTATCCAGTTGCCATTCCAACATCTTTAAGAAAATAACACCATCATTAATATTCTTTCTAACCAGCGACGGTTAGAAAGAATATTTTTTAAACTCTAAAGTTAAGGACACATTTAAATTATAACTTCCATTTTTTAAATATAAACTTAGATTATGTTATATCTTTAACTCAAGGATACGGACCATAAGCGGTAAGCTTACTTAATATTAACATCGTATCATTGTTTACATTTACCGTACGAAAATAAAATACCCAGGAACTGATACCACCTTTCTTTAAAGTAATACAACAACAATTGTTGAGAACTGACAACTTTACTAATTTAAAACAAATAATATATCTATGTTTTAATAAATTTTTGTTTTTATTTCATTGTACTTAAAATGTTCAATTCGTGGAGATAAGGATTAAATCCTGTATATTAGCTAAAGCCGATATCCAGTTACCACTTTAACATCTCTAAGTAAATAACCACCTCTTAGGAAATTCATAAAATCCTTAATGTTATGATTTTCTACTGGTAACGTTTACATTATAATATCAACAAGAGCTGCATGAGTTTTATCTTGTAATGTTAAAGAATAATAAAATTAATTGAATATTGTCAAACACCATCATTAATACTCGCTGGTTTAAAATAATATTTTTCAAACTTTACTTAAGGACACATTTAAATTAAAACGTTTACTTATTTTTGTAAATATAAACTGAGATTATGAACCCAAAGGATATGGACCATATCCGGTTAATGTTACAAAATTATACATAATATCTAATCTTACATACTATTAACCGCGTAACATTGCTTACATTTACCGTAAAAAAATGTAATAACCAGGAACTGATAACACCTTTCTTTAGTGTTACTTGGCGTGTGCGACTGCTGATCATGAGGTCTCGGGTTCGATTCCCGGGTCGGACCAAATGTTTGTATGATCTACAAATATTTGTTTCGGAGTTTGGGTGTTTTCTATGTATAATATGTATTTACAAAAAAAAAGTATATATGTATTTGTATCAGTTGTCTAGTACCCATAACACAAGCTCTGCTTAGCTTGGGACTAGATGGCGTTGTGTGATAGATGTCCGAAATATTTATTTATTATTATTATTAGTAAACTAGATCATAATGTAATACAACAACAATTGTTGAGAACTCTAACAACTTTTCTAATTTAAAACAAATAAACATAATACATATCTAATATTGGTCACCATATGCAATCTCTTGAAAATATGTAAAATGGTGGACAAATAAAGAGTTTTCTATCTATCTAAGTTTCAATAAAGTTTGTTTTTATTTAAATGTTCAATTCGTGGGGTTAAGTATTAAATCCTGTATATTAAATTATAGTCGATATCCAGTTAACACTAACATCTCTAAGGAAATAATCATCTCCCAGGAATTGCATAAAATACTTAATGTTATCATTTCTTATTGTTAACTTTTGTATTATAATATCAACACGAGTTGCATAAGTTTTAACTTGCAATGTTAAAGAACAAGAAAATGATTAGATTTTACCATCATTAATACTCGCTGGTTTGAAAGAATATCCTTTAAAATCTATAGTTAAGGACACATTTAAATTAAAACGTTTTCTTATTTTTGTAGCTATAAACTCGGATTATGTTATATTTTTGACAAAAGGATACGGACCATAACCGTAAGCTTACTTAATTTTAGCATCGTAACATTGTTTACATTTATCGTAGAAAAATGAAATAACCAAGAACTGATAACACCTTTCTTAAGTAAACTAGATCATAAAGTAATACAACAACAATTGTTGAGAACTCTAGACAAATTTACTAATATAAAACAAATGAAACATAATCCATATCTAAGTTTCAATAAAGTTTGTTTTTATTTCAATGTAATTAAAATGTTCAATTCGTAGAGTTAAGGATTAAATCCTTTATATTAGATAATAGTCGATGTCCAGTTACCACTCTAACATATCTAAAGGAAATAACCATCTCTCTGGGATTTCATACAATCCTTAATGTTATCATTTCCTTGCTACATATCCTCACCTACATATGTATGTAATAAACTGTAAGGGGTCGATGTCTGTACATTAATATATAATATGTATTGACAAAAATCCATGTGAAAGTAACAGAACATAAAACAACAGTTTTTTGAATTTTTCTGTTTCTGTATCTGTGAGTGCTAATCGCTGAAGTGGCTTACCGATTTAGATGCGGTTTTTTTGTATTGTGGTAATCATCAGTTAATATTTAGTGCTAGTTTTATTGACACTCGGTTAACAAATAAATAAGTTGGATAATTTTTAAGAATCACAACTGCGGGCTAATTTTAGGTACTATTACATGAACATCATTTTACATGAATAAATTATATGTATGTATTGTAATATTGTATATCATATTGTTGCTGTGAAGCGAGTTGAATTATTGCATTTTCATAACTTCGTTCGTAAAATAAAAATACATTCTTATTCTCCCTTGCATTCCCATTGACAGATCATACTGGTATTTCGAGTTTTTGAATGCAGTAATCGCCCATCGAGATGACAACACAGTCAGATGTCTTTGGATAATTCATGATTAATAAAAATTAGGCAAAATACTACTTACACTCTAAACTATTTCATTTCAAATATTACTACTAATGAGGCAGTTGAAAGTGTACTCGTATAACAATGATTTTGTTAGGATAATTTTCATCAAATAGCTCTCTAGCTATGTAATGAAAATCATATAGTTATAGTCATAATCATTAAATAGCTATAGTCATAATTAGTAATGACGTGTCAAAGTATGAATGTCACCACAATGATCGTCACTCTGCTTCACATCAACAAAATACATTTTATTTATGTAGAATAATATTCATTTTTCTTTTAAGCGTACTTGCAGCAGCCTCCTTAGCAAATGATCTATTTTTTAATATGCAATATCTTTTAATACATATAAAAAAAATGCTGTTTATTAAATAATCAATATTATCATTTAAGTGCATTGAGCAATTTAGGAGGAAGTCATAATTTATAGAGTTTTTTAACATCTCAGCAATTTCCTTTTTAATGTCCTCTTTATACGCCTCTACCTCTAGGAATTTGTTTATAGATGTTGCACTTTTTTCGACAAAATGTATTAAGTGCTTTGAGGCGTATTTAAGGGAGTTCTTCGCTGTTTCATAATTTTTAAACTCTATAAAATTATGCACTTCCTCTTGTGTGTTGGCTACAAATACCTTCTTACATGCACTACAATCATTTTTATAATTTTTAACTATGAAACCACAGACATATGCACAAGCTTGCATTTCGCCACTTGCTTCTTCCATATTTTCCTCAAGGGCAGAATCAATATTTTGATTCTCTATTGCTATTTTTATCGAGGTGCTATCAGTTCTGGCCTCTGTTATATCTGTGGCTGGTCTCAATAATTTTTTAAAATTGCTTAATATTGCCTCATTATCATCGCTTTCGCAATTAGTAGATCCAAGGTTTCCAAGGTTACTGAATACAGCAGTTTTCAATCCCGCAACAAATTGGCTAGCAGTGGGATTACTATTAGAGCCACAGTTTGCTCTAATTGAACCAAATAAATTTTCCAGTGGATCCTGCTGTATTCTTCTCGTTGAGAGGCTTTTAATATCATTATGTTTACCAGTTAAAAAACGCCAAACTAATTGTAACCCATTAAGGGTCCACACCCAGCCTCCTTTAGAGGGTGGTATAGTCCTACAGTTCAAAAAAATTAAGTTTTGAAAGAAATGTTTCATCTCTAGAAACAGTTCCATGTGTCCTGTGCTTTTTTTGACATTAGTCGAATACTTTTTGCCTCTCCTAAGGTCTGGCGTCGCTGCATTCACACTATCAAAAAGCACGTCCATTTTTGCTATTAAGTTAGCTGTTGCAATGGCCTCACTCGGCATGTCCCCTGAAAATATACAAATTCAAATTTAAGTAGCAGAAGTAGATGACAGAAATATGAATGTATGCATCATCATCACCGACACCTTTCAATAATAAATTGTTTGCTTATAATCACACTAATTTTATAAAGGCAAAAGTTTGTGTGTATAATAATAATAATATTTCGGACATCTAACACACAACGTCATCTAGTCCCAAGCTAAGCGGAGCTTGTGCTCTGTGTGCTAGACAACTGATATAAATACAAGAGCTTGTGTTATGGGTGCTGGACAACTGATATAAATACACATATACTTTTTTTGTTAATGCATACATATTAGACATAGAAAACACCCAAACTCCAAAACAAATATTTGTAGATAATTCAAATATTTAGTCCGACACAGGATTTGAACCCAGACCTCAAGCACAGCAGTCGCACTCACAACCACTGCGCTACAGAGGCAGTCGAATGATGTATCGACACTAATGTGATGATATACAAAGCACGTGGATGCATCACAAACTGTTTGCCTAAATGCATATGTTCACGGTAAATATACAGAAATAACATTTTTTGCATATTTTTTTTGCGATTTTGACGACACCTTCACTGGCAGATAGCTTATCACATAAGTTGTAACCTAGGCTACTTCTTTAAGACTAGCTTTACCCCTTTGGTTGTTGTTGTAATGCGGGTAACACCGCGGGGCTCAGCTAGTCTTCTATACACATTAATAAAATTGGTGTCTGTTTGTAATATTCAAAGAACCGCTAAGAAATTCAAATTTTTTTTTTCAATTTTTGTCTATCTGTTTGATCTCTGGAACGAGTGGATAGATTTTAACGGGAATTTCACTGACAGGTAGCTGGTGATATAAGGAGTAAATTAGGCTACTTATTTTAGACTAGCTTCGCCTCACGGCGTTACTTGCGGTTATTGTCTTACCGCGGGTAACGCACCAAGGCGAAGCCTTACCCGCGGTACGACAATAACCGCCGGTAATACAGCGGGGTTCAGCTAGTTCTACAATGAAATTAAAATATCGTTATATATATCTAGCCATCCATAATAATATTATAAATTCAAAAGTAAGTCTTCTGACGACCGTCCACATCTATAGTAGCCAGATGCAGCTATTTATTTAAAAAATATCACGGGATTCATAACTCTAAGCAACTACGAAAGTCAGCACGAACAAACACGGCCAGTGACATACAAGGATGACGTCATCTGTCGTCAATTAATAACTTAAAGTATTTTACATTCAAGAATTAAACTCACTTGCACTTAATCCACTATTTTAATTAAAATAGTGGATTATGTGCAAGTGAGTACAACAAGTTCCATCAAGTGCCGACAATCGAGAGTATAAATTATAAAGTATTTTAATTGTTTATTACACTCGTGGTCTATTCTACCTGAAATTTATTCAAAAGAGAGTAAAAATAATTAAAGTAGCATCTACCCTATTAAAATGTTGATTATAATAACCATGATAACATTGTAATAGATAAGATTTTTACAGGTTAGGTTTAAAAAAACTTAACCTGTGAAAATTCAGTTAGGTAAAAAATATATGCATATAATCTTTATATATATAATTCTTCTGTGAGTGTGTATGTCACTGAACTACTCTCAAACGACTGGACCGATTTTGATGAAATTTTTTGTGTGTGTTCAAGGGGATCTGGGAATGGTTTAGATTCACAATTTTGTCCGCTGGACAATGTTTTTTTTAATTAATTTTTAATTTATTAGTAGTTATGGCAAAACGACGTTTGCCGGGACAGCTAGTATATTTATATTAAATAAATAATATATATATATGAATAATATCCGGATAAAGTGAATAATTTATCACATCGTCTAGGCAATTTGATTTATTATATACAATAACTGTAAACTACTATTATATATACCTAAATACCTACTATATATAACAGTTTAATATCGATATATTTAAGTAATTCAATTACAAGAGTGAGAAGGTTTTTGAGCCTTGAATTCTTTGGGGATAGTGATGAGATGTCCAAGTAACTAATGTATGTATACAATTCCTATGTTATGTTGGTTTATTTGTGTCTGTATTTGTGCCTGTAATTTATTTAATAATATGTATTGAGACTACTTTGTACTGTCTTGTGCACTTAACTTTATTCTGTAGTATATAAACGAGGATTTGTCATTGGCTGTCTGTTTTCTTGTTTAATTCTATTTTGATTCAGTAGGTGTAAATCCTCCATAATATCTAAATAAATAAATAAATAAATAATATCTAGTAGTTTATATGGAGCAAAAAGTGTTTTCTTACCATTAGCTATTTTAGAATAAATCCCAGCTGCAACTGAGTGACTTAAAACTTGTGCTGCAAGTTTCACCTTCATTTTCTGTTTTGAGTTAGGGTTTAGGTGTTCCTCTTTTAAACATGGTGCAAACACAAAATTTGGATTACTATTATCTAATTCAAAAAATTGTTTGATATGGCTCCATTTAGCAATTCCTGAAAATAATGAACAACTAAATGAATAAAATAATCTTTATTTTGATCATAATACTCAGTTTTTGTGGGAACTGCACCTAAAAGAAGTTATCGGTAAATCTATGTAAACATTATTTAGTTCTTTGCTTTTAGCTTTAAGTTAACCAACAACTTTTTGTTTTACTACTTAAACACAACGTTAGTAAAGTATGTCATTACTACAATTTTATTCATTCTAACTCTGATTTTTGTCACTATCACTAAACTACTCGTACTCCTTTTTGAAAGACAGGTAAGGCACTTGTGACGCCTCTGGTGTTGCGGGTTCCATGTGCGGCGGTAATCGCTTACCATCTATACTTATAAAATAACATGTCCTGGCTGACTGACTGATTCATCGTCGTCAAGCGGAACTATTAAAGTTAGGGCTATAAAATTTTACGGCTACTGATTAAAAATAAGTAGATACGTATTTAAGCGTTTCTGAATATTCTACCCATAAGGGGTTAAAAAGGGGTTGACATTTCGCATATGGATTAGTCTAAAATCGGTCTTCTTTAAAGTTAGAAACATGAATCTTTATTTTTGGTCTACTGATTAAGAATGAATATATATTTATTTAAGCCCTGCTGGATAATCTACCCCTAAGGGGGTGAAATAAGGGTTGAAATTTTGTATGGAAGTCCGTCATTTTTAAATTAGAAACATGAAACATTATATTTGTGCTAATGATTAAAAACGAGTAGACATGAATTTTAGTGTTTCTGGATGTTCTACCCTAAGGGGTGAAATAGGCGTTGACATTTCGTATATGGGTTAGTCTGGAAGTCCATCATTTTTGTATTTAGTAGCATGAAACTGTCTTCAGGCTTTTGATTACAAATAAATTAATACCTACATCAGCATTTATGCGAGTTTTATTTCTAAAGAGGTTAAAATAGGGGTCGAAAGTTTGTATGAATGTCCTTTTAAATGGACTATTTATTAGAAATAAATATGTGCGTTTAAAAACATGAATAAATTATTCACACAGACTTACACAGTTTTAATTAAAAACATGTAATCAACTTCCACGCGAGCAAAGCCGCGGGCAACAGCTAACAGGCGATAAGTCCGATGGTTTGCCTCTATTCTATAAAAAAGTGATTAACAACTTACCAATTCCTTGTCTGTTGTCAGATGTTATGTCAGTCGGAAATTGTACATCATATTTTAAAAATAAATTTCGAAAACACTTAAGCAAGTGTGGCGTGTCAAATATAGTGACAATCTTGTGTTCACCTATATTAATTACAGGATGCTCCGCAGATGCTCCTAAGAGACATAGAGCTCTCTTGTTGACTCCATCCATGTCGCAAACTGACACACATATGTCCAAGCCAGCATCAAAGCAAGACTTTAAAACCTGAAAAAATAATATATAATATATTTAATATACACAAATCAATTGCTGTTCGTTTATCTCGCTAAAACTCTAGAACGACTGGGCCAATTTAGCTGATTTTGGTTTTGAAATATTTGTTGTAGTCCAGGGAAGGTTTAAAATGTGAAAAATCCTACTAATATTATAAACGCAAAGGTTTGTATTTGATTGCCATGAAACTTTACAGTAGTATAGCTTACTAGCAGACCCACGCAACCTCGTTTGCGTCTTATATTGCCCGTCGCGTGATGATTTTCCCCCGTTTTTTAAACATTCTTCATTGTTGCTCCGCTCCTATTAGTAGTAGCGTGATGATATATACCCTATAGCCTTTCTCGATACATGGACTATCCAACACCGAAAGAATTTTTCAAATCGGACCAGTGGTTCCCGAGATTAGCGTGTTCAAACAAACAAACAAACAAACAAAACAAACAAACAAACTCTTCAGCTTTATATATTAGTATAGATATATCAGAACTAGCTGAACCCAGCGGTGTTACCCGTGGTTATTGTTGTACCGCGAGTAACGCCGTGGGACAAAGTTAGTCTAAAAAAAGTAGCCTAAATTACTCCCTGGATCATCAGCTACCTGCCAGTGAAAGTCCCGTCAAAATCCGTCCAGCCGTTCTAGAGATTACCCGCATCAAACAGACAGACAAAATTTGTGACAAAAAAATGTATACATACATATGCATTGATTAAAAAACTGTTATTTTAATATTACAAACAGACACTCCAATTTTATTTATTTGTATAGATGTATTGATAACACAAAGGCTACTATTTCTGCGATAACCGACATACACGAGGGCGGAGCCGCGGCAACAACTAGTATAATTATAAATATAATACACACAGCAATCCTTTAAGCATAAAATGTAAACTGCTTACCTCTTTTATCAATACAGACAATCTATCTGCTGTCACAGATGCACCTGACAAATAATACGCAACTGGCTGCTTAACCTTTTTCCGGATACCCACCACCATAAAGACAAGGGCGTGTGAAGCCACTTGTGATGATCTCCCTTGTGTTGCATGATTTTGGAAGCCTTCAATTACATCTTCCTTTGAGTTGTACCACAAATGTTTCCTGATGGACATCTCATCCCACAAAAGAGTGAATTCTCTCTGAGATGGCAGCAAATACTTTGAATAGTTTTTCAAAATATGCAAAAAGTTTTCATTTGGTCCAGCATGCATTTTAAATCTACTTAATAATGACTTCAGTGTACTGGGTGTAGGCAGGCAAATGATTCTTCTTAATAGTTTATAGCAAGTTGGTGATTTTTTGTACAGCCTCAGGGCTATTATTTTTTCTTCCATATTCCAGCGACGACCACGCGATTTTTTTTTAAAATTTTTCAGTTCTCCTTGAAGCAATAAGGCAAAAGTGGGAGTCATTTTTGTTTGTAGAAATTCTGTGACTGACTCGTTTTTACTCAAAACATTTAAAAAGGATTCATTTTTTAAATGCTTAATGTTTTTTTCAAGCCTATAAATTTTGTTCATCTTTCTTTTCATTTTTAACAGAACCTTTTTCATTTTGGCACTTTCGTTCTGTTGTTCGTTGGAAGGTCTTTGAAATTTGGTTTCAGTAGAATTTAGAATATCCATTCTCGGTTCCAAAACAGTAAAATCCATTCTAGATGTGCCGACATTAAGAACAAACGTGTTATTTATTTCTACAACACTAGGAACACACACAATAGGAACTGTCGAAACCTGTAATTAAGAGAAATAAATTATCAGTCTCCAGACTTTGTTCCAATTACTTGGAGTCTGGTCTGCGTCTGTCTGGTCTTCTTTACACATTTCGTAACAAGTTTTGGCTAAAATCTAATTTATTAAATATTAAAATAAACATGATAACAACTAAGCTGTTACATAACCTAAAATAACCGTAGTTTAATATATATAAATAATATTAGAAAAATTTCGATGCTAGGGTTGTCACAGAGCGTATTTAGTTTTTTGTTATTTTGATCCACAATTTCTAATTTAATTAGTACATTGCTGTTTGCAATGTTCCAAATTCAAAAAACGCTCCTGTAATGAAATTATTTTTCGCTGTCCGTAAATTATATACTTCGCGTGTTCTTTTTTCATGATGTGATGACAATATTTCCATGCATGTTTGAGAAAATAAAATTAACTGACCTCATTACTTTCCACATCAGGTACTGCTGTTTTAAATAGCTTATTATTGATATAACATGTTGCTCTAAAATGTTTACTGCACAACATTTTGTGTTTGGTATACAGTTCCTTTTGAAAGTTTGGTGAAAACCAAGCTTCATTGGGAAAACAATACTTCGCCCATAGTTCACAACTGAAAAAGCAAAAACAGCACTTCACAAACAAAATTTCTAAAATAGTTCACCAAGCACTACATTCAATAATTAGGTATATTAATGTTGTTAGTACTGCGGTAGTAAACAAGTTGAATTTTATGTTGAGCACGAGTATGATCATCTCAGAAAGGATTCGTAAAACTACAAACAAATCATAAACTACAAAAATTTAAATGATTCAACTAAAACTGTTATTCGCAATAGCAGGAATCACACCACTAATAGAATACAAATATGTAAAGATATTACAGCATTAATTCATAAAAGTACATTCAATATGGCACCTATCATTTATAGATAAATTGAACCTTCTTTTAGTAAGAACGAATTAAGCGACAAAATTGAAAAAAATGAGTTTTGAATACAGATCGATTCTAGGCATTCTAAACTATTTTTGTGTTCAAAAGTCACTAGTGCCTTTCAAGCGACATGTCTAAATTTTTTAGAACTTGTGCACAAATTTATTACTTAATAAAGAATTAACTGCCTAAGTTACAGTTACAATATATACAAACAGGATTTCAAATAGCATAAAAGAATCATATCCACAAAAATTATATAAAATCTGTTCAAATTTGTATTAAAAATGCGTAAATGCAAAAGAACAATTTCACAGCTTTTATATATACAAGTTTTTCGGAGTTTATCGAAGTATTCGGTTATCAATTCGACTGTATCTTTGACCGTAAACCGATTTTGATGATTCTTTTTTTATTTAAAAACTGTTGCTTCCCATGTGATTACCATTTCAATTTGGTCCAGTTCTTGAATACGGTTTTTATTGTTAAAAATGGTGTCTTATTTAATAGAGATTTAAAACCAATGGAAAGAGTTATGATTTTACAAAGGATTTCGAGACAAGCAATAATTGTATTATTATTCAGGTTTTAACTATAAAAAAAATGTGTCTCCTAATCAGCAATGGCATACAAGATCTTAAGAAACGATATATTTTTGGTTAAATTTAGGACTTTCCATTAAAATGTTTAAATTTGATCTTATATTGCATTTTATTTCTCCCAAATCAAACAGTTAATTTAAGCAGTCGGATTATAGCTAAAATACATTACTTAACGAATTAGGTAGAAAAGTAACTATATCTTTTAATGTATATTCTGTCTCATACCTAATTACACACACATCTTACTTTCAAGGAAAAATATCATACACATTACATAATTAATAATGATGAGCACAGTGACCATTTTAATTTAAAATCTCTGACGGTCATACTTTGAAATTTTCTCCATTGTCACTTAATCTATTCTTACATAATGCTGTCCAACTGTTATGTAAATTCTGTATTAAATTTCTTGATACATGATAGTTATGAATTTTTACATGTATCTGTTTATTTAGTTCAAATTTATTATGTTATAAATTTTATACTATTTAAAAGTAGGAATTCTATAAAATTATTATTAATGCATACTTTGAATATTATATTTAAGTTTAAATTATTGTAGGCCTAATTGGCAGAACATAGTTGATCATTGTAAATTCTGTAAACATCACATGTATACCTATGTTTCACAATAAAAAAAAATGATAGACTGATAATAATAAATTAGCTTCTAGCATAAGGGCTATGTTATAAGATGTCTCAAGTATCAGTTGAACTTTGATTTTCTGAAATTAAGTTTCAAAAGTTAATCAGCGAAGTGCTTAGATGATTAGAATGTTTCGTATTTAGAAACTTGTCTCAAAATTGAGTTTAACTTACAGTCTGTTCCTAATTGTGTTTTTGCAATTTACAACTCTACTATTACATATCATGTAAACATATTCTTATCATGCAAAATTAAAATATGAATATTTTACAAACATCAAATCAAATCCACTGCTGAACGAAGATCTCCTCCAAGGAGCGCTAACTATCCCGGTCTTAGGCAGTCCACATCCATCTGCTAGCCAGCCACTCAATCTTGATGAATTTATCATTATTATTTTATATCATTCTCATATCATTAACAAGAATCAGCTCTCCTAAAATTAAATAATTATTAAAATTAAAATGAATCATTATCATTATTATTACCTGTGTCGGAACATTCAAATTATTATTATCAACACTTAACATGTCGAACTGTCAAAGTATGTATTTGTTTCTATAATATTATACTTTTGTATGATTACAAAAGTATATTAAGATACTTTGATTCTAATGCAAACGATTGTGTTGATTTAATTTGAACGAATTGTACTGGGCCATCCATAAAAAGTATAAAACTGCATTATTATTTAAATGATATTTAGTTTATATATCATGAAAGTTAGGGAAATTTTCCTATTTTATACTGATTACGATGTACTGTACTGAACTAAGTAGGAGTAATAATTATAGATTTTATGTTCCTAATATGTTTATAGATTAGCAGGTTATAATTCGCTGTATGAATCGTGAATGTTGCATAGCTTCGATTGTGTCAGACTGTCAATAACGATTTCGGGCCTCTAAGCAGCCTGATTCTTATTCTGAAAGTCTGAAATTATAAGTACAGCATAAAATTTTTAGAGAAGTAACTACTTACCGTAGGCTATTTTTAGAGCCAGGATTAGGAAAGCGATTCAATGTGATGCTGGAATCTTTGGAAGGTGAAGACCCACATTTGCAACATGTTCTCGTTTTTTCTTTACTGGAACTCATTGTAAATTAACAAAAAAGCTTGCAAAAAAGAATCACTTTCTTCAGCTTTCTGATTATTTTATACCTAACACTTGATTTCACCAAAACTTTACTACAACGAAGGAACAGAGTATATGACTCAAGATTGAACGTCTTTATAGAAGGATTAATCGAAATTAGTTTACTATTGCTGAAATTAAACCGAAATTACAAGTACAATTAACCTATACGGAAGCACAGGCAGCCATTTTTTATTTTACATTTTGTAATGTTGTCAGTAAATGACACGAAATTATTGGTAAACATTTGAATTTTTTTTTTTTTTAATATTTACTACGACTAAAAAATTAATTCGTAATTATCTTCAAGGTTCTAACGGAGCGTTAGTATTAAAAAAAAAAACAACTTTTCAAACTTAAGTCAATATTTTCAGTGGTATCATTGTAGCAAAACCTATATCGCTGTCCTTGTTTTTCCTTTATCGTTATCTCCGTCGTGTAATGAAACCTTCCTAAAAACAGCTTCTAGTTGACAGTAGGTAAGTAACGAAAGTATTTTTTCACGTGATTTTTAAATTAGTTTTATATCTAAGTGAACAAGATATCTAAATGTTTTTATTTTGTCGTATGCTTGTGATATCCTAAATCCTACGTGGCTTGTGTCGTTTTATCTGCAAGATAGGTAGGAATTGTTTTATTTATTGTTTTATTCCATAACCGCCATTGGGTCATAGTGAATCATTTCGTATTTGACTGCTAATCCATTGTAACCCATGGAACAAAAATTCATTCATAATTTGATTTTAGGTAAAAATGCCCGCAATCGGGTAAGAAAGACTGAAAGAAGAACAAATCAGAAATGCTATCAAAGTCAGTCTTCCATTTACAACTTTATATAGATTCAAAAAAAGTTAAAATCAACCCGGATCCTGAAAAGCCAATAAAATTCACACCTAATTATACAGTTCGTAAAATATTTACCGATAACCAAGAAAACAATTGAGTCGATTATATTTAAGGGCAGCCAAAAGTTCTATGGAATTACTATTACAGACGTCCAAGGTTTAACTTACTGGCAAGAAAACGTTGTGGCAACGTCATCTTAAAGTATCTGTATAATCTCAAAAAAAGCAATAATCGATTATCTTTACGAACTCCTGAAGGATACAGTCTTAGCAGAGCGATGTCTTTCAACCGTCGTAATGTGAAAGTGTTCTTTGATAAATCAATCAATGTGAATGTGTTTGTGTTTTTATAAGACTGGTTTGATTTAGATGAAAGAAGATTGTACAGTGAAACCAATAAAAGACTCTTAATACGGAAATTGTTGTATTTTTCTAGTTTTTTTTTAAATAGACCCAGGTTACCCCAGTTGATTCACTGTCACCCATGCATTGATCCAAAGTGACCCATTCCCGGGCACAGTGAATTACTTTCCATTTTTTTTTAAAGTTGTTATAACTTGTAAATTTTATATAACACTAGCTGTCCCGGCAAACGTCGTTTTGCCATAACTTTTTTTTTTTTTTTTTTTTTTTTTTTTTTATGATCAAGCTACCAAAATGACTCTACTCTGCCTGATGGAAAGCATAAGTAGAATCCAAAAGTGGTGGTCACTATCCTCAATGCGAACGTAGACAGAGCAGCATAGTGACCCACACTATGGCGGCCTAGTAAGATGCTTTTTCACGCCCCGCTTAAAGGACCCGGGATCATAATGGGATGGGAACACGTGCGGTGGCAGTGAGTTCCATGTTTTAATCGCTCGGCACAAGAAAGAAGAACCGAAACGTTGCGTTCGAGAGCGTATGTCTTCTACTCTAAAAGGGTGACTGCGAAGGCCAGCACGTGTTGTCCTGTAGAGGAATGGAGAAGGGGGGACCAGTTGAAAGAGCTCTTCAGAACACTCCCCATGATACAGGCGATAGAGGACTGCCATAGAGGCGACATCTCTTCGCAGCTGCAGAGGTTCAAGGAACTCGGTGGCTTCGGGATTACTGATGATGCGGACTGCTCGCCGCTGCAACCGATCGAGAGCGTCAAACAGATACTGTGCGGCACCATCGCATAGATGAGAACAGTACTCCACGCACGAGCGAACCTGGGTCTTGTAAAGAAGACACAGATGCCCGGGCGAGAAGAACCGTCTCACCCTGTTAAGTATACCTAACTTCCGCGAGGCCGTTTTAATGACGCTCTCGATGTACTCACGCATGTTGAGGTCATGGCAGACATCCATACCCAGGATACCGAGCTTATCTTGTAGGGGCAGTTGAGTGTTCCGAAAAGTGGGGAGGGGAAGGAAAGGAGACTTTTTGGTAGATAACGCGCACACCTGTGTTTTCTTGGCATTGAACTCGACCAGATTCTCACTGCCCCATTGAGAGATGCGGCTTAGAACCAGGTCGAGCTCAGCGACAAGATCCCGTCGCCTCTCCTCAACATCCGCAGACTTGGCTGCAGGGTGACCAAGATATCGTCCATGAACTGTACTGTCGTCTGCATAGCAATGAATATTGCCAAGGGTCAACATGTCATTGATATGCAGAAGAAACAGCGTGGGCGACAGGACAGAGCCTTGAGGTACACCAGCGTTTACCTGCCGATAATCAGAGGCCGCACCGTCACAAAGGACCTTAATGCGGCGCTGGTGCAGGAATGCGGCGACCCAGGTGCACAGTTTTGGAGGCAGGCCGAATGCGGGAAGTTTGGAGAGAAGCGAGCGGTGCCAAACTCTATCAAAAGCTTTGGCCATGTCGAGGCTGATGGCCAAGGACTCCCCATGACTATCAATAGCTTCACCCCAAAGGTGAGTGACATACGCTAGAAGATCACCCGTGGATCGGTTCGGCCTAAAGCCATATTGCCGATCATTTAGCAAGGAGTGATCTTCCAGGTAGAGGACCAATTGCTTATTGATGATCCGTTCGAGCACCTTGCAGATAATGGAAGTTACGGCTATAGGTCGGTAATTAGCCGGGTCTGAACGGTCACCTTTTTTGGGGATAGGCTGAACGTTCGCCTCTCTCCAAGCCCCCGGAACAATTCCTGAGGAGTAGGACAGGTGGTACAAGCGCGTCAATACGGGAGACAACTCAGGTGCGCAGTTCTTGAGAACCACCGCTGGGACACCGTCGGGTCCACTGGCTTTCCCGACGTCTAGTGACCTAAGTTCAGCTAGGACATCACTCTGACGGATACGGATATCCCCCATCGTGGAGTCACTGGTCTGAATGGTGGGCGGCTGCACGCCATGATCGTCCACTTGAGAATTAGCCGCAAAGACGTCCACAAGCAGTTTCGCTTTCTCTTGCGGCTCGTGGGCAAGCGATCCGTCGGGATGTTTCAGCGGTGGTAGCGAAGGCTGGCAATGGTTGGCCTGCACAGCTTTAGCCAGTCGCCAGAATTTTCGGCTGCCCGTAGGGTGTGAGACAAGTTCATGGCCAAGCCGCGCAATGCGCTGGGCATCCGCTCTAATGTAAGCCCTCTTGCATTCCCTGGTGGCTTTGTTAAAAGTTGCTTTTAGGCGATCAACAGCAGGGTCACCACAGGCGCGTGCCCTGGTCCATGCTCGGTAGGCCGCTTGTTTTTGAGCGACGGCATGGGTGCACTCACAATTGTACCAGGGACGGGTCTTAGAGCCGACGATCACACTGTAGGGAACATAGTATTCCATACCAACAATGATCTCGTCAGCCACGGCGGACGCACTCTGCGACAGATCCCTGTTTCCAAAGCAACGTTGTGCCCACGGAATGGATGCAAAGTAATTCCGCATTCCATCCCAGTCTGCTGACGAGTAGTGCCATAATCGCCTTTTTGTTACGATGGATCGCGGCGGGGTAACAAGAGGCACCGTGGTGGATACCAGGCAGTGGTCGGAGGATCCCAGAGGGGCGTGGACCGACACATTGTACTGCGCTGGGTGGCTCGTCAGCAGTAGGTCTAGCAATGAGGGCGCTTGACTTGTAATGTCTGGTATCCTGGTGGGCTGGAGTACCAGCTGGGTGAGGTCATGCGTGAGAGCGAATGCGTGGGCAGTTCGGCCGGCGTGGTCAGTTTTGGAAGATCCCAACCAGGACTCGTGGTGGGCGTTAAAATCTCCCAAAAACACCAGTTCGGCGGTCGGGAACTGCTCCTGCGCTTCATCCATTGCTTGTCCGAGGTGTTCAAATAGCCGAGTTGTCTCCGAGTCTCCAGAATGGGACCGATAGAGGCACACGTAGATTCGGCTCGTAGAGCCAAGGTCCACGTGGAGCCAAAGGATGGAAAAGGAAGGGTCCTCAAGGCAGCGTAGGCGGCGACTACAAACATCCGCCCTGACGAAAAGGCACACCCCCGCCCTGGCGAGGAAGCACTCCTCAAGCATGTAGCCGGGATAAAGAAGGTATGTCGTGTCGGCAGGGCGACGTATTTGTGTCTCCGTTAGGAAAAGCATGGCCGGACGTGTCGTCTCAAGATGTTGGTGGACGGCGCTCAAGTTTGCGTGGAGTCCACGGATATTTGCGAAGTCCACTTCAAAAAGCGGGTTGGTGGTGGTGGGAGAAGGGAATGCCGCTGTGGAACGTTTATTTCTTTTCCTTTGTGCTGCCATGATTGAAAATGAGGGAAGGGAAATGGGGACGTAAAAGGCGCGACAGTCATCGTGACAGTGTAACACAGACCCAGAATGCTGCGTCGTGATACGACGGTAAAGCATGACGGTTACCGAACCGCCGGACGGAAGGGCCCCCGTACCCTCCCGGAAGTGGTCGCCTGGTCCCACCGTCCGGTCACCAACCGGCACGACGAGCCACTCCGTGGATTATGCGCGACCTGACGGGGCAGCCTCCCAGGGTGGTTAGCCGTGGTTGGGCCCCTCTCTATGCCGCGGGCGGCCAGCGGCACCACCGTTTCTACGGGTCTCCCTGGCCGACAGTTCGATCCACGCCAACCTTACTATGACTTCGCCAGCACTCTTTCGCTCACACACTTATCACGATAACTGTCACCCCTGCATCTATGGGCCTCCGGTCTCGCACTCACCAACGAAACACGACAGCACGAATGCTGTCATTTTACGTTGATCTTCTGTGCGAGGGTAGTACCGCCCCGGTCGAGCCGGCCCGTTCGTGCTGAAATCAGCGTGGCTCTACTACCTTATGTACCTTACCTACTAATAAATTAAAAATTAATTAAAAAAACATTGTCCAGCGGACAAAATTATGAATCTAAACCATTCCCAGATCCCCTTGAACACACACAAAAAATTTCATCAAAATCGGTACAGTCGTTTGAGAGTAGTTCAGTGACATACACACTCACAGAAGAATTATATATATAAAGATAAGCCATCAAATGCCTTTATTTAAAAGATTAGATACATATAATATGATTTCATTTCAGAGATGAATCATTTAGTCACATATTTACCAGATGCATTGCTTGAAAAAAAAAGTTATCCACTGTTACCCAGTCTCCCCTAAGTACCATGAATGAATCAGTCATTTCTAAAATTAACCTCTTATGTCACATTTTTTACCAACATGCTTTTTTTGCTGAAAATTGCTCTTTGAAAATAAGGCTGGTATTCACTTTGATTAGTGCGAGTGCTGGTGATGAGTGCAGGTGATAGAAAATACGTGTGGACAGCGACTGATTGGTGCGAGTGATGAGTTGGCTGCGTATCTAGTAATGTGATTAGAAGCGTTTTCTATTTACTTGCGAGTGGACTGCGAGTAGCCCCATCCCGCGCGCCCTTCCTTACCCCTCACACATACTTGATAATCGACGGCTAACAAATGAATTCACTAAACAGAGCCACTACACAAGAATTGGACACTACTCGCACTTCACACCTGCACTAAACACCCTCATTTACTCATCAAATGCGCTCGCACTAATCAAAGGGAATACCGGCCTTCAAAGGGAGATGCATATTCTGGTTAAAAACTAAAAACTAAATAAGTCAATACATTCCTTCTTTTTCAAATTCAAAAAACTTTTAAAAGATGTTCATTTCAAAAACAACATTAGTCAGTGACAGACGAGGTTTTTGGATGCACTGCTAGCTAATGACGGGAATAGTTTCATGACCAAAATTTGGAGTTTTAAATTTGATTTGCGCTGATTGGTTCAACAATATTCAAATCTACAATTTGACAACAAAAACCATAAGGAAAAAAAAAACAAAAAAAATAGAAAAAAAATATTCGAACATAACCGCTCAGGTGTCCACGTGTGTTTCACCTGTCATTTTTTAGCATAGCTTGAATGTCACGGGGTTTGTGGGATAATTCCCGCCAATTCCCGATTCTCATTGAAATGCAGATTTCCAAAGAAAAATGTATTGGACATATACGATTTCAGCGTATCATTAGAAAGGAATTAAAATAAGCTATCAGATAATGTATCATTAATTAGAATCGAATATAGAATTCAATAAGTAAATCCTAGATGAAAGTAGGGAAAGTGTTTTTTTCTTCGATGTACTGCTTAAAAGGTGAAATGAGTGTAAATAAAACATTTATTACAAGTAATAGTTACTTTATTTAAAACTACAAAGGATAAGTAACAATGTACCTGAAAAAAAGGACCCTTCTTCGATACAAATTTTTTATACAATATGGTTATCAACAATGACCTCCATTTCGCCCGCTCGAAATCTCAACAAAAAATGGGGTATATGTTTACACTTGAAATATCGGCTCACTGTGGTTCAAGTGGCTTCGGGTTACATTTATTTTAAAGTACAGCTCACGTTCTTGGGATTTGTACAAGCAACTGCAAAACAAAAGATAAAGTTTATATTATAAGAAGAATGTAAAATAAACACTCTGTAAAATAAAACACACAAAGGTATCCTTGAACATTGGCTTACATAACAAATTCTATACAATTTATTGCTCACATAACTTTATATTTATGAAATTGAATATATTTCCTTACATAAAAACATATGAAAAGTATAGGTTCTTAAACAATACGAAACCATAAAATGGACAAAGCATAACATATCTACGGCCGTACAATGGCCGCGAAAATAATGCATTTTTTGTTTTGTGTTTTAAACATTTATAAACGGCATTTACACAAAGTAATGCTTATTATGTATGTAAATATAAATGTAGTTTAAGTTTCAAACAATAAATTGCTTAGACAACGACATTTTGTACACGATATTCATGATTGTTCGGAGTTTCTCGAACTCACGTAGGCAGTTAGCGACCATGTTTGAAAAAATGTAACTATGTAGACCGAAATCTTTGTCCAATACACAATAAAACACTTGAAAAATGTTTAGTACTTACCCATACATGACGTGCAGGCACCAAAAATGTTTTAAAAACTGTTTCTTGTAACTTGTTGCTGCACAAACTTTCACAGCGCCGACACATTCTGTCACTCCACTGTCGCGGCCGTAAATAAACGACGATCGGAACCCATCGGGCGTCGGCGGGAAAAAAGTGGTGCGCTATTGCATCACCGTTTCATTCAGTACGCGCTAGTAAAGCGAAACGATGCAATAATTCAATATTAGTTGACTAAAAATAGCGGTAAAGTTGATCGGTCACTCGCGGCCACTGAGAGGCCGGTGACACTATAGACGATGTTTTTATGCGGCCTCTGAGAGGCCGTGGACACCTGAGGGGTTACGACATAGGTACATGAGCTTTCACTATGATTCAGATAAAAAAAGATACTATCATAGCTAATGAATACGAGTATATTGGTGGATTAATTAAACATTCATACCTTTTAAGTAAAAAAAAGTTACAACTACTGTTTCACTTCCATCAGCCAAAGCTTATTATTTAAAAGTGCCCATCAATAAAAAGAGAAGGATTTAAAGCAAGTTCAAGATAGCATTCTGGAAGAATAATAATTTTAAAGAATAAGCAAAAATATTATTCCTATGATTGTTTTGGTTAAATTATATACCAGGTACCTTATTTGTTGTTTAAACAATGTAAGTCAAGAACAGTTTTTCAGGTCATTATTTTAATAAAAAAACTGTGAAGGTTACGCGCTTTTCTAATTACGCATAAAAAAGGCCCTTAGAACTCATTAGTTTGAGCTTGAAACAATTTTTATTGATTCCTGAAAAATTCTAATTGAATGATGAGGTTTTTGAAATGGCCGATTTAAATATAAAATTACTTGTTCTGATTTTCTGATTCATTAACGTAGAGCCCAAAGTTATGGCGCTACATTTGTTAAATTTTGGGGGATTAATGCTTTTTATATTGTAAATACAATCTAAGACAGAATTTTTGGAAAAAAAGGATAAAATGAAGGATGACTTGTTGAATGGAAGGTCGCCATTTTCAAAGTTAGAAGCCAAACAATAATCACGCGAGGGAAGCTGCGCTTAATATTCAGTTAAGTCTAACGGCCTACTGGCGGTTTCATATTCACTAAAGTATAAAAGTTTACTGGCGGTTTCATATGTTTACTGCTTTAGTCATCCAAAAGTACATATTTCATTTTTTTTAATTTACCTTAAAGATTTATCATAATGTAACTCTATCACCGAATATTTAAACAAACATCTTATATAATTTTTACAATAAATGTATAATAGTAGTTTCTATATAGTTATTAAGATATCTTATTATCCATTATTTACTTCTAAATATTTCTAGAGGAAATGATATGTTATTTTGGCGACTTGAAAATGTCTAGGCACATCAATGGTTTTAAAAAGCGTGTGTAAGGTATAGGCAATAATTTAAGCCTCAAATAAGATGTTTGTATTTAATAAAAAAATGTATTAAATAGCTTAAAAGTTATTAGTAACATAAACTTAGCTACTTAAACAAATTAATCGAATAAGCCCCTTTAGTTTTGCAACTTGGACGTTTTCGATAACTGTTATTAGGAGTGTGATATATTTTTTATATGATTGATTTGAATAAATCATCGATTGATTTAGTGTTCGATGTTGTTGAAATGTCGCATCTCTAAGCAATTTATACATTTAATAGGTACTTATATATTAAATTTGATTACGTTAAAATATTTTAAGCCTTCTACCCAATTATTTCATATTTAATTTATTCCCGTCTTATATTAATGTCTGCTGTATTAAATCAGTATAACAGACGTTCAACAGTTCGTATGAAATATAGATTAATAATTTATAGAAATATTGTGATCTAAAATGAAGTTTGTTTCATGAATATATCTAATATTTACAAATTGTGGTTAACGAAATGTAAATTATATTATCTGTGTAACTAAACAAAATGTACCTACGGTTTCAATATGAAGTTTTAAATTTTATCCCAATGTTACTTTTCGGATACCTAATCTTATAAGATGTTAAATGTTTCAGCTTCTGCAGCTTATCTTTGAATATATATATATATATATAAAATTTCTACTTCAGACTAACTTCTGGAACTGCAAACACTAGACGGGAAACAAAATGTGGATTTTCCAAGTTTAACTTTTTAATTTTCTTTGCTCTATTTCAACAATAAGGTGGATGATCTATTTATAAAAATCATAGTAAAAATTACAAAATTATTCAGTCAAATCTCTTCTTTAAGATCTCTCTACTGCTTTTCTTTACGTGGACCGATTTGAGAGACTCGATATACCACCATATATTGACTATTATTTTAAGATCAATTGGAAAATTGAACTTGATACTAAAGTAATATTTTACACCTTAACACAAAATTTACACATTGCATACCACAATTATATAGCATATTCACATTCTTGCATTATATAATAATCTATACATGAACATATTACAAATATTTTATCACAGCCCTTTATTAATTATAAACGACACGTACTATCAAGCAACTGTGAGCAACCAAATGAATACAATTATCATTAAAGATGAAATTGGTGTGTTAGACGTTTCAGATGTGCTGGAGTCAGCTTTTGTGATGTTTGCAGGCGGCTGCGACAGCATTGGAGGCTTGATGACGTCAACTGTAATCAGTTAAATTCCAATAAAGTTTCTTCAACCTATCACCTCCTCTGTTAATAGAGCCCTCCCTCTCCCAAGGAGCCAATCAGCCTGGTCTTGCATAACAGTAGACCGATAAAATTGAGAAATAGTTGGCACACAATAAGGTTTACAAATAACCCAACAACTTGAGTCGGTTAAAAGGTGGTTCCTTTTAACCGACTTCAAAAAAGGAGGAGGTTCTCAATTCAACCATTTATACATATATATTTTTTTATATGTGTGTGTGTTTGCAGATAACTTCGTCGTTTATCTTTATGAACCGATTTTGATGATTCTTTTTCTATAGAAAGGAGATATTCCCACAGGGGTACCATGATAAGGACACTAAGATCTGATGATGGCATCCAAGAGAAATCGATCGATTTGGTCGTTCTTAGAATCGATTTCTTATTTTGTTATTAAAATTTTACTTGTTTACATAAATTTTCTATTAAATTTGATCAATATTGTGCAAACCCTTTATGTATTGCAACATTTTAGGAAACTGTTTGAAAATAACTTTTATCTACACATAAATATATAGCATAACGCTTAAAAAGCGATAAATTTATTTTTCGTAATTGCATAAGTTTATTTAATTTTCCTTCTAAAAATTTTGTGCCCAAGTGTTTCAAGACGTGATGAACTTTCTTATTATATTATTGTACGACAAGTACCTACTTCAAGGGTAGGTACAATTTGTATCTCAAATCCTCTTTTGTATCACATACTAACCTATGGCAGTATCATTTCTGACATCAGCGAACTTGTCTTCAATACTTCTAAACTCTGGGATGGTGCTGACGCAAGTAATTTCAAGCCTGCCGGTGGCCACTACTTGCAGTTCTGACACCGTTACATATAATTCTCTTTTATTGGGTTTGCGGTTTTTATGTCGGCTACTTGTGTGAATTGTATTCAGTTCTTCATGCTCCTTGATTTCACCAATCTGAAAGTAATATCAAGAATATGTTTGAGCACTTTTACATGTATATAGTTTTTATACGAGTATAAAAAGGTGAAGTCAGTTTATTAAAAATAAAAATACGAAATACTGGGGCCACGAATTACTAGGTTCTAGCTCTAACTCCAGCGGCTAATCTTCAAGAAGATATTGCTTTTAATTGACTGAGTAATACCAAGCTAAGTATATGAATATATATTAATCGGAAAAAAATCGTTTCCTAGAAGCGATGGTATGTAAAAAATATAATTTTGCCGATTAGTTTTAGATATCGCTGTGCGCCTCACTTACCTAGAATATTTATCACAAATATTGTCTATTACGGAAAATTAAACTCTAGTCGTGGGTAAGGAAGACGAAGTCTTTACTACAGTAATAAATTTCACCATCATCAAACAGTACATACGTATACACGTACATAAATATAAAATAAGTAGGTATTTAAATGTAGGTGACATGTAGGTATATATATAAATATTATATATATTATTATAGCATATAAATATATACATATTATATGTATATATATTTATATGCTTAATTAAATATATATGAATTGTCTACATGAATAGTCAAAACTGCCAAAACAGAGGTACAAATAGCTGCTAACTGTTGGCGGCTAAATGCTTATCCCGCGTTTAGTATCAAACGCACTGTCAGTGTATAATACGCACACGTTGCTCTCATATTTTGCGTTGTGAAAAATAACAATTTCTGTAATAAAAGTGTGAAGAAATTATATAAAGCCTCTTAACATCGATAAATACCAATGTGTCTTTTCTATTTCTGCTTATTAAGCTATTGAATTTTTACGAAAAGAAATTACTCTTGCGTTCGCCATCTTGCATGTTGCTAGTTTATGAAGTCAAGTCAAAACTTCCAGATTAAGGTTTAGCAACTTCAATCGAACTTTTTATACATTTACAGGTACAGTAAATAGTTAACGAACCTTAAAAGCTTGGTTTGTATGAACAAATTCAAGATTAGCATCGCTGACAGACATACTAATGCAATTTCTGTTAATCGTAGAACTGCTCCGTTCCAAACGGAAACTTTCATATTTTTACCATGATGCTAAAGTGATGTTTTAAATCCTAAATCTGTTATGTATAATTCTCGTGTCACGTTGTTACTCACGAGGAACTATGATATTATATAAACGACTAGCAGACCCACGCTACCTCGTTTGCGTTTCCTATTGCCCGTAGCGTGATAATTTTCCCCCGTTTTTGTATCATTCTTCATTGGTTCTCCGCTCCTGTAGGTCTTAACGTGATGATATATAGCCTGCCTTGATAAATGGGCTATCTAACACTGAAATAGTTTTTCCAAAAGTAGTTCCTGAGATTAGCGCGTTAAAACAAACAAACAAACTCCTCAGCTTTATATATTAGTATAGATTTACACGTTTTTTTAAACCATGTGTGTTTTGGTGGTGTGTCTAAGATAGGATAATTAAAATCACGTTCAGACTAATAGGAGACTAGCATGATTGAAAAAGAAGCAGACGACTTTGCGTAAGTCAGTTAGTAATATTATAATGTGAGTTTGTTACGCATTTATGCCCGAACTAACTAAACTAGAACATATAAATATTTTGTAGACAAGAGTGAAGAAGCTAACATTTTTTATTTATTTTGATAACAATAAAAAAAATACCTGATGTTCTTTTATGTTGCAGCCAGGTGGACGAGTGGCAACATGGGATGCGTGTGTGAGGGTTAAAAGTGGAGGAGGGCTGCTGATGCTGTGATCGTACTCCAAGCTTCTCTGAAGTCCTCTCCTTCCACTTCGTTCACTCATCGGTACGCGGTACTTGTGAGATTGTGCAACGAGTTCATCCATCTAGAAGTTGTAACAAATGAAAATAGAACAAAAGTAAGATTGAATTGTAGTTTACTGCCAACTTGATTAGGATTGATTTTTGAGCTTGAGTCTTCTTACCTGATTAATACTTCTTGAATTTTTATGAAAAATGTCTATGCGTATTAATATTCAATTTGATTGAAAACCAAATAGATTAATTACTTTATTTGTTTAGTACATGTAACCAATAATAACCAGTGCCAGAATTTTACAAATCAAATTGACTCCTTGCGCCGAGTTGTAGATTCAATATGAGGAGTATATCTCGAAATTATTCGGCACTATGCTGGACTTGTTTTTTCGGTATCATTTAATGCGACAATATTTCATGCCCATAGGTTGGATAATAATTGGCACTCCACCACCCTACCTCTGCTATAAAAATTTGAACTCAGGCAACCAACGTGCGAAACATACTGCCGCCTGCAGTATCTAAGCAATATCACCTTCAAAAAAAGGCCGTACCCAAATTTCAAAGACATTGCATTCGAGTTGCAGATATTCATGAGCGAAAGTAGTAACTTATAATTAAATAACCTTCCTGTAAGTTGGGTCCTATGTCATAAAACAAGCCGAATATTTTTTTCTAATCTATAGTGAATATATAATACTGAATATTGTAAATAATAACTAAATATTCCTTTCTAAGGAGAATTCTATGTCCAGTAGTAGACCGTAAAGGCTGTTGATGATGATTAAAAAAAATATGAAAAAAAAAATGTCTTACCCCTTTGATAGCGTAATAATAAATGGAAACATAAAAAAACAGGTTTTCTAGTATAGGGCTTTCATTTTTAATACCTTGCGTCCATTGATGAACCATGTGATATGAGGAGCTGGTAAGGCTGGCGCTGTAGTGCAGTTAGCTCGCAAAGTCTCACCGAAACTCAGAAAGCGCATTGGGAAGTCGATTCTAGGATGATGTTTTTGTGGATCTGTAACATGATTAATGTAGTTACATATTAATTTAACACACCCATATTACCCATGCCAAAGATACCCATGCCAAACATCTTAACAATATACATACTTATGCTGATACTTCTGTAGAAAAATTATCATCGTACTTTTCATTGTACTAAGAATGGTCACTCATGCAAAGACTGGCCTGGCTGAAAATGCTTTAATTTACAGTCTTAGGCTGAAATTTATAAAGCGTACTTTGTCTTTGTTTAGACTTACCTCACGAGTTAAGTGTGCGTTGAAATTTATAGTCATTATGCTTAGCTCAAGCTGAGCAAATGCTTAGCATTGTCTAAGTCACCGAAATCCTTGACTTAGCGATTACTTACGCGCTTGTAAATATGGTTTGATGGTTCAAGTAGAAAAGCCGTAATCTAGTTTGAAAGCGTTGTAACAGGACTTCTGTTACAATGCTTAGGGCATGCCAGGGTCAAAGTTAAAAGTTCTTTCTAAAAATTAGTAATTATATGCGATTGATCTCGAAACAATCTGAAATATTCAAATATATCGACTGGAGTGATACCACGGCCTCACAGAAAACCGATAAGAAGCAGCGCTTGTGCTGTGTTTCACCGAGTGAGTGAGGATACCTGAGGCGAAATGTCGGTTCGTTTTCCCATAAATTCCATAAAAAATGTTATGACATTTGACTGACAAGTCAAATATACTCTTTTATTTGTACATGTGTTATTTTTGCCTTTTTTCACTTAAAATTAATATAAATCAACGGTTTAAATTGATTGAAATACAATTATATAATAAAGTTTATAAGATTACAAATATTTTAGTTTATAACAGCTATTTTCAAATATGTAAAATATTTTTAAAATATCTATAGAGTTCAAATAAATATGCTATGCAAATTGTAATGTTATACATTTTTTCCAGAGTTCTTTGCTTAGCATACACTCAGTACATTCTTAGCCCAAAGGACTATAAATTCGAATGCTAAGATTACACTGAGCAGGAACTTACGTAAACTTGGCGTAAGCAAAGTCTGAGCAAAGTCTAAGCACGCTTTATAAATTTCAGCCTAAGACTTGTGGTCACCATGCTCACAATATTACGAATAAAGACAACTGCAACAAAGCATCATAATATCCACGGGGATCCACACCATGGTGCTATATTATGATGCTTTGGAGAGGATCATCTCCAGTCATGGACCGTGTATGTAGGTATATGCATTGAGTGAAAAGGTAAATTACAAACACAAACTCAATTTGAATTTATTAGTATAGATGTATCTTATACGCGGTATAGTATAAATATTGTATACGTATTGCGGCAACCGTACTCTTGCAAGTACGACGCCTAGGGATTTATGTAGTCAGGGAATGAGTGTACCTGAATTTTAGGAAATAACACGACTAAACGTATCTATACGCTTTTAATATAATATCAGAATTTTACAATATAATAATACAGATAATTATAATTCACTGCTAGGAGGTCTAGTCTCCGCGACTCCTGCAGCGGATCTCCTCGTCAGCATTTCAAATTCAAGTTTTTAAATTATATAAATAAAATTTTGCTTCAAACAGGAGATTTCATCTGTCAGTTGTATATTTTTAACAGGAGGTTGTATGCCTCCTCACCATGAAGGCCTCGGTCGCCACAGTATAGTGGTTGACTCATTTTCAGCAGGTAAATAGAAATCACTATTAAAATTGCAAGGATTAAAAAAAACAGGTTGCTAGCACTAATAGTTGGACGGATGGACATATTGAACCTATTAGGATTCCGTTTCAGCTATTGTGGCTACAGAATCCCTAAAACATTTTTTACTGAAAAGCACCAAATTGACTGTCCAGTTTTATTAAATTTTGAGCGTCTTTTTTACGGACACTGGGTAACCAGTGATAAGAGTTGATTTACTACCATTTCGGGTTAGGGGTTTCCTTCCGAACCTTTTCAGTGCTGTATGAATCATTCATTATGATGACACATTACTGAAAACTGAGAAAAATTAAGATCGATAGTTAATTTTAAGTTAATTAAATAGAAATAGACAAAAGTACAATTGCGTTTCATTTCAAGAATTTATTGAACATTGACTAATTGTATTCTTAATATTATATATTAGTAAGTAAAGAAATGCATATGAAAGTATACATATAGTACATTTATATATATGTATATATACTGCACTTACATTTAAAATCAATCTTTTAAAGTTTTTCTTAGGCTACTTTAATTTCAGACAAGTTTCGCCACGCGCCCCTTCGTAAAACAACAACCACGGGTAATACTGGTGCTATAAGTATTGGTATGCAATGTAACGATTTCGTTGGTTTTCATCTACCTAGTAGTAACCTCACTGCCTTATTGGTTTAGTCTAGTGGTTAGCGTAAACGACTGCAGATCAAGAGGTCTCGGGTTCGATTCCCGGGTCGGACTGCTGTTGGGTTTTTCTTACGAGAAATTCTTAACGGAGTATGGAAGATGGTGGTGTTGCCCGCCCGTGCCTCAAAGAGCACGTTAAGCCATCGGTCCCGGTTGTCATGAACATCTATGGCAATCGTTATTGGGAAGTCAGTGCCCTCAAGAATACTGACAACTAGTTCAACCTTCGAATTCAGTTCACCCTCAGGGTTTCGTTGCGGAAGTCCGATGCCAGTCGCACCGTGTAAAAGTTTATACACGAAGCGACTCGATATCAGTTGATATTCAGGAAAAACCGACTTGTAACCGATCCTAAATTTTGGGAAAAATAAAGGCTAGGAAGATAATTGATAGTAACCTCACTTACTCGAGCTCAAACCCTTCCGTCTCCTGATTCTCAAGGGAGGTCTCAAAGTGTGGCAATACACTTGTGTCCTTTGATTGAAAGTGTCGATTGGCGGTAATAGCCACTTATCATCAGGTGATTTGTTTGCTCGTTTGCTGTCCTATACCAACAAAAAACTTAGGTACTCTTTATTAACGGATACACAGCAGCGCTTCAAGGATCCCTTTTTTCTACTCTATACTATTCAATTGTTAGGCAAAGTCTTCTTTTAATCGTTCTATACATCCTTATATTTATCTTCCAATCATCGCCTAAATCACACCTTTAATATAAATATCTTTACTCTTGACGTTCCGTATTGACTTATGTTATAAATTATACTTATTCCGTACAACTCTGCCTATTGGCTTATGTTATAAAATACATTGCTGTTTAATTATTTGGTAAGAGTTTATTATTATAAAGTATGCTCTTGGAATCAATAGAATTTGCCAATTAAAATAGAACAGATCAACGAAGTCGGTTTGATACTTCGTTATATGCTTGAAAACAGTTTTATAGCAGATACTGCAGATACAGCAGCCATACAGAACAGTCTGAAACAAAACCTGTTCTAGTATACTAACCCGTCTGGCCAGCGTATCATGGTAGGCCATAACCTCCTTGCTATGGAGAGGCCTATGTCTAGCAGTGGACTAAAATGTTGATGATGATGATGCATCAATAATGAAAATATTTATATAATATAATATATCAATAAGTTAATATTAATTTAGGTTTTTATTTATACCTAAATGTCAATGTCATTTTTATTTATACCTAAATATTTCCATACCCATTTTCTAAAATATTGATTCATTGTAATTCATACAAAAGCAAAGTTTTCCAAGTCTTGCTTTTTTTGTAGAACTTTTCAAAAATCTATCAAAATTGAATAGTCTATTATTGCAGACAACATTCACGTTGATTTATGTAATCAGTTACTGATTAAGCAGGCGGTCTTTCTGGTCTTTCGTGGTAGGTTCATGACATTTGATAAATGAGAGATAAACATACATAAGATAATTTTCTTTTCTAATGAAGTTTTATACTAATTCTCATAATTAATATATAGTTTATTTAATAAATCATGCCACATGGCACAATCACCAATCATGGCATTAAAAATTGTGAAAAAACAAAATGTTTTTTTTCCCACAACATCCAAATAAACTACTATGTAGAAACCATACAACATCTGCTATATATCAAGGAACGGAAACGGATCCTCTTCAATAAAAACCAGACCGCAATATTTGTTGCTCGACCCTCGACTTGATAAATGATCACAGGAGAGAAATACCAAAGTACTTATATCTTCTACAACAAAGAGAACTTGTAATAATTTTTCACAAGGTTTTCTCGAGCATTTTAAAGCGACACAATGCTGTATTGAATTTAAAAAAGAGAAAAATGTCAGTAGATAAATAGCACAAGCAAACTTCTGCTATATTTTTGCATTTTTAAAGCAATTAAGAATAAAAAATTTGAGCTTAATATAACTTCAGATATTCATATTAAATAGGCTAAATCGTATAAGTCGGGTCGAGTTTGGTGGTTTACAACAACTAATTGACTGTTGTACTTAGGTTGTTCCGAAAGTTGATAGCCACAGAAAAATACAATCTCTTGTCTTCTTTCATAAAACTATTTTGGATTGACGGCTAATTCCAACACAAACCTCCTTTGTGAAAATCACTAGCCACCTATGTGTAGATTCTTAGTGTAGATTAGCGGCGTTGTACACTTTTTTGGTATGGGTAAAAAATATTAAACTGACACGTGACCTGATCGAATATTCGTAAGACGAACGCATGGCGTAAGAGAGGAAGTAATATCCCCCGATCTTTCTACCACACGGTGAAAATGTATGCCTGCTCCTGCTTATTCAATTCAGCGGCGCAGGTGGCGCAAGGCGCAAGTGTGTGTGTGTTTGTTTGTACTACAACCTGCTACGCGCATGCATGAATGGTGGCAGCTGATGGCTTGACTATGTGTATACTTGTAAAATTCATATTAATCAAGTGTTTAAAATTTAAAATATGGAATATGAACAAAGTGCATCTATCTAATAATGAAAAAATTGACTAAGAAATAATGAAAGAAAATGAGTGAGTACTTTATAAAAATACTAGATGAAAACCCGGCTTCGTCGGGTAATATGTTTATATTGTATAGCATAGCATAGCATTAGCCTATATTTTTATAACATCACAATAAGCATTTCTGTAGTTATCGGTTATATGTTTAAGGATTATCTGTCACTCTTCTTTTGCTGGCAACAATGGACGTCTCGCGGAAAGCTTTTCGTGCTATGATTATAAACGAGGGTTAAACTTTAAGGAATCTCAAGAAAATTTACAAGCTGCTTTTAAGGAATCTTCTTCCGGGGTTAGCAATAATTATTTATTGGTTTCGTGAATCTAAACATGGTCGAGAGAACTTAAACGATGACCCCAAACCCGGCCGACCACCAACTGCAGTAACTCATGAAAACGTCATCAGGTTAGAGTGGCTATTGCGAGAGAATAGACATATTATACATCGAGAGGTACAGGCTGAATAAACATTGGATCACTGGTTATTTCCACCATGCTGCATGAACACCTTAAAGTTAGGAAACTTCGCGTTGGATATGTCATTCTCTCACGGATGAGTAAAAATACGGTCGTGTCGATTGATGCAAATTTCTAAATTCTTACTACTGACGAATCATGGATATATAGTTACGATTCTCTCACGAAGCAGCAGGGTGTTTGAAAAGTACGATTTGCGCACAAAAGTTGTTCGCGGTCGTAGTAAATATTTTGATTAAATAAAAACATAACATTTTAGAAAAAAGAGCTTTTATCTTTAGAAATGGGCAGTAACCCGAATATAAGTTATGACTGATGTTGTCATTAAACTTTTACACGGACAAACCTTCAAAAATGAAACACTAATAAGCAATGAATAAGAAAATAAAATAATGCTTTCCTAAACATAATATGTGAAATGTTTGCATTTAAAATAACTTTACAAAAGATTACGCAGTAGATGTCCTATTTATCAGCTGTTCATAATTGTAAACGAGTATACGAGTGTTTATTAAATGCGACGCAAAGTCCAATTAATCAAGTCCATGTCGTAGACCTGAATGGTTTTGGATATTTATTAGTCTATTGTCTTGATAATACTCCACTTTATTGATCTGTTTGCTTGCAGCTAAAATCATAAAAACTGTAATGGTTCTCTATATTTCTAACAGAGTATGGTTATAAATAATTTGAAGCATGTGTGTATGCAAACTATTAGGTATTTCATATACTCATAATATACATGATCATACTCATAAATACAATACATACATACAATACGATGGCTAATACATAGGTAGTTTAAAACTGCCGTAGGCATCCTGGCATCATCTGACTAAAAAAGATACCGTACATATGTCAAGATCTACAAAATTTTGACGTAAATATATAAAAGAACGCAGAAAGTTTATTTCTGATATAAAAAATAATTATACGACATAAAAGGTAATGGTATGGTTCTTCTAATATAAAAATAAATAATAACGAAGGGCAAATCAATTTAGACGAAATTTATGAGTTTGTGTTTATTCTGACAAAAACAAATGTATGAGTTCGTGCATGATATCATTAACGGTGTCTAATATAAAATTAAAATAACTATCAGCCTTGGGTTCTTACTAATAGCCTTAGTTTTATACATCATTAAATATAACATGCATATAGCACAATGAAAAGTATAATGTTGCTCAAAAAAAGACAGTCGTATTGTTTGTGTTTTTTATTTTTCCGTTTGGGTGCAGAGTAGAGTTTTTTTTCATTATTTGATAAAATTAGAAGATTCTATTACGTAACATTTCATTCAATAACTATCCTTGAAAATGTTGAATATTTTAAATACACAACACCAACTTTGTGAACGCCTTGTTCTTTGTGGAAGCAGTGCTGCTATGAAATGCGCTCCTAATTGAATTCAGGAAGTCCACTAATTCTTCTGTTGACGGAGTTAAAGTTAACTGATCAAATTAAATAGTAAATCTTCTTAATTATTATATAATACTAGCTGCCCCGGCAAACGTCGTTTTGCCATAATTTTTTTTTAAGGATGGGTCACCCTTACCATTTAGGGGGATGAAAAGTAGATGTTGGCCGATTCTCAGACCTACTCAATATGCTCACTAAATTTCATCAAAATCGGTCAAGCCGTTTCGGAGGAGTATGGCAACGAAAACTGTGACACGAGAATTTTATATATTAGATATATTGTATCTTTATATATATATAATTCTTCTGTGAGTGTGTATGTCACTGAACTACTCTCAAACGACTGGACCGATTTTGATGAAATTTTTTGTGTGTGTTCAAGGGGATCTGGGAATGGTTTAGATTCACAATTTTGTCCGCTGGACAATGTTTTTTTAATTAATTTTTAATTTATTAGTAGTTATGGCAAAACGACGTTTGCCGGGACAGCTAGTATATATTTATATATAATATATATTTGTATCTGTGAGTTAATCAATTAAATTTGTTACAGATTCCAATAATTGAACCCCGGAACTCCGACGTACTTCGGTCCACCAACGGTTTGTAAATGACCCCTTCCTAATGAGCTATTTGATTTCGGTTTGTGGCACTCCAACTTTATTTTACATATCAAGGCTAAACAAGATGTTACAGTAAAAGAAAATGCTCACTTATTTCAAAAAAAATAATTTATCTTTTAAAAAAATAATAATACGTAAACATATTGTTATGTTACATTCTTGAACAATATAAATGTTTAATAAATTTCTGTGATTTACTATTTTATTTATTATTTTTATATGCAACAGTACCAGACAAATCTATACATTCCACCAATATTACAGGTTTTAAATATTGATTGTTTAACTCGTACTGTAGGATTTGTTTCAAGTATTTATAAAAAAAAGATTCTAGGTGTATCTAACGTGACGCTTTATGTGCAATTGAACTGCAAGAGAATTACCAGTACTCGTATTTAGAAGAAAATTTCATTACAAATGTAACAAGTTATTCGCCCCGGGCTGAATCATAATCATGTCCCGTCATATCATTTTACACCAAATGATTGAGTTACCCCTAGTAACTAGGGAAATATTAAATTAAACAAAATGGGTAATTATTTTAGCTAGGTAACGTTAGTGGTTAGTGGTAAGTGGTGTATAGACTAGGTTTGACATTAGAATTATGTTTTGGAATTTATACATTTTTGTACGATTTTTGGACCGTATTCTACAAATAATGTTGCTAGTAGGTGATGGTAGGTATTTTGCACACACTTAAATCATGTAAAACAGATTAGGCTGGTTTTGAAACTATATTAGTTAAGATTTCCTTATGATCGTCTTCTTGAAGTTTCTAGGAACTTATGTATATGATGTGGTTGTTGCAGTAATATCACAACGAAAAATTTCTTTGTTTCCTTTTGTTTTGCCCTTCCATTGGTCATCATGTATTTTGTTACAACAGATTCTATTATAATTAAACTGTACATACTCGAAGTTAAAACATGTTGCTTTCATGTTCTTCTACAGTAGGTACTATCCTCAGAAATATTTAGATAAAGATATTTATTTTGCAATGTTGTACCTTTTGCTAGAGACATGCAAATGATTTCGTAGTACTTACTTGACAAAGAGGCTTACAAAGAACGAATAGAATATTTACTTACGGAAAACAGTGAGTTGTTTTTCGGGAGAGGCTTTGGTGTAAATCGGTGTGTCGAGAGATACCTCACACGAGTAGCTTCCACTTGCAGCAAAATCCAAATTTTGCAGGATTATTGAATTCTCTGTTGCTAAGGCGATCTGAAATCCAAGAAACGAGACAATTACTACATACAAATAAAAAGAATTGTAACCGATTCTTGGTCTTGTGATCAGTGACCGCTAAGATATAGGCCATGGGTTCTATTTCCACGTGACAAATTAATATATATCTCCATATTAATATCTCAAAAATATTTACCACCGGGTCCGGTTGGTGCGAAAATTCATTTCTTTATGAACGACCGATTCCAAATTTAAATGTGTTATGGCCACACTAAAAACTTATATATTTAGAATGAAAAGAAAAGAAAATCATTTATGCTGACATTTACCTAATTACAAGAAAAAAAAACTATTTTCCAAGCCCTAAAATTTTCAAAATATTTCAGATTTTAACATTTCTTTATAAAATGATTGAAGGTATATAGAATTACATAAAGTCTATGTCGACATAATCAGTATACACGAAACACTTTTTATTTTATGTAAATATTTTGTCTATAATATTGCCAAATTATATTTTCAAAATCCAATTTCAAAAAAAAAAAACACATAAACACACCGAGAAACGCTAAAAGGTTTATAGATTTTGAAAGGTCAGGATCAAATCTTGTAACACACTGGCCACATATATTATCTGCATTTTGTAACTTAAAAAAAAAGAAGATTTTAATTGTCTTTTATTGTCGAGCGTCGTTTGTTTTTTTCGCTGCGTTTGCTACGTTTTAAATTGTGATGGTAAGAAAATGACAATTTTTTTTCCAAAAATAATTATCGTGGTGTTACTTTCGGACCATTATTAAAATGCCGGTTCTCAGTGTAACTTGTGATGTGTAACTTTAAGCGAACGTGGTTGTAACCATTTGGCTCAAATGTTGTGATTATTTTTCGCAACATAACGACATGTTAACCCCTTGGCTGTGTATCGCGCTCCTAGAGCGCGACGTTAAAAAACACGCATCTGTGTACCCCGCTCCTGGAGATCGCTTTCCATCGAAGCTTATTTCAATCATTATATGACGTGTACTATGTCATTCGCGCTCTACGTAGCACAAATTGTGCAAAAGAAGGAACGAGAAAGGAATATAGTCATATGCCAAGTGTCTAAAACATACTGGCGCCAAATAATTAACATTCAAAAATATTCGTCATTGCGCGTCCAAGCTCTCGTGTATGTTGTAAACTTTTTTAATATTTTGTGTGTGATAATTACTGTAATTGTTATCTCCAACTTCATTGGGTCATGAGTGGGTAAGTAATAAACAATTTTGTATACATAGAATGTGTATTTGATAAAGATTTTTCGTTGAAATAGTTATTTCAACAAACATTCGTCGCGTTTTTTCGCGTCATGGCGGCGCAAAGCCCGTACTTTTCTACATATTACGAATAATAAAAACCCTAATTATGACTAATTATTGTTATTTTGTATATTCTTATGAATCTTTTTATTGTAAGTAATTATTAAATACAAAAAATACTGCAAGAATTTTGTGTAATATTTAAATGGAAAGATACAGATACTAAATCGCCATTTTTTGTAACATTTTGGGGCAGTGATCGATTAGTATGGATAAGACTAGTCACATTTCTGTTTCGGTGAGGGATTTTTCAAAAAAAAATTCAATTATTTAATGTTTAGTATTTATTTGCGTATTTCTTACTTTTTTATAAAACTTGCATGTTTTATCTACATTTTATTTTTGTATAACTTTTAAGTGAGATAATGGTAATGCCCGAGGGTCTGATAGACCAGGACCTTCCACTATTGATGAGTTAGCCTTTTTGTTTACTGCTTTCTGCTTTTCAATTGACTTATTTGTTTTTTACTATTTTAGTTCGTTTTGTATTTTAGACTAGTAATATGCGATCACCCCGAGCTTCCAGAAGGACGGGGTGGTCTAACAAGTTTTAACTTTTGCTTTAAAAAGTCAATATAGATCAAATTCCGCACCAGTAACGACGTCAGAAGCACCACCTCCACCACCTTCACCACCATCACCTTCACCATCACCGTCAACATTGGGGGTACCACCACCATCACATCATCATCTTAATTTTCGGTACTTTCACCAGCAATGTAAGTCGTGTACGGATTTTTTAATTCTTTTCGGAATTTTCTCTATCCCACCATATTCGAAAGCAATCTATCATTTATTACACGCAGCGACCCAGAATCGGATGAGAGCGACGACGAGGAGGATTCTTTCACATATCCTGTGATTACAAGTGTTTCGGAGCATGATGGAATCACCCTTGGACCAAGATATTGCTGTTGAGGATGCCGAAGGAGACACCACTGACACAGCACCTGCCGGTGGACTTGATCCCGTCGAAGCCCCCCTGATGATGACGGAGCGGCTCTTTTCATGTTTTGACTTTAACTGGAGAACGTTTCCAAGCCCTCCGATTTCGCCTTAATCGAGGCGGGAAACGTTCTCAGTAATTAATGTCGGTCCGACAACTCCTCCTACTGATCCATATGACATTTTCATTGAAATATACTGGGGTTCTACCCCTGACATATTTTATACTCCGGGTTTTAGTGCACAAATGTCCATAGACCGTTTCTTGATTCTTAATAAGTGTTCACACTTCAATGATAACGAGAACATGTGTGCGCTACAACTGGACTACTCCGAGGCTGTTTAAAACACGGCCAATAGTGTTACACCTATTATTCCTGGCTGGAATTCAGTCAGCTTATTCCGAGCAAAGCAGCCCAACGGGGTATTAAATCTTATGAAATTTGTAAATCTCAAACCGGCTACCTATGGCGGTTTGAAATTCACGCTAGCAAGAGCACTCCACCGCAGCACATAGACAATCTGCTAGAGGCGACCACTCCAGCCACTGTTTTAAACCTGCTTAGAGGCTTAGAGCACAAGGGCTACACCATCTGGGTGGATAATTATTACCATTCCCCTTGTCTTGCTCGGCGCCTCAAAAGTTTAGGGTTTGATTGTGTGGGAACCTTGCGAACTGACCGCAAGTTTGTACCACAAGCCTTAAATAGCCTTACCAAGGGGGCCATGCGTCCCGGGCAGATTACTGGTCTCACCTCAGGTGACGTCGATGTCATGGTATGGAGAGATACAAATGGGGTGGCTATGATCTCTACATACCATGGCACTGCTCAACAAACTGCTCGAGAATCCACCAAACCCACATTGATATTAGATTATAATATCATGATGGGTGGGGTGGACAAAAAAGATCAACTTCTGGTGATGTACCCCGTCGAAAGAAAACGTACAAAGGTGTGGTATAAAACTTTTCAGGAGGCTTTTAAATATTTCTGTTCTAAACTCTTACATTATCCATTATCACGCTTCTTCCCTCAGTCATCGTAAATTCCGAAATAACCTAATGAAATCCCTTTTATCCATCCACTCTACTTCTCGTCCGATTCCGTCTGCAGTCTCACAGAAAGTGGACGTCAGCCACCGCCTGGCTGAGTTCCCTATGGGAAAACACCAGCGGTTACGACGGTCCTGCACCGTCTGCAAGAAACAGGTGCACACTTTCTGAGTTGGATGCAGCAAAACCGTATGTGTAGACTTTTGTTTTCAATCTATCCACTCTATATTTTTCTGTATATATACGCCTACATGTTTCTGTTTATGTTTCTGTATATCTGTGTATATTTTTTGTTCACACTTTTGAATCTAAATGCGAGCGGGGCAAACGGCGGAAGGTGACAAGCGCTTTTTTCCCCGATGCAGGTTAAGCTGAAGGGATAAGTCTTTAAAACCGTGTCTTGCGGTGGATGTGTGGCTGCGTGGGTGGTGGTGGGAGAAAGCGACTGGTGTCATTTGTAATTCTAGTTCTAAACTAAGTAGAGTTTGTAATATGGGTACTAGACAACTGATATAAATACATATATAGTCTTTTTTTTATAAATACACACATATTATACATAGAAAATACCTACACTCTGAAACAAATATTTGTAGATCATACATCATCGAACTAAGTGGCGTGCAATTGGAGAGGCCTATGTCCAGCAGTGGACTGCGATAGGCTGATGATGGTGATGATGATGATACAAATATTTGGACTCAGGTTTGACTTAGACTTCAAAGCCGAGACTTCAAACGCAGCAGTCGTGTACCGCTATTGCGCTAATGACGCAATCAAACTTCATAATCACAAATTTAAAAAAAAAGAACCGACTTCAAGAACTGGACCAAATTATAAGTACAATTTTAACAAAAAAAAAACCGACTTCAAATGCCATCATCAGATATTAATGTCCTTATCATGGTACCACCATTGGGACATCTCAGAAAATATATAGGGACTATTTTCAGAAAATATACGAAAAACGTAGTATGTGCCTGAAAAAATGAGGGTTCCCCTCGATTTCCCTGGGATGCCATCATCAGATCCTAGGTTCCTTATCATGGTACCACCGTCGGAAATTCTCCTTTCCATTAAAAAAAGAATCATCAAAATCGGTTCATAAACGACGAAGTTATCTGCGAACACATAAAAAAAAGTAAAAAAAAATATACGGTCGAATTGAGAAACCTCCTCCTTTTTTTGAAGTCGGTTAAAATGTAAATGTAAATGGGACTACACGGAAAGCACCAGCTTTCAAATAAAAAAAGAATCATCAAAATCGGTTCACCCAGTCAAAAGTTATGATGTAACAAACATAAAAAACATCAGTCTAATTGATAACCTCCTCCTTTTTTGAAGTCGGTTAAAAATAGTACATGCTTGTTTGCGAGATGATGAAAAAAAGAATTCTTTATAACATTAGTTATAAAGAATTCTTTTTTTTATTAAAAATTAAGATTTATTTCATTTCATAATTTCTAATTCCGTTTGTTCAGGTGTAACAGTATTGGTCGTATCCATACTATGTTAGACGTGTCCTTTTGTGCCTATCGTATTTTTTCCTAGAAATTGGAAACATTCTTCGTTGATTTATAAAATGTTTTTGTAAGGCAATATGCATCTTTTTTGTATTTATCGATTAGTAGAATTTGTCTTATTTTAGAATAATTATATGTATTTAAAATAAATGCGTAAGAATTTACCCTGTGACTCAAAGTTTGAGAGTACCTTTTTAAGCCTATTTTCAAGAGCTTAGTTTACTGTTCATTTTCTCATAAACTAAACACATGTAGCATCTGAAACTCTGTATACGATAAGTAAATGTGCCATACTTAAGTATAAAATAATAACCCAAGCCATTTCATTTACAGTATTTTCGGTATTCAAGTATAAACTTAATCAATTTTTTTGACTGGGCGTTCGGATCGCGTCAAAGGGACTTTTTTGTATTGCCAGTGGTGTAAAAAATATGTATGACGGGATGTGTTTTTTCCATTGATAAATGAGAAATAATGTATATTTAAGTAAATAAAGTATAAACTTTTTGAAATATCGATTAACTTTTTTTATTTTACCAACTTTTGTACAAAAAACGGGATAATAATCTCGAATCCTGATTTCATATAAGAATTAATAATACATGAGTAGGCAAGACTGGTCTAATTCATAATTTATAAATTAGCTTGTTTCATAACGATTCCAGAGACATAAGTATTTTATAAAGCTACCATATAAAACTTTAGAGATATCGACAGTTTAATCACATGTAATTAAATGTCGCGAGTCCACCCAGAAGTGGTGACACACATGTGTCAATTAGACATTAAGAGGGCGCCACATATCAGTGGTTAAGAGATCAAGAGGGCAAGGCACTTGTTCATTGGCCTAACAAAAAATAATTTCAATTGTCTTGAAAAAAATGGGTGAAGTTTATTTTATCTTTAATATATGAAAAGTTGTGATCAACTTTTGATCACAACTTTTGATTTGAAGTTTGTGTAGTATGTCATGTACCGTCTGGTCTTAGATTATTAATATGTCATTATCTAAGCATCTGGTATAATGTCGTACTTTTTTCAGGTGTTTTGTGTGGTGCTAAGACAATAATGAGGTACAGTTTCCAAGGCGTTACGGAAGAGAAATAGTTTCAGTGGTTCAAATAAACCGTATATGTGGATGACGTGTAGCCACAGAGAAAGGTATGATGTCAAATAAAGTCTTTGAAGGTTCAAGCAAGTTTTGTATAAAATAGGTACTAAAACTGTAAACTGATTTCAGAGTACAAAGTGCATTAGTGGGTTGCAGAGGATTTGAAACTGCCTCTCAGTCCGGTGACGTGGTGTATTTATGAGGTAAGAAGTTGCTCTATATGCACGATTATTTAGTAGATCCTTGTCATGCCATGACAATGTTTATGTACTATACAAATAAGTTTATTATATCAGTTTATTTGAATAAGACATTAAAACTTTGTTTACCCGATGCGATCAAATCAATTGTAATGATCCCGAGTTAAAGTTACTCGTCTAAAACTTGATGTTTACTAAAACTATACAAAAATACTATACTCAAGTGCCGCTTGTATTTTCTGCTAAATAAATGAACCTTGTCTATGAAATTTTGCAGAATTCATGAATTTAAAAATATAGTAAATTCTGCTTTATATTTCCTTCCTCCCATAACCCATAACCCAGTAACCTATTTGACAGCTATAATGGCCGTCCCGCCGTTATTAGCAGACTCCTTATCCTGTATAATAAAACACGTTCATAAATAACTACAAAAACAAAACAAATGGGAGTAGTACTTGATCCTGACGGTTCTGTAGAAGTTTATTTAAGTAATAGAAATTAGATAGTATAAACATACGGTCTGATCCGAGGAACTTGACGAACTAATAAATCTATACTAATATATAAAGCTGAAGAGTTTGTTTGTTTGTTTGTTTGTTTGTTTGTTTGAACACGCTAATCTCAGGAACTACTGGTCCGATTTAAAAAATTCTTTCACTGTTAGATAGCCCATTTATCGAGGAAGGCTATAGGGTATATATCATCACGCTACTACTAACAGGAGCGGAGCAACAATGAAGAATGTTTCAAAAACGGGGGAAATTTTCACGCTACGGGCAATATAAGGCGCAAACGAGGTTGCGTGGGTCGGCTAGTATTACTATATAAAGATGTATACGAGTGCTATGACAGCCAAGTTGTAACCGAGTAGGTTAACATACTGATAAGTAAAACAATTATAGGTAGGTGGATTATGGATGGGTCGAGCCACTGAGACATCTCCATGCCTCGGAGATTACCTTAAGCTGTTGGTCTATAAAAACATCTGTGGCAACCGTTACCGATAGCCCCAAAAAGACTTTCTATAGAACTTTGAAATTGATGTATAAAAATTGACGTTTATAATATAGATAATGTATTATTATATATTATCTAAGTTTTAGCCACATCGTACTAAAATCGACCCCACCAATCTAGTTAAAGAAAAAGGCATCTAGGAAGATATACGAATACTGTGTTTTAAGTGTTTTTTTTAAATCAAAGTCAAACCTGTAAATGCCTCGTTATACGTAACGGTTAATTATCAAAGCAGCAAACAAATCCCAAAGTAGGTTCCTTTTAAACAAGAAAGTTTGGGTGTTCAAATATTGTCATACACGATTGGTTATTGTGTAGCCAAAAACGTTTTTTTACATGATAGCATTCTGAAGATGTCCATCTAAACCTAAATATTGTGAGAAAATTAAATTCATTGATATTTCAAAATTATAACTTCCAAACGACTAATACATCAAATTCTAGTTCCAATCCATATGCAAGTTGTGAAATGGTTTCACTTTTACCTAACAAACACTTTTCTTTGTCAGCGAAAGTTCTTTCAACATTGATCGAAAGAAAAACATTTAATAATGATCATAAAAAATATGCAAACATTTAATTAGATACATAAAATCTAGATCAATCGAATCTTCAAAAAAAATTTGATGACGTTGGACGTAAATCAGCTCACAGGTAGAGTAATCAAGGTTTTGACCGAAGAGCTGCGATTTCGAACGGCAAGCTATGAGCTCCACGACAAGAAATTAAACTTTATTTAGGAATGAGCAGAAAAGTAATTTGCATATTGCTTACACACATATTGTATAAGTTAACTCTATAAGTTGAACCAACATCAATATGGGATCGTACGAGTGGACCCGGAGTCATTCGATTTTATGCTTCCCTTAGTGAACGTTGTACATTGTCAAGGGGTTGTATTGAGTAGAAAATCTATATTTTTCAATCAAAATCTATTGGTTTTCCAGTCATCCCATTCAAGTCAAGTGAATGACCTTTGATTACAATTTCAAAAACTATACTTTGGAAACTACTATAGAATAAAGTTTGAAGCCTTACTTGGCTATGGTCAAATTACTTGCTTTACGGCAAGTGGTAATTATGTAATGAGCACGATCATTTATTTTGTTTTTGAGTGTAATTTATCTACTTTTGGTAAATATGTATTCAGAAATCTATCCTTACAATAAAAATGTAACAGGTCCAATTCTGTACATTAAAGGTATTTTGAAAATTTTTTTTTGGAGGGCTTTCTATAATCAATGCTACAGCCAAAACTGTATTTTTCTTCATTTTTGTCTGTCTGCCTGTATCTTGGCCGCATATCACTTCGAGACAACTGAATGGATTCAAATTAAACTAGGTATGTTTTGAGTTCATACTACGAGGTAGGATATAGGATACTTTTTATCCCGAAATTCGGTACGGTTTCCTGGAGAGAGGGGATGAAAGTCAAAATATGTACTTAGTTGAAATTAAAAAACACATAGTCCGGTTTCATTCACCATTTTTTTGCTAGAATAGTGTTCCGTGATCTATTTATACATAAAATAAATCTGTAGACGACGAGTTTGTCTATTTGGTTGTGCCCGCATGACGCAAAACGTTCAAAATAATCGTGGAAATGTTTTATGCACAAGCATAGTGTGTAATGCGGTATATACACTGACGGACTCATAAACTGCATCAAAGTTAGAAACGACTTTGAAATAAATATTTTAACCAAGTATGCAAACTTTCTACACAGATTTAAATTGAAACGTCTAGATTCGTTCGTTAACTTTAAAACAGCGTAGGGTCATATCTTTAAGTTTAACTTTGTGTACTGGAAAGGACCTTAAAACTTTTTTGAAGAAAAACAGAACTTTTAAGAAAATTGGTTTAATTAAAAAATGGTTTTAACAATAGACACAAGCTTTATGCAAGTGTTTTTTTATGTTTTAATAACGTGTATTACCTCCAAGTGCCCTTATTATGGACTCTAATCGGTTCCGCATAGATTGGATTAGGGTTATTAAAACATCTTGCGGAATATTGTCCCATTCTGCTGAAAGGGCTGTTCTTAGTTGTGCCACTGTCGCAGGCACAGGATTTCTCGCATATACAGCTCTTTTTTTTGAGCTACAGACAACTTTGGACCATTTGCTGGTCTAAAAGGGGTGAGATCCGCTTCCTTTAACCTTCTTCTTATTTGCTCCACGCACTTCATTAAGCTCTGTTTTGATGTTAACTGACGTGAGGAAACGATTTCGCAGGGAAGTTGTAACCATAAATCGGTCATCACGACCGGTGGTTACTCGAGTTCTGCCTGTACCACGTCTCCTTTTGTAAGAACCTGTCTCCACAAATCTTCTGTATATTCTAGAAACCGTAGACTGGCTTAAATCTAAACTTCTACCAATCGTTCGTTGATCCAAGCCCTTCCGCACCAATGCCACATTTTGAGCAGCTTGTTCGGACGAAGTATCCATATTATGGTTCAGAAACTCTCGATGAGTTAAAAAGCTAACCCAACAATTCTGCTGGTAACAATAATTCAATTGTCAAAAGAATAAAAAATCAATTCGAATCAATTTTAAAAATTTGCTGTATTCATTTGTTTTACCGCAGTTCTATTTTTAAATATTGCTTTTTTTAAGATTAAGGGCCAGTCTCTTCATATTTATATAATTTAATCTAAAAAGTTTGCAAAGTTATTAAAAAAAATAATTTCAAAGTAATCCTGAAGTTTGATGCAGTTTATGAGCCCGTCAGTGTAATTTCTGAAAAGATTGACTTACAAATAAAATATCATTTCATTTAATTACTGTATATTGATACACATCATGCTCAAAACTGAGACGAATGCATAGGAGTAGATATTTGTTAGACTCTAATTTTCTTTACCCGTACGTGTTTGCATCTATATTTATGGTTGAACTGGCAAGTTGCTACTCGAACCGTTTTACTACAAACTTTGAAAATATTTTCCCCGCAGAGAATGGGTTAAAATTTCTCTCGAATAAAGTAGTCTTGTATTTTTCTAGCTGCACTTGGTAAAAATATTCAAGCCTTCAACAAAGGAATTGGGTCATTCAACAGGTAGCTCAAAGTGCTTTTTATGATTAAATGTTTCGATTAGGATAATGTTATTTGGGATCGATTTATTCACTGCTTGCTTTTGTGCGAACATTATCTAGATTATTCGATAAACTCTTATAGTTATAGCCTCTTTACCTTTAATAGGGGTGGTAAAACATAAAGAACACAGTTTATTTTATTTTATTTAATTATTGGCTCTGCCAAAATGACTCTACTCTGCCTGATGGAAAGCAAAAGCAGAATCCAAGAGCGGTGGTCACCATACTGCGAATGCAGACAATGCAAAAATGCAGCATGGCAATCCAAACTATGGCGGGCTAGTGATGCTTCTGCATCATTGGGCCTTCGGTCTCGCACTCATCAATGAAATACGACAGCATGATCGCTGTCATTTTACGTTAATTTTTCTGTGCGAGGGTAGTACCGCTCCGGTCGAGCCGGCCCGTTCGTACTGAAATCAGCGTAGCTCTACTACCTTGAGATATTGAGATATAAGTATACCTACCAAAATATGAATATGTTAGAAACAATATATTTATGGTACTTCGATTTTAAATATATGTTATTTGTTTATAAATAGGTGAGATAGCTAGGAAGCTAGTACATATGGTCCACTATGAATCTTATAAAAGAATAGTGGATCGATCATAAACAACTGATTAAAAACATAGGATTAATTCCTAATTAATGATTATTGTTACCACAGAACAAAAAGATATAAGTAGAAGTGTTATGTGTCATAATTTACAGCGGAACTACTGTCGCCAAACTCAGACAAATGAAAGGACTATTTATTATACACACACTAATAACGAATTGTTTTGATTTGATGTTTGTATTTTGCTCAAAACTAGCCTACAATACATCAAATCACACATTTATTGCCTTTTTTATTTTACTTTACACATTATTGATTGCCATGAACAAAAATGCAATATGTAGTTATAATATAATTGATTAGTTAAAGTTATTGGCGTGTATGTGTATGTATATTGATGTATATGTATGTGTATATAAATATGTGTGTTTCTAGTTTTATTGATTAGAAAATTATAATTCTTTAAAACTACCGCACCGTCAACTACTGCCTTTCCGATACATTTTTATCCATCCTAAGGTTGCCTGGAAGAGATTGCTTTAGGCAATAAGGCCGCCTTTTGTACTTTACACTTATACGTATTCTATAATCCGTTTAAAAGTATGCATATCGATAAAACCAACATCCTACCTGACTACATCTCTAATCGAGTAGCGTTGAAAATTGATAAAACCCGATCATACCAAATTGAGCTTTAATGAATGGGATAAGGAAGAGTTAAGTTTAAATCTCTAGTCGATTAATAGTTAAATAATATTTTATAATTTTATTGATAAACTATTTAAAATTGTACCTACCGATGGTAAGAAACAGCTCCATTATTAATGTTTTTCCTTCTGCTACCATTTTTGCACTGTAAAACAGAGCAGTACGGCATTGTGGCGTAAAAAAAACTTTCAATGGACGACCTATTGGACGTAGCGTTGTAATACGACTATGATACAATATACCTAGAACTCATAAAGGTATGCGTTGCAACGCCTACTAGTGGCACGCGCGTCACGCCTTCTAGTAATTTCTACTTATATCTTTTTGTTCTGTGATTGTTACACAAATATAATGTAAATAAATAAAAAAGTACCAAAGCTACACATGTATTTACGCGCAACATAACTACCTATAATTTTTAAAGAGGCATTTAACACGAATTAGCCTTGTGCTTCTAAGCACCCGGACAGAAAATTAAATTACTAACCACATTACAAATACATTCTTTGAAAAACACAAAAGGGTTAGGACAAACAAAAATGTAGGATGTAAAATGAGAATAGAAGTGTTTACGCTGATCATTTTCAGTAACATGGTGGGCTGGTTGGTATTTACTTGATTTAGAGATCTAGCTGCCGTGTGTGTGATCTCAATAATTTAAATTTTATATCACTTGAGTTAGTTTCGATACAGAATTTAATGAGTATTCTGATGATATATCGGGAAAATAAAAAAACTATTCAGGAACGATAAATATCAATCAAATGAAAACTACTTTTCAAGTGGTTTCTGGAGTTCGGACGAATATTTCTTATTTTAACCAACCACTATTTGAACATATTTCTAACCACGAGTGCAATTAAATTAAAGTAAGTGTACTAGAGAGTATACTGACTGGACTATTCATTGATCCAAGGAAAGCTTTATACTAAGCGCATATCAGAAGACTCAATCAAATGTAAATGGGTGCAGTAGGCATGTGTGGCGTTAGACTTGCGATTTATCATAATACAGTTTTTCCATGACAAGCACATAGAGATAACATTTTTTTTCTAAGCAGTTTAGGTCATTATATACAGGGTTACTGGTTAAACCAAAATGGTGGTAGTAATATTACTATCTAGCTGTTGCCCGCGGCTCCGCCCGCGTGTATGTCGGTTATCGCGGCAAATAGTGTAATGTAATGTAGTAGCCTATGTGTTATTCTGATGTATAAGCTGTATTACTGTAAAGTTTTATCCAAATCCGTCCAGTAGTTTTTGCGTGAAGAAGTAACAAACATACACACTCACAAACTTTCGGGCTTACAGAGGCCATATTCGCAATTCGATAATTGTGTGACAAATACAGGGACGCGCAATCAAGGCGTTGGAAAACTATTACGGTTTGTAACCGAATGAAGTTTTTGAAAGTTTTCAATAGCCTCACTACGTGTAAAGTGGGCCGCTGTAGGAAATGCTACGACGATTAAAGATGCAAGTTTATCAAGAGAGATTTGCAAATGGTGTTTGTTAATCTAGAATAAGCGCATAATAGATTAGCCCGAGAGGTTTTGTAGTGGACTTTGAAAGAAGAAAGAGAGCCTGCTAAGTTGTGGCATTGATTCGATCGATGTACAGAGGATTTAGCACGTATGTAAGATCGGTTGCGAGCGACCGACACCGATCAATTCAGTGTCTCTGTTGGTTTGCACCAGGGATCGGCTTTTAGCCCACACCTCGTTCTATTGATAATCACAATACACACAAAAGCGCGCATGCACTCGCAAACACATACACTAAACACAAAGGCACTAAGTATAAATTTGAATAAGTTTTCCAATTGCAAGCAGCGTCACCTTCAAATTCAAATACATTGGAACAAAATTTGCGACTGAATTCTGTCTTCCGAAAAACAGGCTATGCCTAGCTTAGGAATCAGCACCAGTACCTATTTTACACAAACTGGTAAGTCTTTGGTGTGAAATAAACATATTATCATTATTATTATTAATAGATGCTCCGACATCCGCTATACAGGAGTTACTGCGCAGACTAGAGACGTAGCAGCAAAGACTGAAAATCTGCAGAACCAAAATCGAATACATGTTCTGCGATGTCGGTTCAGTTCAAATGTTGTTTAGCTGTTTAAAATTAATCTGACCTAGTATGTAAATAATCTATTTTATCCATTATTGTACTGTGTTGTAACTACATGGACTTGTACATGGACTTGGTATTATGGCTCCCTTTCCTTTAAGACACCTATGGGGATTTGAACTGGACAAGTCCTTAATTCCACCCCCGATTTTACCCCAGGGGGTTTTATTATAAACGCTATATTAATAACTGTAGTCTTGTGTGGCAGAGGAACACTGTCTACACGTAATTTGGACGCGAGGTTATGTTGATTCACTGAAAGTTAGTTACGGGTACTTGGGCACTTAATAAACTAGAAAGGATAATAGCATCCTATTCTGCCATAGAAACAACTTTGAAGATTAATTATTGTAGGTCTATCCATCTATCTTCTTGTAATGAAAACTTTAAATAGAAAGTCTTGAAAACATTTGATAAAGCGAGATGATTTGTACAGAGAGGTTTCAGAAATTTGGATTCAAGTTTTGCACGTCGCTGGTAACCGCCACGGTGAAAGGTGGCAGCTTTTGTTTATGCTGCTACTTGATACATAAAAATGTTTTTTCGTATCTGTCACGTAATAAACACATAAATAAATTAACATTAAGTTTTTCTTGACTTTTAATGCTTTATTATAGAGTCCTTGTACTACTTTAATTATTACTAACTATAGTCCCATTGAATTTATGGTATCTTACTCTAACTAAGATTAATAATGTTTTGATGGTGTGACTAAAATGCAATTATTTAAAATTATGTAAGTATGTATTACATTCAAAAGTTAAGTCTCTTTCGTATCTAGTAGTTATACTTATTCACCTTAGGTTAGTTCCATTGCATGCATAATGCTCATTCTACGCCACTGTAGGAGGGCGTAACAGGTCGACCTCACTTTCAGGTCATACCAGTATATTGCGAATATTGAGCTAAATTTTCTTAAGAAATTGATAAACTCATTTCGTCTTGTTTATATTAATACTTAGAATCAGAGCGTTCTAAATTGTGATTAAATATTTCAATAATACAATAAAGTTTTTTATCGCGTTCTTTCCAAATTTTTTTATGGAAATTTTTTACTACATTTTGTATCTAAGTAATTGGTTTTAGTGTAGCTGTTAGAGAAAATATTAGTACTGGTACTTTAAATGCTATGTCTATATGTCATAGATATACAAATCTATGAGATATATGCTATATCTCATAGATTTGCATATATATTTCGTCATCAATTTCTGAATAAATCTCTTAACCGAAATTGATGACGAAATTGTGGAAGGACCTACTTTAAGCCGCGATAACCGACATACACGCAAGCAAAAGCTTCTACGCAGCTAAAAATTCTTAATTTTTCTTTATTTATTTTACTTGCTATTACAGCATTTAACTTTTTTGATATTAACACGTTATTGACAAAAAAAGATTTTGGTTTTTACTACTAACACCAAAATTTGCTGACTTTTATTACTAATATTATAACGTAGCCTGCTCCTCGTAGTCTGTGGTCGCGTTTTTTTATTAAATAAGGGCAAACGAGCTGACGTATGGCCTGATGTAAGCCATTACCGAGACCCATGGACACCAGCAACACTAGAGGCGTCACAAGTGCGTTACTGGCCTTATAAGAAGTAGTACGCTCTATTCTTGAACATTTGAAGGTCGTATTATTAGTCCGGGAATACCGCAGGCGACAGTTCATTCCACAGTTTTGTTGTGTAAGGCAGAAAGTTCATAGAAAACCGCATAGTTGTAGACTGCCGATGTAATAAGTGATGGGGATGGAACTGCTGTCGCGTAGGATGATGGCTGAAAGAGGCTGCAGGGATCAGTCCAAACAATTCCTCATGACCTAGCTTCGCTCGCAATTTTTTTCATTTTTTTTAAACAAGTTTAGGGGCCGCCCTCTCGTAGTACGCCCTGGTATTCTGTATTCGGTATTACTGGTAATATTCTGCAGCGATGACAGCGCGATGGATATTATTCCAGTATAGTTTAATGTAGTTCGCTTTAGTTGCAATAGATGGACATTGATTTATCGATAAAGTTGATTGTTGAAAACACGAGTAAAATGACATTTTCTAAAAATGAATCTTAGCTAGATTGATTTAACACCCCCGAATTTCATAAAATTTTGTAAACACTGCTTACTAAATTTCATGAAAATCGTTAGTGCCGTTTTCCGTATTCAGATTATATAAGTATACTAGCTGTCCCGGCAAACGTCGTTTTGCCATAACTACTAATAAATTAAAAAATAATTAAAAAAACATTGTCCAGCGGACAAAATTGTGAATCTAAACCATTCCCAGATCCCCTTGAACACACACAAAAAATGTCATCAAAGTGGGTCCAGTCGTTTGAGAGTAGTTCAGTGACATACACACTCACAGAAGAATTATATATATAAAGAAGATTTAAATATTCAAGAATTGCTCGTTTAAAGGGATTAGATAAAACAAGTAGCAATATTTTAAATATAATAATTAGAAATCAACTAATTAACATTATCATTAAACATCATTAATTTTATTAGTAATTTCATCTAATAAATCCTTAAGTACAAGAGGCAGACGTTACGTCGTGATTGTTAGGGATTTTTAACATAAACACAGTTTTGCTTGAGCCGTAGCGTCGACGGAAAGCCATTTAATTCATTAGACCAATACAATTAGACGGTAAACTGACGAAAAGGCGGCCCGAAACTTTCATGTAGGGTAACCAAGTGCTACACAAACGGATTTGTTGTGTTTTATTTGTTTCATTAATCTCTAACACTGTTTTATTAATTACGATACGAAGTTTACATGACATGTTGTGAATTAGTAGAATGTCTGTAACGTGTGAGATCATCACTATAATCCAGTTAATGTAATTATAGTAATGCCATTTTTTGGTCACTATGGAAGAAGTACACAAAAAATAAAATTTCTTTGTTTGTTATTACTAGTACATAGTGTGGTGGCACAGCAAGCCTCATGAGATTTATATTTTTTGAACAGACTGTGAATATTAAAATTATAATCAATTATTTCAGGTCACAATAGTGCTTGAAAACTTGAGCTAAAAAAATATGCTATGTGCAAAAATTGATTTTGCGTCGCAGACACACTAATACCTATGCGCGTGCGATGTCTAGTTATGTGTGTCCCTAGGGACATTGGTGGAAACTAGTTTCCACCAATGAATTGTATCACAAAATAAATAATATATTCAACTAGAGTGATAACTCTTTTTAACCGACTTCAAAAAAAGGAGAAGGTTATCAATTCGACTGTATTTTTTTTATGTTTGTTACGTCATAATTTTCGACTGGGTGAACGGATTTTGATTATTCTTTTTTTATTTGAAAGCTGGTGCTTCCCATGTGGTCCTATTTTAATATAGTCCAGTTTTTAAAGAATTTTTTTTTGTTAAAACTTGTGATTATTATGTTTATATTAGTACAATCAGTTTCAAATTAGAGTTTATATAACTTCTACGCCTAAACTCTTGCAAATCCGATACAGGTGGACTGTATCAGATTTACAGAGTTTCAAGATAACTAAACTGACAGACAGTGGTAAGAAACGCAAATTTAAAATCAAAGGCAATGGCAATTTATTTTACTAGATGAAATACACAGGCCATGCATTATGATTAATGGTCAAGTCAGGTACGATCACCAAAGCAAAAGGAAACAACCCAATCGAAGTGTCCGAAAGTTTCAAAGTTTTAATATTAAATGTAAATGAAAATTGATGGGAATAGTATAAGATGTTGAATTTACCTTTTTCTAAGGAATGAAAGGATTGTCGCTTGTAAAACTGAGACTATGTAATCTGTACAATATGTTCCTCACAAATTAGGCAAAAAATGGCACTCGAACATTCGGATAGCCGATAAGGGTTAAAATTAGCAGCTCTGTATTAAAAGGTACTTTTTTAAATTTTCGGTATGAAACTTTTATGCCCAAACGTATAGGTGTTTTATTAACCATTACAAAATGACGTTACAAACAGTACAACAATATGACCACTTAAAACTTAAATGTGCGGGGTTTATAATAACAAAACATAAATTCGGATGAACAAAGAACCGGATTATGGTAGAACATTTAGACGTTTAACTGAGCCCGAGTCGTGGGGTAACCCTAAAAGTAACGTTGACCCGGAAAATTAACTCCACCCGGGCCATTACACGGTCGGCACTTCCATTTGTACATTTTTAAGAGGCACATGTTTTCTATCGTTTCAGAAAGTGAAAGGTATCCACGTTTAATCTTTGGCGGTGAAAGTGAGAAACTCTTTGTGATTTTGGGCTAGTTTTAAACTGATGAGAAACCGGAAACATTGTTATACGTATAACATACGTACATTACTTCTTTATTAGAAATCATCTTTATGTAACTAAAGTAGTTTAATTTTAAGTTTTCAAACAAAAGTGTATCAATTCTGGTTGGCAATAATACGTATAGTTGTCGGGGTTAAAGGTAACCCTCACATTCAAGGATCAAGGACATTGTTTCACGTTTCTTTCTTTTCTTAGTACTGAGTTTCTTTATATTTATATTATACAGTAATGAATGCAGTCATCTTTTTATGTAAATGAATTGTGTATAGTCCGGGATCCCCGGAACAAATTTTAACTTTTATCCTTCCAACATACATCGATTACGACGTCATCAAAAGTGATAATAACAAGCTGATTTTTTAACAGTTGCTAAGTTAATATTTATGTAATTTAACAGCCACATTGTCCTACAAATTGCGTGGTACGTTATACTGGCTCTACGGTCAAACATTTTTGGTCCCTGCTACCCTTGTTAGCTACCAGAATCGAAAATTTTTGTAAGGTGAAATGGATTCCGGACTAGTAGGTCCGGATCTTTGATCAAACAATTGATTACAAATAATGTCAAATTGTCTATAATTAAACTAGCTGTTGCCCGTGCTAAAAATGACGGCCTTTCAGACTAACCTATATAGTATATACGAAATGTCAAACCCTGTTTCACCCTATTTAATCTAGTGGGTGTCTCGATAAAACGATCCTACTCACCAAATTTCATAGTGCTAACAATAGTAGTATACGCTCGGCGATGATGCATCAGTCAGTCAATCAGTTAGTCAGTGAAGACATGTTATTTTGTAAGTATAGATGAACCTACTAAGACTAACTAGGTGTATTAGATTTAGTATAGGTTCCTAATCCGAACATCAGCTTTGCATGTCTTTTCTTTCCTATAGACGACTAGTTACTAACTCCCGATCGTAAAATATCATCTATCTCCTAACCTTATTTGTCTTACAAACAACTTGAAAGAATACAACTAATGCCCTATTTGTATATATGATATTTAAAGAATCACCCTCTAACTATCATCAGCTCATGTTAATAACTGAAAGAATATAAATTAAGGTCTATACGTACGTGTGATATTAAAATCATCCTTTGATCCCTAACTGTTGAAGAGTTTAACCTTCTATCATCAGCTCACCTGAATAACTAGAAAGTATAAGTATACTAAAGGTCTGTAAGGTCTATAAGATACGTATGAAATTTAAAGAATTATCCTCCAACTCGTAACCGTTGAGGAGTTGTATCTCCCATCATCAGCTTAACCTAAGTAACTTGAAAGAATACGATTTAAGGTAACATACATACATATGACATTTAAAGATTTATCCTCCAACTCCTAACCGTTAAGGAGTTGTGCCTTACATCATCAGCTCGTCATCATAAAATGATCACTACCAGACGCAAATGCCTGAGTAACTCAGAAAATATACAAAAAACATAGTACGTGCCTAAAAAAATAAGGGTTTACCTTGATTTACTTGAGATCCCACCGTCATATCCTGATATGGTGTCAATGGGACCACCTCGGGAGCATACCCTTTCGAATACAAAAAGAATTTTCAAAATCGGTCTCCAAATGACGATGTAATCGGTGAACATAAAAAAACATACAATGATAGATAGATAGTGAATATAACCTCCTCTTTTTTCGAAGTCGGTAAAAAAGAGGAAAATTGTCTTTAAGAGTATAAAGTTAAAGAATGAAGAATATGGTTTCTTTCAATTCAGTAGGATATATAATTACTTACATCGATATTTTTTTACAGCTTAGACAGCTAGACCCTTCATAATATTACCTGTTATTAAATGCCGAGTTCTTATAATTCACCAACAACCTGTTTCACCAACAATATTTTGGTATTTTTGTTATTCTAAGAGAAGGAAAACTTGAAATAGTCTGGCCTGCGTGGTTAAAGGCTGTTGATGTGATTGATGATGATGATTATTGTCCCCATATAGTGATAACTTCTGTGAAGGTGTACTATAATTTTCATAAATAATATATATATGTGGAAATTTTATGCCTTTCTTAATTGCATTTAGTCTTTGAGATCTCAAGAAAGTTTAAAAGCGATAAAAGATTAGTAGACGTATTCAAACAATTCGCTTATCACAGCGTCGCGGCAGTTTGGATTGGGGATCTGATCCTAGTCCCGGATCTATAACTTTAAACTTTTGAAGTTGAAATATGTATTAATCGCGCTATCGTCAATCTTCCCAATATTCAAACTAAACAATTTTTTATTCAATAACAACGAAGGTAGCGTGCGGAAGGTAAAGACGTTGTATCTTTTTAAGAAGTACCAGTATCGTGCGTCGATTGCATGGGTGATTACTTCGAATAACAGAAATAAAAAAGTTTGAAAAATAAGTACGGCAATTTCATTATCATACACATATATAGTAAATATTATATAAAAAAGCGGTCAAGTACAAGTCGGACTCGCCCATAAAGAGTTATGCAGCAGCAAGTAGCATAATATAATTTTATTTTATTTTTATACTAGCTGAACCCCGCAGTGTTACCCGCGGTTATTGTTGTACCGCGAGTAACACCGCGGGACAAAGTTAGTCTAAAAAAAGAAGCCTAAGTTACTCCCCGGGTCATCAGCTACCTGCAAGTGTAAGTCCCGTCAAAATCCGTCCAGCCGTTCCAGAGATTACACGGAACAAACAGACAGACAGACAGACAAAATTTTTTTTAACTACATTTTTGGTATATGTATCGTGAATACATACATATGCATTAAGTAAAAAGCGGTTATTTTAATATTACAAACAGACACTCCAATTTTATTTATTTGTATAGATTTATTACTTACTAGCTGAACCCCGCGGTGTTACCCGCGGTTATTGTTGTACTGCGAGTAACGCCGCGGGACAAAGTTAGTCTAAAAAAAGTAGCCTAAGTTACTCCCCGGATCATCAGCTACCTGCTAGTGAAAGTCCCGTCAAAATCGGTCCAGCGGTTCCAGAGATTACCCGGAACAAACAGACAGACAGACAGACAGACAGACAAAAATTTTTTTAACCACATTTTTTGTATATGTATCGTGTATATGTACATATGCATTGATTAAAAAGCTGTTATTTTAATATTACAAACAGACACTCCAATTTTATTTATTTGTATAGATTTGTGTTGATAGAATGAAAGGTAAATTGCAGTTTACGATTTATGACGTATTAAAAAAACTACTTACTAGATTTCGTTCAAACCAATTTTCGGTGGAAGTTTGCATGGTAATGTACATCATATATTTTTTTAGTTTTTTTAGTATCATTCTCTTAGTTTAGAAGTTACAGGATTAGAGACATTTTACCACTTTGGAAATGTCTCTCGCGCAAACTATTCAGTTTAGTAAAAAACGATATTAGAAACCTCAATATCCTGTTTGAAGACCTATCCATAGATACCTCTACTTTTTTTCATCAAACAGGTATAAGTTCGATGAAAAAAAAATCTTTGAATTTTAGTTCTAAGTATGGGGAACCCCAAACTTTATTGTTTTTTTTTCTATTTTTGTGTGAAAATCTTAATGCGGTTTACAGAATACATGTACTTACCAAGTTTCAACATTATAGTTCTTATAGTTTCGGAAAAAAGTAGCAGCGACATACGGACAGACATGACGAATCTATAAGGGTTCCGTTTTTTTGTCTTTGGCACGGGAACCCTAAAAACCGATAATATCCATACAAATATTATATGGCTGAAGAATTTGTTTGTTTGTTTCAACGCGCTAATCTCAGGAAGATAGCCCAGTTATCGAGAATGGTTATAAGCTATAAAAATAGGATCGTAGTATCAATCAAAAATATTGCAAAAAACTAAATAAGTGCGTGTCAGGCCACGCATGCAATAGCATTCCGTAGTCACCCATAATGGCTCGTGAATTTAGAAGACGGGGTTGGTATTTATTACTTTGAACAATGTTTACTTATTCTTTCGTCATTTTTGTACGAAGTTTTCCAAGAAAGTGCAGATTTTTCGAGTCCGCTATTTAGATTTTAGTGTGGGGAAGGCCTTATTTTAACAAAAAAATGCAAGTTCCAAGAGGTATCTTGTAAGGTTCGCTCACTATTACCTTATTCACGGCAAACAAATTAGTTTACGCTGTATGCCATCACACTGCGAGCAATAGGAGACGCAGACGAGGTTGCGTGGGCCAGCTAGTATTTAATAAGCGTTCATTATCGTCGCTTTCTTCTGGTTTAAGATTCCCATCGAAATCCACTATAGAAACTCCATATACATCCAAGATTATAAGAATAAAAAAATAAGTTTACTTACTAATACACAAAAATAAGTTTACTAGCTAGCTACAATTGTAGTATAAATATATATGCATAGTTATATGCACGTTTTTAACTCTAAGTACCTTTCGCAACTTGCATAAAGTAATTAATTATGTCGCTAAGCGAGCTAAATAACAGTGCAACTGTTAAGGAAAATACATTTTATACTATAGTCCACGCAAATAACATTTCAGGGCGATGATCCTGTTGTTAGTTTACCATTTAGGTGAGCTTAATTTTGCAAAAAAATGATTTTGCTTTTTTTTGTGTGGGTATTGTGTTTATAAATCTACAGTGAAACTTTCACATTTTTTAGTTTACTAGGAAACATGTTCATGTTATATAATCAGCCTAAAATTTAACCGAGGGAAATTTCAGTTTGACCTCGTAGCAAAAAGAAAAAAAAATCTAAACCTTTTAGAGTTCAAGGATTTCAGGGTGGAATATTCTCGAATTTAAAAGGGTTACCATTTTTAGCATATATTAAGTGCATACGAGCTCTAGGCTCTAGACTGTTCAATGATAATACAGTTATGAAGCTAAAGTTGCTAGTAGCATGCCGTACTATCATTAACCTCGATTTATCCGCGCCCTTCAAATTTCATCGGTCGACTGATATAGCGATCACAGACGATTCCATAATACTTAACCAATTTAAAACATAATTCGCGAAACTTTACTTATATGTACTCATATATACTGTATACTTACAGAAGGATAAAACTTTCGTATGTATAAAGAGGTACAACTCAAACAAACGTTTTGAAATTCTGATGTTCTCTTTCAAAACAAGCGGCTATGCCAGCCGCTTGTTTTGAAACGAAAAATAAAATGTGATTATAAAAAAGACAAAGTGTGTTGTAATTAAAAAAGTGTCGATGTCATTTAGGTGTTACATCTCTAACAAGTATCTATATATTATTTATTTTCCTTAAAATTGATTTCAAAGAATATCTTGATGATCCTTTATGTAGTTTTTTAATGTATAATAACATAGATCTGCGAAAACGTTTCGAAAGTTTTTTTTTAATGTTATTAAATAAATAAATGTTCTAAAAGTAATGTAAAACAGTAATCATGTGATACCTATACACTACGTAAAAAGAAGATGCAGATGATATGCTTTTTGATTAAAATTTATGGAGTAAACGTTTGAACTGAAATTATTAAAAAAATGTTCATCGCTAAAAAGAAGTTTCGATGACATATTTAGACTTAACATAAAGTGATCATACATCATATTGAGTATTGTACATTATTCTCTTACATTAAGCACAGCACCAGGGGTAGTGAAGTTTCTATAAGGCGGTTTCCGGTCTTTAATGTACTGGAAGATTTTGGTGCCATGGCGGAGGAAGACCACTTTGTCGAGGAGATGGGGCGGTACATCGTGCACGCAGCGGAGCCGGACCGAGCCACCGCGCGCCGTCCACCGTTCCATTTGCAACTCGACGCGCACTTCTGTGTGACCACGAACTGGAACAAAACACAACAAAGTGTATCAGTGACGCGAAACAACACATAGAAACTACACAGAAAATATCTAAAACCTTTTTCTTTAAATTTGCCGCAATGTGTAACACAGCGATGATTTGGGCTGGTTTGTTTTGTTCTGCCAACCCTCCTAGCAAGTGTGATCCCTTTAAAGCAGTACACAGGTAAATGGTAAATCAGGGTAAGGAATATGGTAGAACGAGAATAGTGACATCATATTAATGACTTGTATGTCATATGTGCATAGTGAATATACAGTCATAGCAAGCACCGACCTTCCATGTAAAATAGATTAAAGTTAGGCCCATTCCTGAGTTACCTACTACACCCATGGAAGACTTGGAATTTATGGACTTCGGACTGAGAGATTATCTGAGGAACAAATTTCCCGCAAGCTGTAGGAGTTTGTAGTATTACTGTTTCTAGTTTGCCCGTAAAGGACCTCCGACTGTTGTTTTAGTTTTGGTCTAGTTTGCTTTATTATATAAAATTAAAGTTAACTATGACTATTCATAAGATAAAGAATCCGGATTTCGTATTTATTAAAAGCTTTTCCAGGCTCAACAGTATTCTCGAGTAGTATTTTGATTAGGAAAAATAAAGATCGGTGTTAAGTATTAAAACAGAACATTTAAATTTATGCACAAATAAGTACAGTTTAAAACAACTTAGGCATGTTAAGCTCCAGAAGAAATAAAATAATATAAAAATAAAATAATATAAGTATCGGAATTTTTGGTGGTGGTTGCGTAGTGGTATCGTATGCGACTACTGTGCTTGAGCTCTCGGGTTCGACTCCCGGGTCGGACCAAATGTTTTTTGTTTGTATTTACAAAAAAAAAGTATATATGTATTTATTTATACTAGTTGTCTAATACCCATAACACAAGCTCTGCTTAGCTTGGGACTAGATGGCGTGGTGTGGAAGATGTCCGCAATATTTAAAAAAAAGTACACTAAATTTAATAAGGTATGCTAATGTATCAGGTTATAACGCAATTTATCATGCTATAGGTATTTAAATGCAAACACGAATTCATAAGATATATCCCAGGCGCTTTGATATGATATGCATACGCGTATCTTATTTATGTTATGCATACTTTTGATCTTTTGACTGTGGAATGTACCTACAATTTAGGTTTCGTTAAGTTTTACTTTTTTGTTATTTTAACGAAATAATACCGACCCGTAATTTTACTGGAAAATAACATATACTATCTTCCTTCACAGAAAACAGAAATGTATAGACGAGTCCTATTTAACCATTAATTTAGGTAGTGTTGTGGTTCTTTAGCTGTTATATTTAATAACTATAGCCTTTTTGTTTGCTATAAGGGGCACATAGCCCGACGAGTTTACTATTAGTAAGTAATTAAAAAAATAAAATAAGACAATTGCCGCATTGGGAATAAATAATGTGTGGCGGGGGACCTTACAAACATACATAAAACGGACACAACTAACAGACTCAGAACAATAATTTATAGATTAGTAGTAGTAAATACATAGTTTTTGTTGTATAGCGGGACTTATTCGCAATAAAAGTTATTTAAAAGGATACCTTCTTTACGGCTATTATACGGTTTACCTAAAATACATAAAGCAGACGTACCGTTACGTCCAATCGTGAGACAAATTGATTCTCCTACTAACGAGTTGGCCAAACACGTGGCAAATGTACTGCAACCCTTGGTGGGGTGTTGCTCCTTCATTAGATCGAGATTCTCGCCATTTTATCAATATTGTCAGGAACATCAAATTGGAACAGGATGGAGTAATGGTGAGCTTTGATGCTAAATCGTTATAAACCAATGTTCCATTAGACTGCCTTGACCTCATCGGACGGAGATAAAGCACAGGGATCTGCGTACTTAGTACATTGTTTTTCTTAGAAACTGGCAAGAAAGATACTATTTTTAACCGACTTCAAAAAATGGAGGAGGTTTCTCAATTCGACCGTATATATATATATTTATGTGTGTTCGCGGATAACTTCGTCGTTTATGAACCGATTTTGATGATTCTTCTTTAGTTGGAAAAGAGATGTCCCGACGGTGGTACCATCACAAGGAAACTAGGATCTGATGATGGCATTCCAGGGAAATCGAGGGGAACCCTCTCAGGGTCATACATCAGGCACATACTATGTTTTTCGTATATTTTCTGAAAATACTCTTATATTTGCGTCTGGTAGTCATCATTTAGTGATGATGAGCTGATGATGTAAGGTACAACCCCTTAACGGTTAGGAGGTGGAGGATAAATCTTTAAATGTAATATGTAGTGTAATATGTGTTAAAAGGTAGTAGAGCCACGCTGATTTCAGCACGGTTGGGCCGGCTCGACCGGGGCGGTACTACCCTCGCACAGAAAATCAACGTAAAATGACAGCGATCATGCTGTCGTGTTTCGTTGGTGAGTGCGAGACCGGAGGCCCAATGATGCTGAAGCATCACTAGCCCGCCATGGTGTGGGTCACCATACTGCATTGTTGCACTGTCTGCATTCGCAGTATGGTGACCACCACTCTTGGATTCTACTTATGCTTTCCATCAGGCAGAGTAGAGTCATTTTGGCAGGGCCAAACATAAAAAAAAAAAAAAAAAAAAAAGGTGTGTATGTTACTTTTAGTCGTATTCTTTCAAGTTATTTAGGTAAGCTGATGATGGAAGATACAACTCCTCAACGGTTAGGAGTTGAAGGATAATTCTTTCAATTTCATATGTGTCTATAGACCTTAAGTTGTATTCAGTCTACAAGTTTTTGAGGTGTATTTGAAAGGGTATGCTTCCGAAGTGGTCCCATTGCCACCATATCAGGATCTGATGATGGGATGCCTGGGAAATGGAGGGAATCTCTCATTTTCTTAGGCACGTACTTCTTTTCTTAGGCGCCGACTTCAAACAGGTTTTAGGTACCTAGCACACATAATAATACTGCTATTTAAATGAACAAAGAATTAGGTATAGACAAGAATTGGCATAGCAATTTATAAAGAGCCAGTTTATTTTAAGCTTTTTAGTGTTTTTCGGCAGGGAGTTTTCGTTGGATTTTTGTAAGTCGGTTTTTTCTTTACCGTGGCTACCTCCAGCTCGACGACGGCGTGGCTATTGGTAACCCAGTAGCACCAGTTATGGCCAACATCTGGATGGAACATTTTTGAAATTTGACATAATTCAAAAAAAATTTTGTCTAAGTTGAGTGAATAATAATAGAGTGAGTGAAATACATACATATAGAAAAGGTACTACAACATAAGCACGTATTAAAATTCATCGCGGGTCTAAAGCGAGTGTAACACGTATTATGCTTGAGGTACAAAAATATTTGATGTTGAATTTCAAGATAAAGTAAAAACCATTTGAGTAATCACTCAAAACTATTTCATAAAATTGTAACATTTTAAAACATTATTTCAACTTTTTCAGGCAATACCAAAAAGCAAGTTGTTGATGGCTTCAGCTTTAAACTTAAAAAAGTTCGCAACAAGTCCATTTAGTTATTGATTTTTATTAATAGGGTAAATCAGCGATGTCACGCTGCAATGTAAGGGGGATAGTAAATGGTACCTCTTACAGAGACTAAGGTATGTTATAGACCTCATTTACGAGAGTCCAATCAAATCGTCAGGAAAAAAAGTTTGCATTCTTATATATAAACATAATTATATATCATAAAAAATAAAAATTTGAAAGATGTCTTTATTTTTAATTGACTTCGGAGGTTCTCAATTTGACCGTATTTTTTTTTACGTTATCTCATAACTTTCGGTTGGGTGAACCGATTTTGATGATTCTTTTTTAATTAGAAACTGGTGCTTCCCATGTGGTCCCATTTAAATTTGGACCAGGTCTTGAAGTCGGTTTTTTTTGTAAATATTTTTTGTAATTATCTTGAGTTCTACTACTAAAACTACAAGAGCCTAAAATCTAAGGAAAAGTCACTAACATAGGGTTTTCTTAAACCTTTTGTTTTATCTATACTAATAGGCTAGCTATATATCATCACGTTAAGACCTATAGGAGCGGAGCAACAATGAAGAATGTTACAAAAACGGGGGTAAATTATCACGCTACGGGCACTAGTAGACGCAAATGAGGTTGCGTGGGTCTGCTAGTTTTCAATAAATATTTATCAGTTGCCGTAACTTTTGAGTTCCTGTGTAAAGAGAGATGCTACTGATGAAATAAGTGAGCGTTAGTGCCTGTTTCCACAAGAACCAAGCAAACAACTTTCGCCATAGACGAAAATTCCGTCCTTTTTATGACGTTTGTCACGTTTTGCGAGTTCCTTGTTATACCCATAATCCAAAAACATCTATTCCATTTTCTACATTTCTGTCCATTACATTTTGAACTCTCTCTACTTAGTCCTAAAGTGTAGTCTTAGTTCGATATTACTTAAAAAGTGTCTTTGTTACGAAAAGTGCTAGGTGAGCTGGTAAATTCGAGGTTCGTTACGACACGTTTTATATCCGTTATTGTGTTTTCAGTAACGTAGATGAGCGGCACCTATAAAGAACACTATTTTAACACATAAATAAAAGTAGCAAAGTTCTTTAAAACAATTAGAAGTTACAAATATAGTGGTCGGGCTAGTTCACATTAGGCTTCAAATTTTTACCTTTTTTTATTTCTACAATCTGTATTAATTATAAATATTTTGACAACTGATATTTATTATATAACACAATCTAGTCTCAAAGTAAGCAGAGCTTGCGCTATGAAATCTAGATTGACCGATATAACATATTTTACATAGAGAATAACCAAACTCCGAAACAAATATTTGCAGGTCATACAATTATATGGTCGGACCAAATGTAACCAAATATTTGTATGATCTGCAAATATTTAGGAATCGAACCCGAGACCTCAGCACATCAGTCGCATATATAAATCGCTATCACTAATCGCTATCACCACCAAGGCTTTCATTATTATAAATGCGAAAGTAACTCTGTTTGTTTTTTCCACTTTCACGATCGATTAGCATTTAGATATTTTAATATTAGATTGACTTTGACTGCGCGGATGGCGTTAGTAGGTAAGGCGCCGTTTTCTACTGCGCTCAGTGTTGTGAGTTCAAACTCCATATAAGACTATACTATATGTGATCAACAAATTGTTGTTCTGAGTCTGAGTGTTCTTTGTGCCAGTTTTATGTATGTTTGTTAAATATTATGTGTTACACAGGATTTATACATCATGCAGGAGTTGGCCTTTAATTTTTTTTATTTATCTAAAAGTATCTAAGTACGTGGGTCACTATTTGCCGCTGACATAGACGCGGGCGGAGGTGCAAAGTTCTTATGACTTATTAAATTTTATTGTAAAACAAATCAAATACATAACTTTAAACGAGACAAAACACTGTCTTTTGACACATATGAACCACCGGGTTATAAAAGTACACGTTATACTGCAGTTTGTAAATTTAGAATAAAACTAAGAAAAGAGGGGAGGCTGTCGTAACAGGCTAGACGAGTTCTATACCAATTGATAATGATGTACTTCAAGCTAACCTCAAAGGAAACCAGCAAACTAAGGACACGAAGGAGAAAGTGTAGTATGTATGGAGCAGGAGAGAATGTAATATTTTAAACATTTAAGATCGCGTCTTCGAATAATGCTTGTGTGTAATTAAATATTGTACATACATCTATATAAATAAAAATGTTAAAGCGAAAAACTCGAGAACCGCTCGAAAAATTTCTGATTTTTTTATATTTTGCGTTAGGCACAGGGAAGGTTTTCATTTAAAAATCCGGAGGAAAATACTAAAAATAACACTTTTTACTTTTTCTATTTTATAGCGACAGCCCAATAACTTTTGATAGAACAAAGTATGTCAGGATGGCTAGTACTTAAGAGGAAATGCCTATGGCATAAAATGTGCCATCAAGTGAAATGGAAATACGCTATGAAAATAATCGCATCCTTCTTGCATGCTTTGAACTATTTGCGTCACGTTTGTTGTTTGCTCGTTTTATGATTTCATTGCTACATTGCAGCTGATAGTTGGTACGCCGCGAAACTATATTATATAATAGTCCACCACCCTGATCATTATATTAATTTGGTACTCTTTTTTATAATTCCCTTCGCTTCAGACTAAGCAGAGTCACTTTTGCATTCTATCTAAAATAGTTTTTCATAAAATATGAAGACAGGTACATATGCACAGGGCAAATTAAGTAGGGAGGGAACGTGTAATGTAAAAAAAAAAAAAATCTCTTTCATCGGAATTTTTACTAGCTTCGGAGGACTTTAATATATGTCAAATATTACTCAATGTTAACTCAGCTGAGTACAATATTTTATCACTTTACTTACTTAGCTAGTTCAATTAGATGATTATTTGTTTAGCAGTGGACAACGATAGATTGATTTGTGATATTACGAGTTGTAAAACAGTAGAAGTAGGTTATGTAAATATATTATAAATATATATATTTCCATTCGTGAGAACAGTTTTTATAAAAAATAGTTTAAAGAGTACATATCTATTCAAAATTAATGACCTCTATTTACTGGCAAGATATTTTACGCCTAGTAACATAGACTGCAGTAGCAAGCGTACGTCCTAAATAGGTTTATTCTGTGTTAAGTTAGTCCGACGCTATTAAATGCGCCAAGTCAGCGTTCTAGATTTTCAAGAGGATTTTTCTAATAGACGATCTTCATTAGCGTAAAAATAAGAAACTAATGAGGATGTTATAAATCGTGAAAATATTTCACATTTAACTAGTAAAGTTGGTTTAGTCTTCGTTTTTTTGGTCATGCAGGGGGAGGGGTGTCAGCAGGACCGGGGCAGTCGGTATATTCATGATACTGTCGTTTCGTTTTTTTTCTGGATTCACTTGAATATGCCTTGATCAAATAAATGACGTAGACTTAAGTTAAAATTAGTAAAATAGTAGTCTTAAGTACTTATACGATTAGAACTAAGTATTTAATATATCTTATTATCAAATTACAATTCTTAAACTCATTATTAAGTAAGATCAAAATTTCAAATTAGTTATCTGCCTGATCTGGGTAAGGTCTGTGTTTCAGGCAATGGCTGGAATTACAATTGCTTTCTCACTATAAAAAATCTATTTTTCCTTAATACGTAGGTCATGACTAAGTTGTCATAACTTAGTCATATAGTAGAATATAGTATTGTACATGTTAAGTACAATACTATATTCTACTTTAAAATAGCTAAGATTTTTTCAGTGTCTGAATAGTTTAATGGACTTAAATATTCTGATACCCTTCTTTTACACACTGTATTATTAACACTAAATATATTTAATAATTTATTTAGTTTATTCTAGATAAACGGTCCTAAAAATAAGTAAAATCTGTCTACATAAGCATGCTTCGTTTGCGGGGTTCCACAGACTAAGTCTTTTCGTCTTTTGTCTTTGATGACGCGGTCTTTACTCTTTTTTAAAATATAATTATGTAGCTATATCGAAATCGAGAGGTATGTAATACAAATAAAATTTTAAAACCGTGTTAAGTCCTTTTTGACCCTATTTTAGTTGGTAGAGTTTTAGTTTTTTAAACTTATTTTTTAGGCTTCCGTACCCCGGAAGGAAAAAAGCGGAACCCTTATAGGATCACTTTGTTGTCCGTCTGTTTGTCTAAATCCTTTTTCTCAGGAACGCGTGGAGGTATAGAGCTGAAATTCATGTGAAATACTCAGGTTTACTGTACCTCAGAGTTTAAATAAGAAAAAAATCTAAGCCAACGCAATCAAAAGTTACAGCCGTTTATGCTGCAAATTTTCGACACTTCACTTTTGACTTTTGACACGATTTTTCACACTACTTCCCGTGAACTCAGAATCTTGAAATTTCGTGCGAAGTAACGTCATATAGCACAAATAGAGGAAAAATTGCGAAAAGCATAAATTTTTAGTTACATCTTATAATACACCTACTGGTTTGTACAAAACCCTCAGCGCGCGAGTCCGACTCGCACTTGGCCGTTTTTATTTCTACAAAAAGTGTATCTTTGGTCTGTTTCCGAGGTGTATAATTTACCACTAACGTCAACCATGTAATGAGATTACCTTAAGATGAAATAGAGTCTAATTGGGAAAAGGAAGGAAATCATACTAATATCACAGTATAAGGAAAATCCTTCCCTTGCTGAAATGCAATGTGAAATGCAAATAAGCAGGTTATTGATAAAAAAAAAAAATACTTAATTTATTTTGACTAAATACTTTACTCCTTTCAGAACTTATTTGGTTGATCGAAAACGTCTTATAAACGAAAAGTAGATTCAAATTTACAGTACAGTCAGTTATTAGTGGTATGTAGGTAATGCAAATTGTTTATTTAATTGGATAAAGTGAATAAATAGGAAGGTATATTATTTTTAAGTTCTCTGGGCTGAGATAGTTTAGGTGAACAAATTTCAAAACTTCAGCAAATCTAACTGCAAAACTATGGGATATAACAAAAACGAAGATGTTTAAAAACAACAAAACAATAAACTTCTTTGTGTCTCAGTATTGTTTTTTTTCTATAATTAATTGCAAATTTCCCTCCTTTATAAACATAATATTTGCTGAGCATTATTAAAGAAAATACATTTTATTATCAAATAGGTTTCCACCTAAAACTTCCAGTAAGTATAGTCAGTTAAAGTTAGAGGTAAGACAAAGTATATAGTCAACAACCCATAATGTCCCTCATCTGAGAGGAGACCCGAGCCCATCGGACAAAGTATATGACAGTGAGTTTATCAGGTGGTGCGGTGCTTTCGTAGGTAATGCAGACAATTATAATAGATTTTCATGAACATTCATTGTGTAACCGTACGTGTGGAGCCTTCTTCTTTATAAATGATGTACCAATTAAACTGTGATACTAATATTTGGGAATTACTTCATAGTTAGATGTTTTAATTTATTGCTTTCAGACTGTGCATAGTGTTGTATACTAAAAGATTACTAATAAAATGCCTACAGCATTAAGCCCACTTTTGTCACCTTTAATGGGGATTAAGTAGGTATAAATAAAGAAAAGGACGTCAATACATTTTGATATCTAGCTTTTAATATTGAAGTTGTTCTTGGTAAGACATTGTTTTTTCATGCATGATTCTGACCTGGATGGCGGCCTAGTGATACTTCTACTACATTGGGCCTCCGGTCTCGCACTCACCCACAAAACACGACTGCACGAATGCTGTCATTTTACGTTGATCTTCTGAGCGTTGTTCTATACAGATCACTAGACCATGGCGACCTTATAAAGTATGTTAACTAAAGTCAGTAATTAGAAGTAAGATCAAGGCCAATATTATATTTGGGATTGAATTAAGATCACCTTAATTTTACCTACGTTCATACTCTGTACTTACTTGTTTATAAACCGATTGGTGGTTTACTGATTTGACGAGACCCATTCAAAATTATTATGATAAATATCTCTTAGACCTATGCGCCTGATCCAAGTTAAATAAGCCTTAATGTACTTGAAATTGTACTATTTATTATACTATTTTCATTTATGCGTCTGATCCAAGTTAAATAAGCCTTAATGTACTTGAAATTGTACTATTTCAAAAGGCAGCAATGCGGTTGTGAGTTGCGTTGCAGGCTTTCTTTTTAGGTCAGTTTCAATCATTTGACCAGTCTGCTCATTTTGTCATAAAAAAGATTACGCACCATAATATAACACATTCACTGCTAAAAATTTCGGTATATAAATCTACAACTTATTATTATTATATATTATAAACTTCATGACATGAAAACAGATAAGTAACATGCGGTAAATTACATTAAATGATTACGATAAAATAGGAGATGTTTACCCTAAATAAATATCTAATCTACGTGAAAAAATTAACCAACATCTATTATAATGAAATTCGTGTTCTTTGGCAGTTACGGGTTAATTTCCTGCCTACAACACCGGAAATGTTTTTTTTAATTACAAAAGCTATTTGTAGTAGACAAGTATAAAAACAATAAAATGAAACAGTATTAATAATGCTTACATATGTATATAATATGTGTATATAACATAATAGAGGTTAAAGTATGAAATTTTCGTTTTACTCTTACTTACTTACTTTAATGGTTATTGATACTTTGAATTGACATAAAATCGTGAAACAAGAAACTTTTTTCACATGATATATATTCTTATATAAAAATGTACAGCATTCCAATTTTTTTCAGTTTAAATAACTTTTTAATCAGTTTAGAGAGGAAAGATGAATACTACTTTTACGTTTACTTATTAGATTTACGGACAATAGAGGCCAACTCTGGCTTAAATTTACCATGTATAATGGTATCAGAGAATTGTATAGCTAACACTTTCACTGTAGCCCATCAAAATATTCAAGGAATGTTTAGTAAGCGTCTAGAAATTGAATTGTTCATGAACTGTGATAAAATTGATATTTTTTTTTATGTTTGACCCTGCCAATATGAGTCATACTCTGCCTGATGGAAAGCATAAGCAGAATCCAAGAGTGGTGGTCACCATACTGCAAATGCAGACAATGCAACAATGTAGCATGGTGACCCACACCATGGCGGGCTAGTGATGCTTCTACATCATTGGGTCTCCGGTCTCGCACTCACCAACGAAACACGACAGCATAATCGCTGTCATTTTACGTTGATTTATGTGCGAGGGTAGTACCGCCCCGGTCGATATTTTTTTTGTATTACAGAACATTGACTAAAATGTCATCAGCTTATGTTCAACTTCAGTAATCACATTTTAGGTAGTTCTTTCAGCATGCTGTGCATGGCGGTTCATTGATTTTGATTGGAAAAATTCTAACTTTTTAAACCGTACTGTGTGACAATAGAAATAGCATGTGTGGATTAGAGGAACTTGTTGTATTGAGTGTTTACAGACCTCCGTCTTCATCATATATTAGTTTTGAAAAAATACTAATTGAAGTTTTGCAAAAAGTTTGTAAAACCATTAAAAAACTAATTGTGTGTGGTGACTTTAATGTGAATATTTTAGAAGAAACATCTTTGAGTTTAAGATTTAAGAATCTATTTGGATCATACAATCTTGATAACATCTTTTTGGAGCTTATTAGGATCACTGCCACCACTGCCAGGTGTTTGGATAACATATATGTATGGACATAGTGCCACACAAAAACAAATAATAAATAAACTACATTCTGATCACTGTGGACAGATGTGTGCTTTTACTATGAAAAACAATACGGTGGTAACGTAGTGCGCAAAACTGTGACCCGTATGGAAGATTTTAAAAATAAACTACTCAATAAACTACCCCACTTAGATTATAGTGATGATCCTAATCACTTATATAATACTTTTTTAATGTGTATTGCTCACAATTCCAATCAACTTTTACTCCTAAGAAGTTCTCAGTTAAGGGTGCTACAACCTTCAGTGTATAGGCCACCGTAGGTATCTATAATAATAGAACCAGGCTTTATAAAGCTTTATGAAGAAAGAAATTATAACACTATTGTGGAATTTCGAGAATATTTTAAACAATATTCCAATTTACTTTAAAAGGTATGTCATGCTGCAAAGGTTGGTTACTTAAGATCTAAAATTAATAATAGTTCAAATAAGGTTCGTACAACCTGGCAAATAATTAATGCTGAAACTGGAAAAGCAAAGAACAAATTTAATAATTACAGCCTTTCTATTGATAACAAATTAATTGAATCTGATTTAGAGGTTGCCACAGCTTTTGAGTTTTTTTACGAACATACCAGTTAAATCAACAAAATCATTGAATTCATCCCCTACTACTGCAGAATCTTTGTTGGAAGAGAATATAACATTTTTTAATACCGAGTTTAGATTTGCTTGTATCATCGATATAGATATCGTTAAAGCATTCAATGCTTTTGGTGTTAAGAAAACCGCCGATCTTTGGGGTAATTCTGTACAAATAACTAATTCAATTATTGGCTTAGTTGCATCACCGTTGGCTTTAATTTTCAATAAGTGCATTGAATGTGGTGTATTTCCTGACCTAATGAAACATAGTAAGATCAATCCTTTATTTAGGTCAGGTATCAGACGTGCGTCTGATCCAACAAATTTTGGACCTATTTCAGTGTTACCTACATTCAGTAAAATTTTTGGAAAAATTATACTAAGTCAGTTACAGACTCACTTTAGTGAAAACAATATTCTATACAGGAAACAATTTGGCTTCAGAAGAGGTCGCTGAACAACTGATGCTGGTGTTGAACTATTAGAGACTGTATTTAGTACTTGGGAAGAAAAACTGGATGCATTAGGAGTGTTTTGTGATTTGTCTAAGGCATTTGATTGCGTTTTTTATGAAACATTGATCAGGAAATTGTATCACTATGGAATTAGGAACACAGCACGTAACACGTAACGTAATGGTAAATGTAATAATTTAAAGTATTCAAAATTGAGTGACTGTAATTCCTCAAAAAATTTTGCATGCCGTTAAGGTAGATCAGAGAGGACATGTTTAAATAAAAAATGTAACACCATTGTACACCTTTGTTCAGCAAATAAATAAATTATTATTATTATGTCTTTCTATCTTAGCTGTGACGCTAGTAAATGCAAACCTATCACGGGCTTACGCCAAGTGGGTTGGTTCGTTAGTAACTATTGTTGGTGTTTGTGTAGTGCATGTGAGGAATCGTCGAACTATGGAACATGTGTCGTATATAACAGACCTTTGCAATGAGATGTATGAATTCCTATATATTCCTATTTCTTTGAGTGAAGTGTGCAGTGATTTTGGAATGAGACCTGTAGATGAGATAATGATTGGTATGATTTTAACTGTGTGTTGATGCCACATCTGTCGGATTTCATCTGCGAGGGGTATGTACTTTTGTATTTTTTCTGTATATTTCTTCTTTACATTATCTGTATTTGGGATTGAAATATCAATTAAATATGTAATTCTTTCATTTTTTAATGTAAGTGTGATGTCCGGTCTATTGTTAGGTGTAGTTTTGTCAGTGATTATGTCTCGGTCCCAGTAAAGTTTTACAGTGTCATTGTTGAGAATGGGGTTTGGTTTATATTTGTAATATGGCTCTACTTTCTCTATTAATTTATATTTGGCTGCTAATAAGCCGTGTATTTGTTTTGCAACGTTATTGTGTCTCTCAGTGTATTGTTTATTAGCTAGAAATGGGCACCCTCCTGTAATATGATCTATGGTTTCTTGATTGGTGTTGCATAATCTACATCTATCTGACACTGCTGCTGGATCTTTCATGATGTATTTTTGATAGTTCTTGGTCTTTATAATTTGGTCCTGAATAGCTACCATAAATCCTTCTGTTTCTTTATACAAATTTCCCTTACATAACCATGCATTAGAAGCTTCTTTATCTATATGATCTTGTTGTAATTGGTTCGGGTGTTTTCCATGGAGACTCTTTTGCTTCCAGCGTGTAATTTTCTGGTCATCTGTAATGTGTTCATGTATGGGGGTATTGTCTATATTATTGAGTTTTAATGGTGTACCTGATGTGGTTATGGAAGTGAGAGCCTTATGTATATAACTATCAACGGCTTTGTTGTGCATGTATGTGCGAATGTTTTGTACCTGCCTATCGTGTAAATCTTTTATATCTATTAATCCCCTGCCCCCTAGTTGTCTCTTAAGGTTAAACCTTTCTACTGCGGAATGGATATGGTGTACATGGTGTTTATAAAAAGTGGTGCGTGTGAGCCTATTGAGACGATCTAAGTCTGTGTTTGTCCATCTAATAATTCCAAAAGAGTATGTCAAAACGGGCATATTATTATTATTATTATTATTATAGCATTGAACCTTTTTATATCTTATTTGGGTAACAGGATCCATAAAGTGGAAGTTAATGGTCGTAGATCCTTGGCCCATTTTTGTTTCTTGTTTACATCAATGACCTGCCTAATTTGATAAAGGATAGTCAGGGGATAGTGTTATTTGCGAAGGACACTTCACTTTTATTTAAACTGAAACGACAACAATCTGTTAGTGATGACGTGAATGACGATTTTTGTAATGTCATGAACTGGTTTAATAACTTACTTTTAAATGAGAAAAAAACTAAATGTATTAGATTTTTTACACCCAATGTTAAACAAGTAAAAGCCAGTGTTCAAATAAATGGAAAGGAGTCGGGCCTTGTGGACACCACCAAGTTTTTGGGTATAACTCTGGGCTCAAAATTGCAGTGGTGCCCACACATCGATGAATTGTCGAATAGACTCGGCTCTGCAGCATACGCGGTTTATAAAATTCGTCAATTAACCGTTGTAGAAACTGCTCGATTAGTATATTTTAGTTCTTTTTATTGTGTAATGTCTTATGGTATTTTGTTTTGGGGGAAGGCTACCGATATTTAAATTATTTTTGTGCTGCAGAAGAGGGCTATTCGTGCAATTTATAATCTTGGTTATAGGCAGTCACTGAGGGATAAATTTAAAAAAAAAATTGGAATCATGACAATGTATCTCAATTCATCAATGGAATCAGTCCGTTTCAAATATCAGTCGATATGGAGAAAATATTATTCATTAATATATTTACAAATAAGAAACAACGCAATGAGTTCAAAATGTCAAACGAAAAAAAACGGCGAATGTTGAAACTGTCATTTCGGTTCGTTTTGTTGTTTATACAAGAAAACAGTTTTGTAAAAATAAAAATTATTTATATGAAATATTTAATAATGAAAAAAAAAATGACAATGAAAAATATTTATTTTGGCGTACACTATAAAAAATAGAAAAGCACATAACAAAAAACTGTACCAAAAATGTAATAATAATAATATTCATATTTTGTTCATTATTATGATTACGATAACGAATAATCATTTAACAGTCAGATTAATTTTTAATATTTTCTGATGGAACATTAATATTTTATCTTTACAGGGAAAGAAACGTTTATCCAAAATGGCACTTTATCTCGATAGGCCAGAAACGAAAAAAGCTATTTAAGTTTAAATGTTTTTTCTGAAGTTGTACGAAAATGTAAATAGTTTTATAATATTAATTTCAATTTTATTTATTTTTAATTAGGCGTACACAAATTTACATGCCACTGAGTAACTAGGCTGAAACTGGCCATGCCATTTGCTGGGGATTGATGATGCTCACTCCAACAAAATTACCTACGTATTTTGTGTGAAAGTGATAACTATTTCTATTTTTATTGTTTGTTGTTTTTATATCAAGTGAATTCCTTTTGTGTATGTAAATGTGAGTATAGTCTAGGCTTCAAATATAACTTTATATTTAGTATCTTTCTGGTGGTTTTGAGTGTTTCCCCGGCCTACCCAAATGTCCTGCTGGCGGTAGTGTCGCGCTACGGGTCGTAACACAATGGCTGGGGCTCGTATGCTGTCTGCATGGACAGGCCGACTTCAAACTATGGCGCTTTCTTCAAAAGATCAACCCAGATCCCATATTGTACTCGCATAGATTTTTGTTTTGTAATCAATGTTCTCGGACTTAAAAAAAAGGACATCTCTGTGGTTTGTTTCGGCATTTCTTTCCAGAGTGAGTCGTAGAAAATGCCGGCCTCTTCCATCTGTAAAGTCCGACATGTAAAAACATCTGAACAGATTTACTTACAATAAATTCCATTGAAAATGAAATGATCATTTCATTTCTATTTCATTTCACTATGAAAATCAGAGTAGTCTTGGAATACTAGTTCCGACGCAGAACTTACACGGCAGAAACAGCTTGCTACATTTGGAGACAAGACTGCTAATGAGCTAACCGTGCATTTTTGGTTTAAGCGATTTCGTAATGGAAACCTAAATACGCATTTAAGTTCATTTACAAAATGGTTATGCACCTAAATTGCGCTGAATTGAAGGAGATGGTGGAGGCCGATTCGAGTCAAACTAGCCAGGAATTAGTGGCATAGTTTAACGTTACCTTACCAACAATATTTTCAAAAAATTTCGAAGGTTTTCGTTGAATAACGCGCGATCCCTTCATCCAATAGTCCATATTTTTACATAATTAGACGGATCTCATCAAGACCCGTCTATCTACACCCTTTTTATATAGCTCCCTTTATTAGAAGTTGGAAAAAAATTCATATTTAAATTAAAAATTTGGTACATTTTCACATTTTTGGTGGTTTTTGTCGAATAGTTCGGCGGCCCTTAATTCCTTAATAACGAATCATATATATTTAGATAGGTCTCTTCAAGACCCGTCTAACGACACCTCATTTGCTCAGATCGGGCAAATAGAAACCTAAAAAATTGCCCGCCCACCCTCCCATATTTTACGGGATATATAGGATCGGCTGACCAGGGATCGTCAACACTTGGCAGTGACAAAAATTTTTACTATTTTAAAAAAATTTTTTTTTTTTGTTAGTTTTTAAGTTGTTTTTATTGTAGACTGAGGCCTTCTACACCTCATAATATAAAAGACTGGCTCAAATTAGAGCACAAAATATTTATTGATTTATTATTTTAATATATAACATTTGACACTCACCCCCCTTTACAGAGTGAGACAGACACCACACTTTGACATATACCCCACTATACAGGGTCATACAACACATTTTGACAACTTTCCCCATATACACACTACACTTTTCATCACATTCTCTCTCACAAATACACGGACAAGATGTTCCAAACACCACCTACAACAGCTGGCGCAGCCAAAAAATCAACAACTCCTGGCGCTGCTACCTCACCCTCAATGGTCATGGACGCCGCCAAAACATTTATAAGAAGACCGGGAACAAAGAGAAGGTCACTCGACAACATGGACCAATACAAAAAACAGCAGACAAACTACGCTGAGTTGTCGAGTGACCACCTCCTCCAGGAAGTGATGAAGACCTTTGAGGACATACCCTCAAAGGTCCAGCAGTACCCTCAGATGAGGCGGGACATTAAATCCTTCCTGGAGGAAAAATCCGATAAGGGCATCCGCATACTATTCGAGCTTAGTAGGCGGCTGCGGACCCTGGAAACGGCGGCGTCCGGTGCTGCTGGTGCGGCTGCCGTGGCTGTGACTTCTATACAGGAGAATGCAGCCACAGCAGCCGCATCTTCGGCACAAGAGGGAAAGGTGCTGGCGCGGCTGGGGGAAATGGAAGACGCGGTATTCACCTGGATTAATGAGGCCTACTTCAAGCTAAAGAAAGAGATAGAGGACCTCGACAAAAACTACAGTGACCGGGGAGCCGAAGGCCTCAATCAAATCTTCGAGAAAATCGAAGACACCCAGGTCGATATCGATAAGGCGACCGAGGGGATGATAGTGCGTGCGCAGTCCCAACTCGAAGACCTAGTTGGGACTGTAGCAAGAGATATAGTCATCGAAAATAAGACGCACATCATCGAGGCTGTCAAGGGGTTAACACCCGAGAGCGTCCCGGAGCCGGTCCCAAAGACCTATGCCAGTGTCGCAGCAGCCAAGCCCGGGCGTCGGCCGGCACTTCACTCGATGGCGGTGACCTCCACGGACAGTCAGGAGACTGCCGATGAGGTACTCGCCAGGGTGAGGAAGGCGGTCGACGCCAGGGGGACCGGCCTGAAAGTTAGTAAGGCACGGAAGGCGAAGAACAGTACCGTCATCTTGGGCTGCGACACAGAAACGGAAAGGCAGAAGGTGATAGCGCGCATCAAGAGCAGCGGCGATGGGCTTGTGGTAGAGCCCATGAAGAATAAAGATCCACTAGTCGTCCTCAAAGACGTTCATGAGGAGAGCGACGACGAAGAAACGTTAAGGGCCCTATACACCCAAAACGTTGACATCTTCATGGGCCTACCACAGGAAGAGAGAGAGCTCAAAATAAAATATAGGAAAAGGACAAAGAATCCAAGGACGTCTCACATAGTAGTCCAAGTAAAGCCAAGGGTATGGCAGAGGATGACGGAGACTGGATCCCTTTACCTGGACCTGCAAAGGGTCAGAGTGGAGGACCAGTCTCCGGTCATCCAATGCACGAAGTGCCTGGCATTCGGACACGGCCGTAAGTTCTGCACCGAGAGTGTGGACAGGTGCAGCCACTGTGGGGGCTCGCATCTACGCGAGAAGTGCCCCGACTATACCGCGAGAGTCGAACCGCGGTGCTGCAACTGCTCGCACTCTGGGCTGCAGAACGTCGGCCACAACGCCTTCAGTGCCGAATGTCCGACCCGCTCGAAATGGGACTACCTAGCGAGACAGACAACGTCATATCTATGACTCTCTCACTCACTCACGCATATACACAACACAGAACATACACACGCACAAACACAGATATAGGAAATATATTATAAAAAATATATGAATATATCTAAACATGCATATAAACATTGAACACATACACATAAATAAACAAAAATGGAAAGGAAAAATTCATAACGGGAATGGCAATAATTATATATATTTTAACATATAAATACATTATTGATAAGGAAGGTAGGAACAAGACACGTATGAATTTGGAAAAGTGAAACACGCAAATAAAACATCATACAAGTACACAAAACACATCGAGTCATAGGCATGACGATCTCACGGGTCGGGGAACGATTGCTATGTGAGGCGTCTTGGGTTACCAACAGCAGAAATTGTATTATTATGAAAAATATTATATTAGTTTAAAAAATTATTAAATATTATGAGAAAAAATTTAGAAATGTTCAGTCAAAAATTATTAACCATGGACAAAATTGTAACTAAAGATAAAGACAAGTATATAACAAAATCAGAGGAAGATATAATAAATGAAATTTTTGAAACATATTGTAAAATGAGACAGAAAAAAAAAAAAAAAAAAAAAAAAAATTTAAAACCAATAAGAATATCTACACTATTAAAAAACAAGAATTAGATAATTAAAAGCAAAATGATATACAAGCAAAGAATAAGAAAAATTTTAAATAAGATTAAAATAGACATGCAGTAAAACTAAAATAATATGTTAGAAAATACCCCCAAATTAATGATTAAACTAATTAGTATATAAATAAAAGTATAAGTTAAAAAGAATGATTGTACCGAAGCACTTAGTGCGAAAAACATATACAAACTAACGTCAAATATAATATTGAACAACAAGGTCCTGTCGTGCTATGGACGGGGAAAAGCGGAGTTATCCCCCCAATGGGATAACATTAAAAAAAAAAAAAAAAAAAAAAAAAAAAAACAATATTGACTCATTTGCATTAAATCAATAAGATAAACAAAATATGTAAAATGAGTGCCTTATGATATTTCTGATCTGCAAAAGAAATGCGTGTTAAATTGCATTGATTGGTGAATCGGTAGAAAAAGAAGGAGAATTGGGTCGAATTGTGACATGTGACTAATAGTGCATTCTTTACGATAACCCAAAGTAAAAAATGCAATAGAGGACCCCACGTCAAACGCTGCAACAGTACTCTAAAGCAAAGCTTACCAATAAAAATGTTACGGTAACTGCTTGGTTTTATTCATGACTAGCTGTTGCCCGCGGCTTTGCTCGCGTGGTTGATCATATGCATTTAATTAAAACTGTGTAAAAGAATGTATCAGTAATTTATTCATGTTTTAAACGTATTTATTTATTTATTTTTGATCATTATCCCATTTAAAAGAACTTTCATACAAACATTCGACCCATATTTCAACCCCTTTAGGAGCAGAATTCGCATAAATACTGATATAAGTATTCATCTATTTGTAATCAGAAACATGAAATCGAAAGTTGTTAGGCTGCTAAATTAAAAATAATGACGGATTTCCAAACTAACCAATACATGAAATGCGAATGACTATTTCTCCCCTTAGGGGTAGAATATCCAGAAACGCTTAAATATGCATATTCTCGTTTTTAATTAGTAACCCAAAAATGATATTTTATGTTTCTAACTCAAAAAATGATAGACTTCCATGCAATCTTGCAACCCCTATTTCACCCCTTAAGGGTAGAATATCCAGAAACCTTTAACAGGTATCTACTCATTTTTAATCAGTAGCCCAAAAATATAGTTTAAAGTTTCTAACTTAGAAAATGATGAGCTTCCATACAAACTTTCAATACCTATTTCACCCCCTTAAGGGTAGAATAACCAAAAACGCATAAATACGTCTCTACACTTTTTTAATCAGTAGCATATAAATAAAGTTTTATGTTTCAAACTTCAAAAATGACGGAATTCCAGACTAACCTATGCACGAAATGTCAACCCCTATTTCACCCCTTAGGGATAGAATATTCAGACACGCTGAAATACGTATTTACTCATTTTCAATCAGCAACCCAAAAGTAAAGTTTCAGGTTTGTAAGTTAAATATTACGGATTTTCATTAAAAAATTTTAACCCCTATTTCACCCTCTTATTGGTAAAATATGCAGAAACGCTAAATAGATATCTAGTTACTTTTAATCAGTAGCCCAAAATTAAATTTTCATGGTATTAATTTAAAAAATAACGGACTTCCATACAAACTTTCAACCCCTATTTCACCCCTTTATTGGTAGAATATCCAGAAACGCTTAAATACGTCTACTCTTTTTTAATCAGTAGTACATGCATAAAGTTTCATGTTTTTAACTTAAAAAATGACAAACTTCCATATAAACTTTCAACCCCTATTTCATCCCTTAGGGGTAGAATATCCTGAAACGCTTAAATACGTATCTACTCATTTTTAATCAGTAGCCCAAACACAAAGTTTCATGTTTCGAACTTCAAAAATGACAGACTTCCAGACTAACCTATATGCGAAATGTCAACCCCTATTTCACCCCTTAGGGGTAGAATATTCATAAACGCTGAAATAGGTATCTACTCATTTTTAATCAGTAGCCCAAAAATAAAGTTTCATGCTTCTTACTTAAAAAATGGTGAACTTCCATACAAACTTTCAACCCATATTTCACCCCCTTAGGGGTAGAATACCAAGAAACGCTTAAATACGTATTAACTTATTTTTAGTCCCTAGCACGTGAATAAAGTAACATGTTTCTAACTTAAAAAATGGCGAACTTCCATATAAACTTTTAACCCCCATTTCACCCCCTTAGGGGTAGAAGACCAAGAAACGCTTAAATACGTATTAACTCATTTTTAGTCCTTAGCATATGAATAAAGTTACATGTTTCTCACTTAAAAAATGACGAACTTGCATTCAAACTTTCAACCCCGATTTCACCCCTTAGGGGTAGAATATTCAGAAACGCTCAAATACGTCTCTACTCTTTTTAAATTAGTAACACATAAATAAAGTTTCATGTTTCAGACTTCAAAAATGACGGAGTTCCAGACTAACCTATGTACGAAATGTCAACCCCTATTTCACCCCTTAGGGGTTGAATATTCAAAAACGCTGAAATACATGTTTACTCATTTTTAATCAGCAGCCCAAAAGGTTTCTAACTTAAAAATGACAGACTTTCAACCCCTATTTCACCCCCTTAGGGGTAGATATTCCAAAATTCCTTTCTTAGTGCGTGTCTACTCAATAAAAGGATCCTACTCACCAAATTTCATAGCCCTAACTATCATAGTTTACGCTCGGCTATGATGAATCAGTCAGTCAGTCAGGACTTACTATTTTATAAGTATAGATTGATGTTATTCACTATAGCTTTCTTAGTGCAGGTCAAGCAATAATAGCAAACGTTTACTGTGCCGAACTACAAACAATGATGACGAAACTATCAGTGAAACAGCCCAGACTAGTGATTCGATCTTCACCATTATTGCTCCATATATAACTCAAGACCTTACACTGCAGGAGAAACCGATGTAACTCTACAAGAGCAGCAGTTAGAAACCATACGTCATCCTCCATACTCGCCAGACCTTGCTTTAACGGACTACCACTTCTTTCGTGATTCAGACAATCTTTTACGAGGCAGTACAAAATGATTTTACAATAGAAATGCTTGCGCCATGTCCACCATATGGCCATCGCAGTGGTGGCACTCAGAGATTGGCATTGGAAGACACAGGTGATCTCCGAAACATCTTTTTCCAGTTATCAACTGCGTCAGCCCGTCAGCACTCGGTTGCCCAAGTTGTTCCTTTCATTCCTCCACGAGGACCTGGCGGGGTTGGAATTTCTGATCTGCGATTTCTCGAGTCTCAGGACTCCTACTCGATTTCTGCACCTTCTTGCGCCACTGATAAAGAGCTGCAAGAGCACTCACCTCCAGGCTCCATGGTGCAGTTTTGACCAGAAGACTTGCCGCCTCAAAAGAGATCGTGCGGTATCCCCTTATGATCCTGATGGCCAGCACCCATTGAGGTCACCGCAATAGCGCGATAGTACTGGCCTTCAGGGCTTCCGCCCACACTAGGGCCACATAAAAGGCCATGGACCGCAAAACCCCCGCGTAGAGTTCCCTGCAGGAGTCATCGGGCCCCCTCATGTTTGGCAGCAACTGTGCCGTTGCGAGTGCCTCCTACTGTGGCTGTGGCGATGGCTGTGAGAATGCAGACAATGCAACAATACAGTACGGTGACCTATGGCAGCTTAATTAGATGCTTCTGCATCATTGGGCCTTCGGTCTAGCACTCACCTACGAAATACGATATCATTAATAGTGTCATAGGTTGGTCTTCTGTAAGAGGACAGTACTAGTATAGCCCCAGTCGAACCGGCCCGTTCGTGCTAAAATCAGTGTGGCTCTACTACCGACTAAATTAGATTGATTAGGTATAGGAATAGGTGGCCAAAACCTGCTTTCTATTAGATTTATTATACAAAGATTTCCAAAATGGCTAAACGTTTGTATCTAGTAAAAAGGTACTTCAAATCATAAATTCACTTTAAAATAGGTATATACTAGATAATGGTAAATATAATAATATAAACAGTAATGTATTTTTACTTAATTTAAATGTAAAGTTTTGAGTGGACGCCAAAAAGACTCAAATATTCAGTAATTTACATGATCGAATAGCAGTAAAATAAACTTTAGGTAAACAAAATTAAATCACGGATGTATCTCAAGTTTTCATCGATATAGTCTTACATGTCATTATTGTTATTGAATTGGAACCAAGTTTCAAATTCAATATTTAAACAATTTGTCAACCTTAAGAATTTATTTATTTACCCATTATACTTATTATGGTATAGTATTGTTATACACTGTATTTTACTTATTTTAACAAAAAAGTTTATAAGACACTTTACCCAATTTGTGAGCCGTAACAACAATACATTTGGTGTAGGTATAAAACATTATGTCGCATTTTCAAGGCAAACAAAATAAATACTCACGGTCCGAAATAAAGGCAATCTTACAAAATTACAAATAATACATACATACAGTCTGAAAACACGAAAACAGTTGGGAATCTTAAAAAATATAATGTGCTCTGTTCAGAAGTATGTGCGTGTTGTTATTTACTCCTTTCCAGAGTTCCCTACTCGTAACTAGGAATCCTTATATTTTCGCTATGTTTGTATGTATTAAACTACGGAGCCCTACAATACACAAGTCTGACACGCACTTGGCTGGTTTTTATGCCATTACTTTGATTCATAACTATATAGAGTACAGCTTGTCTATAAAGTCGTGACATGAATGTTTAAGGAACTAACATTATTCATGTGTCTGCTGCTGCTGATCAGTTGTCATCAAAAGCAATTTGTAAAAAGTAAAAAAAAGAATATCGACGCAATTTGAAGATATTTATAATTAAAACTGGTCCCTCAATCCTCACATTCTCTGACATATCTGCATGTACTAGCTGCTAGACGACTGGAGTATAACAAAGAGTAGTGTACTGAACTTTTAGTAAAAAAAATCTACTAAATAATAGGTATCTAAAATTGTGTGTATCTTACCTCTAAGCTGAGATTATAGCATTTCAATAATCTTATGAACAGACATACGAGTAGTGTGACCACACAATGAAACAAAATGTAGACTAACATTATAATTTATATTGTAATAGTCGAAACCCAAGGTTGTACAATTAATTTACTGTTAGATTACATTACGTATATTTACAAAGCATAAAATGAAGTAGTTAAACTCATTTTGGTCAGACTTATAGGGTTGCTACAAGCACAATAGAAGCGCTAACATTTAATGTCATGACTTAGTATACAAACTGTAAAATATATTTACACCAATTCAAACATGTACTAGAATTACTGACGTTAAACACATACAAGAAAATTTCAAAAGAATGAAACAGTATTCGTGATTCTCATCTCGTAGTTGACATCGTTAAAATGTAAATTATCATTAATGAGTGAGTATGTAGTTTTTTTTTGTTTTTTCGGAAGACGGTCCCCATTTCATCTCATCCACACTTTTTATATTTATTATTATTATTTTTCATCACGACGAAGACTTAAAGACTTTGACTTTGACTTTAAAGACTTAAAACACTTGACATTGGCAGAAATAGCTGATCCGAGAGATCCGGCTAGTTGCCATTTCATCAAAAGAAGAAGAGTGAGTATGTATTTGAGTATGATAATTTCTATATCAACGAGTATCATACGTAAATGGGATAGTGGTGCTTATTTCTCTGCCTACTCACTAAACATTTTTTTATTGTATTTTACAATCGGGTTTTAGAATACAGTTTGGAATAGCGAAAAAGTAGTTTCTCAAATTTATTAATATCAGTCAATTTTTTAAGTTTTAAAATTCTTCATGTATGTTTCATTTAGTTAAGCAATCAGGTGAATGAATATTTGAATTGTGTATTTGTGCGAAATAAACTCCTCAAACTACTCTGAAGATCTTACCTATTTATATTTTAGGTAGGCCTTACTTCATTCAGTCTGAAATTATGACTCCTGCTGACCTATTTCTCGTTGAAGCAGTAGTGTACATTCCGTTTTAGACATGAAAATATTATTTCTTACCTCACTGAGCGGACATATTTAAATCAGACTTTCATATTAAATATGCTTTACTGCACGTAATAAAGATTTTGGGTAAGTGGTAATTAGGACTTGTATTTTTTTATTTTTTTTATGTACAAGCTACCAAAATGACTTAACTCTGCCTGATGGAAAGCTTAAGTAGAATCCAAAAGTGGTGGTCACTATTCTCAATGTGAACGTGGGCAGAGCAGCATAGTGACCCACACTATGGCGGCCTAGTGATATGTTTTTTTACGCCCCGCTTCAAGGACCTCGATCATAATGGGATGGGAACACGTGCGGTGGTAGTGAGTGCCATGTTTTAATCGCTCGGCTAAGAAGGAAGAACAGAAACGTTGCGTACGAGAGCGTACGTCTTCCATTCTAAAAGGGTTACTGCGAAGGCCAGCACGTGTTATCCAGTGGAGAAAGGGGGGACCAGTTGGAAGAGCTCTTCAGAACACTCCCCATGATCCAAGAGATAGAGGACTGCCACTGAGGTGATATCATCGAGATGATATCGCAAAGCTTCAAGGAACTCGGTGGCTTCGGGACTACCGATGATGCGAACTACTCACCGCTGCAACTGATCGAGAGCGTCAAACAGATACTGTGCGGCACCATCGCATAGATGAGAACAGTACTCCGAGCGAACCTGGGTCTTGTAAAGAAGACACAGATGCTCGGGCGAGAAGGACCGTCTCACCCTGTTACACATAACATCCGCGAGGCCGCTTTATTGACGCTCTCGATGTACTCACGCATGTTGAGGTCATGGCAGATATCTATGCCTAGGATACCAAGCTTATCTTCCAGGGGCAGTTGAGTGTTAGGAAAAGTAAGGAGGGGAAGGAAGGGAGACTTTTTGGTAGATAGCGCGCACACCTGTGTTTTCTTGGCGTTAAACTCGACTAGATTCTTGCTGCCTCATTGAGAGATGTGGCTTAGAACCAGGTCGAGCTCAGCGACAAGATTCCGTTGCTTCTCCTCAATGTTCGCAGACTTGGCTGTAGGGTGACCAAAATATCGTCCATGAACTGTACTGTCCTCTGCATAGCAATATATATTGCCAAGGGCCAACATGTCATTGATATGCAGAAGAAACAGCGTGGGCGACAGGACAGAGCCTTCCAGTGTTTACTTGCCGATAATCAGAGGCCAAACCGTCGTGAAGAACCCTAATGCGGCGCTGGTGTAGGAATGCGGCGACCCAAGTACAGAGTTTGGGAGGCTGAATGCGGGAAGTTTGGAGAGAAGCGAGCGGTGCCAAACCCTATCAAAAGCTTTGGCCATGTCAAGGCTGATGGCCAAGAACTCCCCATCTCTGTCAATAGGATCACATCAAAGGTGAGTGACATACGCTCGAAGATCACCCGTGGATCAGTTCGGCCTAAAGCCATATTGCCGATCATTCAGCAAAGAGTGATCTTCCAGGTAGAGGACTAATTGCTTGTTGATGATCTGTTCGAGTACGTTGCAGAGAATGGAAGTTACGGCTATATGTCGGTAATTAACCAGGTCTGAACGGTCACCTTTTTGGGTATAGGTTGAAAGTTCGGCACACGCGTACATCGCCCCCTCGCGGGTGGCCACTAGAGCGGATGGAGGGGAAAACCCGTCCCCACCATCCGCGGCCACATTCTGGGCGGCATGAGGCGCTGGTGAGCGTGCCTTCGCCACCCGGTTCGCCGGCAGCGGATTGGGTCCAAGTGGAGGTCGTCCTCCCAGGCCTTCTCCACCGCCTCCTTCTGCGAAATTACTTCTTCGCAGAAGGCTGCGACCGCGGTAAAACTGCTATCGCTGCCGGCCATGGAGCGTATGACGGCCGGTAGCGAGAGATCACCTCCAATGACTGCAGTGAGGGCCCGGCGCTGCGACGCCCAAGCGGGGCAAATCGCAGTGGTGGCCGGCGGGACTCAGTTCTCTCCTGGCGGCCGAGATCAGGTACTTCCCGAAGCAACCATGCGCGGAAAGCGGTCGGCAGTAAAGGGTCCCGTGCTGCCACCCTGTCCACTCGAGGATGACCGGCTGAAAAGCCTCCACGGCGGCAAAGCCAGCGCGCGGAGTCTCCAGCCGGAACGGCCATTTAGCCATCGTGGCTCGACAGGCGGCTTCACGCCACTCGCGTACCTCTTCTGTACCAATGCCACTCTCCGCCCGGATTGCTGCACCGCCATGAGCTAACCAATCATGCACCGTTATTACTCAAAACTGCAAGATTTTTATATTGTTATATGTTGTATATTGTGAGGTCCACTTTTAGAGGATAAAATCCAAATAGCACTTTCACTCACAGTCAAATATCCAAAGATATAATATATCCAAATACAAACTTATCAATAATATGTCACAAATGTAAAATAAAGTAAGACGCATAGATCAACCCTCGACCTATTCAACCATAGTTGAGCCGATATACTCAGCCCGTACAGCAAATCATCAGATCATATCAAAGTAAAAATAATGAAGTAATAATAGTTATGGTCGAAATGGTGCTCACACAATAACATATCCTCACTCACTCGGTGAAACACAGCATAAGCGCTGTTTCACACCGGTTTTCTGTAAGGCCGTGGTATCACTCCGGTCGAGCCGGTCCAATCATGCCAAAGCGTGACTCGCCCACGGAAAAGGTACCTGGATTCTATTCGAGATTGCAGTTTTGCCCTTTGAAATTCCTTCGATTGAGATCTAAGATTGAAGGAGATAGCTTGTTGAACGGTTACAACAACAACCGCAGGTAAAGCTGCTGCGTGAAGCTAGTCTAAAAAGTAGTCTAAGTTAATCCATATATCATCAGCCATCTGACAGTGAAAGTCCTGTCTAAATTGAGGTTATTAATTGGACCGTATATATATTTTTAAGTTTCCTCATAACTTTCGACTGGGTGAACCAATTCTGATGATTTATTTTTTATTTGAAAGCTGGTGCTTGCTTTGTGGTCCCATTTCAATTTGGTCCAGTTTTTGAAGCCGGTTCTTTTTTGTTAAAGTTTTATTCTTGTGTAAGTAGCATTCAAATATCCTAAGTACGATATAAGGATATGTTATAGTAGTACACGACACCTTCACTCGCGAATACAAACTCAGTTATTTTATTACACTGGAAAAACGAAATATTGCTTTAATTTATTTATGAGACAGTTTAATGTATTGTACACAAATTATTCATAGGTGAAGCTTCGCTTATAAACACAATGGCCGGAGGTTTTTCTCTAATGAATTATTTAGGACCTTGGTACAGAGTAGGTCGATTTAATATTCTGGACCATAAAACACAGTACAATCGTAAAACCTTCCTGCTTTGGTTATACACGTTATTAGTTGTTTAAGGCTTATCTTAAAAATTACTTCGATGCACAATTTGTTTTAAAAAAGTTAGTGAGCAAGATTACATTTTCCGGTAAGAAAATATAAATTTCTGAGTGTAATGAGGTACGGACCGCGTCTATGGTGAAAATCTTTAGACTGAGTGCGTTTTTTTGTGTATGTAGACCAAATATTTTCTGCTACTGCCAAATGCGCAAATTTACGCATGTTTTATTAAGAGATAGGTAAAGAAAAGTCTATAAATTAAAAATTAAAATAGTAGCCACTTTAGAATATACATACCCGAGTTGAAAATGTAAAAGAGAATTTAACAGATTAAGTTTAAAGAATAAAAAGTAAATTCGGCCGTTTGATAATTTTAAAATAAATTTAAAAATGTTTGGAAAACTTTCGGAGAGTATTAATGTTGCTTAGAATATAAATAAGTACATTACTTTCAAATAATTTGCGAGGCATGTTGCTGCAAAACTCGGTAAACCCTTATATATACACCTATATATATATATATATATATAGCGCATAAACGATGCAAGTTAAGCTTGCAGAAGTGATATAGGTACTTATGTAGACGGATAACGAATCCCAAAAGGTTGTGTTAAATGTGTTTTCGTTCAACCTTTTTCCGAAAAAACATTTTCTATGCATGCTTGTATCACGCGTATATTTGATTCGAACCATTTCGCGGAACTCATTTATAATTTAAAGATCAATGTATCTCACCACCAGGTTACACGCATGTGGAGATATTTCAGATTAACTTTATCGACTGTTATACTATACATAGAATATTTTTAATCATGAAAGCTAAGCCGCAACATGTTTAAGTTTTAACTAATGAGATTAAACTAAGTTTTAAGCGAAGGATACGGCAATTAAAATAGTGGGTGAGCCATGCTTTTGGCACATAAAGTCTGACTCGATCTTTTTAATACCACGGCAACCGAAAGCAAGCGGTCAGCAGTTTTTTCTTGCTGTTGTCCTGGTTCCGGGGTCTGAACTTCCCGTACCTTCTATTCTACTACTTCCATAATAAATGTTGCCAAGTTAGTCCAACCATATAAGGATTAAAAGCAACAAACATACAAACACACACTCACAATATTAGTCACCCATACAATATTAGTGTGAAGTGCCGAAGCAAGATTCGAATCTCAAAGAATCTCCATCGAAGTATTTCACTTGCAGGCAGACTGTGGCAATAAATTTATGTTTTTGAAAGCCTTTTTAAATTCCCCGTTAAAGTTATAAGAATGTAGCTGTATGTAGAAATGTTGCGTTGGATTAAAATGAAATGAAAAAAAGAAAAATACTTAAAAAGTTCTGCATCATTTGAGCTGAAATATTGTCACGTTGACATCGGCAACCTGCTATAAATAACATTTTTATCTATTTTGCTCATCAGTTTTTGGGGGAGGTGCATAGAGTATATCAGTTATTTATCCCTTTTAATTAACAATCTACATATTAATTGCAAACAAAATTACACTATAAAAAATATTATTTTTATAAAAGTGACTGCGAAAAGGCAAGTGTTAGTGTTAATTTAAAATGTTTTTTTATCAGTCTTACATTATTTCCTCCATTTGCTGCATTAATCCATTTGCTCAATGAGAAATAATAAACTTAACATTATAAATAAACTTTTAAATGTACTTGTATGTTCATTTAAATAGACATGACATTTTAATCAAAATAGCGCTTTCATAATTAGCTTATGAAATTTGTATACATGAAATTGTATTTATATTTTTATAGGTACCAATCAGACGTAATAACAATAAAAACGAAGTAAAATAAAAAGGAAACATGTGGGTATATCCCGGACGATACCCAAGAGAGTCATTATAGCCATGTTCCATACCTGAGTATACCTTTTTTCCAAAGATATTTGAAGAAATGTAGAGTAACATGAAAAAGCGCAACTATACAAGATACAATTACATGTTGATATTTGTTTCATTAAAGATTATGACTGTAATTACTTCACGAAGAACAAAACCAGAAAATTACAATAAGCAAATTAACAAGCATAGTTATCAATTTCCTTAAGACATTAAAAGTTACCTTCGTTGCAACAATTCGGAGATGGCTAATTTATCTAAGGCACTTTGCCTAGCATCTTAAAAATTTATGTACATTAACGAATTTTGTTTATTTTGAATTTAGTATGCTCTAAAATTAACACACAACATGTCTTCTTAGGCGTCATAGTGCGGGTCGCCATGCTGTATTGTGCTTATTTGCAATGAGGATGGTGACCACCACTCTTGGATTTTGCTCATGCTTTCCATCAGGCAGGGCAGAGTTATTTTGGCTGTTGACAATAAAAAATAAATAAATATATAATTATACGATACGTCGCGGCGTCATTCCGTTAACTACGTCATTCTCATTTTCGTAAATTTGTTTGAAGTCAGTGCCAAGCCAAGAGTTACAAGAAAAATAACAAAAAAATGTGCAATTACGCACTTTAAAAATCAATTTTGTGCTTCACAGCAGAGCACACTACATACTACATCATCAAAACAGGTGCTACATAGTGTCCAGTATTTTTGCAGCTGACCGTACAAGTAACTAAGACGCGGTATACTTGACCTACATGCCGAGACGTCCCTATATGGAATGCATCTGTTTTAGATGCAAATATCTTGTATGTTGATGCACCATTTAAAAACAGAGACCGAGAAACTTCAGTTTTGATTGTTAGTAAACTTTACTCTCATTCAGAAGCGTTTTTTGTGTGCAATTAAGTTTCATGCGGCGTATATTATTGTAACTGTTATTGTTATTACTGTAATAAACTATGAGGATGGGTTAGACATCCCGTAAATATAAGAATATGTGGGAACATCTCCATGTTATCTCATGTGTACAAAAAACGTTTATATATTTTTAAGACCCGACCACTTGTATAATTGAACATACAATATATTACAAAGCGACTGAAAAAGGGGAACATACATGTGCAATGTTTGAAATACAATCATAACAATCGTCAATGAAAAGTGTTTATCTCACGATTGAGATTGGAATATTATTAGTGTTAGATATGCATTTTACAGAAAAAAAACATGTTTTCGTATTTATCAAAATCAAAATCTTTATTGCTAACTAAGTGTAGTACATTTTGTGATCTTATAATAAAGTTTGTCTCATTTAGGCAGAAATATACAAGGCAATTTTATTGGTTTATTTATTTTCATTTTAAGAGCTGAATAGAGCTTAAAAGTTTTATTAGTGTTCACTTCCAATATTTATCTTCTATATTTACGAAGATTACACTTTAATATATCGTTTATAGTATATCGGCCAATCTCAAAGCAAACATTTAGTATTCGAATAAACCTTAATAAGATTCGGGGTTTTTATTAGGTAATACTCGTATCGTGATTACATATTTCTTAGAATCATATTATGAACTAAGGGTTATTTGACTTTATTTATATAAAAAGTGTATTAGGGTTTACGGCTCATAGCAATCTTTAACAAGCGACGATTTTATTTAAGCTACGAAGTATCATTTGCTGGTTTGAGCTTTAATTATGAAGGAATGAGGGCAACAGTGATTAGCCATACCTACTCTTCTGTTGCACGCGAAACCAATCTTGTTACTCTTTGTTAATAAGTTTCAAAATCATGGCTTTTCGAAAATAAATCGACAAATAACAAGATCTTGTGATCTTAGCTTTTAGATAGTAATAATGATTTAATAATAAAAAAAATACCAATCAAGTCAAGAACCTTCTCTTTTTGGAAGTCGGTTAAAAATCACTTAATTCTTATCGAAACATGTCCAGCCCAAGAAAAAGTCTGTGTCTAATAATGTACATGTTTATTTATGTTTCATTGCAAATAATAGGTAAATGTTGGTAGTATTCTATATCATCATCCATCTTTCATTAAAAGTAACGGAATTTCCATTAAAGTTATGACTGTAATTACTTTATGAAGAATTTAACTTTAAAATAAAAATAATTAAATAACGATTTTTTCGCAAATTCTATATTCAAAATATTTTTTTACTTACGGATTTTATTTGGAGTAGACATACATGATATAAAAATACATAAGCTTCACAAAACCAAAGGGTACTTATAGGTACCATAATTCATATGACATGATATATTTAATTATTCAAATCTACCCCTAAATCAATTCAATTCATTTATTTAATTGAAATTGACAAATTGTAGACCACTTTTTACAGACCCAAGAATCGTAATATAAAAGAAAAAATAATTAAATTTGAAACGCGTCTTATATCTCTACAAAAATACGAATTTAAGTGTCTTTTTGTTATTTCGGATTAACAACTTTTTACTAAATCTATAAGAAAGTATTAATGGTTTGTTTCGGCTAATCTTTAGCTGGACCGATTTTGACGGGACTTTCACTGGCAGATAGCTGATGATATAGGGAGTAAGTTATGCAACATTCGTTTTAGACTACCCTTTCTCCGCGATGTTACCCGCGGTTACCGTTATAAAGGTGCACCAACCTTTGTCACAACAACCGTGGTTATCTTTATATATATAATTCTTCTGTGAGTGTGTATGTCACTGAACTACTCTCAAACGACTGGACCGATTTTGATGAAATTTTTTGTGTGTGTTCAAGGGGATCTGGGAATGGTTTAGATTCACAATTTTGTCCGCTGGACAATGTTTTTTTAATTAATTTTTAATTTATTAGTAGTTATGGCAAAACGACGTTTACCGGGACAGCTAGTAGTAATTATATGAAGTGTGATAATTTGCAACCAAATTATGATTTGCCTGACGTGGATGCCCTCAACACACAATGCCATTCTGTGAGTAGTGGGATAATAGCATATTTATATTGCCGATATGTTAGAAATAGTTTATTGAAAAGTTTACAACTTTAGTAAATTTCCGTTTATATGTTTTTTGGGAAATAACTATTATACCAGCTGGTCGACAGCATTTTGTATGCTGATCGGGTTCTTTGTTTAATTAAAAATATGTTGTAATTACAAGTGATAACTTTTACGCAATATAAATATAGCAATACCGAATATATCCTATGCATTTAAATAAAAAGAAGTATTAAAAGTTGTGTGCGACATGTCCGAAAATATCTTATTATTAGATTTTATATTAGAGGAAGAGGATTATTAGGATTTTATAATAGAAGAAAAGGCTAGTTTTTGACTTAGTGTCTGAGGAAGCACCAACATTTATTAAACTAAAGTGATGTTTGAATTCGGAACCAGACATTTAGTTAGAGACTAGTGACGCTTTTTCAACTCTCACAATTTTAATATGTAGTTTTTTTTTGGAAACGATTCACATGAACCTCCAAACTAGTTACACAACACTATAGCAGTATAACTAGCTATAATTAAAAACAATCCATTTAATATGAGTATCATATACGAGTAAATGCTTGTTGAGACTCAAATTTTTCCTATAATTAGCTCTGCTGGTATATTCGATGTATAGATCGGTTGGTAATTGTTCGATTTACTGCCATTGCCACGCTGCTCAATAAATTTAATCGTCTTCCTAACAATTGCATACGATTCGGTTTCAATTCACGCATAAATATATTTATTAAATGTACTTATGTATACTATTTTCCGTATATGTATATATATGTATGCTATGTTATGCTTCAAAAACCGTACATCAAACTATGCGAGTAAGGAAACATAGAGTGCAACTGTGTTTGCGAAAACACTTGTGCACTATGATATTTTCTGCGTAGTTGGCTAGTCTCCGTTAAGACTAGCCACCGTAGTCGATATCGGTTAGAAGAACAACATCGTCATCATGCTTCAAAAAATTTATTTAGTAAGTGTTTACGACATTAAGTCCACCTTTGTAAATTTGTGCATATAGAATAATCGAACTGGGAAAAAAATGAATTATAGTTCTATTTGGTTCTTTCTATAAAAATATATTACGTCGATACTGAAATACTTTCGGTTAAAGACGTCACCTACACCTTTTACACCTAGCAACATACACATACTTTATTTATACAAATATACATGGGGCAGACTATATTTACACAATCCGCACAAATATACATAATATTTGTGCGGATTGTGTTATATTTCATTCCGCATGCAAAATTCACATAAACTATGTTTGTAACATACATAAACTAGACATTAACCGACACACGTATAAAATCACAATAATTTGCACGTTAAATTTCGTCTGTTTGAGAGTTCAGGTTTCAGGTATTTTTGTTCTAACAAAGGCTATTCCGTAGCCTAGCAAATATAAAATTAAAGTTGTAAAGCAAACTGTTTAAAAAGTATTTTTATATTTTATAACAGTTTTATAACTATTAAATCTCATTTCATTTGAAATAACATTATTATTATTTGAGTCTAGTTAAAATGTAACATGCTGTAGTATACGAATTTATTGAAAGTGAAACTTGAAAGTTCAGAGTTCAGGAGTGCTACTTATACAAAAAGAACTGGAGCATCTCCAAAAATTTAAGGATTCATTATTTTTCCGTTTCATAAGAGCGGTCATGTTCTATTGCGGCCGGGTCAAGTACATTTTAATCTTGTATAAGTAACGTTCACGACTTTTCAAGTTGAGTTCTCTCAATACGTAAACGATATAAATTGATAATAAATCAACTCGTCACACTTTTGAGTACGTAACGTACTGTTTAAATTCAGTTTTAGTTTTATAATGACACAATAATTAACTAATGTCAGGCGTCCTTGTAAATAAGTCAGGTAGACTGTAGTGAGACCACAGCCTCTTTAAAAATCGGTGTTAAAATAAATATATTTGACATCTGACTTGTATTATGAAAGCCATATTGACTGAAAGAATACTTGAATATCTATTTTTTGTAAATATATACTTAGAAAAAATCCAATTTCCAAAACAAATATTGGCAAATCATACAAACACATTTGATCCAACCTGGGAATCTAATCCGAAACCTCAGTACAGCAGTTGCGTATGTTACCACTGCGCTACCAAGGCAGTCAGTATCGCTGACTTATCGACTCAAGTGAGTGACATTGATCCATTTCAGTCCATCCGTCTGACTTGGTTTGGTGGGTCCAGGGCTCTCTTGAGTAGAAGGTCTCGTCTCTTCTGGTACTACGTATGTCACTATCATGTTAGGTGTCTGCTCAATAGAGGAAGTTTGCCCTCCACAAACGTGCATCCCGATGTTGTGATATTTATCTCTGATATGCAATCATTTAAAATCTGGTTGCGCATGAACCTCAAAATCACGTATATTAATATGCGTAAAAAGGCATACATAACTTAAGTGAAAACACGATTTTATAAACAAAATATAAAACCGGAAAATGTGCAAAAAAGCCTGGTGAGTACCAGACCATTATTATAATGTGGTACTCCGTACGTACAGCACGGTAAGCTCTTAGCATGGTTTATGGTAGCTTAAAATATATTAGACGTAACAGGTCACATATTTTCTACAAAATATTTTACAAGGTTAGCATCCTATAGTGTAAGTATTTAAGAAAAATATTCGCAACTTATACTGGAAAGCAAGTTATTTTCGCTGTAGGTCCCGGCATCAATAATTTCAAATATTTTGGTTAAGGTTGGTTTAAAGTTGAAATTTAAAACCATTGCGTCCCTTAATCTGGTTCAATATACGAGTAAGCATGAAGCTTTAACCTCTCCGAGGCAACGATTTTAATAAATAAGTAGCGGTTACCCATTCAAGGACTAACCGCGTACAGTGTTGTTTAACTAAATAAATCGAACTTCAAACTAAGCAATTTGTATAGTAACAATGTATTTTTAATGTTCTACATAACATGCATATTGCATAATGTAAAAGTAGTAAAGATTAATTACTTGTTGTTATGATTTCTAATTTATTATATTGTTATTTTATTGCGTACTAGCTGTGCCCGTTACTTTATACGCGTGACATTTGGATCATTAAGTCATTTTTAATTTTTCAACCAATTTTTCAAAGTCCATGGAAGGACTACGACAAATATTTAAAAACCAAAATCAGCTAAATGAGTTCCGCCGTTCTCGAGTTTTAACAAAACAAACGAACAAATAGGTAAGGTAGTAGAGCCACGCTGATTTCAGCACGAACAGAAAATCAACGTAAAATGACAGCGATCATGCTGTCGTGTTTCGTTGGTGAGGGCGAGACCGGCGGCCCAATGATGCAGAAGCATCACTAGCCCGCCATGGTGTGGGTCACCATGCTGCATTGTTGCATTGTTTGCATTCGCAGTATGGTGACCACCACTCTTGGATTCTGCTTATGCTTTCCATCAGGCAGAGTAGAGTCATTTTGGCAGGGCCAAACATAAAAAAAAATGTTTCCATTTCAGAGTAACTATTTATTTAGACGTACAACATTTAAAATTTAATAATGTGTGTAAGTAGATACAGCATGTAGTTTAAAACTTATACATCTTGAACTAATAATAATTAAAAAAAGAAACATAAGCTTAACTTTAAATCTAACGACTTTTATATACCTACCGACTCTGGAGACTTAATTTAGTAAAGCGTCCACGCTCTGCGTCTAGTCACGTATTTCGCCTACCAAGCATGTCTGATTCAAGACCAACATAAGTTTTTGATATAAATAAAATGAGATAGTTCACAAAATACTGTTCAGTTACCCCGACATGCAGCTTGATGAAGGAAATTTATTTTAGTTTTTACCCGACTACGGCAAAGCCAAAGGAGGGTTATGATTTTGACAGGCTATGTATGTATGTATGTATGTATGTATGTATGTATGTATGTATGTTCATTTGTTCCCTCCTAGCTCCTTAACTACTCATTAGATTTGGACGAATGAGGTGTCTCAAGAAGCGTCATGATCGTCTTCTGGTTATAGGCTATATGACGTGTCACTGAATCTAATGTGGCGCCCTCTAGCCGACATAAAGTACCGTGTTAAAAAATAAATTTGAGATAAACATGCCGTGTTTGGTATCATTGGAAAGGGCGTTACTTGTACATTTCAAAAATACATATATTATTAGCATTTGTTCGTGACTTTGTCCGTATTTATTCGATAAGTGTGATATTTCAATGGTATGCTTTTTTGTTATCTCATTCTTTCTAAACTTGTCAGAATTAGACAAATGAGGTACCGTTAGAAGTGTCTTGATTGTCCGCTGACTAGAGGTTATATGACGTGTCACTGAATTGAATGTGGCGCCCTCTAGCCGACATAAAGTACCGTATTAAAAAATAAATTTGAGATAAACATGCCGTGTTTGATATCATTGGAAAGGGCGTTACTTGTAGATTTCAAAAATATATATATTATTAGCATTTTCTCGTGACTTTGTCCGTATTTATTCGACAAATGTGATATTTCTGTAGTATCTATTTAAAATATACTTTGAAAAGAAATTAGTATTATAGAGGCACCAAAACATTTTAAATAAAAAAAAGTAAAAACTAAAACCCAACTACGGCAAAAAACGACGCTGAAAAAGTATGAAACAAGTTTCAAAAGCCGTAGTCACGCGTTTTTAAAGTGTTATGGACTATGGAACATTCCTAAGTTTCAAAAGCCAAAGTAGTCCATGTAGTGTAATGTACCATAGTATATAACACTTTAACAACGCGTGACTACGGCTTTTGAAACTTGTTTCATACTTTTTCAGCGTCGTTTTTTGCCGTAGTTGGGTTTTAGTTTTTACTTTTTTTTTTACTATCGAAATGTTCACTTCTGTTAGTATAGCAGTGACTTTTTTATGTTAGAAAATAGGAATTGTCGGGAAAACGACTAGACGAGTCACCTGATGGAAAATGACTGCCACCCCCCATGATCACCGAAATTTTGGAAGGAAGATAGATTCTTTATTGGCTTCAAATATGGTACATAACTCCTTAGGGCTAATTTTCAGATCTTTTGCCTACAAACATACAATAAATGCTAACATTTACCAGTCAACAGCTGAACATAAGCCTGTCCAAAGACGGGAGGTTTTGGCCTATTACACCTCATCGGCTAGACGGGTTGGTATCAGGTGATTTTAAATTTTCTCTCTTTTTGCAGCGATGTTGTCTTGTGTAGTTTGTACCAAAGTCACCTTTTACGCCACACAAGAATAATATGGGCGATGACATTCCATGTTTTTAATTCGTCAGCATACACACATGGACAATTTACAATCATACATCAATAATTCATAAAACTTATGAGATACACAATTTACATATTCCGTTAGATTTATTATTCAAGGTAGTAGAGCCACGCTGATTGTAGCACGTACGGACCGGCTCGACCGGGGCGGTGCAGTCAGTATCATAATCATTTGTGCTCTCGGGGTGCTAAAATTATGTGAAAAACATCAATTCAATTTCATATTGGCAGACATGGTACCATGTACTCAATTTGAGTTTTTGACAACAATTTGAGTACTCATTCAAAGTGGTCAAAATAAATTGATTAGCATTAAATAAATATCAATAATGTGTTCTTTCCACTTCTGTCTGTATAGCATTTTTTACATTAGCAAATATTGAAAACATGCTAGCAGAAGAGATAGTTCCTCATTGGAAAAAAACATTGTTACCATGCCGACGACTTTGACAAGAATGAGGCTTGCGCGTACTTAACTGTGCCGTGTGGTAGCTACGTCCGTGTTCAAGTATCACGACAGTTTTAAATGTGATAAATGATAATACTTGCGCGTGGTAGCCCCATTATATGGGAGTGTTCACAAACACATCACAGCGGGAAGCGGGCGACGAGCTGGACACGAGCGGGTAACGAGCGGCGCATGAGCGGGCGTATCAATCTTAGACAAAGTATTACATAGACTTGGCACGCTAACAGCGTTACCACGAGCGCGTGAGATAATTATACAATTTTCTAGTGTGTTAGAGAAAAATAGAGATACGAATTTTTTATCCCTATCGCCGTATCGCTTTTTTGTATGGTACATAAACATACGTAGTAAACAGTGTTCAAAGCGGCAGTTGCGTCAGGAGTGAAAATATCGTTTTTTAACGAAATTACTGCGTGAATTCAAGGATATTTAACTGTTTTTAACCCAGATACTTTACAAAGTACAGTGTTGCTGCAGTGAACGTTAGTATGAAAATATAACTTTATACACGTAAGTATGAAAAATAGCATTTTATCTGCATAAAACTGTTTTTAATTTTAACTACGTTTAATTCTTTTTGTGTGTTAATATGCAGAAATAATTTAAAATAAGTGATAAAAAGTAGTTTCTAAAGAGTGAAAATTTGTAATTAACCGGCCAAATTGCGACTAGATTTGTTGAACGTTTGGAACAGTAAGCGGAAAACCTGGCAACGTTAATATTTGATGTACTTAGTCTATGTCAGTCTATGTTATATTTTGTGTAAGGCACCAATGTAGCGGTGTCATATAGGGATGGAATAAAATAGCAATTACCTGTGATTAATGATTTTTTATTTTGTCAATGACGTGATTTTTTCAAGTTCATTCAATTATTTATATTTTTATTTTATTTACTTGTTGCTATTAAAACATTTTGATCATCTTTATTACTTGTAATTTTTTAATAAGTGCATGAGTATGGTAACCTAATACCTCCCTAATTAGTCAAATATAATAAATTGTTGTGTTTACAATTACGAATAATCAAGTTTTTTTAAGATTATGAGGCTTGGGTTGCACGATTTTAGAAAAATAAATTTAATATACATACTTATTTATGACGCTAATACGATCAACGTTTGATAATATTTTGTTTAATTAGGATATCTGCTTGTAGATATCCTAATTAAACAAAATATTATCAAACGTTGATCGTTTTCACAAATTCTTTGAAATCACTAATGATGTTTGTGAAATCTGTCATTCGTATCAAGATATATTTTACGAGGGATTGTTTTCTTATAACACATCACTACCGCTCTAGCGCCCACTGCCTAGCCCGCTAGTTTCGAAAACGGGTTAGCGTTTCCGCTCCGCTGCCGCTGCCGCTCCAGCCCCCGCTGACTTCGAAAACGCGGCCTAAGGCCACAGTTGAGAGATAATAATATTATTCAGTGACGTTAATATCACTTAAAGCATTATGTTAATTTTCCTCAAAAAATATATTTTTTTTAAAACTTTGAAAATAGATCTATCTCATTGAAATACTCGCATCCATACATCTTTCTCAGTATAACATTGTACTACAATAGTTTTCTTTTCTAAAATATTCGAAAGAAAAGACATATCAGTTACGTCATGCAAGAAATGAATGGGACAGGTATTCAAGGAAAAAAGGGACGCAAATATTTAAAATTTAGAATTTTACTGCAAAGTGTAATCTAGATATTAGCAATAAAGTTAATTTTTCTTCATTATAAAAATATTTTTAACTAGTTTGCCTAGGTTGTATTGTTGTTCTAAGCCTAGATATGTTCAATGGGAACAATCTACTTGATAACGATAATATGAACACTCTGTCAGCCAACACAAAATTGACAAGTGATAGTTAAGATATTTGGATTACTTTGAATGCGTACAATAATTTGAGTACCATGTCTGCCAATATAAAATATAATTGTTTTTTTTTTTCACATAATTCTGAGCACCCTGAGAGCTCCTCTGCATTAACACTTGGACACTGTGTAGTAACAATAGCATTACACCGATGTAGGCGGAGAGTCTGACCGCTAGAAGTTGGTACTTGTCGCATTCGGAGTATTATAGCGTATGTGGGGTACAACATCGGATGCAGATCTATAGAGGTTGCAAGCGCGTTGGTCTAAAAGAGTTGGCGGAAGTGTATAGGTGAACAGTTGGTGGCATTGAATCATATTCTTAGACGTACATAAGGTAGCACTCAGCTGTAAAATGTTAACTAAAATATAAGTCGTCCAAAGACTTAAAGTTACACGGCATTTCAAACTTAATAGCGCGAAGGTTAATCTGTATTTTCCTCAAGACCGTTTAGTTGGTCAATGTTGCATTTTGTATGTCAAAATCAAAAACCAAAACATGACAGACAGATTTGTTGAATGATCATAATCCTTGAATAACCTTAAGTCACTCAAAAAATGTCATTTCACGTTCAAGAGTTCCTCTAAATTCGGGTGGCTATATAAAAAATAATGATAAAATATGAATTTCTAATTAAATTTTATTTTCAGGTAGCTACTGACTTTTATGATTGTATAAACTTATTCTCAAAGTCGTGTTATTTGTGTCTTTATAATTTGTTGTAATAATCGTAAAATGTTCATTCATAATTCTACAAGAGTTAAAATGAACAAACGTTTCTTTGAAAGTCATTCGTTAAAATAAACGTCGCCAAAGTTTGAGAGAACGAGTTTTGGAACGAAATTCCTTATGGGGCGTTGTGGAGAGGTAACCAAGCCAGCAAAAAGTGTACGTAACGTTAAATCAAAAAGCGTTAAATTTAAAAAAAATAGTATAGCGCCATCTGTAAGTTGCATATATTATTTTATTTTATGATAAGGAACTTCATTCTTATCTGGTGACCCACGACACCACACGACTATTCTTAATTTTTTTTCTATAATGACTTAGTAATAATAATAATAATATTTTTTATTGATATAAGTACATTAAATACATGGTGGGATTCCCTAACACCTGCGCTAGTAAATACTGTGTTGCAGGTGTTAGTATCTTCCCCATTATTATAGTGACAATAGCGTTATATCAGTTTGAGTACATGGTAATATAGGCAAAACAATAAACAGCAAAAGAAAATACAAAGTTATATCTATTCTTAATAAACTATTGAAGCAAAGCATGCATGCGAATGTATGTGTGAGCGTGCGTGTGTGTGTGTGTGTGTGTGTGTGTGTGTGTGTGTGTGTGTGTGTGTGTGTGTGTGTGTGTGTGTGTGTGTGTGTGTTTGTGTGTTTGCGTTTATGTGTATGCGCGTGCGTGTATGTGTATGTGGGTGATGTGTGTGTGGGCTTGCGGGTTAGTACTAAAACGGTGTCACGTCACTTTTAGAAGATTCTCTGCAGAATCATAATCCATTGATTGTAGCCAGTCGGTTACAACCTTTTTAAACCTATTATTATTTAGTTTACGTACCTTGTGTATTTTGTCAAATTTGTTATACGTGTGAGGAGCCAAAAAAATGTAATGTCTCTGAGCAAATGCTGATTTAACACGAGGTACAGGGCATCGGTCTCTACGCTTTTGCGATATTGGTAACCGAGGTACAGTATGTTTGTGGTACCTTCGTAGCATTTCCTTCACAAAATTTTTCCTGACAGATAATACACCTGTCGTTTCGTACAATGAAGATGTTGGATGCCGATACGGTAGGTACAAAAGTACCTTAAGGACCATACGCTGCGCTCGCTCAGTCTCAATCAAATGGGTTTTAGCTGCGCCACCCCATGCGCAGATACAGTATCGGATTATACTTTCGCACAGTGCCTGGTAAGTTTGCAACAGTATTGTACCATTAGCTATTGTACGCAAGTTTTTAAAAATGTAAACTAATTTCCTAACTCTAGCTGTTATCATCATAAGGTGTATAGTCCAGGTAAGCTTATCGTCCAGCATAACTCCAAGGTACTTTATCGATTTGACTCGAGTAAGTGCTGCACAATCGCAGGTCGTTCGAATGTCACGACTATTACACGGAAAGGTGTGCAGTTTCATAATGTGTGAACACATAAAAGAAAAAATGTGTTGTTTGCTTTTATAGATTTGGTTTTTGAAACGAAGTTTCTTATGGGACGTTGTGGAGGGGTACCCTAGCCGTCAAAAAGTGTCGGTGTGATGTGGCTTCTGCTGCAAATGCTTTGATGCCCCTACTACGGCGCGTCTGGCAAGACGAAGAGCTGACGGATGACTGGAACAAAGGCCTTCTTATCACTGTGCCAAAAAAGGAGATCTCATTCAATGCTGCAACTGGAGAGAGCATTACTTAGCTTTCGATCCCTTCCAAGGTGCTCTGCAAAGTTATTTTGGATCGGCTTTCGAGGGTCGTTGGCCCCTATAATTTGCAGTGAGCAAGCAGGATTTCCCCCGAACCGGTCGTGTACAGACCAGATTAACACTCTCCGTATTATACTGGAACAGGCATCAGAATGGCAAAGGGAGGTGTATCTTACCTTTGTAGATTTTGAAGAAGTCTTTGATACGGTAAGATGGGCTAGCATCTGGTCCCGTCCACGCCAGATGGGTGACCCCGCGAAGATCATCAACATCACACGAGCCTTATACAAGCATTATTCTTGCAAAGTGACGCACAGCGGACTCGTCTCGGATGACATAACGGTGCACGCAGGCGTACGACAGGGCTGCCTTCTTTCGCCGCTTCTCTTCTTGGTTGTTCTCGATGTCGTTGTGCATAACACCACAAACAACGAGCGCCGCGGCATAAAATGGGTATAATCAACGTCCTTGAATATTTGGACTATGCCGACGACATATGCCTCTTAAGCCACACTCGCGCAGACATGCAGGGTAAATTGGATGACCTACAGGAGGAGGCGGCAAAGACGGGTAAAAAGACCAACACCAGGAAGACGCCTCCGACTGCCCAAGCTCAAGCCCTAGACTGGAATCCCCAAGGAAAACACAAGCACGGCCGTCCAAAACAAACCTGGCAGCGAACTATCATCGATGAAGCGAGAGCCATTGGCAGGACCTGGAGCGAAATCAAGCGAGACGCTCAAGACAGAATGGGATGGCGATGCACGGTGGATGCACTCTGCCCCATCTAGGGGATATAGGACCTTAAGTCAAGTCAGTCATTCAAACCACCACTTCTTATAGGGCGACGGTGATAATCGAATTACTGTAATTCTTACTGGGGAACGAAGTCATAGGTATTAGCTCCGTTTTTTAAAGCTTAGAAAATATTTGAAAGAAGAATTGAACGAATGACTACAAATGAGTACACTATATATTTTTTTATGGTACAGAGGGCAAACAAGCAGACGTATCACCTGATGGTAAGCGATTACCGCCGCCCATGGACACCCGTAACACTAGAGGCGTCACAAGTGCGTTGCTGACCTTTGGAGGGGAAAGGGATGTGTGTTGGGATGTGGGGATAGATAGGCCTCCGGCATCCTCACTTACTCGGTGAAACACAGCGTAAGCGCTATTTCACACCGATTTTCTGTGAGGCCGTGGTATCACTCCGGTCGAGCCGGCCGATTCATGCCGAAGCACTGCTCTCCCACGGTTGTTATTTCCATGTCCATTTAACTAACAATACTAGTGTGTAGTAGTAATGTTGCATTTCTATTTTGAAGTAGGGTCGAGTTATCAAAAATGATAGTTAGATGAGCAAGAATTTTGTTTTTGTAGAGAATTTACGAATAAGTGCATATGGCTTGCTGACATTATGATACAGACTGTATAACTTCGTGAGTAATTTTACGAAAGTCTCCTTTTTAAATATTGGCTTACTAAATAGCAATAAACACTTGGGGCACAAAACCCAAAGGAATAAACTAATTAACGAAACTCGTTCATGTCATATGTTTCCTAAAAATGTACGCAATATCCGAATTTATTGGCGAACAATCGCGAGCAATTTGAGTTTTACCGCTCGTCCATTATAATTATGAGCTATTAAGCCATGTAATGGTTTCGAGTGGATCTCCACTCGTCTGGTTAATGAGGTTTGCCCTTTCATTCAGCGCTCTTAAAATGACGATGATATTGTATACCGACTGTGTGAACGTAATTAAATGAATTTATGTGGAAATGCACTGTAGTATAGATTTTCAAGTCTAAAATGAACTATGTCAGATACGAGTGCGAACTCCATAGAAATGTTTCATAAATTTTATCAGAACCAAATGATATTAATGCATAATTTTTATTCAAATAGGTACTAGTAGCCGGGAACCAGGTGTTCCCTAGAAAGGGATCCTGTATCTCAGGAAATATGTAATGAATGGTTATAAGATTTATACCATTTATTAGGTGAATAATTCTTATTAAGACAGTTATAAAGACAGAAAAAAATAAGACCAAAAGATACGAACGACATATAAGTTGTAACGACTTAAAAGTTGTAACGACACTTTTTGCTATATTATATGTATATAATATAGCAAAGAAAAAGAACTTCGTTCCAATAATTTAGCAAAAAGTGTCATTACACTTTTTCGTTTAGCCCCTTTTGCAATGCGACATAAGGAACTTCGTTCCAAAACCATGTATCTGGCCTTTAAACCCACCTCTGGTATGCAACCTGCTTTGGAAACATTTATATTAAGGGCTCACAGCTGTCAGCCTAATTTTGAAGAATCTTGTAACTGTTCAGCTCTAATTAGGACTGATTGCATTAAATACCTCGGCATTTTAACTGACAACCATTTAAACTAGTATTTATTGCTCGCTCTGCCAGACTGTTGTGGCTAACTGTATATCTGTTTGGGGGGTGCTGCCAAAACAATCTTACTGCCGCTTGAAAGGGCGCAAAGAGCAGTACTAATTCATGACCTGTAAAACCTTTTAGATACCCTACCACTCGTTTATACAACGAATGTAAACTCCTCTCCGTTCGTAAAATCTTTGTGCTTCAAACGGTATTACGAAAACACAGCACCCTACAATATAATCCGGTAAATTAGAACACACGCAGATCGTACAGAGTTTGTGTGAATGTCACTTTCAGAAAGAATCCCTCTAAATTCCAAATTAAAATTAGGGTAAAACTAACTGGCTTCTCGAGCAGGACTATGAACAAACGGAAATGCTGCTTGACCTTACAATTCTATAACATTCACACACACACACACACAGACACATGATGACAAACTGACCTTACACAAATTTATACCAATTCACACATACATGCACGCTCACACGTTAAAATGACGTTAAATTGGTTGAAACATATAAGCACGTAATAAATGTAAGTTTTAATTGAGAGAGGGACTGATATCCACAACACAAGTTAAATCTTAACGTGAATACCAGAGCCTGACTATTACTGTGTATGTAACTAATGAAAATGTTATGTGTATAAGAAAATCTGTATTTAATTTTGCGTCAATAAATGTTATTATAATAATATCTATAGTAGAAAGGGTGATCAAAAAATATTCCAATATGTCGTAGTTAGATAATACTTTCTTACTATTGTTTAGAATTAATTGGATGCATTAATTATTACTACTAAAACGCTACTTAATATATTATTAGCTAGGTCACAGGAATAGATGTACTGAATAAAATGTCGGGTAAGGTTTTCACGCACATAGTATATTACTCATGTATGTCATGTAGAAAGGTTTCCCTTGATGATACAGAAATGGGTAGTCATTATAGCAGTCAGACCCAATCTTTCTCAAAATCAATCACTTTTATGTTACATACGATAAACTCCAACGAGGTGAAACTTGGAGTATGTAATCGGCAAGCATTTGTCACCTACGCTTGCCCGACTCAGAACTTTAGTTATCTGTGTTGGGGCTACAGGACTTAACTTTAATTTTTATAAAGCGCTACTCAGTGCGACGCGGACCATCCGCGCGCGGAGCTGTCCGCGTCTCGGATGGTCCGCGTAGCACTGAACGCGCTGTATAGGCTTCATACATTGTACCATCCCTTGCGAACGGTCCGCGCAAACGGTCCGCGTCGCACAATATAGCGCCTAAAAGTTCGATTTATTACATCACTTATCATTAACGACATGATGTAATGATTTCTGAAGAAAATAAAAGAATGGTTTCAAACGTTTTATAATATCCATACTTCGCAGTGAGGGGCTCAACTCATCGAATAACATTTTTATCATGAAATTATCTACCGACTTGTCAGCAAAGCTTTTTAATATGTTATTTATTTAGGTAAATCTAACGGTTAAGAGAAAAAACAGATAACAAATATTTTATTCCAATTACAATTCATTCAAATAATACTAGTGATAGTCGTTTTTAAACGGTTTTATTTAGCTAGACCTGGTTGCCGTTTAGCTCAAATCTAGTAATTGAAATTTAACCCCCTTCCTGTTGACAAATTGATGTGAAATTTGGTACACACCTTTAGTTCTGGTGACAATACAATTATATAAATTCTGTTTCATCGTAAATCCAAGATGGCCGCTGCTACAAAATGGTGATTTACACATTTTCTCACGACTACCACTATATGGGTATCAAATGAAAGGGCATGACTAGTAGAACACAAATGAGTATATGTAATGAAATTAAAAAAATGCTTTAAAATAAAAAGTATGTATTTTTATTGAAATCTTTTTATTGAAAACTAGTTGTTGCCCGCGGCTCCGCCCGCGTGTTTGTCGATTATCGCGGCAAATAGTAGCTTATGCGTTATTCTGATGTGTAAGCTATCTTTATATATATAATTCTTCTGTGAGTGTGTATGTCACTGAACTACTCTCAAACTACTGGACCGATTTTGATGAATTTTTTTGTGTGTATTCAAGGGGATCTGGGAATGGTTTAGATTCACAATTTTGTCCGCTGGACAATGTTTTTTTAATTAATTTTTAATTTATTAGTAGTTATGGCAAAACGACGTTTGCTGGGACAGCTAGTATTACTGTAAAGTTTCACCAGACCAATGTGTATTCTAAACCTTAACTGCACAAAAACTGGGAATGAAATTACCTAAACAGAGGATTTTTTTGCTAAAATCGTTTTATGTTAAATTTTGTAATACGTTGAATGTGAGAAGTATAAATGGCGTAAATATAATCAAATAAACCATTGTTGTTTCAAAAAAAATAAAAATCAAGTAAATTGAATACACTATACAGTGAGCGGATGTCGGTGCCTATTAAAGCTATGTAACAAGTGGTATCATTTGTTACCAACTATATCACTTTTTTCAAGAAGCACTCGGTGGCTAATTGGAGATGATAAATATCTGCGAGAGTCGGGATCACCGTCGGTGTTGTATTTCGAGACATCTTATAATTTGAATATTTAAAGAATGAACCACGAAAAGCAAGTTTTAATTGCAACGATACTGTTTTTTTTACTATTCTCTTATTTTAGCAAAATAATAAGTAAAAAATTTATTCGATCTACCCAAAATATCGGAGTGATTGATTACATTAATAAAAATACATACCATCGTGTTAAATATAAGCCCAGTTCATAAAACAAGCACGGTCATTTTGTTATTCATAGCCCTTTATATTCCTATTCTCAAAAAAATATTCGAACGTTATTCGGCTACATATGTTTTGTAAATTAACCTTTTTTAAACACTGTCAAATCGAAACTTTCTTTAAATTCGCCCTGAAAGTTTTTTGCTCATGATAGATAGGAGAAGGTATAAGCGTTTCGGGTTCTCACCCTAAATCTTCTGGTTTGCACATACATATTCATTGGCTTGCACAAATGTTCATGAAGATGTTTGTGCAAACAAACTAAGTCAAAGACAAAGATTTTGATGTAGTTTACTGTGATGGATTCAAGTTTTATTGGTGCATATTGTTAAATAAATATTATGGTGACGATTCACTAGAGGGCGCTGAAGTAAAAATTTGTTTGTGCAAAACAAAATTTCTAGTTCGATTTTGATGTGGTTTTCATTAGTGGTTATTAGATAGGTGTTACAGTAGTAGCCTACTAAGGGATGCTACTGTAATATATTTTATATAAGCTACTATATATTACTTTCATTGAATGTTATGTCACCAAGTCTAGATGTAAATACCTTTATATTTTTACCATTAAAGAAACTATATCGAAATGTAGCATATGACAAATAATTTTTATAATACCAATGCTTTCTAAAAAGTTTACTGTAATAGATATAAAACATTTTAGTTAAAGGAAAGCGATAAATTGCACTACATTAAGAGATAAGAAAATGGTCGTTTAAGAATTCAAGAGCTTCCGGCATTACTATCAACCCTTCAACAATGAGTGTAAATTATTATCGAACGAAATGGGTCCCGATATTACTAGAACGCAAAATATGCGTTTTCTCTTATCATGATGATAAGATCATCATGATTCTCAAGTAATGTATATTCATTCTAATTTATGTGACGTTTTTAGGGTTCCGTAGTAGTAGTAGTTTTTTTTAATACGTATTATTATACGTATATTAACTTTCATTCAATCAACTCAAATAAAAAAATATATATTATGGTACTTGCTGCTACGGAACCCTTCGTGGGCGAGTCCGACTCGCACTTGGCCGCTTTTTATTCTTAAGTTATATACTACTTTAAATAGAAAATAAGAAAATGATTGAATATTTTTGTATTTTTTGGTGTAAGGTCCATTACAAAACTCGACAAAATAAAGCAATATAAATTCACTGTAATTTTCTTTACGTTGCATATGAGATAGATAAATAAATGAGTGCATGTTTTGGCATAACATTAACGACACTTTACCGAATATTCTTGGTTTGAAATGAATATTACCTATATACAGAAATCATAATTCTTTCGAATTTTTTTTTATTGAATATGTGGCAAACGAGCAGATGCGTTGCGGGTCTTTTAAAAAGGAGTACGCTCTTTTCTTGAAGGTCGTATTGGTGACGTGCCGCAGGTGACAGTTCATTCCAGTTATGGTGTGCGAGGCAGAAAGTTTCTTGAGAAGCGCACAGTTGAGTACTGCCAACCATCTAGCTAGATGATGGGGATGAAAGTTCTGTTGCGAATTTCTATATAACAAGCAAATTTCTATTGGGATAAGCAAATTCTACTTGCTTAAATTAAGTGTATGGCTTTTCATGAAACATAAATAGGTCCGATTGCAGTCCCTGTTTGTTCAATATGTATTTCAGTAAGCAATCTGATGATAAAATCTCAAAAATATGAGTCGCATTTGTACAAATTTACACTCTTCAAGTCATCAAAATATGAATATATATTTCATAAGCTAGGTAACCAATGTTCTGCTTAGTTTAAATTGTGAGTGTTGTTGTACAGTAAGTACATTTTTAGTTCATAATGAATATTATTATGAGTAGAAAGGCTCAAAGTCGAGAAATACAGGACATGACTACCAGGTTATCTATTACGGCTCCGATAGTAAAAGAAAGAGATTGGCCATAGTCTTAGATAATTTTAAAACCCGCATTATAAATATGACTAGGAAGAGCGATCGCCTAATAGCTGTGAAACTGGTTTTGGATAACCAACAAATTACCAACATCATATCGGCCTATGCCCCACAAACCGGCTGCTCAGAAATGGAAAAGACTAATTCCGGGAAGACATAGACGACTTGGCATACGATCAAACGAGCATAGGATAATATGAGGGGACCTGAATGGGTATGTGGGGTCCAAACACGATACACATGGACCGGCGCATGGTGGGTTTGGATTCGGGGTAGTAAAAAAACAGGTAGAGGAAATTTTGGATTTCACGACGAGGTATATGCTATCTCTGATAAATACCAACTCTCAGAAAAAAACGAAGCATCTGATCGCATATTAATGTGCAGGTCGTGCAGTCTCACAAATCGATTTTATTATTTCAGACTTAGCTGTGAAGCAGAAGTTCAAAGATTGTAAGGTAATCCCTAACATCACAACATCGCATTCTTGTCGCCGCATGCGCTCTACCTGTAAAAACTCTGGTTGACCGAACACCAAGGACGAAATGGAAATCCTTGACCAGCCCCAAGGGCGAACTGCTACGCGCGGCTGTGGGGAAATATCTCGAGGCTAATTCGCAGGTGGACTATGAGCATTCTGAGGATATGGGGTCTGAATTTGAGGATCAGTGCAGAAAAGCTGCCGCGGAAATGCTGGGAGTACCCAAAGATCCAATCAGAAAAAGGACCAACCAAAAGGACCCAAAGCTGGTGGACTGATATGGTGAAGGAGGCGCTTAGCAATAAAAAACAATATTTAAAAATGGCAAAGGGTGCTTTGCCATTTTTAGACCGAGATAAAGATCTATATAAAAAAAAGATGCGGAGCTTTAGAAGCCAGCGATACATTATTGGTAATACCACTTTACGGCACGGACCCACAAACAACAATAAGATGGTTAGACGTAAACATTCATCGTAATAGCAGAGTTAAATCGAAATCTGAAATGACTGCACTGGACCAGAATTCCATTGACATATATTACGAATCTTGGATAGACAACGTTTACCCTGCCAGACCTGACGAATTACAAGACATGAATCTATTTGATTTTTTGAAAGACTATGATTTAGTTAATACACGGCCTGTTTCAAATAAAAATACTTAAGAAAATGAGATAGACCATACCTAATTAACCATTACCTGTACGATGTAGAGCAAATGCCAGAAAAATAATTATTTCTTTTCCTTGTTGTTATTATTTAAACTTTTGAGAATAATAGATGACCCAAAAATGCAACATGAGACATACACAGCTGTAAAGGACGATTTACAAGAACAAATTTACAAAGACGTTACGCTACGGAAATTTACGGACTTAATTAAGAAATATTTTACAAACAGCTTTTCTAAAGGTAGAAGAAAAAGAAGTAGAACTAAACGAAGAAAGGGAAAACACAGTAGATGAAGGACACGACAATCTTTAGAGTTTGAAGCTTTGGAAGCGGTAAATGCTATGGAAGATTTAAACAACTTTGATTTAGTTGAAGCGGATATTTCTGAAACGAATGAGCAAGCAATGATGGATAAACTGTATTCTGATCAAATAAATGTATTTGATACAGTCATTAATAAAATTACGAACCAAAAAGAAATTTTGCGACATTTTGTTAGTGGCATGAGCTATTTAATAAAAACCTTAAAAATATGAATTAAAAATAACCTGCATAAAAATGTTGATATTACTGCCCCGACTGGAAATGCAGTATTTAACGTAAACGGATTAACTGTTCACAGATTACTACAACTGCCCGTAGAGCATAAACAAACTTCTAAATACAAACCGCTTTAAGACGAAGTACTGCAAGTTTTGAGGACAGACTTGAACTGTTGAATAAGTTATTATAGATGAAATGTCTATGATATCTAATGTAACTTTAGCATACATAAATATAAATATTCGTTTATGCGAAGTGTTTGATACTTCTGATGTAGAAGATGGTTGGTTTGGAAAAAACCTATTTTAGTGCTTGGGGATCTTTTGCAACTTCCACCCGTTAGAGAAAAGTCGCCATTTGTAATACCCCTTCAGAAACCAATAAACTTATAGGCTCCTTAAGTATTCCAAACTTATGGACTGAACTTTTTGTTACGACAAATTTACGTTGAATATGAGACAGCTGAATAATACAACGTTTGTATAAATGTTAAAAATAATCTGAATAGGAGTGACAACTCAATCAGACAGAGATATAATGTTTAATGAAGAAAGGATAATGGAAATAGCACTATGTCTGAGGGACTTACCAGAAAATACTGATCGTTTACTACCGACTAGAAATACACACAACATTAACTGTAATAATAAAGAAATCGCTGTAAGGAACTTTAGACTTGGCACGGTTTTGTCTGGATTTCATTACTTTTAGAGATAAACAAGCAGCTCCATCGAGACTTGGCTAGTTTTTACAGAATGTTTTTAGTGGGATTTGGATTTACGACATCCAGATCTACCACAGGCGCTATACAAGCGATCACAATCCTGACGCTCCTCTATTGTTCAACTTAGTAATGGACTATCTGACCGGAGGTATATCATCTCCTTTACCGTGGACCGTGCTTTACGCAGAGAATATTGCTCTTGCTGCGGAGACTGCAAAACAGTTGCAGGATAAATTAAGTGCGTGTACATACTCCTTGGAACGGCCTCAGAGTTAGCAGAAGCAAGGACTGAATATCGGAGATGCCCTTTTGGTGGAAATGGTGAACCGGAAGTCATGTAAGTTGGGCCGGAACCTATCCCCGCAGTGAAATCATTTAGGTACTTGGGCTCCATGCTCACCACAGATGCTATCATGACCCTCCCAGAATCGTACGCGTGTATTTTTTTTTACCTTTTCTTTTCTCCCTAGATTCCATAATTGTTCAATCGACATAAGAAATCAATGGATAGGAATTGTTTAACAACCATAAAGACTCACATGACACTGGTAAGCTGGACCAAAGTTTCTAGGAAGAGTGCTAGACAGACACGCTCTTTCAAAGGATTATCCCTCAATCCCTCTGACGCAATTGGACCGGCAACTCTGGTCCGACTTGAGGCATTGGAGGGAGAGCTGGATCGAGCCGTATGGAGACTGGCTTCCCACAACACCGTTCCTAGATCTGATGGTGCTGGGAGACAAACTGAGGCAAATTTTCACTAAGTGTTTCGGCCTCGGTATCTCCCCTCTCGACTGAAAAGAAGCTAGACTGCTGCTCCTCAAAAAGTAAGGTGCGGATATTATCTTTGCGTTCCAACTTGCCTTAACGAAACGGGGAAACTCTTTGAAAGAGTTATCTCTGACCGTATCAGCGGGCACCTGTGATCGGGAGGGTCGTGTTGACTGTTAGTTAACGCTTTCAGCATTCCTTGGCCCTTGAATATCACGTGGTGCTGCCTCACCTGCATGCCGTCATAGAAGCCTATCTGCGCAACAAGGCAGTGAAGTTAGTCGATCTGAACGGAGTGGCAAATCGAAGGGAGGTGTGTTGTGGGGTACTGGGGTAGGGCTCTGTATCGGGCCCATTGTTATGGAACCTCGCAAACGATGCGGGCCTTCGCAATAGTCTGCCTCTGGCCTCAGTGTCGCCTGCTATGTAGACGATACAATAATACTGACTATAGGGTAACGCTTCGGGGAGGTGCTTCTGCTCGCCGAGGAGCTTGTGTTGAGCATAAGACTCTTGAGTTGAGCCTGAAGGTGGCGCTCCCATGGTTAATGTAAGTGCCAAAAAACATCCAGCTCATACCTCCTGGTGGATGGCACTGAAGGCCAGGTGAGCCAGGCCTACCTAGGCCTCATCCTGGATAGTCGGTAGAGCTTTGAAGAGCATTTTAAGCGGCTAGTCCCCCGAGTACGAGTGGTAGCAGGGGCGCCACATCGTCTGCTACTCACCCAGGTTTGTGCCAGCCAACGCACTATCGGAGCCGATCTGACGAGCTTCGAAGCTTAGATAGAGAGAATTGACTGTGTCACCTACCGACTCACTCAAATGCTCACCGGGTAGGGTTGCTTCGGTGAATATGTGAACAGAATCGGACGTATGGTTACGGCACAATGCCATCACTGCGGATAGATCGGAGAAACCTGTCGCCAGCATTGATGGCGGAAATACTGGCAAGTTGTGAGCGATGGGAGGCCGAGGGCTCCTTCCGTGGAGACGTTATGCTCCAGATGGAGTTCGCAAAGTGGGGAAAAGGCCGATCCCGCTTGAAAAAGGCGACGAAGAGGGCGCGGAAGAAGCCGCTAGCTCCCCGATCGTCGGTTAAGGGTCGTTGTGTTGTGCCCACATCCAGAGGACTGCAAACGACCCGAGACCGGTGACACCTCGGTGCGGCCGGGGGATGTCGTCTTAAGGCAAATTTGCATTTTTAATTTACCTACTATATTTATTAAACACAATGAACGATGCTTTACTAATCTATGCCTTGTTTTGCCTTGAATATTCCTTAAGAACAGATAACTACAAAAATATCTACCTACATTTTGAGCGAAGCCGCGTTCTCATCCAGTAACTAAATAACTTGTACTCGTTCTTCCTTCCGTGTAAAGCGTGCAAAGTAAATTTAAAATTTTCATCTAAGTCTAAAATAAATTAAGTTTGATTTATGGAATTAACAATCTTAAATAAAAGGCACTCAAACAAAAATGCGAAATTTAAATTAGGACAAGTTTCGGTTCTGTTTAAGCGTACACCTAAAACAATTTATCCAACTGCTCTATCAAGTATTTTAAGCAGTGGTTTCACTACGCTGCCGGACGTGTGCAAGTTTTTAAAATTTTACAGCAATAGATAAATCAGATTAAACTTACAAGTAATTTAACATAATTTATTTGAAAAGCCGTTTAGGCCCGTCTAACTATTTCTCTTGCTAAAAAGGGAATCAGACTTATAATAATTCCGACCCTAACAATTTATATCCGATTAAATTTGTTGCGTGTTCCGAGGCAGTTTAGTATTCCCTAAGGTCCTTGGAAGGCTTTCACGGTATTTGAGTACGGCGCTGCTGTTGATCCTAGTTTGCAGACAAAACAGCGCTGTACTATTTGAAATAATTGTCTTGGATCTTAATTTGTAAACCTCAATTCAATAAGGTACTCATTTGTTAAAGTGTTATTGTATTGTTCTTAAAGCATAACTATTTTCAATAGGCTATTTTAATGGTTGATTGATTTTTATCCAAATTACAGTATGAATACAGTACACCTAAAATGAAAATGAGACTTTATCTTTAATCTTGACTTTGAAAATGCAATTTTTTTAACTATACTTTTAGAACTCATTCCAGATGTTGTATAGGAGGTTATCATATTGAGAAAAAATGTATTTGATTAAAACTGACTACTTTCAGGTGATCTGAGGGTTATATTATTGGCGCGAATCTTGTAGGTTTTTTATAACCTCGTATCTTTCAAATGATTGGACGACTGAATGGATTTCCAAATGACATTTCTTAAAATGTTCCCAAACATTATTTTCATTTTAATCGCTCTCAAGAATCCAATTGACTTAGATGACGTCTTGAAATAAAAAAGAACAAAATGGTGTGAATTTGGCGCAAAATAGTTTAGATGTCTTACTTTGGACTCCGTTTCTATCTAAAAGTATTTAAAAATTTTATATACTTACATATTTTCTGTAACTAAATTTAACCGAAGCTCTCGGTCTAATTCATTCATGAGTTCAATTTCACTAGTAAAACTTTAGTCATTGGACATCCATTAAACTAAAATTAATAGTAATCAATTTCATAAATTACTATTGATTAATACTTAGTAGTATAGAATATGGTAATATCATTAGTTCTCTAACATTAAAATTTTGCTCTTATGTGTTGATTTTACTTTACGTCGAAAATTATCATACATAAGTAGGGTTTATACTATGTGTAATTAGATGCGTCGATTAGGCCACGGTTAGTTGGTGTGCATTCTACAGATATATAGCTATATCCACACAAGTCACAGCGCTGATTGCGCGGACTGAGCAAACAGAATAGACTCCCAAGTCAAATACAGACCGTCAGCGCCATACTGGGGTGTTCTATGTGTACTTGCAGATGAAATTTCATTTATACTGTCCATATATATATATATATATACTCATATCTGTACCTTTTTTGTGGCCAATCAAATATGTAAGTGTATTAACCAGAGTCTATGGGAAACCTAAGCTTTGATCAACAGCTGCTGTTTAATTTATATGAAACTCCTGTTATGATATATGTATTCCTTTACTCAATCTATTTTTAACCAACTTCAAAAAAGGAGGAGGTTCTCAATTCGACCGTTTATATGTATTTTTTTTGTGTATTCGCAGATAATTTCGTCGTTTATGAACCGATTTTGATGATTATTTTTTAATGGAAAGGAAATATCTCAACGGTGGTACCATGATAAGGACACTAAGATTTGATAATGTCATCCAAGAGTGAGTGAGTGAGAGTGTCATCGTTCTTGTAGTCGGTTTTCTTTTTCTTAAAATTTTACTTGTATGTTTGATATTTTATAATAGAAAACAGTCAGTAATAACAGCAGTAAATGGTGATTTTTTAAAGGTAAATTTAAACCTTTTTTTAATTTACCTCGTTATTTATTTAGATTTAAGATCGGTTCGGTCGAGATTCGTTCCAAAAAATATTATTTAAACTTTAATTTGATTATAAGATATGCAGCTGTATCTTGTATAGTAACTAATAACTAGAATGTAAAACGTTAAAATTTAAATAACAGCAGCAAAACGAAAGTGGAAAATATGTAGTAATGGCTATTAGTGTGCAAGTATCTTCTTCTGGCTGGTGTGGTGTTCCTCCTGTCCCTCGAGGCGGTATTCTTTTACCCCTCCTATTTTCCATCCTAATTAACCTTATGACCTTTGATTTCAGTGTTCCTATCATCTATACGCCGATGACTAGCTACTATACCATCTAAATAGAATAGTGCAATATATCGACCACGGTGTCGTTAACACCGTCGTTAACAGTGACCTGGTATCCATTAAATACTGGTCTGATATGTTCGGTCTGTCGGTGAATCCGAATAAATAAATGCCAGGCTATCGAAGCGTATCGTCATGAGTAACCGTAGTGTGAACTAGCTCGACCTTGACCTTCACTTTCACCAGTTATTTAAGATGGCTTTTTTTTTTTATAAATATTTCGGTCATCTGTCACACAACGCCATCTAGTCCCAAGCTAAGCAGAGCTTGTGTTATGGGTACTAGACAACTGATATAAATACATATATACTTTTTTTTTGTAAGTACATACATATTATACATAGAAAACACCCAAACTCCGAAACAAGTATTTGTAGATCATACAAACATTTGGTCCGACCCGGGAATCGAACCCGAGACCACAAGATCAGCAGTCGCATACGCCAACCGCAAGACCAACGAGGCAGTTAATACTTTGCATTATATATTTTGAAAGTGTAAAGGACCTCGGACTGGTAATTGACATAACTCTTAGCTTGTGCGTGTGCCAGAAAGTAACAGGTTCTTTGCTAGCTATAAGCTTAAGAACTTCCTTCCATCGGAAAATAAAGCAATGCTTGTTCATACCCTAATAATCCCTATCATTGACTGGTGAAATGTGTTAGTTTGATCTGAATGTAGACCTGTTCAATATACTAGACCGTCTTCTCAACAATTGCATTCGACACGTTTTAAATTTACGCAAATATAACCACATGTCTCAGCATCTCTCTCATCTGAAATTGTTTTCAATTTATCAACGAAGACAGACACGACAGTTTACTCTACTTCGAATTCTCCTCTTACTTAACTACAATATTTATTTGCAAACACGTCAAAAACCTTAGATCTTCAAACAACTCCACTGTTCCATTCACCGCTCTACACCGCACTTCGTGCATTCTACTTTCTTGGTACAATCTATTCTGTTATGGAACGCGCTCCTTCTCGAGATCAGAATGGCAAAAACTCGACAAACGTTTAAATTTATAGTGTGGGAACATTTTATGACATTTTATCAGACCCACCTTAATTTTATACTCTCCCGTTATAGAATTTGTAGTATAGTATTTTTATGAGGAAAGTCCCGTCAAATTTTGTAAAAAAGTTATCTTGGTACATTTAACTTGTATACGAGTACATACATTTGCATTCATTAAAAAGCGGTTAATTTAATATTACAAACAGACACTACAATTTCATTTATTTTTATAGACTATAAATATAAAATTGTCGTGTCGCGGTGTCTGTTACCAAACGCCTCCGAAACGGCTGGACCGATTTTATGAAATTTTGTGTGCATATCGGGTAGGTTTGAAAATCGGCCAATATCTATTTTTAATACCCATAAATAATAAGGGTAACAACCCACCCCTAATTTTTTTTTATTTTAATCGGAAAACAACCTTTGCTGGGTCATCTACTGCTATAATTATATATATATCTAATAGATTATTAAAAATAAATGAAAGGGCTTCATTACAAAAAATAAACTGCCTTGATATTTCATTCTAAGTTTAATCACAAATTAAATTTCTGAACGCACACATAAATGTTTGAGAACACAAACAAATATGTCGATTCGTTGTCATAGTGACCATTTTTATGCTTAAAACAATGCAAATACTATCGCTTCGTTGATTTCAATCCGAAAAAAGAAATGTTGATCTCTCCGGTTTTACGACGAATTAAAATATGCGTTCATTCAATGTTTATCTATTTGAGTGGATCCCCCAAAAAAATAGAATAGATAAGCTTCACAAATGGCGGTCCATCCCAACGGACTATATAAGTTCAGTCGTTGGGACCTAGCCGTAATGATGAAATGACACAGAAAACATTAATTATTCGTATGCACTAAGTTTCACTACGTAAGCTAGCTGAAGTCCCTTTTATGTGGTATTAATGTGACGAGCCTACGTGTTTGTGTATTTTTAAATATCATCAAAGTGAGTGCTCATCCTAGGACGTAAAATATATTATGTATTTAGTGTCCATCAAAAAATCTTTTTAGATATTATATAACCTACATACAAGGTAGGGTAGAAAGTAATTACATTGCGTTATTTTAAGAAGTGTGTGAAATTTGGACCAAGTAAATCTCAGCTTTATTACAGATGACGATTATATTTCTATTTCCATAACTTTATGCCCTTTTGTATATCAGCGGACCTAATCTCCATGGCATTCTCTATGAATCAACACAGACAACAATAACTATGAGTGCATTAACTTTTCCCTAGTTACAATAAAAATAAGGGAATTATCGTTTTTTTAAACTGAGATATCCATAAGTCAGTTTAGTAGGAATGCTAATATTAAATCTGGAATTGAATGGAATTCCTCATGATAATACAAGCTTTTAGAAATCTTTTTAAGCTTAAAAGGAGAGTGTAAATGACGCCTTTAAGGTTGAAATAAATGCAGAAGATGTTGCATTCAATTTAACATCAAAATATCTCGTTGCTGTTGAATGCTGAGAGTTGTGTAATAACGTTGAATAGTGCATAATTCACAATTTGCGACTGTGTCTGGGAAGTTACTGCAACCCGTTTTGTTATTTAGCAGTAGCAAAAAGTTAACAGGTACAACTTTTTGCCACTTCTTAGGCCTCATTTGTACAGTAAAACCAGTACCATTCATGATTTCATCAAATTGAATTTAATGCTATAAGCATTAAATTCAATTTGATGAAATCATAAATAATAAAACGAAAAGGATAATAAGTAAAATAGTAAATACCTTGCTTCTAATTCGAGATCCTTGTTCAGCCGTGGTTTACTAAATAACTGACAAAGTAAATTTAGATACATTCTATTTTTAAATAAATTAAACATGTTAAATGAAACAGATTAATAAAATGGGATTGTTTCAAGTATGACACTTTTTTCTTAGTAAAACTGGAGCGACATAGTCATAATTGTGGCTAAGCTCCATAAATAAAGATTAAAAAAAAAACTGAAACAATATAAAAGATATTATCCAACATGCAATCATTATGTTTAATATCGTAAGTTGTGTTATATCTAAATGATTTTAATAACATAAGTACAGCAAACACGCCCAAGCACTTTAAATTTCTCTGTAAGTAGTTGCCACAAGATCATCATAGCATGGATTCAAGTATTGAATGTTAAAACGCTAGAGCCTCCACTGGCTCTAGTATGCAGAAACTGAATATAGAACAGAAAAGTAATCACAACTTGGTAGCACTTAAAAACACAGAAATCTATGTGTTGATGGATTTTGTTAAGTTGGCGCCTTACTAAGTTTATTTATTCACAATATCTCAGCCGAACAATTTAAATCTTATTTTATTTACAAAAATATTTAATTTACACACAAAATTTAATTTAAATTACAAATATCACACAAGATAAAATTGGATTAGGTATCCCTTTTTTATCATTTGAATTGGGAATGCAGACAATGCAATAATGGAGTGTAGTGACCCACACTATGGCGATGTATTGAGATGCTTCTCCATCTTTGGGTCTGCCTTAAGTTTAAATGTAAGTTTAATTTTTAACTTTTTTTGCTTCATTATGTACAAATGTCTCATGTCCGAAAAAAAACAAATGGAACCAAGTTGGTTCTGAGTTTGTTTCCCGGGTAACACAATAGTGTTATTGGATCTTTCCAAATGCTCAGTATCAACACGGACTCTGGAAATGTGCCCGGTAAACAGTACCTATTACTTATTCATTGTATATAATCTGAATAGTTTTTGAACCAAATCATAAAAAAATGTTTTCCCAGTTTACTTTCATTTAAACAACCATTCATAAAGTAGGGCGAACGTGCAAGTTCATAAATAAAGAATGACTTGTAAAAGGTCATGATTTCTGACATTTTTTTTAGATATACGAGTATACTAACTGCTGATATCCTAAAGAATGTAAGTTAAGGTATGATTCTAACTTTACAACAGCAATTTATGCGTGGCCTGATGCTGCATAGTTGCAGATCAACTACGTGTTTAGCAGTAAGTTAGTTATGATTTTGTTTTGCAATATTGCAATAATTCTTTTTACGCTTAGCTAAACTTTCATAAACAACTTTGAGGTTTTTGGGTCGATTATATTTTTTAAGTTTTCTTAACGTTAAAACACAAATTTTGCTTTCAATTTTGTGCACCTCATAACGTTTATGTGTGTTGGCAATATTGAGTAAGATATTGTTAAGGCGGACTTCACCAGAATTATAAAGCGGTTTTGTTCTTTTTGAATAACCTCACTACCTCAGTGAATGTAATATATATATATATATATATATATATATATTTATTACACTACAACGTTATTACACTCTCCTTTTAAGCTTAAAAAGATTTCTAAAAGCTTGTATTATCATGAGGAATTCCATTCAATTCCAGATTTAATATTAGCATTCCTACTAAACTGACTTATGGATATCTCAGTTTAAAAAAACGATAATTCCCTTATTTTTATTGTAACTAGGGAAAAGTTAATGCACTCATAGTTATTGTTGTCTGTGTTGATTATATATATATATATATTACATTCACTGAGGTAGTAGTAGTAGTAGTAGTAGTAGTAAAAGAGGAAGGTGACTGACTGACATACCCAGAGATCAACGCAGAGCCCAAACAGCTGAACCTAGAATCCTGTAATTTTGCATGTAGGTTCTTTATATAACGTAAGTGAGCACTAAGAAAGGATTTTTTGAAATTTCACCCCTAAGGGGGTAATCAGGGGATGAAAGTCTGCGTGAGCGAAGCCGCGTGCAAAAGCTAGTATTAATATATATATATACGTAAAAATAATTAATTTTGAAAAACAAAATGAAGCAACTTGAATAAAGAACGTACCTGTGGGAAGCTCTGTATATGGAACATCGACAAACAACAAATCGCAACAAATGGAAAACAAAAGGAGGACCACTGTGGAAACATAATTGAGCACCAGAAGGCCGCTTTCCGTAATTTTGTGAAATTCTGGTTCAATCTAATAAAACTCTGATTTCTGTTATACGGTTCTTATTTATTAAAAGAAAATAAATCAATATGCAAATTTTGACAGTAGAAGTTTTGTACGAGCACGGGTTTGATCATGCCAATTCAAATTTGAATAAAATATTTTCCAAATTAATCACAAACATATGTTTATAGAGTTTTAGAGGTTCTCCTCTAAAACCCACTTCATTTTCATTTTAAAGCAACTAAATCTATTTAATAACATAGGTTTTAACTCGTCTAATTGTCAGGGAATTCTCAACTTACAGAAAACCTTCAAATTAAAGATATCAGCATAATTTGTCTTTCTACTTTTAAAGGTAGAGTTAAATATAGCTTAAGCAAGTTCCAACTGATACGATTACTGATTACTTTTGCAACCGTACAAAGTCCCCATAACCTGAGTCACTCTCCCACAGGAAGACAAGTATGGGTTTGAACCTTACTCAGTAAAATACTATGTCTCTAGAATATGTGACAAGGGGCTAACAAGAATGAGTGAGATTCTTGACTGGTTGAATATAAAGATGTGGATATTTTTCATCAAAAAAGAATGAAGTAGTTTAAGCTCATATTAGAATGTTCATCTTTATAAAGGCTCTGAATGTATACATAAACAAACAAAAAGGTTTATTTAGGACACCTCACTAGCTTGTTAAAGCTTTAAGCTGGTTAAGCCCGCAACTAGTGAGGCGAATTTGAATTTCCGAGTGTGTGTCGAACGGTTAACCTTACATTTATTTACTAAAGATGCAACAGAAGTATTAAATATGAAAAGGTGCGATGATAATAAAGAAATTCTCTAATTAGTATCTTTCTTCTTATAGGTATAAAGCCACAATGATGCTGAAGCATCACTAGGCCGCCGTGGTGTGGGTCGTCATGCTGCATTGTTGCATTGTCTGCATTAGCAATGAGTTTGGGACCACCACTCTTGGATTATGCTTATGCTTTCCATCAAAAAGAGTAGAGTATTTTTGGCAGGGACTTATATAAAAAAGTAGGACCAAATTTAGGGTGATTCCAAAGTGTCACTCCTTTAACGATTAGGCGTCTAAAGAGGGTCAAAGTCAGTTGTCACGTGTAATTTATTAAAAAAAAAAAAATTACGATTCATTTAAAGAGTTCTCTTTCAATAATATAGTAGTTATTTATTCATCCGTTTCACCCACAACACACAAAAATATGTGAAAATACAACAAACTTAAAAATAAACTTTAATACCTAAGACTTTACTTTGTACAGTAAATTCAGCAAACTTAAGAAAGAATGTTTGTAATCAGCACTGAAGAAGAGAAACCCATGTGAGGTTTTTTGTAGTTTTCAGGACTAGTTATAAATATACACATTTAATAACTGCCCAATACTGCAAGTCACCTCTATTCTGACTGTGATGGATGGATGGTGACTTCAGAATCCATCTTAATGCACAATAACCTACACGTGTTTTTGGTGACATTTATCGTATCTGTCGTACTTATTTAATTGTTTGCAGTACTTACTTAGTACTGCAAACAATTAAATAAGTACGACAGACAAATATTTTGTCCTGGGACGAAGGTAAACACAGCATAAATGTTAGTGTGACAAATCTTACAGTATTGCAATGTTCATAATGTCAAGTTGAAAATTTATAAAAAACGCATAAAGTTTCATAAATAAATGAAAGAATAAAAAAACATTATGTGTTTAATAGCTTAAGAGCTATTAATTATATGATTAGATTATAGATATTAGAACTCAGTAAACACATACTATTTCTAATGAACAGATGTAACGCTTTGTATGATATTATTTCCGCATAGATGTGATTTGTTGTTTGAAAGTTGTTTTGAAGACAGTACCTAGAGGCGAAGTTACACCTTAAATAAAGGCGAAGGTATACGGCGTATAATTCTCAAGGGAGCTGTATCTTGTTCACTTGCTGTTCGTCTCGATCTATACTGTAGTAAGTGTATGTATCACAACTGGAAAACTTGTTATATAAAAACACTTGTTTTCATATTGATGTATATATTGCCCTGAGGCAGGTAATAATAAATAATAAATATTTCGGACATCTAACACACAACGCCATCTAGTCCCAAGCTAAGCAGAGCTTGAGTTATGGATACTAGACAACTGATACAAATACACATATACTTTTTTTTTTGTAAATACATACATATTATACATAGAAAACACCCAAACTCTGAAACAAACATTTGTAGATCATACAAACATTTGGTCCGACCCGGGAATCGAACCCGAGACCTCGTGATCAGCAGTCGCACACTCCAACCGCGAGACAAACGAGGCAGAGGTATACTCGTACATGCGAGAATGATACTATTCTACCTACGTATTTATAACTATTTTATGTAAGTGAAAACAATAGAAAGTCCTTCATTTTATGTATGACTATTGAACTGAAAATATTCGTAATCGGATTTTACACCATCCACAGACATTGGATTCTGCTTATGCTTTCCATAAGGCAGAGTAAAGTCATTTTGGCAGGTACATATTTAAAAAAAGAGGAGATTCTCAACTTATCACTATTTAAAAACATATAGGCAGATTCTTATTTCATCATCTTCCTAACATATATTATTCTCAAGATTATTTGAGGTCCGCTACTAGTTCAACCGGTTTTACCTAAATATCAGTTTTCCACGAAGCGATTGGAATCGGACCTCCGCAACCCTGAGGATGAACTTAATTTTCGAATTTCGAATATTGATCTAGTTGTCAATATATTTAAGTTCAATGGAACAATGAGGCATAATAATATTTATAATAATCTATTTAGGTATATCGATAATACGCATATTAATACGCATTTAAGAGAAAAGTATTCAATTTAACTCACAATATAATTATAACTTCTTGTAAAGGGTAACAGCTTGGATAAATTTCAAAATTAAGAAACAGAGAGTAACCTTTAAAATTGCAACAATACAGCACTGTAATAAGTTTACTATAAATAATTTTTTACCCACATTTAAAGATATTTTTTTTAATAAGAGATATTTATGCAGGTGAAAAAAGTTTTAAATAAAATAATTTTCTTTCTTTTAAGAAGGTTAAGAAGGAATTAATGAAATTGTTTTTCTTGAGAGGGATGGATTAAGAACTTAAAAATAAATATTTGAGGCCTGTCTCAAAAAATCAAACATAAACTTCTTTAAAGATAAGCTTTAACGTAATTTAGTATTGTGGCCAAACACTGTCGTCTAATTGACGCATGAGACGTGTGTAAAGATACGCAGCATTCGTAACCTACCCTTATCAACGCTCTGAAATTGTCCACAGCTAAACACGGGTCTGTCTCTCGAAGTGTTTCCATAAACAAACCGAATTAGTTTATGTAGTCAACTAACTACCTTGACGGGGATTGCGATTTGGGAACGTTTATACTATGTTACTGTAGGTAGATGGTAGATACCCATCTTTTTCATGTCGAGGAATAAATATAACCTCGATACATCAAGCTTTAATTTACAAACAATTATAAGACAAATTGTGTGAACCTGTCCATTTTATTACTTCAATGAAAATATTAAGGTTTTATTGAAATATAAATTTACGCCTTAGATTACACTTGGCAGTAAGCGACGACAGTAAACGTAAATAATAAAATAATTAGTTTAATGCATAAAAAATATTACCATGTCTAGAAATAAAATCGGTATTATAATAAGAATATCCGTTCAACAATTTTTTTCGAGTGTATATTCATAGTGTACACAAAATTTTGGAAAATGATAATAATGGTCATATTCACGACTTTAAAAAAGGAGGAGGTTCTCAATTTGGCTGCATTTTTTTTATGTTTGATACCTCAGTACTTTCGACTGGGTAAACCGATTTTGATGATTCTTTTTTATTTTAAAGCAGGTGCTTCCCATGGGGTCCAATTTCAATTTGGTCCAGTTCTTGAAGTCGGTTTTTATGTATTATTTTTTTTGTAATTATTTTATCCACTCCTGAATTCTGCTCGTGCTTTCCATCAGGAAAAGCAGTCATTTTGGCAGCTAAAATATATTTAAAAAAATACGGATCACCCACAATACTTACAGCGACAGAGATGAGGTGGCCACTTAGGACGGTTACAGTGCTCGACTCGTTCAGTTGCGCTTGTCATTTATATGAAAATTGATCATTGTACAGTACTGGATCGAACGTACGCAGAAATTTTAAAATTGTTATCTAAATTAACGATCTTCAGATCCGTGTTATTCTCAACGGAGAGATGCTTACATTGCCAAAATATCACGTTAATAATAAACTTATGTATCATCATATAATCAAGAGTTTACAGCTTTTAGTTGTCTTTTTTAGTTTGGAACGCAAAAATTATTATTCTCGCTATAATACTAATGTGTTATACTCCGACAAAATGACGAAAGCGCTTGCAAGTTTTTAGCATAAAAGGTTTTGACTTACTAGGTCAGCGTTGTACGTGGAAAACTAATATTTCACTATCGCATGTAACTATTATCCTGATAGCTTCAAATAAGTCCTATAAGATGAATAAACGAGATAGCAACAGCAATATTTACATAACTATCTTCCTAATTTAAACAGTGGCGATCCGAGATGAGGTTTTGTGTTTCTGGCACTAAGGTTCATCGCACCCGCCAAGGTAATATCGGAAAATATGAACAATTTATATTTTAATACACAAAATTTTCATATAGACAAATATAGTATCTCGCCAAAAACGTTTTCATGTAAAATGTTGCCTAGACGACTGCATATTATGTGAAAAAGGTATCAGATCTCATGTAGAGCCAAGTTTCTGAATCTACACGCCCTAACTCTTCTAACCCTATCTTCACAAACTCTACATCTCAGTAAAAAAATGGCTTTGCGGTTTCGCTACAGTCGTCGAAGGCAAAACGAATGAGTTTTGTGTTTGCAAAAAATCTAGTTTCTGAAGTAATGTATTATTCGAATATTTAGTCTGAAGTAACGAAACAGCCAAGCTATACATTTTTACTGAGATGTAGAGTTTGTGAAGTTAGGGTTGGTGTAGTATCAGAATTAGGGGTTATCGCACGATCTCCTTCGAGGCGGCTTGCGTACTGGCTGGATCTCCGCCCTGGGACCTGGAGGCAAAAGTCCTCGCGTCAATACATTGGTGGCGTGAGGACGCGCGGGCTCGCGGCGAGGGACTGACGCATCGAATTGTCGAGCTGCGTCGGTCACAGCTGCGGGAGGTCCTGGTGGCGGAATGGCGTGACAGACTTTCAAGTCCTTCCGCTGGCCTCGTCACTATCGAGGCCATCCGGCCAGTGCTCGACCTCTGGCTCGGGAGAAGGCACGGCTCCCTTACGTTTCGTGTGACACAGATCCTCTCAGGGCATGGCTGTTTCGGGAGGTTCCTGTGTCGCATAGGCAGGGAGCCGGACGCTCGGTGTCACCACTGCGTCGACTGTCGGGAGGACACGGCGCGGCATACGCTGGCAGAGTGTGCCGCTTGGGAGGGGCCGCGCCGTGCCCTCGTCTCTGTAGTAGGCAGTGACCTCTCGCTGCCGGCCGTAGTTCGTTCTATGGTCGACGGCGAGGAGTCCTGGGACGCGGTGGTGTCCTTCTGCGAAACAGTCATCTCGCAGAAGGAGGCTGCGGAAAGGGAAAGAGAGATCCTGACCTCTCTCTCGGCCCGCAGCAGGCGCACCGGGCGTCGGAGGAGGGCATACGCTGCCCTCCACCGGCCTCCGTAACTGGGTCTAGGGGCGGCGGACTTGGGGATGTTCGTTGCCCCCCTAATCAACTGGACCCGAGGTGGCGGCGCGTAGTGTTCCCGTGCGCCCCTCTAAGAAGTTGCGAGGGGAATTCTTCCCTCGCTGACGAGAAGTGGCCCGCAGAGGCGGGCCGGCACCAGTCGGGGATTGCGGTTGTCTCTCAAGTTCCCGCGATCCCCGGCGTAGGTGAGAGCAGGAACACCGGGGGGTTTTAGTCAGTAGGAGTCTGACAGACCCCTTCGCCCTTTCCCCAGGGCGAAGGACATCCATGAGGATTTCCCCCCGTAAAAAAAAAAAAAAAAAAAAAAAAAAAAAAAAAAAATGGTGTAGTATCAGAAGCTTGGCTCTACATAAGATCTGATATCTTCTTCACAGGGTAAGCCATAATATGCAGGTTCCCATAATACGCAAATCAGTAAGTACTTAGAACAGCTTTTATAAATATGTAGTTATTTGTAAAAGCACATTAATAGTATATATTCCATTAATACAAAGACAATGTAGTACAAACAAATAGATACTTCAAAAAAATGTGTTTCAGTCTTTAATGTACCTAAGTCATGTCATGTCCATGTTTATGGAATCAGTTTAGCATCATAGGTGATTTCGACTTATTCAACTAAAAAAAAACAATTCATTACGAATACCAACATCAGATTAAATAAACCAAAGCAGGGCACACATTTTTTTTGTATTGGTTCAACTTTCACAAAAATATTTGGATGGAATTGTTATTCTTCCAGCGTGCAGCGTATTTGTACTAGGGTCTGCGTTATCATAATGTTTTACCTTCTGCGCAAACAAAGTGGAAGCAAGTAAGTTATTTTATAATCTGATGAGCAGTAAATCGCTGTTTTTAATGAACCGAGTCATTGTACTCGTCGTATGAACGAATTGAATTTTGTAGAGTTAATTGATATATTTATACAGGTAAAATATTAAAAATATTTATTAATTTCTCCGAATGTTATCTTTGTACAGTTCCACATATACAACTGTTGATGGGATAGTATTCCGGTTTTTTGTCTCTCCATCGCTTCAATAGATAAGTTGATAACTTTTTTGATGATATCGTTGTTATTTGAAACACCATCAGCATGATGAGCCTTCAGTACGTAGTTGCCACTCTAGAACTTTCTGGACCCATCGCCCGTCTTTTTTAGGGGCAATAAATGCCACAAGCTTTGCAATTCTCCGGGTAATGCCGATGACCTTGGTATGTCTCCGGATCTCCTAGTGCCTGAGTCGATTCACGTAGAGAAACTCCGCCCATTGACGTGTACATTGCTATCGCTATTTGGGGGACTTTAACTCCCATTGTGAGCAACCACGTTTCTGTACCGTTGCTCATACACACCGGCAATAGACACCGATCAAAAACTTTCGTCTTGAGTCACGTAAGCGCTATTTCATACCGGTTTTCAGCGAGGCCGTGGTATCATTCCGGTCGAGCTGGTCCATTCATACTGAAGTGTAGCTCTCCAGCGGTTAAAATTATAATTTTCCTCCCACGGTTAAGTTGTTAAATCCGTGTATTATGCCCTTTGTCAATCTGCACCACCTCTTGGGGTGGTGCATGTAATACTGGTCTCCTTAAAATCGAGAGAACTCAAAGAGCTATTCTAAAGGTAAGTTTGTTCCTACCATTTTACTGTCCAACGGTTGCCCTTTACAAAAACTGAGAGGTCTTCAGAGTGCGGCAACTTTAAATATTGTAGCTAAGCAACATTGCCTAGCAACATTTGAACTAGAAAAAAAAAACAGAAATAAACGTCGTAAAAACAGAGTATTCGCGGTGCCATTGTGCAAAACTAATCTTGCACAGCGATTTTTCAGTTACCAGAGTCCGAATCTATACCATAAATTGAATCGTGCTCTAAATTTGTATTCCTTATGCAAAACAAAATGCAAGTCTTCGGCTACAAAAGCTATATTATGATTTAACAGAATAACTTCTTCATTGTAATTGACTCAAACATTACAAACACACACTCACACAAAAACACATATACACACACATCACATCATCATCAATGATCCTGCCACGTTACTCTTTACATCACACACACCAAAAGATATTCGTATGCTTGGCGCTGTCTTAGTAATAGGATTTAAATATTTAAATACCCTCTTTTATTTATATACTTATTGTTACCTTTTCATTACTACATACCCTTTTCATTACTACATAGAATAAAATGTTTAAACACACTGTTGAAAATGTACCTATAAGTTGATGGGGTGAGGACCTGGTAATTTGTAACACAGGCAGTATGCCTATCTCAGACACTAGCTCCTCGCATTTCTAAACTAAACTGTGTAAAATAACTAGTTAAAACTAGGTATTTTACACAGTACAATGTTTTACTTAAAAGTAAAACATTGTGAGGAGAATTAAAGTATTATTATTATTGTTCACAAGTCGATAAAAATTATTGATTTTTTTACCATTCCTACGAAATAAAATACAATAAATTTAAAAGTCGTTAAATCTATTTTCTATTACTAAAATAACAGAAACATAAAATAGGCACAGTAACTAGTTTCAGTCAGGGTTACCTCTGTTGATTAATTAGGTCGATACGCAAAATAAACGGAGAGCTAAATGGGCACCCAATGTCAAAGTGCACAGTAAACTCATTGACGACTAAACTTCTATTTTGTGGGTGCAGAATCATATATCCCATAAGGTATTTGATTATTACTAGGAAATAGATTTTTTATAAGTAGAAGCTTAAAAAATACCCTTTTCAAAATATTCAACCCAAATTTTGGCATATTTTTAATGCTTTTGTAATTCCTAAAAGCAAGCTTCTGTTAAAACATTATTTCTGAACATCAAAGGCTCTTTAACTTTATTCCTGATCAAGTTGTTTAGGAATATATTAAAACTATAGTTGATGCTATTCTGTTTTTACTAAACGTAAATAACATTGGCGAATGTTAGCGCACAGCGGTGCGTCTACGTGTTATTCACCGTACAATGTATTAAAAAGTAAGATGATCAAAAATTCATAAAAATACTAAAACTATTAATATCAACCACTCTGACTTACCGGGAAATACTAATAATAGTGTGTTAAGGATCAATCAAGAGTTGCGTTGAATTTATGCCAAGCTTTTTCACGATACTCTTTGAAAATGATACAATCCCGATTAGGATTTTAAGGGGCTCCTTCGAATTTATAATTTATGCTTTCGGCACTTGGTGGAACTTGTTAAAATAAATTCTTGAAATTAAACCCACTTGTACTTTAAAAAAAAAACGTTTTAAGCGTTGTGTGACTTTTTAATTTTGGAAGTGAAAACTTATTTAGGCGCGTTGAGAACTTTTTAGGTGAACAAAAATTAATTTTTTGTAGGGGTAAACCGCGTCACCGACATTCTGACGTCACACAACTTCTTTTGTTGCGTTGAGCACTTTTTGGTAGGTTAAAATCTTATGAGTTCGCGTCCTCATGTCACCGCGTCAACGACATATGATTTAATTTAAACATCAGCAGAAAAGCAAGTATCGGCAAGAAGGTTCTGAAATACTCAAAAATAGATTTGGCGAAGAATTTGATAGTGTACCTTTAATTTTAAGTGGAGACTTCTAAGAGGTTTGTGACTTTGTACAAATCCGAGGCGTTGTTCTTTCACGGGCCTTGGAGCAAGCCGCCTGAAGGACTCAGCCTCATAGTAGGAGGCACTCGCATCAGTATCGAGCGCTCTATTAGATATTTTGGGGTCGTACTCGACAGCCGATGGGACTTCGGATATCACTTCCAAAGGCTGGTACCCAAGCTTGGCTTGGTTGGCGCAGCACGTGCTTTAGCACGGTTGTTGCCAAACATGAGAGGGCCCGATGACTCCTGCAGGAGACTATACGGGGGGTTTGTACAGTCCTTGGCCCAATATGGGGCACCAGTATGTACATTAATCTGTTGGTCCCAGTTGTCATGAACATCTATGGTATTGGAGACAGTGCCCTCAAATATACTGACAACTAGTTCAATCTTCGAATACAGTTCAGGCTCAGAGTTGCGGAGGTCCGATGCCAATCGCTTCATGGAAAAACTGATATTCAGGTAAAATCGGTTGAATTAGTAGCCGACCCCATATAATCTTCGGAATAATAAAGGCTAGGAAAATGATGACAAACACTAAATATAAATATTATGATTGTATATTAATTGTTATTTCAATTGAATTGTATTTATATTTTGTCATGATCGTGTACACCCCGTAATGTACACGTATGAAATGTGAATTTGAATAATAAAAAACCATATAAACATGCATAATTGTTGCTCGGAGTGTCAATAGATGTGAAAACTAGATTGATGTTGATAATTTTAAATCAAACATTATGAAATTTCAAATTTTAAAACTAAAAGTTATAAGTTTTCACTTCTATTTGCAATTGATGACTGCCAATTTTTTCTGTTTTGCTTTTTTATAATTTTCCCATACGATTCTAATAAATAATCCTTTCTATAAAGTAATAGTAATATCTGAAGAATACGACTAATAATACATTTCGAACACTGTTTATTTGAAACCACGTTATTATTAATTAAAACAGAAAATATGTTTCACAACGACATTGCACTTTTATGTGCTAAGAACATTTTTTATTTTAACTTCTATACAAATAGTAGATGAAACTATAGACTCTCGACTATTAGTGCAGTCGTAAAGCAGTTAGTCTACCAGGCATATGATACGAGTACTTTTTTGCTTTCGTGGTTAGTTTTCAAACATTTCTCATCATCATTTTGTCGTAACGAATAAAAGATTTCATTCTTTAGTTCAAAGTTTATTTTGGTTGGAATGCAAAATATCGTCACTTGCTTTAGTAAATGTCAGGTATGTAGGTCGATTAAGGTGTAAACGGAAGCGGGAGCAGTTCAACAGTTTTATAACTGCAATTTTCACTGAATTTGAATTTATTGATATTTAAAAAAAAATATTTTTGTAACTTACCTTACCATATAACGTTAACATGAAAATGTTTGCGAGGATAATGGAATTACAGTTTCAGCGAAGGACGAGGCTGTGTTCGAACTAAACCTTAAGTTACTAATACTAGTACTATAAGCTTACATCGGCATTCACCGAGAGTAGTGATATGTAATCCGTCGAGATTTGATCATTTGTTAGCTACAAGTTTTACTGTTCTACTGGAAAAGATAAAGATAAAGAAAGGCTATTAAAGGTCAGGTGTGTTGCAAGTGTTTCTGGGCGGTGGTAATCGCTTACCATCAGGCGACACGTCTGCTCGTTTGCCTAGTATAATAAATAAAAAAAATATAACAAATGTTGTTTTACTTGGAAAGTTTTTCGGGAGTATTGAAAATTGGTGCTATTAAAAACAGATTTCGTCATATTCCGAAAAACAAAACTAAATTTTAATAAATGATCTAGATCAAGTAGGTTTTTTATGTTTTAGCTGCGCCAAAATGACTCTGCTCTGCCTGATGAAAAAAATGCAGATTCCAAGAGTGGCGGTCACCATCCTCAATGCAAGTAAGGACAGTGAAGTATGGTGACCCAGAAGGAGATACTTTTTTACGCCCTGCTTAAAGGACCCGGGATCATAGTCGGAGGGAAACATGTACGCTGGAAGTAAGTTCCAGATTTTGACCAGAAAAGAAGAACCGAAGCGATGAGTACGAGATCGTATGTCTACCACTCTGAAGCGGTGACTTCCAAGGCGACACGTTGTTCTGTAGAGGAAGGATGAAGGGGGGACCAGTTGGAAGAGCTCTTCAGAACACTCTCCGTGATAAAAGCGATAGAGTACTGCAATAGAGGCGACTTAAGGTATACAAAAACCAAAATGCCGACCCGGAGATTATTGCTGAAGCTGGAGAGCGCTTTCTCCTTGCGTTATTTACGGTTATAGTGACGTCAAAAGTATATACTTTATCTATAGTTGTTTAATGATATCATTAAACAACTATTCATCGTCGTCGTGGAAATCTATAATCACATTATTACGGGGGACAGGTGTGTCATGTCCCAGCAACACAAAGGGAGGATCCTTCGACCAGTCGAGGTGATCATTCCTAGAGGGTCACTGCACTACGGTTGATGTTGGGATGTTGTGTATATGTTAATCAGCGCGAGAACTTCTATTGCGCTATTCAGGATTGGTAGTTTCTTGGTATTGTACGTTACTCCGTAGTTCAATGTAACTTTGATAGATGGAAGTCGCCACAATATCACAAATTTTTAAAACTCCCAGATAACTTCACAGGTAACCCTCTTTTTGAGCACCAAATGACTGTACTATATATTTAGTGCTGCTACATTATAATCTAAATGATTCCACCTTGACACGCTACGCACTGACAATTACAAAGAGTTATCACCTCCCGCACGCCATTTAAACAACCATTAAATGAACTCCATACTTATATTAAAATACTGCAAAGGATATCTTAGTTGTATTATTGACGAATATGTGTAGTTATCTCGTGACGCTAACAATATTCAACCCTGGTTACAATAGAAGACTCGTGTGTATTTATGATTTTTAATGGATTTAATATAGCAATACCATAAAATAGAGCCATGCTAACAAAAACTTCGTGCAAAGAATTTAAAAATATGCATCAACAGTTTTTAGTGTAATTGGTCTATTTTTTTCGAATCAAAGTTTAGAGTTTCATTACGGGATCGAATCAGATATATAAACTGAAGTATCTTGAGTTTGCTGAAGTTCGCTTTATCGATACATCAGTTTGTTGACGTCGATCGCTCCAAATCGGATACCTTGTGCATAGCTCTTTCCATAACACGTTGAGCTACTTTGAGTTTATGGATTAGCCTTACAGTAATTGTTCATGTCTTGGCACGTTATTAAATTACAGGCAGGAGGCACGACTTTCGCCTTCAAGATGTGTGGTATGACCGACGAAAAAATGCCTGAGTTCGAACGAAAAAAGTTCTAGCTTATTTGAAGTCCATGGCATAAGAGAAGATTAGTAATAACCGAGATGTAATACTAAGGGGTAGTCCCTTCTGTAGTCACAGGTTAAAATCATCTAAACGAAAATTAAGATTCAAAATTGTTAGGTTTTAAAATTCAATATGGACTACCAACTAAAAAATACCAAAAAAATTATGAAGTGCGAGTTGGACTCATGCACGAAAAGTGCCGTAACATTATCTATAAAAATGGCAAAAAATCCGTTTGTTGTATGGGAGCAGCCCTTAAATATTTATTTTATTCTGTTTCTTAGTATTTGTAGTTATATCGGCAACAGAAATACATCATCTGTGAAAATTTCAACTGTAAAATGGTCATCTTGGTTCATGAGTTACAGCCTGGTGACTGACGGATAGACAGGCGGACGGACAGCGGAGTCGTAGTGATAGGATACCGTTTTACCCTTTGGGATAGGGAACCCTAAAAATAAATTTCTATTTGTAAACCTCCCCTGTATTTTTTGAAGTTGGTTTACAATATTGTTGGTTTTGGTAACTGGTTTAACAATAATGCTGCTATAGCCGTTAAAAACTCTTTAAATAGAGAAATGTCATTGTAAAAACTAAATTAACAATACCATAATGAACCAAGTAAAATTCAGTACGTGTTTTATTGATGTTGCGTCTTACTTTTTTTTGTTTCATTTGAAGACTTTAAAAATACTTGACATTGACAGAAACAGCTGATTAGCTGGTTGCCATCACATCAAAAGAAGAAGTAGATTTTGCGTCTTACCACTTTACTATTGCCTACACACACAATGGCAAAAAGATAAATCCAAATAGACATGAAGCACAAAATCATTCAAATTCACAGTCACAGTCAAAATACTTTTTGAGCTTGTAAGAGTAAGTACACACAGTTATGTGCCAAAACACTTCCAAGGGTAAAATAAACAAGGGGGCATACTTAAGTAGCGAACTTTTTATCCAGACAGTTATCTACTTCTTAGTTAAAAGCACATCGCAAAAATCGCGACCGACCCGTTACGGACCTATTACTTTGTTTTGGGAACTTGTTACCTATAGAAACATTTTACTTCCACTAGCTAACTTGTTTGTAAGTCATTAGTTTCTCGGCATTGATATACCTTACTGCCACTAAACATGTTTTTGCTACTTTTGGTATCAAATTAAAAGGGGCCGCAATGATGAGTGAATTACTGCTGCCATTCTTTTTGATAAGTTTGTGTCAATGTAAAACCTTAAATAATTAGCCTGCTTGTCTACTCTACTGGTTATTGATCTTATATAGTGATCCTAGAATAAATAACTGTGTGATGTGAGCATTCAAGATCATAATATTAATGTTTTATTTAATTAATTGAATAACTTATTTAGACAGAAATTTACTAAAGCCGACTGTGAGAACATCATCAGTACTATAGCAGTACAGAGTGAAGTATATGGAGATTGTGTTTTGAAAGTTACTTAATTCTTTTTTAAATTTACGAAACAAATGTTTCAATCTGTTCAAAAACCAATAGCTTAATTTATACTTCCTGTGTTCCTTCCCGGATGTAAGCTTATTCACATGCTAGAAATACTTACATAACTCGTGAGCTATGCAGCTATTGCCGGCAGGTATACATTAAACATTAATAGACATTTTGGGACAACCCGCCAATAAAAATCTATTAGATCCCTGGTGCACGAGTCGCTTGGGTCAAAATTGGTATCTGATCGCACAACATGCAAGTGTTTAATATTATTATTAATAATTTTAATTTGGTCCTAAATAAATGGTTTGTTATTGTTAACCCAACGGTTAAATTGTCAACACTCAATTGTCTTGCAAATTGCTAACTTTAACTACGTTACTCTGCAACACCATTCACCATATTACTATTATACATATTACTCAGATGCGAATCCGAGTCTCTGAAACTTTCTCCTGAATGTCTTTAGATGTACTGATTGCTGCAATATTGCTGTAAACTAAGTGTTATTTTACTTGTCCATTCGGAAGAAAGCAAAGTTTACATATTATATTAAACTGCAAGATCCAAGAATTTTTTTATTACTCTAGTAGTAGTAGCTCTGTAGTAGGTGCAAAACTTTAGAAAAACTAAAAATTATTCTGAAATGACAAGCGACATAAAGAAAGTTGCGCACTCAACAAAAAATGTAAAATGTGGTCACGAAAATAAATAAAAACTGAAAAATAGGAACACTAAGTAAAATAGAAAAAGGGTTTTCCTGAACATTGGAATTAATAACTGAAAATAGAAAATAAAAACTCTTGAAACCATCGTTCTCAGTAATTTCATACTACGTGAGAACATTAAGGTATATCATAGTTACCTATGACATCTGAGGGCTGACATTTAAAAGTAAGAAGAAAATAAAGATAAGAAGAAGTTAGCGAGGATTGTTGATTTTAGTATTCGGCACGAGTTCTAACCCAACAAGTGTGCGAAAAACATAAAAAATTCAAACCACCTTGGGATTTTACCTTACTAGTGTCTATCTATACTACAAGGATATAGGGATATTTTAAATTTTATTTTAAGAACATTGGTGCTACGAATATTATAATAAAGGTTATCTGTGATTGTATGTATATATATATATATATCTATGATGTCAATAAATTCGTCTCAGGGTTGGAAGTTGTGGCTTTCACAACTACGACAACTACTACTGTAGTATATTAATAGTCAGTCTGTCAGTCATAGTCAGTCTACCAAAATTTTTTAAGTCATTCTATTAATAAACCAGATTGTACAACTAAGTTTTCAGTTTACATACATATTCTTCAATGTACAACCACAAATACACAGGAAAACGAGTGCATATTGTTGAATGAAACGAAAGCTTGAAGTTGACACCTTTTGTTAAGTGCACCTACAGTATTAACGTGTATATTTCCAATTATTTTTACGGGAATCAACGCGATCACTTATTAAAAGGTATTACATACCTCTGATTTGCCTGACGTTTCGACCAGGTTGTAATACCTTATGTAATACCTTTTAATAAGTGATCGCGTTAATTCCCGTAAAAATAATTGTTAATATATCATGGTCCGCGAAAGTTTAAAAATTAGTGTATATTTCCATTGATTCATTAATTGTTAAAATACATCTTCTTAACTTGGTTATTTATTACTTAAGTACGCACTTCCAAAAAAACGATTCTAAGCATCAGATAACCAGAATGCGTATCATCATCAGCAAAAACGAGAATTACGTGCAAAAGGAGAAGCTTGTGTCCAGCGTATATGTTGGCGATAGATCCAAATGACCACTTTAAGAAACGATATCAATAAAACACACGCTTAAGGTTAGGTACTTCTTTATTCTTTGTACGTCGGCGTCGCTAGAAGTGTAACGGACGATATTTGTATTGAAATTCCCTACAACAGGTATTTATTTACCATTTTATATATTACCAATTACAATCTATTTAATTACAACTAAATTGTAATCCAATTATAAAATATAGATCAATACCAAGTTAATTAGTTCAACATGCTTTAAATGGCTTACTTTAATTATTTAATTTGAAACAGTTTTCTTTTGAAAATGACTTTAAAATTAATTTCTATGAAATAAAATTTTATATAACACATGAATTATAATAATTGTACTTGGTTTTATTTAGAGCACTGGCAATAATTTAAAGAAAAATGAGTTGGTGGTGGAAATTAAGTGGTGACAGATTACGAGCAAATACGCTGAATAAGTGCTGCAAACAGAAGGAAATATAATAAACGATTTAAATTTGTATATCAATACCAACCCGTCTGGTTCGCGTGGTATGTAGTAGGCCAAAATCTCCTTTCTAAGGTGCCTATATCATACAGTGAACGATTAGAGTCTGCTGCTAACAATGACGATGAATAAGTAATTCAATTACAAGTAAGATTTGTTAAAACAGTATAGTCTAATCAACAATTGCTTTTATGTTCAATTTTTTTCAGCAGTCCCCGAAAATTATGTGGCATACGATTCGGAATGGCATCTAGGTGACTTTTGAAGAAAATGCAAAAGTTTTTAACAATTAACTTGAATCTTTTTCAAATTTGAAATGTCCTAATTAGTTTTTAAGTAATTTGAAATAAACTAAACCCCTTTTAGTGTCTTTAGTTAATCTATATCCTATTAATATTATTAATGCGAAAGTTTGTAAGGAGACATGGATGTTTGGATAGATGTTTGTTACTCTTTCACGCAAAAACTACTGAACGGATTTGGATGAAACTTTACAGTAATATAGCTTACACATCAGAATAACACATAGGCTACTATTTGCCGCGATAACCGACATATACGCGGGCGGAGCCGCGGGCAACAACTAATTAATATATAAAGCTGAAGAGTTTGTTTGTTTGAATCTGAGGAACTTTTGAAAAAAATCTTTTAGTGTTAGATAACCCATTTATCGAGAATGGCTATAGACTTTATATCATCACGCTAAGACCTACAGGAACGGAGCATCAATGAAGAATGTTACAAAAACGGGTCAAAATTATCACGCTACAGGCAACAGGAGACGCAAACTAGGTATTGTGGGTCAGCTAGTTGTTAATAATTTTTGCAATATTTGTAAGCGTAACTTATTTTTTTTTCAAAAATCATTTAGGTGCCATTCCGTATCGAATGACACCTCAATCATAATTTTCGGAGACTACTGAAAAAAGATGACCAACAATGTACTTGTTGACTAAACTAGTAGGTATCTATTGCAAGTACCTATTTGTTACAAGTAATAAATTTATAAATTATACCTCTAATAGATAATGCATCTTTGGTTAGCTTTCAGTAAAATATATTAGTAGGAATCGCAACATCGTACGTACTAACGTTATGTTTAATTAGGTCCCAGTGGTGTACCCGAAAACAATAAAAGAAACAAAAGGCATCATTTGGTTCAGGGCGAGAGTCCTTCATCTAACGATGTGCTATTTTACTCTTTGAGTTTGGCCGAATGAAAGTAAAAATATTTTTCGGCATTGCGATAGTCTGTTGAACTATATCATAAGAAACATATACACATTTCTTTGTTATTGCTTTCGTGATACTTTTGTAAACTCTTTAATCTAGAGGAACCGCATTAGGCGGAAAATATTTGTCAATTGCAAAATTTTCGTACGGTATTCTTTTATATAAAATCACAATCAAATAAAAAGGTGGCTATCATTGCTTGTGAGAGATTCTTCAATTTATATTTTTATAAAATACATCTTCAGTGTACAAAAATATCACCTGTTAGACTAAAAGAAGAATATTATTTTGAACCCATATTTAAAACGAAAGTTACATTAGTAAGTACTTCAATATTATAATGCGTTCATGAATTAATTATTAACGAGCAAGGAAACGGTACTTACTTACACAATATAATTATGTACAAGGTAAGTTTAAAGCGATCAATCAGCTGAAAGCGATAGATTGATCGAATGTCCTCACAAAATTGAAGTTAATGTCACCTGCCAGAGTCCAACACTCCGATTTAATCGATTTGACACTAGTGTTTCGTTTTAGTGGGTTTAATGTCCTCTAATGTATGAAATAAAGTCGAGAATTGATTTTTTGCTAAGAATTTTCAGTAGGTAATCGTGATCAGCATGAAATTAACCTATACCTACTTTTTCTGTGAGATTGCCTTACAGGTTAGGTTACATTAATGGTATACGGTACATACTATTGCCTTTTATTTTCTTTTATTGTTTGTTTAGGAAAAAATATATTTACAAATGGAAACCATGGCTTGTTCTAATAATAATAAAATGAATGTAGATGTCATGTACTGCTAGCTAATTTCGGCCACGGTGGCCAGTTTCAAAGGAGACCAGCCAACTAAACAACAGATATTTTAGTGCACAGATGCGTGTGCAAGCAAACACAGATGTCTCTGTTTCCTTACTGCCTCGATGGCGTAGTGGTAGCCTATGCGACTGCTGTGCTTGAGGTCTCGGGATTGATTCCCACGTCGGAAATATTTGGTTCGGAGTTTGGGTATTTACTGTGTATATTTTATATGTATTTACAAAAAAACTTTCAATCTCCGGGCTAAACATTTTCATGATCAGAAATACTGGACATTTACTGGCCTGACACCAGAATCAAACCCGCCGCCTCTTGAAGCGCTAGACACACAAGGCATACAATAAAAGGAACTAATAGTAAAACGGTAGATAAATATAGACTTTGCCTTAATTGTTTGTAACGATTTCAGGCCTTGTCTACTGTGAGAGTTACAGGGTCAGCTAATTTAGGGTTAGCCTGGATTACACACACCGTATAAGTATCAAGATCATATATACAAGTATCAACATCATTGGATTGGTTAAGGTATGTAAGCTTAAAAAACTACAAGAAACAAATGCATTCACACACATAGCTCTTAGAATTGCCATTATTACTACCTAGCGGCATCCAAGGCTTACTGCTCCTTCAAAATTTCACTATTAGCGGTTTTACAGCTATAGTTTGTGAAAACTAAATTAAATGGAGAACTATCCCAGCCAACCAACATAGACCTATATATGAATAACACCTAAGAATTTAGCTAAAGTTACAAATTTTAAATAATGTAACTTAAAACTAGGTAACAAACAAATATAATACATGAATTAATAAATCCAAAATTTCATATTTTTTTCTTCTTCTTTCTATTGAATAGTCGCTTTGAGTAATTACTATTAGTTTCAATTTCTGAGGATAATTCTCAATTAGTTGCCAATCATAAAATCTGTTGAGTCCCAGCGATCCCCAATATTCCATCATTAGAATCTGACTTGATAACCACTAATCATCGTCTAAAATCCATTTAACCGCCTTTACTACCCGAGTTTCAAACATAAAAACATACTCAAAGAATAAAATAAATTGAGAATCTCATTCTTATTTCGCTCTTGTAAAAATAAGTTTTCATTTGGAAGACAATGTCAGCGAAAAAATAATAATAAGACTACTCAATTTATAAGAAGACATTTATCTAGCGGCTATAAATAAGAATGTTCGTGTTGTAAACAAGTTATGTAAGTGATGTTCTTGGGGTATGAGGTTCCGTTCTGTGATAAGCTTTTCCGATCGACAGCCGGTCACGCGAGCGTTGTTGCGTTGTATCATGCACATTAAACACCATTTTACACACAATCAATTAACTACTCGAACATTGCTTTTTGTTAGACTTAATGTGACTTTAATTGCCCGGGCTACATTTTTTACAGCGGTTTTTACCGTACCTGGCTTCATGAATGTTTTCCTATCCACAATTTTGCCATACTAATTTTTACTTTCAAACCAATATGTCAATCTGTACGACACGTTACTCTACTACACTGTCCTCTGCATTCAATATTCAGTGTATATGGTTAGTTACCAAATAAAATATTTAAATACTACATACCTACTAAAATAATAAAATATAATGGGTACATGTTTTTTAGCTTCTGAGATTTTGTATATTTGTAATATCAAGTCAAGGTCATAGAGGCGTGGAAAAGATACCTTTCTACCAGTGGTAGATAATGCTCGATGTGCCGCTAGCAGATGTACTAAAACAGAATACTAACCAGAGTTCCATTAATTCTAATGAAAAGACTGACCCAATTTAAAACTCTCGCTAGAAAACAGATCAGAAACGTGAAGTAAAGTTTGTTGATCATACCAACACGTATAGTTTTTGGAATTAGGAAATTTTAAAGTTTACAGTTGTACCTAATCCAACTGTGTAAAATAACTTTTTGTAGTAACTATTAACTGAAAAAACCGGCCAAGTCCTTGTTAGGCTACGCATAGTATGGGGTTTCGAAGTCACCTACAAGGGAACGTGGATCTAGAAGGCGGCATTAGTATTTATTACTATAAATCATATTTACTTATTATTTCGTTATTTTTGTACGAAATTTTCCAAGTAAGCGCATTTCACAAGTTAGGCCTCTATAAGTCCTGAACTAACAAAGTTATCTAAGCCGTCATAGCTTTCCTTCAAAGTTTATTACATGGATTGCCATTACATTATTTTTCAGATGGTTTGTGTATCGTGACATTATTTTAGCACTTTATCGGCGTGATAAAGTGCTAAAATAATGTCCCACAAACTTTCATCTTTCTAGCACTAACTGTTAAAGAGATTTGCTAAAGGTTTTAATTTTTCCAATTAATAGAAATCTAGAAATAAGTTACCGTTCTAGGCATAACTTATAGTGTAAAATGTAATCAATTTTATATTCTTGCCTTTTGGTTCTAATATTGATAAAAAAAAACTAGTTTTCATGTATGTGGTTTGGTGTGTATGAGTAGCAACAAATTATATATATATAATAAATTCAAGTCAAAATTTTATTATTACTCAAATTAATCGAAATTAAGTCATCTTGAATGTTGGTTTTCTTTAAAACATGTTATTATTTTTTTGTTAATACAAACATATTATACATAGAAAACATACAAACTTCGAAAAAGCAAATACTTGCAGATAATAGAAACATTTGATCCGACCCGGAATCGAACTCGAGACCTCAAACACAGCATTCGTATACTCTACCATTGCGACACCGTGGCAGTCATTCTTATGATACGGACGCTTTTTGCCGGTTAGGGTACCCCTCCGCAGCGCCCCATAAGTAACTTCGTTGCAATTATAATTTCGTGTAAACTTTACTGAATTGAATATTGTGAATAATTATGTAAGTATAAACTCTATTTTGTACATTTTAGATCCTCTCCCTTTTTTATTTTAGACTATAAATAGCGTAGAGAGTAAGAACTACGTTTGAACACTTGCTGATAATGTTTTCATGCTGTTGCGTTTAGTAAGTGAGTGACTATTATATCTATTATTTCTTTGAGCAAATTGACTGTGCGGTACGGCGGTAAGCCCATGACATTTAATCCAAAATTTCATATATGAACTATGGAAGGATCATGAAGATTTTTTGATTTTTTGTTTCGAAAACTATATATTTACTCCATGTAATTTGAATAAGTGAGATTAAAAATAAGGTTTTTCTACAAATATTTTCCTTGATTAATATGTGTGTGTGTGTGTGTGTGTGTGTGTGTGTGTGTGTGTGTGTGTGTGTGTGTGTGTGTGCGTGCGTGCGTGTGTGAGTTTGTGTGTGTATGTGTGTGTGTGTGTGTGGGTGCGTGTGTGTGTATGCGTGTGAGTGTGTATGTGTATGTGAGTGCTTGTTCATATGAGAGTGTGTGAATGTGGGTGTGCTCACAAAAATAAACCATTCAAATACCCAACCACAGGAAATACAACAATGGAAATGAGGGAACTTATGAGCGCTCAAGAAGAAGATTCTCGGTTTCCTCGTAGTTCAGGGACTTTAGCCACGAAGTGATAGCTCTTTTACACTTACATTTGGCAAGTTGATAAATTGGGGTTGGTTTGTTAATATTTTTGTACAAATATCCACTTAGAAATCTGTGGGGGACATGTGTGTCATGTCTCACCAACACAAAGGGAGGATCCTCTGACCAGGCGAGGTGATCGTGCCTGGCGGGCCACTGCCTAACGGTTAATTTTGGGATGTTGTATATATGCTAATCGGCGCGAGAACTTCTATTGCGCGATTCAAGATTGATAGTTACTCCGTGTTGTGCGTTACTTCGTAGTTCAGTGTATCTGCGGTAGATGACGCTGTCATATGTTTTTGTTGCTGCTGTATGTGGAGGTCGACACAAATCCATAAAACTTCTGAAAGAAAGCAGTAGACCATTTCTTGACATTGTGTTCACAAATTTATGCTTTAACCTTTTCTTTGTATGCAATGGATCATATTTCAGTGATGAATGATGCTTAATAGTAACCTTTAGGATATATAGTTGGTGAACTGTAAGAACATCAGCTTTAAGATAAAGTTCTTTAGTTCGGAAAAGGAAAGGTAGGAAGTAACCAACCTTCAGGACAGCCCTCTGAGCTCTCTCCAGCTTCACCATAGCCGTTCTGCATGCACCACCTCAAACAGTTATGTAATATGATAGGACAGGCTCACATACGGTTCGGTAAACTAACTTTATTAAATCTCTATCGGCAACATGCATCAGGTTTTAAAAACAAATTTTAACAACTTTCGGACCCTTGATGACGGCAGATCTATGTGGTGATTAAAACTCAACTTATTATCAATCATTACACCAAGATACTTGATAACTGCGGCATAAGTTACAAGTCACAAGAGCACGGAGAATGATCAAAAGAGTAGGTATGGGCCAAAATTGAATAGTCGCTCAGATCTGTAGGAGCTACACTTCCCATCGCAAATGGCAAGTATCTTGTCTTCTCGACATTGAGTGTAAGTCCATTGGCATTTGGCCATGATAACACCTGGTTGAACCTGGTTGAACCTGGTTGAAAGTGGGTGATCTAAATACGATACTAATGGACCGAGAGCCAGCGTTCCGCAGACTTACGTTATATACGGTACGGATTTTTCTCCTGCTTTTGATAAATGACTCATAGGACACATTCACTCTTGTTACTCTCGAGTTGAAGGTGTCTAAGGCCGTACTCATAATCAGTTAACTCGTTTGTTCATTTACGTGGGTAAAAGATAACACTATATAATAACACACTCAACTTTATAACTTGAAAATTAATATAGATTAACATTAAATGATCATAGGTATTTATATGAGAAAATTATAGCTACACTTTCACTGCAACATAGATTTGCAACTTTTATGCACTATGTATAATTTTATTATACCATACAAATGTTTAAAGTTAATAAATATGCAAGGTATTCTTTCTATAAAGATAGGGGATCAAATTGTATTTATCTATTGGTTACACGTTACTGGTTTTGAGCATATTACATATGCCACACGCTACATTGGTACAGTATGGTAAATTTGAGAACCTGGAAAAAAGAAAATAAAGGAAAAAATAACACACGAATTGCTGGCATAGGGATATTTATGATACTGGAGTAGGGAGACGTACTTTAGAGAGCGTGATGCGGATTACAAGTCTCCAGATCCCGCTTCTTGATGAAGGGTTCAATGTATAAAATATTACTCGCTACAAAAGGGTGTTATGCGCTGTTTGAATGTGCAAGGCGTCGGGTGATGGTATACCTTATTATATGCCAGTCATAATTTGGGTTGGTACATAAATTTTAATTTACGTACTAAATTAGGTCAGTGTAAAGTATTCTTACTGTTTACTGATATTATAATATATTTACTGGTAATTTATTGTTAGTTCATGTAAGTAGTTATCAACTTAAATTTGAATGTTTCTCATCTTGTCCTTGACTTAAAGTTATCAAGTGATCTTAGCTTGTGCAATAAACATTTAAGAGGTTAATATATTCAAAATTCTTTATTATTAAATAGAACCGGTTCTCGGGTTTTTATGTTATCGATATTTTTTAAAACAAACTAAGTTTATATTCGCAAGGATGAATACCATAAGAAACTTTGGGGCTTCGTCTTATGTTTTTGAACCCAAATTTTCGGTAAACACGGTTTTGTCGAAAAAATTGTTTCCTATTTTTAGGTTTACTATTTTCGTCAATTTTATTATAAAAATTAATATCTTTATTGTACACCAGATTAGTAGCAAAGTTAACTTAACTACCAGGGACAATCTCTTACAGGCAAATCTATTCATAAATAAGAAATCAATTAGAAGTTTGTTTGGAGCGGTAAGGTAGTATTGCACAATATATTACATATAAATACTAGCTGACCCGCTCAACATCGTCTGCTCTCTCTTAAGGAATACTTTTTCTCCGTTTTGCAAACATTTCAAATTGATGCGCGGCTTGTTTTGATTGAAGGGTGATAGAGTGATGTTTTGTGGCCTACAGTCTTTCCCAACAATTGCGCTATGTAAAAGAAATATATAGGTGGACACGGCTCTACCTTGACAATTTTCGTACCTATGCATTCCAGGATTTCAATCTGAATGATTTCCTTCTTGCATCGTAATAATTTGTTTTATCAGCATTTTCTAAAGGCTTTGCTTTTTTGTGATTTTTATTTATTACTAGCTGTTGCCCGCAGATCCACCCGCGTGTATGTCAGTTATCGCGGCAAATAGTAGCCTATGTGTAATCCTGATGTATAAGCTATGTTAGGTAGCTATGCTAATGGGGCTGTCGCATCGTTTGCAGCGCTTCCGGGATGTTTGCGGAGGCGAGGGTTGATGTTTTTCGTGCCATCATTCGCAAACGAAGCGCCTCTTTACTTCATAGAGTGCTTAACAGTACTCACAGCATCCTGAATGTATTATATTATAAAGAAACAATTTTCAAGAAAACAAGAAATCTATGGAAAGAGAGAAGCTGAAACAAATACCTACATGCTTGTGCATAAAACGTTTCCACGATTAATTTGAACGTTTTACGTCATGCGGGCACAACCAAACAGACAAGTTCAACGTCTAAAGATTTATTATATGTATAAACAGATCACGGAACATTTGAATCCATTTCGTAGTTCCGGCGTCATGTGACAGACGGACAGACAGACAAAAATAAAAAAAATACAGTTTTGGCTTCAGTATCGATTATAGAGAGCCCTACAGAAAAAAATTCAAAAATATCGTTAGTGACTGAATTAAACCTATTACATTTTTATTATAAGTATAGATATAATAAATATATTACATTTACAATGAAGTATTCTAACGTAATGTTGGTTTGTTATTTACTTTAAGGACAAAAATATAAAAATTTGTGATGTTCTCATTAAAACCTTTCTTCAGATACCAAACACGTGTGATTAGCTCAGTTTAATTTTTTTCAAGATCTAAAGTTAAATACCGTCACAGAATATTTTGATTTTTTTTTTGGTTACAATCGGTCGGCAGTTTAGGTGCCGCGTTGGAACATACATACATAGACTACTAAAATGATTTCTCTTTCTTTTGACTTTACCATCGTCGGATAAAAACACAATCCTTCGTTTCAATTCATTTTTCATTCGTATCAACTTAATCTGAAAAAAATGTATTTGAAACAGTTTAACGCTACTAGAACAAATATATTGCTTGTTCTAATTTTCAAACATGGAGAAGTTATAAAAAAATATATAAAACCTTTAACATTTCGTTCGAAATTCGATGGCGGCTCTGTTAATTTGATAAATCACTCGTTCTAACTGCAAGCGTTCTATCGAGCTAAATTCCGGTGCCTAAGGTGGCAGGAAACTGGGGTAGTCGAATTTCCCGTAAGGCGGTGGCAATCTACACACTGTGAACACGTACATTTATGTATGTACTCTAATTGAGGAACCTGGAATCAGATGATTTTGCCGGCAAAATTTATTTCTTGCCTTTTCATACCTTTCAATCTCACTATACCATCAACATGTGAATACTATCTTGATTTTATCTATATAAATAAAAATTAAATTGTATTACAAACAGACACTGCAAATAAACCCCTTTTGCAATCAGTTAGTGTGAAAGTATATTCGGTTCTTATATCAAATATTCCGGCTAATCTCTGCAACGGCTGGACCGATTTTGACAGGACTTTTATTAGCAGCCGGCTGGTGATATAATAAGTAACTTAGACTTCTTTTGTTTTGTTGTTTTAGACAAGCTTCGCCCCGTAGTTGTTTTTGTAAAGGTACAACAACCACGGGAAACACCGCGGGGCGAATTATTAAAAAAGTATTGATTTGAAACAAGAAAATAAAGCATAGCTTAAAATAGTCCTAAGCGCATCGCCGTTACAGTATAATTATATTATATTGTTCTCACGCCAATAACTGGTCTAACTGACGTAGCCTGCTTTACATAAAATAAATCGAGTAGTATTTACACCGAGGGTACAAAAATAATTAATTCCATCTATAGGTATAAATAAATTAAATTGAAATGTCAGTTTGAAATTTCAAATTAAAAGTTTTTCAATGAATGCAAATTTAAGTACCTACACACATTAAAAATCTTTTTTTTTTAAACTGTTTTTCTGTCTATTTGATCCGACTAAACTTTGAAACACCTGGACCAATTTTGACGGGACTTTCACTAGCTAATAGCTTATAATAATATATTATATATATATATATATATATATATATATATATATAATATATTATCACCCGTCGTATTATCGTGGGTATATAATATATTATATACCCACGCAACCTCGTTTGCGTCTCCTATTCTATTGCCCGTAGCGTGATAAATTTCCCCCGTTTTTGAAACATTTTTCATTGGTGCTCCGCTTCTATTGGTCTTAACGTGATGATATATAGCGTATAGCCTTCCTCGATAAATTGGCTATCTAACACTGAAATAATTTTGCAAATCGAACCAGCGGTTCCTGAGATTAGCGCGTTCAAACAAACAAACAAATAAACAAACTCTTCAGCTTTATATATTAGTATAGATATATGATAATTTAAGGAGTAACCTAGGATACATTTATTTAAGTGTAAGTGAGCCCCGTGTTACTCGCGGTTGTTGGTGTAAAAGTACAACATCAACAGCAGGTAACACCGCGAGGAGCAGCTAGTATTTAGTATTCAAAATGCAGGCAGAAAGTTTAACTGATTTTCACATAAGACTTTGCAGGGATGTTTATTGTATTTATTAAAAAAAGTATGTGCTTGTTTTGTTGTGTAGTAATTATTACGTAACTTATATTTAAAGATATTTGAACCTTATGTTATTAATTATTATATTATATATTTGGTAGGTATGGGTATACAGTACAAACCTTCATATATGTATTATGTGCGCATCTCCGAACGCAATTTCAACAAGACACTTTCAAGAAATTGAAACAGAAGTGTCTCCGAGAGCGAGTCGGATGTTCCAGTACAGTACTACTGTATCTACTTGTGTTCGTGTTTTATTTCAGTATGCTGTGTTTTATTATACGAACTGAATTGAACATGATTGTGACTACGTCGTATTCGTTGATAAATTCGAGTAGTGTGGGATTTCGTATCATGCCATTGATGGATAATCAAATACGAAATCACTATGCTGGGGAATGGTGTGAGAGAATAAAGACAAGGCACAGTGATAGTATTGTGATTAAGAGTACATATTATGGATTTTTTAAAATTAACATCACACTTAACTATTTATTAGATATACAGAATGAGATAGTAGGAAATAAATGATTATAGAAAATAATTTCCTTAAAGTAACCTCACAGTAAATCTGCAGATTTTTTCTTTGTGTTAATTCAGAGGTTCTAAGAACATATATGCGCAGACCAAATACGAGTAGTATGTATCGGTTACAGCCAAAGTAATAAATCCGGATATTATATATACTATCCAGCCATTATTTATAATGTCTACTCAATTTAGACAAAGTGATAAATGACACAGAACTAATCACATGAACTAATTATTTTATATAATATCTTCGAAGACTTGGATTAAGTAATAAAATTGTATTTCCATATGCCTAAATGTTCTAAAAGTTATAATGTTTATTATAAGAACTATAGTAACACTGTCGTCGATAAAAAAATATAGGTTAGGTTAGGATTTAGAAAAAAAAACCTAACCCTCTAACCTAAGAAAATAAAACCGACTTCAAGAACTTGGACCAAATTGAAATGGGTCCACGCAGGAAGCACCGGCTATCAAATAAAAAAAGAATCATCGAAAAGTTATAAGAATTCAATTCGACTTCCAACTTCAAAAAACGTCCTCCTTTTTTGAAGTTCGTTAAAAATAAAAGATTTAAATTGCATTTCAGAATGGATAGAAATCTGCATACATTTGTTTTAGGCTACCACCAATTAATTTACCTTTAGTATGTAGAAGAAAGCTAGCATATACTACAGGAGATTGTCGTGTGTGTGTGAACTCTCTAACAAAAAGTCTCCGTTCCACCCCCGTCTTATCTTTTCAGAATACTCAAACTACAGGATAAACTCGGCATCCTGGGTAAGTATGGATATTTGGTGGAGTTTCAACTCGCCTGAGTACATTTAGAGCGTCGCTAAGACGGTCTCGCGTAAGCTAAGCGTACGGAACAGAGTGAGTACTGTTTTCACCTTTGCCATAGATCTGAGCATAATTGACATGCTAGATCGGTTGCAGCGGCAAGCATTCCATATTATCTACATTTCCGAAGCTACCAAGTTCCTTGGGTTTCTGCAGTTGCGGAGAGATATTGCCTCTATGGCAGTCTTCTATTTTCTTTATCATGGAGATTCTTGGTCTTTCTTTAGAGCTCTTCATGACGACGTGTTGGCCTTGGAAGGCAACTCTTTAGAGTAGCTGACATACGTTCTCGAAATAAACGGCCCGGTTCGTCCTTCCTGTGCCGCGCAGGTAATACTTCACTTTCGCAATGCTTTCCATCACGCTCAGTAGAGTCATTTTATAAATTTTAAAAAACACCTACCTCCTTCTCAAAATATAAAATAAAAAAGCCTATAAATATTTTTATACCACGTTGATGACAAATAAGATCGATTTATTGCTACCGAAGCTTGCTCACTAAATTTGTTACTTAAATAAATATATATTATATTATAAATTACCGTATAAGTACCCAAAATTAATTTTACAACTGTGTATACGATGTCGCGTTACTTTAGTAAAGCTTCAAAAAGTATTTTGATTTCGATTTATTAATATCCTTATTGTTGAATTGTAGTTTCTCTAAACCAGTTTATGATTATGTTTCAATTAACATTACAAATGCCAAATATGAGTAAGATTCTGTGGAAGAATATATTTTATGTAAGTACCTACATTCTATACAATTCGAGTTCTCACACCTACGCGCCTTTCAATCTACTTTCAAAGGACCCTTGACTCTATTGTTAAGGATCAGTTGAATTGTTGGTCCGAAATAAGTAAGATGGAGTGCAATCAATGAATCTACTCGACTTCATGTAATGTTACTTATGGAGCGAAGGTAGTATTTTATAATGAACTCGCTTTAATAAATCCTCCTATATACGTAAATGAAGCATAGGTTATTGCACACCCCTATGTGCATTAACCTCTCTATTGCCATTGCCTCTTCGGCCAATTCTTTAAATTATCTAGATGTACCTTAACTTGAATATGCTATAGCAGTGAATTTTTCCAGATCTCCAAATACTATAGTTTGGCTAGAGAGGCAAGTGAGCAAATCTCTGATGTATTTTTTTTTTAATATTATTGAAAATAAAAACATGTTTGATGCATAATGTAGTGATTTATATAATGGATTTAGGAATGAGTGCAGAATAAAATAACATATTTGGGAAAACTTTCTCAAAATGGGGATATCTATATGATAAATATTACACACACTCACACATTTAGAACAGCAGGAGTGGCGGTTGAATGCTTGTCATATGATTAATGTTGTGGGATGTTTGGGGTAACGCTGCACCTGTATTACATTTCTGAATTCAGAATTAAATTGCTCCTTAATGTTTGGCAAAATGTTCACATCTGCATGAGAATAATGAAAAAAATATAACTAAAATAATGTGTAATAATATTATAAAATAATAATTATTATCTCACGAGATTGTCGATATGTGGAATGTTGATTCGGTGATCATTGTTCCGATAGTCATATCTGCTCACGGATTAATTGCGAAGAGCGTCAACCAACACCTTAAAAGGCTCACGTTAGACGGCTGACGACGACGGAGAATCTCGTGAAAGTTGAAAAAAAAAAGAAATGTTTTTATTTATCTCACGAGATTGTCGATAGGAATGTAGATTCGGTGATCATTGTTCAGATAACTGTATCTGTTCACGGATTGATAGCCAAGAGCCTCGACCAACACCTTAAGAGGCTCAAGGGTTTGGATCAAGGGTCTGATGCAGAAGGCAGTCCTCCTAGACGTACGGCACGTATAGTGACAAGTCTTTGGAGCCCTACCCACTGGTTTCTCGGACCCTGTACCCGAAGTCGGTGGTCTACTATTTTTTATATTTTTAAATGTATTTGTTTTTATATGTATATTTAAAAATGTAATTAATATGTATATTTATATATATATATTTATATATATATATATATATATAAACATGGAAGAAAAAAGATATAAGAATCAGCGCAGAATAAAATAACATAACTGATAATAATATTATTACATTATTTAAATGATATTATATTTAAATGCTTTTCTTATCACAAAAGTAGGGACAGTAATAACATGACTAACGTAAATATACTTTTAGTTTTAGGAAACTGTGAACCTGTGACCTGGTGGTGTTGTGATTGTTTTAGAACAAGCTACATTAATTAATATCTTTATAAGAATATATTACTAAATGTAAGGTGGCTCCACTGATTTGACAGATTTTTGAGAGGTTATGTTTATGAATGGTATGTTTTGATAGTGTGATACAACAACTTACTTTTTAATCATTTAAGGAGACATACTTGATATTAAAGTTAGTGTTTATAAAAAATTAAAATAGAGTTCGCACCATTCCTATATTTTTTTTTATGAAATAGAATATGTTCAATTTTATGACAAAATCTTGTTGTATACGTAAAAAAAGATGATTGAGATCGTATTTCTATATTCGTCATAAAAATTCTGCGTACCTACGAAGAGAGCAATGTGTGTCGTACAATAAAGCATACGCTTCATTGAAATTCAGTCTCTTTTGATTTATGAGAAATGAAAGAGAAACTGGCGTTCTGATATTCCTTGACCCCGACCCAGGGGTAAGCCTCAATGATGCTGAAGCATCACTAGCCCGGCATGGTGTGGGTCAACATGCTGCATTGTTGCATTGCCTGCATTCGCAGTATGGTGACCACCACTCTTAGATTCTGCTTATGCTTTCCATCAGGCAGAGTAGAATCATTTTGGCAGGGTCGAATATAAAAAAAACTTGGACGAGTCCTTACATTTCGGCATTGTTGCAAGCAAGCATGAAGTGTTGTCAATCATATGACAAATGATGTTCAATACATACGATACAAATAAAGGTATTTTAAAAACAAGAAGTTATTACAAGATATTATATATCAAGGAGTATTTGCTACTAAAGACAAGAACTCCGATAAATCCTTGGACAATGGAAAAGATTAACATAATAAATGACATGGCCAGTTTCAGCCTAGTTACTTAGTGGCATGTACATTAATGTACGACTAACTATAAATAAATAATAAATAAATAAAAATTACAATTATTACAAAACAATTTACATTTTCGTATAACTTCAGAAAAAAAAATTAAACTTAAATAGCTGTTTTTCGTTTGTGGCGTATCAAGATAACGCACCATTTTGGATGAACGTTTCTTTCCCAGTAGAGCTAAAATATAAATGTTCCATCAGAGTAATATTAAAAATTATTCTGACTGTTAAATGATTTATTCATTATCATAATCATAATAATTTATGTGAATGTTGGTGATTGAGTAATCAACAAAATATGAATATTATTATGATTAAACATTTTATTGCACTCGAGTGAATGCTATGAAATAACATTTATTTTTAGAAAACTTTTTCTTGTTTAAACAACAAAACGAAACGAAATGACAGTTTCAACAGTCGCCGCTTTTTTTTGGTTTGACATTTTGAACTAATTGCGTTGTTCCTTGTTTATAAACTGTGCGATACTATTTTTCCGTATATCGACTGCTATTCTACACGAACTGATTCCTTTGCCCAACGATTATCTAGTGCTTATCAATACGTACTTGATTGTGCGTACGTTTTGGACATCGTTTACAATTAAGTGTTATAATTGCGGTATAGCAACGGGACGGAAAGAAAGAAAACATGTTTTGGCGTCGTGCCTTATTATAAAGAAGGTTGTCTTGTATTATGGTGGTGTCAGTGAAACATCATTTCACCAAGTTCCCGGCGCTTATTACAAACATTGTAATAGCAAGTTTTTTATTAAAAAAATATGTTAGGAGTTAATTAATTAGTTTTATATTATCATTTTATATATTATTAAACTGTTGTTGTTGTATGTAACTGTATTTGAGGAATACAATAAGCTATCTGGTACATGACGAAGACATATTTTTGTAAATTTCTAAGAAATCTGAAATTACTGAACTGCATAATTAATTCAAAACAAATCGTAATTCGTTAATGTGCGTGTGGGTAAGTGAAGTGACAATAATAATATGGACTACAACTGAGTACTGAAATGAAGAAATGAAGTGTATATTGCAAATTTCATTATGTAAAGTAATATTTATACAAAATAAAATTGTACATTAGCTTATAGAGAGTTAGGGCATAAAACACCTCATGTCACATCTCTGTCCTTCAGGCTTAATTTAAATAATTTTAACGTTCGTGTTCTATAATCCCGCCCAGTACCCTACTTACGTAGAACTATTTGTAGCACAAGCATTTTCCTTTACCTCGAGGTATTAACGAGAACAGTAGTTCAATTAGCTGACTGCTCCTTCTTGAAAAAACAGGGCTATAGATGGTTGGCGGATTAACATGGTTAACTATTTAACCATTAGCTCAGTAAAGAATGTACCTATATAAATTCTTGTTATTAAAATTATCATATTTTTATGTAATTAAATAAACATACTTAATAATGATCACCTTCTTGGTTTAATTTTTAACAGTAGAAAGTTTTATTTTATTTTAGGGACCAGTATGCTTAAACTGTCGTTGAATAGCCTAAAGTATTTTGGTATGTCCGTGTTTACGTGTTTGGTTTTACATAATATTGAAATTTATGGTCTTTATAGCATACATACTTTATTATTACAGCTTACTGCAATTCTACATAATATATAAATTCAATATTCTAAGCAAGATGTGTTCAAGTACATTTGTTTAAAAGCAGCACAAAGATTTTTTTCATGTATTCTGATATACATATTTATACATCAGTACTAGCATACATAGTTTATTTTTTCAATATTTTATATATTCATACTAGCTGAACCCCGCGGTGTTACCCGCGGCTATTGTTGTACCGCGAGGACAGTTAGTCTAAAAAAAGTAGCCTAAGTTACTCCCCGGATCATCAGCTATCTGCCAGTGAAAGTCCCGTCAAAATCCGTCCAACCGTTCCAGAGATTACCCGGAACAAACAGACAGACAGACAGACAAAACATTTTTTAACTACATATTTGTTATATGTATCGTGTATACCTACATATGCATTGATTAAAAAGCTGTTATATTAATGTTACAAACAGACACTCCAATTTTATTTATTTGTATAGATTAAATATTCCAAGCAAAAAATATTTGAGTGGATTTGCTTAAAAAGGCATACAAAGATTGTTTTTATTACATATATAATTATACATCAGTCTTAACTCTAAGCAAGTTCTCTTTAGGAAGAACACTATACTGAATTACTGACGAGTACAATAAGCAGTAACAAAGCTCTGTACGGTTAATGGCACGCCCCTAACAACGTGGAAAGATTGACACCAATTCACTTTAGTCTTCCTTTTCTGTTTTCTCTGGGGACGTGCGATGGATACACATAATGCTAGTGAAGCGATTAGATATTATCTTGTCGACATTTATTAAAATTAATCAACTTTTTTATTTCATTTTCAGTATTTCACTTTAATGTTAAATGCCATACTGAACGCAGGGTAGATTTTACATAAAGCTATTAACTACTTCCAAAATTTTTAAGTTATAGCATATTTTTACACCATATTTACATAGTGTATTGAGGAAATCCTATGTGAAACTTGGAATCGTAACGAATCGAATCGTAGTTTTAATAAAAACTAAAAATTCCAATGAAATAGTGTAAAAATTTATTAAGTTAGAAGATGTTTTTTTTCTTTTTAAGTATTCACTCGATACTTATCTTGTAAATAATTTACTTGGATTGTTGAATATTAATACAATTTAAGTAGATTCACACAAATAAATAAAATTGAAGCATCTGTTTGCCATTTCAAACAAACAGCTTTTCACTATGTTTTTAAAAGTATACACGATAAAATTAAAATTTTATGTAAGATAAAATTAATAAAAAAATGTTTGATTATCCTGTTTCGATTATTGTTAATGAATCATTCCATCAGTTTATGAAAAATAGGCACATGACGACAAAATAATTCAATAATACATAAAATTTCATTGGAATTAAAATTTTTATTATTACAATTTACATTACAATCATTGACAAAGGTGTCAGGAATTCTACGGCATTACAATATGATTAACAAATTCGGGTATATATGGAAATCCATAAAATTATGCAGATATATTCTCACGAAAACCCTCGGATATATTCAAGTGAAATAAGGGCACGCCACTTCCCGTAAGCGCTCTTACGGGATCTTGAATCTCGCCGGCGCGCCAAACTTATTTCAGTATGGCATCAAACTTACAAGTTACGAACGAATGAGTTTGTGCCTTGAAACCGTGCTCCCTCAGAAAGTAACTCACGCCTTTTCTTTACTTGTTTTTTTTTTAGATAATTTTTTTTCGTCAGATGCTAAAACCATTAAACAACACATTGGGCAACTCGAAGGAAATCTAACTTATGATGCAGCTGAAGAAAACTCGATTTGTTTTCTTTAAAAAGAAGATTGAAAGCATTGTATATCAACGAAGTACATATCTGTGTGTGGTAATTTTTTTGCTGTACAATGTTACGCAGTCTGTTGCGTTACAGCTATGGTAGAGTTGTTCGAAGGTATTTCAATTTACATAAATAAATACCTATCCACTAGCAATAGAATTTCTGTTTTCCTTATTAGAAAATATTTAACTGCTGTATCGAAATGAAAATTTTATTACAATCTTTTAAAGCATTTTGACCCAGTTCCTGTAACTTAATAAGAATGCCTGATTTAAAATAAAATGAAATCGTTATCTTTGGTCTCGGGCGTAACTGTTAAAATATTCTTAAGAATGATTTTCATGCCCCACGCGGGACGGGCCAAAATGGTTTTAAGATTGATCTTTTTTACTTTAATTAACAAAATATGTTTTAGTAAAGTTGATGATTTAAGCTTTTTTCAATACTCTGTCGAAGTGGTAATCCAGTAGATTGAGACATCGCTAAGTTGCGCAACCCTAGCCAGGTCAATCTTTGGTGACCATTATTAATACTTTGAGACACCATCATGTCTTGGAGAGCACGTTAAGCCATCTGTCACTGTACGTTAGTAGCTATCGTTACAGGTAGTGAGCTAAAAAGTTTGACAGTAGTATTTCTGCAGAACTAGTACTTGGGTTGCGGAGGTATAATGGTAATTTAAGGAAAAAAGTCGGAGGACACTATCGACACGAACTCACACTTAAAAGCCCTGAACATGACGAAACTAGTTATTGCAACTATTTTATAATGTGTATGTTACTTGGTTATTGAAATAGAGTGTATAAGCAATTACTTGATTGTTTCTATCAAAGTCAGAGTTACATAAAAATAATGTACCTAAATAATATAAAAATTATCTACTGCCGTAGGTGTGGAGAGTCAGTTGTGACCTAATAATGTTTAATGGTCAATATATTGGGATCGTAGAGGCAATATGAAAGGAGGAAACTGTAGCAAACACTATAAACTAATAATGACAAAAGATAAGAGTACACAGGAACAGGAGAATAGGGTTGTTAAAAAATAGGTGCACCTAAGGATTGGAATCTAAGCAAATATTCACTTTATTTTTATTATATGTATTGTTTCCGAACTTAATCATTCGAATACATAGAAGCTGCCTAGTGTTTACCAGAATAATTAAACGTAACCATCGTACTGACTTAATTCTGCACTTTTTAATAGGTCTTCATGCACCTACTGAAAACAATAAAAACGTAAAAGCTAATCAAGTTGTTTTAGGAAATTGATTTCATGGTAATAACACACTCACGTTTATTTTTATAACCTATTAAATTCACTAAATAACCGCAAACGCATTAGAATTTATACCTCGATCGATGATGAGTAAATGTAATTAAACTAAAGCGTCTAATACGCTTAAGTTTGAACCACTCCAGAAGGAGCAACATTGTAGCGGGATCACTATAACGAGTGCAGTATGCAGTATTTTGTAAATATGTTGTCGTCTACTCGTCTATCGTTGCAGAATCTTGTTGTCAATTGAATTACTTCTTATGTGGCTATGCTTGTGATACTTGGTCTAGAAATTTTGCATTTATGATGTTATTTATTAAGTTAGACTTAAACAAGCACATATTTATTATATTGGATAGATTGTGATACTAAATAGTTACTTAAAACCAAACAAAAAAAGCGAAGTCTATTACAAAGTTCATCAGTTTACTTACACTTTAGTACACTTAAATGAGATCAATTGAGGTCGCAGTCCTCGCGCGATGCTTCTAAACGAAGTTTAATGACTTCGGTAATTATATGGTATACTTAAATTTATATTACTATACGCGAAACACTGACTGAGTTTATTCCATTCATTAAACAGTCAATTCGAAAGATTTATATTCCTTTTTAACGCAAAACACAGACGGACGCAAAAGACAAAAAACGGAACCCTTATGGATTCGTCATGTCTGTCTGTCTGTCCGTATGTCACAGCCACTTTTCTCCAAAACTATAAGAACTATAATGTTGGAACTTGGTAAGTAAATGTATTCTGTGAACTGCATCAAGATTTTCACACAAAAATAGAAAAAAATACAATAAATTTCTGGGTTTCCCCATATTGAGAATTGAAACTCAAAAATGAATTTTTCATCAAACCCATACGTGATATTGAGGTTTCTAATTTTTTTTTAAAACTGTATAGTTTGCGCAAAAGGCCCTCTGTAACTTCTAAGAAAATGATAAAACTAAAAAAATATATGATGTACATTACCATGAAAACTTCCACCGAAAACTTGTTTGAACGAGATCTAGTAAGTAGTTTTTTTTAATCTATACAAATAAATAAAATTGATGTGTCTGTTTGTAATATTAAAATAACCGCTTTTAACTAAATGCATATGTATGTATACACGGTACATATACAAAAAATGTAGTTAAAAAAATTTTTGTCTGTATGCCTGTCTGTCGGTCTGTCTGTCTGTTTGTTCCGGGTAATCTCTGGATCGGCTGGACGGATTTTGACGGAACTTTCACTGGCAGGTAGCTGGTGATCCAGGGAGTAACTTAGGCTACTTTTTTTAGACTAACTTTGTCCCGCGGCGTTACTCGCGGCACAACAATAACCGCGGGTAACACCGTGGGGTTCAGCTAGTATGTCATAAATCGTAAACCGCAATTTACCTTTCATTCAATAAACTGAAATATATAAAAATCTATTATGTAACTTGCTGTTACGGAATCCTTCATGGGCGAGTCCGACTCGCACTTTGCCGTTTAAATCCAATCCAGAGCCATGTTTTACCAAGAATTGGTTTATTTTAATTTTTCTAATAGTAAATAAGAAGTTTTAGGTACAGATAGCGTAATGAAATTTTCAAATTATGCAGTTTTCAAATTATATAAAATAAAAAAATATTAAAACGAGCGGAAATTCTGTACTATTATATTTTTTCAAGTTCCATTACAAGCGCATCGCATATTGTATCGGGGTCACTTGAATTATGAGTATCGAGGGAAAATGTGCTTTACGAACTGAGTTTTATGACGGACGGACTTCCTGTATACAGCTTTCACACAGAAAGTTTTCCCTGTCATTTTTGTCATCAGTTCAGCCTAGCCCACACGTGCCAAAACATGGTTTTCCTAGAGTCATCATTTTGATAGGCCAGTCTAATGGTTAGCGATCTTAACTGCTAAGCTAGATCGTGGCTTCGATTACCACTCAGGACGAATCGTTTGTCAAATCCAGGTGTAATTATCTATAATATGTATGTATTTTAATATACATATTTAATTTATATGGTACGTTTATAAACAGTCTAGTTAACTATGATAACTGTACAGTACAGACTTACTTACAATTAAATATTAAAAAAATAAAATAGTGGACCACCGACTTAGGACCGATAAGAAAACGGTGGTTAGGGCTCCAAAGAAAGGAACCCCTCATTATATAGGCCCCGCCAATAAGGCCTGCCTTCTGCATCAGACCCTTGATCCAGCCGTCTAACGTGAGTCTCTTGTCGAGGCTCTAGGCTATCAATCCGGGAGCAGATACGACTATTGGACCAATGATCACTCAATCCACATTCTGTAAATCATAGATATTACCATCGACAATTGCAATAGATATAGAGAGTCTTACCATAGATAATGAAATTACAAAATCAAGCGCATGGCAGGCATGAAAGAGACCCAGCTTTCGGCAGGAATCGAACTAATGGAGACAGAGACCAAGAAGAAGTGGATTGGACCACCTATCTTGAAGTAAAGTACCATTAGCACCCTCCGGTTTCAAGATAACACATGCCTATAGATATAATAATTTATACTAACTTTTCATCTCTCATCGGCATATCATCAGTTACTATCGACAATTTCATATTATATATTGTCTAGAGTGGAATTTCATGCAAATACTTTGGCTAGAAGTTTGCATCTTCAAGTTCATTTGACTTATTTTCTACATGTGAAATTAACTACCGCAAGTTATGACTTACCAATCGATCGGTAGCGATAAATTTTTAAAATGTATACACTAATTTTAGAAGTTTTAAATCAGAAAAAGGATAATGAATTGAACTAGGGCATATTTTTATTGTAATTAAATAGGAATTGTATTATTTCATTAAATATTTTTACTGTTTTGTATTTGTACTCAATTGAATGAAGCTAATGTATAAACACTTCTTCTGGGTTCCCAAGTTAAACGCCAGCGCCTTAGCCCTCCATCGAGCCAAGACTTAATACATTAATTTTGGACATAAGTGCTATTTCATAATACTGCCTACCAAAACTAGAATTACGAAATTACTGAAATAAAAATACATAGATATATTTATACGATCCAACTTTCAACAAAATGCTTTTTTGCTTTCCATGTGGCTTTTAGATATACGGGTGCTTCAAAAAAATGTATACACACTTTGAACTTCCATAGAAAATTTATTTACCGTTCTACAAAGTTAAATTTCAGGAAAATAGAAAGCTGAAAGTCCAATGTAAATGAAACATAAATAACAAATGTTAATACTGTTCAAATTGGTGACCTGCAGCATCAATACAATTCTGAGTACGAGTCACCACAGATTCTGTACATCGTATCAAAACGTCCAATGAGATTTCTCTACACACTGCTTGAATCTCATTCCAAAGAATGTCTAGGTTACGTGGTTTACGTTTGTACACCTCATCTTGTTGTCGGGCCAGTGGATAGGACGCAGGGGGCCAATCGAGTTTCCAGCACGCTCTCCAGACCTTACACCACTGGATTTCTTCTTGTGGGGCACAGTAAAAGATGAGGTGTACAAACGTAAACCACGTAACCTAGACATTCTTTGGAATGAGATTCAAGCAGTGTGTAGAGAAATCTCATTGGACGTTTTGATACGATGTACAGAATCTGTGGTGACTCGTACTCAGAATTGTATTGAAGCTGCAGGTCACCAATTTGAACAGTATTAACATTTGTTATTTATGTTTCATTTACATTGGACTTTCAGCTTTCTATTTTCCTGAAATTTAACTTTGTAGAACGGTAAATAAATTTTCTATGGAAGTTCAAAGTGTGTATACATTTTTTTGAAGCACCCGGTATTAAAATGTAATCCAATTTAGTACTGAGTTATCACTCCTTTCCGTCATTCGACTGCAGTTATTGGATTTCATAACTGCTTTGAAAGATTTGACGATTTGTTCACAAAACATGTACAAATAAATTCATTATTTAATTTTGTATTAAAAAAAAATACGATTCATAAGTTGATTCTAGAGGATTCTTGAGGCTCGTGGCGAGTCTGTTAAAACGATCGAAACACCAAAGCTCGGTTGCTACACATACATTTGTGCTAATCTTTACGAGTAGTTGGTATCTTAAAAAATGCAACAAAAATATAGATATATCCAAATTATATTACATTTTATCTTGTAGTAATGTGCAGTTCAGTACACTTTAAAGATCTGGATGCTTTCTAGCAAACCAATCTAGAGATTGCCAACAACAGTTACGAGTTTGATGTATGGTAATAAATTGTGTTAATTTGGCTAAAATGCCTGTAATCAAAACCTATGAAGTTTGTCTTGTTTCCATACCATATTCATACCACAACCACACCACACTCACAAGACGTGGGCAAGACTAGTTTATATAAATATTTATAGCTAAGTTAGCATAGAAACCACATTTTGTTGTCATTATCGACCACGGGTGTGGTATTGAACACATCGTAGTCACGTCGTAACTACACCGTAACCACCGACATCGACAATGTAATCAATCACATCCCCATTTTGTAGCTACCCCAACGCAACCACAAGAAGTACCAGTGACACCACTCACACGTAACCACAGTTTGACCACTTTTTGTGGTACATTATGTTACTGGCAATCTGTTTATTTCAGGAATTCTATATAATACATATGTGAATGCCTCATGCCCCAGGTATTATATAAGTTTACAATACCCGTCCAAGAAATGTATGAAATTTTATGAATACAATTGTCCATTACATACTTTGCCTATTTAATTAATACAGTTCCTAGGGTTTGTATAGAAACCCTACTGATCCACCGGCAATTCATGAAATAAATAGAGTTTGTTCTAATACGGATACCATCAATGAAAATAAATATAAGTAGCAAGTGAAACATCTGTTTGCGTAAAATCAAAAATAGCTTAGACAGTGTAAAGACGAGTGAACGAAGCGAGAGAGTTACGGCAGTAGTTGCTGAGCACCAGATTCCCTGTGTTGCTGAATCATTAGATGAGATGTAGTGGATTATTTTTGATCTGTTCCCGTAGACATTATCTTACCAGCTGCGCATTGGGTATTGTAAAGAATACCTAGGCAACGTATAAAATAAATTATTTATATTATTAATGAAAATTATTATATACATATAATACATATTGTATACATTGCCTAGGTATTGTTTAAAAATATTGGATTATACAGGTAACACATTTAAGTGAACCTCGCCTTCATGTTTGTATCGAGCCCCGTGGCTCGATACAAGCAAGTAAGGGCAAGCAATTTCATTAGTTTAGTTTCTTTCTAGGGATTTATTACAAAACTTGTAGTAGCATGCGGGTCTGCTCGCGTGTATGTCGTTTATCGCGGCAAATAGTAACCTATGTGTTATCCTGATGTATACGCTATATTACTGTAAAGTTTCATCCAAATCCGTCCAGCAGTTTTTGCGTGAAGAAGTAACAAACATACACACTCACAAACTTTCGCCTTTATATATTTAGTGTGATATAGTAGGATTTACCAAGAAGGTTAAATATAAGGTTTATATTTAGGTTAGCTGAACAAAATCAATCTATATGAATAAAAATGAATCACTAAAATGTATGTACTTCCGATCGACCTGTCAGGACAAGGTTTGTATTATAAAAACTTATAAGGAAACCGGAAGTGTACATATTTTTTAAACCACGACAGTACTACCCGTGGAAAGCTGAGCTGAAATTTAGTAATGTAGTTATTTAATACCAAAAAAAAAAATATGGCGGTACGAGGTTCGCCGGGTCAGCTAGTTTTAAATAAAAACGATAATTTTTAACGCTTTGCTTGTTGATAATTTTAAACTTAAGCTTTAAAAGTTTGGCTCGAAAAAGCATTAGGATATTATTATTTAAAATTATGCAAATGAAATCCTCAATCACAAATTAGTCTTCATAACACCACTATATGTATAACAGACCACTCTATTGAGATCATAATGATAAAAAAGGAAGGAAGGACAGATAGACGGATACACAAATAATAGAATACTTTATTGAGACCACCGATTCCTAAAAAGGATTAATGTTTATAGACGTGTCAGCGGCAATATTTTATGTTGCATGTCGGTTCAAGATTGATTTATTTCTGAGAAAGTACGAGCCTGTTTTCGCTAACACTGTTTAATGATTCATTTCTGTGGATGCTCTAAATGTAAGTAACAATAGCTGTCTTGAAATAAGCCGGAATTTATTGTTTGTACCGACGCTCGCGCTGTTCACTTCTGTTTCTACGAGGTGGTGTTGAGATATAATTATAGTCATGCTTTGTTTCTTTAACTTATCAGCTATTTTATTATTTTAAGTTATCTTTTGTATTTTTAATAAAATATAATTGTTGCTTTTATAAAGGTTTATTACTCATCCTATTATGAAATATTAATTTGTCATGAAATTAATGAATAAATGGTGTTAAGCGAGATTAAGACAACGTAGTTTTAGCTAATTATATGATATTAAATCAGCTAGTCAGTGAATGTTAATTTTTCTTATGTTTGGTAAGCGTTTTTAATATAAGAAAAAAATTTCAAAAGCTCCTATTTAGCTATTTCATTTACATAACAATGATAGGCGGACGGACGAAACTTTAACGGTTCCATTTTGCTATGCATTATACTAGATGATGATCTAGTGAATACTGTGAATACTACTCACGAGTAAATTGGTTATGGTTGCACGTTGGTACGAATCTTCACACAAAAATAAATAATTAAAATAGTTGAATTGACTTCAATCAAAACTTACAAAGAGAACAAAAAATTTAAATGTAACTATAAATCTATTCTTTTTAAGAGAGAACTCCCGCATTAGGAATATACATCCTGTGTCGTGGGGGACTTTACAAACATACATGAAACGAACACACAGAACACCCAGAGTCTGAACAACAATTTATGGATCACACATAGTGTTGTCTATTGAAAAACTAAAATTTAAACTAAATATAATAATTAACTTTATAATACAGCTATTAGCTATATATATATATATATATATATAGCTATTATAAAGATAATTATTATAGATACCTGATAGTCATAGTATTAAGTAATACAGATATTAAAACTTGTCATACTAATTTAACAAAATATTTGGCAGGATAATGTGTAGTTATTTTACATAGATGCACATGAATTTAACACATTTTCGTAATAGATTGCTACAAACGTTTCAAATATAATTCTTTATTTTGCTCGTTACCTAAAAAATATTCGAGTGTACTACTTTCAGCCAACGTCAGCAGTTAATTAGCGAGAATTAATTCAACTTTGTTACAACAGTTCATTTATTTGTGTTAACGCTTCGTTAGGATGGAGGCTGTACGGCTAAGCAATGTTATAAGTTCGTTAACTAACCTTTACACTGTTTCCACGATAGTCCAGATAACAGAACTTGCAAAGAATATTAATTTCCAAAAAAAGATTTTTCTTTAAATTAAATTTTAAATGTCATGTTATACTGTGTTATACTGAACTATAATTAACTATTTGGGACTAAGAACTATATGATATAAGTTTAGTCAAAGATGTATTGATTATATATTAGTTAATGATGTATAGAAATATTATTATTTAGCACCTATATATTAACTTTCGTGTTTTCGGTCGAGTGGAATCGATTTTCAGGGGACCCAGGGCGAGTTTATTTGACATCAACTTGCTCTCAACGGTGAATTTGTTCGACGTTATAAATGGTGCAGATTTTAATGTGGGTTAATCGCAAGACTAAACATAGTCAACGTAATTTGGCCTTGTTTCTGCAATTAATATCAACTTTTTTCGTCGCTAAGTAACCATTCAATTGACTTAAGTGAGCGTTATTGGTTAGTACCTGAACCATCCGTCAATTCTATATCATTTAAGCTAGCAATATTTTAACAACGCTGAAAATATTATATCTTAGATTTGTTTTTATGAATTGAGTTAACTAACCTAACCCACAACGCCATCTAGATCCAAACTAAGCAGAGCCTGTATTATGGGTTTTAGACAACTGATATAAATACATGAACACTTTTTTTGTAATAACATACCTACATATCATACATAGAAAACACCCAAACTCCGAAACAAATATTTGTAGATCATTCAAACATTTGGTCCGACCCGGGAATAGAACCCGAAACCTCGAGAACAACAGTCACATACGCTACCACTGCGCCACCGAGGCAGTCAAATTATAACAAATTCCAGTTTATGAATTCTAGGATAAAAATGGTTAGGTTCGTAGTCAGTTAAGTACATATTCATAATAAAATTCGTATATAATTATTATTATTTGTGTGCGACTTATGCCATTTGAGTCGTAAAACCAAAACATGGTTGAAAGCGAAAATCATAAGGTAGAATTACACATTTATAAAATATCGTTATACAGTAAACTAACTAACACTATTGTACATTTTACTATGCAATAATAATAAAACAAACTTATTTTGACATTATGAAGTAGGATTGGAATCTATTGTAAGTGCTTTTTAATGACTTTTTGAAAAGCTTTCGTGAACTGTTTTCAAATAATAATTCGTGTCTATGTTTTAATCAATAAAAACCACATTACTCCTGGTTCTTAAAGTTTTTTTTTTTGCGTGAATAAATGCGCGCAAAAGTAGCTAAAATTACTCTAGATTCAGTGTGCAATTACACTCTAAAGTGCGAAATTACTGTTTGACATTACATCATATTGTAATGTTTACGTTAATATTTTACCTTTTCTAATGAAAGGAGAAATTTAGAAATGTTGATGTCATAGTCCGTTTATTATATTGATAAACTTCACATCTAAACGACAGTGTGGATTGTTTTTTTATGGTAACTCAATGTCAAAATCATAACAATTGCTACAACTTTTAAAATTTTACCTTCAGCAGAATGTAAAAAAATGTAGTTCATTCAAAATTTACATCATTTCACGCTACAGTAAGAAGGCACGGTCTTTCTTCCAAAAATCAATTAGGTTGATTACGCAAAGCTAATCTTAGAGGGCGCCACCGAACTATAACGTAAACAGATTAGCGCGATATACTTTTCAAGTTTCATTAATTGTATATTTTATTTTATTTCCATATTATTATTAAAAATTGTTTCTATTTCGGAATTAAAAAATCTGCTACCTCATAGGAAAAAAAAATGTTAAGAAATAAGATATTTGTTTTATTGGTTATGTTGTATTAAGAAAAAATAACACACAATTTTAGGAATAAATAGTAATAAAATTAATCTATAGCCATCTCCCATTGCTTACGCAGCTTTTGATCTTTAGGAAACAAAATGTACTCCTATGTTTTTCACCCAAATGCACAATATTGATGCATTTTTATTAGTTTTGATGCAAAAAGTACTATTATGCCAAATGTCAACATGAACGTTCTATTTTATTTAAGTTGTGGTTCGGTGGCGCGTCTGTCGGCATAAATTCGCAGTAATATTCCCTATTCGAGTAATACATATATGCGATCCTAACCTGCTCCAGCTATTGCTGACATGCCCTAATCCTTCCTCATACTTTATCTTTTATTACACTACCAATATACCTATCTAATTTGTAAAGTGTCCGGTTGACAGCAATATGCTCACCGGAAACCGTTTAATACACCTGTCACCTACGCATATTTCTTTGACGATATAGTATGTGTGTATATTTTTTAAGTGAAAATTTCTTTAGCGGACAATGCCGCTAAAGAAGAAGAAAATGAAGGTTTCATATAGTACTCGTACATTTCATAAAGTATATAGATTGAAATTGTACGGTAACATTAGAGTAAATATTGCACAGCAAATATTGAAACATTAAAAATTTTAGTCGATAAAAATGTTTTATCAGAGTAATAACAATTGTCTACTAGGTATTGGAATTATTTATTTTTAAAAACATTTATATTTGCTAGATACACTATTTTATGTGAGTAGAAATCTTATCGTAGATTTTTAAGGCCATAACAAACACGCTTTTCTCAAGGAGAGTAGTCCTATATTGACCGCACAGATTATTGTACAGATGAGTTCTATTTCGCAATTTAAGCTGTAGTGTAGTGTTTAGGCTCGACTGTATATATATTTGTAAAATTCCTGTATACCAAGTGTCTAAAATATGGAAATTGAACAAAGTGCATCTAATAATGAAAAAAGTAACGAAAAAATAGTGAAAGTAAATGAGAGAGTACTTTATAAAAATGCTAGATGAAAACACGGCTTCCCTCGGCTAATATGTTTATACTGTATAGAATTAATCTATATTTTTATAACAGCGCATTTTATTTAAAGAGCAAAGAGGTTCATTTCAGGTGAGCTTAAACTACAGTTTGTTTACAGTTTTGAGTTTTCTCTTCTGTCGGCAGTCCTCATGACTGCTTTGTGTTTTTTTAGTACTTACTTACACCTACATATCTTTTACAACCACGGGCCCAATTTTAACAATGTACGATTCGTTTCCTCACCTGTCCCGAATACCCGAATAAGTCCAACAGAGCGCATGTTCCTTAACGCATAAACGTCAGCAAAATACAAGGCAAAATTAGGGAAAACAAGATCTTTTGTCAAGTCGTTAGAAAAGAACCAATAAGGATAAAGATAGTAAAATTATTTTAAACTTTCGTCTTCACATCTAACTAAGTTAATCAGGGAACACAACACAAAAACACGGTATAATATTTATGGGAAAAAAATCTAGTAATCTCGTTGAATGTAAATTGAATGAAAAATAGAAAAGGCTTTGTAGAAGACTAAATTTCGTTCGTAGGAATCGTCTTCTTATGCTAATATTTAAAATACACAACTCGGAGTCCATCGATAAAGGAGCTTGGTTTATGCAAGCGTCGAGCTTGGTTCCGATTCATTCGCTTTTGCTCCGACAATACGCTTTAGATATTATACGGCTGTATCGTACTCGTGTAGCTAAATATTTTATAGGTTTCAGTTTGTTTATATCTTCTTATACCTGAGTAGTGTAAATAACTTGCTTTTCCTTTATAAATAATTCTTTTTTCAAAATGTGTATATTTCAACATGGATAAATTGGAATTTTTTAACAAATAACTAACCATTTGAACCAAAAATATGTGTAATTATATACCTGCATAGCAACTAAAGCATACTAGTAAATTAAATACATAAATACTTAACGCTAAACAATACCTGTAAAATAATCGGATAAGCAGACAAGACGTTTTGTAGACAATCATGAATTAATTCTCCAAAGAAATTTCGTTAAAAATTCAGTTCCGATTTACTGTCGACCTCACAAAGATCATAAAAACGTATTCTTATTATAAAGTATTCGACATACAACATTTCCTATGACATGATTATTTATTTTTGTGTCTGAAAGTTGAATTGGTATTCTGCTAGCAGGGCCGGATTTAAACTTAATGCCGCCCCTGGGCACCGGATAAAAACCCGCCTTAAGGCATTTTACTTAAACTTATAGTTCACATATTTTATTTGTCAAAATTAAATAACTAATTTGTTGAAGAAACTATATTTATTACATGTTACATATTCCAAAAACATAAACAAATATTTGTTTCTTTTCTAACAATTATAAATTTAGCACTAAAGGTGAGTCTTAATTATATTATATCAATTTTATAGCAGGCAAATTCATCTGACTTTTTGAATTGAGAATTGTTTGATTAAATCTTCGCAATCTAAACGTTGAAGTACGTCGGATTCGATGCATAGAATAGCTAAGCTATTGAGCCTATTAGCAGTCATTTTAGAACGTAAGTAGTTTTCAACTCTCTTCAAACATGAATACGAGCGTTCTGTACAGTTTGTTACAACAGCTAATGTCATAAATATTCGATAGGCGATTTCCACGTTTGGAAAATGAGTACAGGTCATTTGCATGCAACAATTTCAAAAGATCGGAAAGCGAATTCTGTTCCATAATTTTTTCAATGCAATAATTTCCTTTTGCGTATTAGCAACAATTTTGATCAATTGTTTATAATTTAACAATGAAGCATGTTTCATCCACTTTATAATATTATAATACTTTATCATATTATAGTGTAGATGAAACATAGAAGAGTTTGTTTGTTTGTTTGAACGCGCTAATCTCAGGAACCGCTGCTCCGATTTAAAAAAATCTTACAGGTGGATAGTGCATTTATCGAGGAAGGCTATAGGCTATATATCATCACGCTAAGACCAATAGGAGCGGAGCACCAATAAAGAATGTGTTAAAAACAGCGGATAATTATCACGCTACGGGCAATAGGAGATGCAAACGGTGTTACGTGGGTCTGCTAGTAAATCATAAATCAATAAGGTAAAATATTTTTTTATGATCATGAATGACAATGGCCATATTAGCCGCAGAAGTGATTACCGTTGGGGTAAACGGGTTCTTGAGTAGAGACCGCGTCTCGGCAAACATAGTGCAGGACGTCCACAAGAAAGGTGGAGTGATATCTGCGCAAGACAGCTGGCAGGAGCTGAATGCGAGACGCCGAGGATCGAACCAAGTGGCGGGCAATAGGAGAGGCCTATGTCCAGCTGTGGACTGCGATAGGCTGAAGATGATGATGATCATGAATGAACAATACTGCTATAAGCGTCATTGTCATAAATAAATTAAATTAAAGAAAGAGTTGTTTTACTTCTTAATATTATTTTTGAAAATGTTTTGGCACCAATTTTGAAAATAACTTGCCGCTTAAGGTGTCCAAAGTTTTAGCCAAACCAATGACCCTTTCGTGTATCCAAAGATATTTTTTTTGTTCTTCACAGTTAAAAGGTCTATCAATTTTTTTTAGGTTTTTATCTACAGTAAGGAACTTATGCCTGCCCGTTTTATTTGCCCACATAGGTACTGCACAACACTGCGGCATTTTAGAAAACAATATTTGTATAAGAATGTTTATAAAAATAAATAAACCAAAATAATTTAGAAAAAAAAACAAATATCGTACTTGACAGTTCATTGGACCTGACGCCAAAGTACCGCCATCTGGAGTAGACCATTCCAAAAAACCACAAAACCCCCACATATAATCGATGAATTGAATTTCTTGAATTATCAATTAAACATAAAATTATTAATTAACGGAATTCATTAATTATAATATATTGAGCAATCTTGGTTAGCTAAACAATGTTTTTCACTTACCAAAGTTTGCCGCCCTAAAAAATTTGCCGCCCTGGGCACGTGCCCCGACTGCCCCTGTTGTAAATCCACCGTTGTCTGCTAGTCTTAGTAATATACAATGTACCTACTTTAGTATAAGAATGCCTTTGTGAGATCAAGAGTAGATTGGAACTAAATTTTGAACGCATTTTATTACGAGAATTGACCTTTAGGTCGTATTACGAGAAAGTTTATTTTTGTTACGTTTAACTTCTAAAATAAATTTGCCTGTAAATCTATAAAATACTAAATACGGTTTTTTTATGAGCGAGCAACCGAGCCGACGGATCGTTTGATAAAATGGGAGTACCGTTTTTAGTCGATAATGAATCGATGAATTGAAAAATTGTTTTTTTTTATAATTAATTCGTCCATAATAATATATTCACATGCATCATTTGAAAAAGTACAATCCCATAGTTTAATTGATTTTATTTGTGTTTACTGCCGACATGTTGTGACCTTGTGTTTAGTTCTGAAAAGTAGAAGCTTACCTGCGATAGCTCGTCCTAGTAACAAAGCACTGAAGAGGATGGAAAGCATCCGTCCCCTCGCTTGCACCACCATCTTGCACACCAAGCTATTTCTTTTAATATCAACTGGTCATCGCTGAACACAGAGCGGCGTTTTGTTCAAGTCACACTAACACATAATTGTTGTCACACAAATTTGGTACTCATTTGTTTTAAAATTCTTAACTTTTAGTATTGATCACTTATTAATTCACTCCAAAAATACTAAAAAAAAGAGACAATTAATGTACTTCTTACTCTCTGAAATGATCATCTAATTAATTCACAGATACTTTTCATGAAATAAACGATATTCATATTGCTGTTGTCTATTCTGTTAATGATGCTATGATTTTTTGTAATTTAATATTTTTTTTAACCCCGAAGTATTAGTAGTTATATTATATACATATTAAAATTAAGAGTAAGAAATAGTCGGAGGTTAAATAATATCTGCTTTAAATAGTGCGAAGAAATTTATGAGCGCAGAACGTAACCAACGTTAATAGGACTTTAGTCTACTCAATGTACAGATCTGCGTCTTGTGCCAATTTGTAACTATGAATGTAATAATGATGAAACTATTAAGAATAATTTTAATTAAATGAAAAAAAAGACATTGTCATCATAATTATATATTACGATAAAATAGAAAGGTTACAGAGCAAGGTATGGTATTTTTTGACAGATTTTTTAAAGATTGAAGATTTGATCTCAATTTAAACTTGTATATGATTAAACAAGTTGACTCTAACATAAAGGTTCTTACGGTACTTCTCTCACAGAAAACTAACGTTAAATGACAATCGTGTTTCGTTGGTGAGTGGGTGACCGGAGGCCCAAAGATGCAGAAGCATATCAATAGTGTGCCATAGCGCAAGTGCCATGCTGCATTGTCTGCTTTCACAATTAGTATGTCGACCACCACTTTTGTATTCTGCTCATGCATAATGATGCATCCACCATAAAGCAGAGTAAAGTCTTGTGGTGCCTAAATAGGATGAAACGTTGTAAGTTTTTGTAATTAAACTATTAGTTTTAAACTAAAATCCATTTACAGAAAAAGGGACTTCCTAGAAATAACTTTGGATATAGTATATCGTACAGTTTAGAGTTCAGTGTCAATTCCGAGAAAAAGAAAACAAATAGAACCAAAACCTACGAAGAGAATTTTACTTCTGAGTTAATTGCGTCCGTCGCATTTTACTCTGTTCGTCGTTACACAACAAGACAGTAAAAACTTGTACTAGTCGTAAAGTTCGGTCAAAAGGCACATAAACGAAATACCACAACTTACACTTAAGTTATGAGCAGCTTACAAATAATATTGTTTCTTTTATTTAATGGACCTCTTAAAAATAATATTATTCGATTTTTATTTTATCCTTCTAAAACGAAGTAGAACACGATTAGATGGCACAGGTCAACATTAAAACAGTCCAATTTGGTTCGGCTCAATTGACATCGTTGACGAGTTTCAGCGTGTCAATAAGCGTTTGTTTTGAGCAATCATCATTAGTTGGTCGTGCCGTAAACCTAGCCGTTTTACTTCTACGACTATCATGAGTATTATGAGTACAGGTACATTACCTATCTTACGACATAATGAAATACCATGCAATAAGTCGATAAAGTATGCTAAAGGAGTATGCAGGAGGTTTTAGTACCCAATAATGGTAAGAAGTTCAATGCATCTGAATAATTTGAAGAATTTTAGTTTGGTTGTAAAAATGATGACGATTTTTCTCATTTGTTCCTGAAAAAACCTTTTTCCAAACGTCATATGCCTGATATCTTACGCAGGCTATGTAGTTAAAAGATATCATCAAAAATATGTCCACATATAAGAAACTTCTGCTTTTTTCCATCTTGAGTAGTAACTTAGTTTGATTTGCACTAAATGGAGATCTGTAATATATCATAAGATTTTGTATATGACAGTCTGTCCTCGTATAAACTCAGTTCAGCTCTAATAAATAATATTTTATAGTTACTGTTATAAAGCGAAGACCCCGAGCATGTATTGTAGGGTCAGAGTTCTGGAGCTCAACTTGAAATAGTTTTAATATAGTGTGCGATGGGCCTAATTTACACATTAGCGTGTTAAGCAGCTTTATTACCTTTCGTCGCTAATATGCTTATGAATTCATAATTTAATATTTATAGAACATAGTAAAATACTAACGGACGTTGCTAGCTTGTTTCGTAATTATTTCATAAATTCCTTCATTCAAACGATCGCGAGCTTACGCTCCCAAGTTTTTTTCAATATTGCGGTAAACGAGAGTTTACCTGATGGTAAATGACTACCGCTTTCAGATTCTTTCCTCGGAATCAGATTTTGCCTCAAAACCTGTCTCCATGTTATGGAGCTCTGGTAACTTCATTCAGTCGATTAAAATCCGGTAATATTTTGAAGAAATATAATGTTTTCTTTCTGATAAAGTTTTCTTAAGATATCGTCTATTGAGAGTTACAAGGATATTTACGGAACGAAATACGCAGAGGAAAAAGGTAAAGGGGTAAAAATTATCTAAACCAAAAATCTAAATAGTATAAAAATATGAAAGTAATTCTATATTGTCTAAAAAATTTTTTATCTAATCTTATGAATGGATGTATTAAGAACATTTTTGTTAGTTTTCAGTATTGGTAAGACTACTCTTCACTATTTAAAAAATTCTAAAGTTCTGCAAATTTAGACAAGACTTACATGCAGCTTTAAACTTATTTTTTATCAAATGTTTGTAGTATTTGATTGTGTATAAACATGATGCCTGATGGTAGGCGACTACCCCTGCTCATGGACACCCGCAACATCAGAGGTGTCACAAGTGCGTTGCCGGTCTTTGGGGGATGGTGTCACTCTGGTCGAGCCGGCCCATGCATGCCGGCGAATGCAATGGCAAAAGCAGTGCCAATGCTTAATAAACAGGAAAAACGAATACATTTTGATTTTATTATCACACAAATTTGCCCAATAAACTTTATGTGTAAAATCCTACAGGTACTGTATGGTCTTAGAGCCGGTGACAATCGATTATACTCATCAGCCAACCAGATGGGACAGTAAATGAACACACTTAAATCACTAAGCGGTCCGATCAATCAAATCATTTCTATCAGAAAGTCCAGCTCAGTCTTAAACTATATGCAACTGGACAGTCACTAATACTTGTCCACGTTCCACGTACAACGACCCAATCAAGAGGTAAAGTGTGGAAATAGCCCGTCAAAACAAACAAACAAAACAAATGCTTGTCAGTTTTTTTTATTGGAATATCAAATGAGTAGACGTATTGCCTGATAGTAAGTGAGTATAGAATAAGTAATGCACATTCGAAAAAAATGTCGACAGTTCTTGCGTATGCGTCAGATCGTTTGAATATCTTGGATATATTTTTTTTGTTCTTCTTCAATATCTTCTCAAGTAACAGTTAGTTACTTGAGAAGATATTGAAGAAGAAACGACGAATTAACCACCTATATATTTATATTCCTGACAGTCTAATAATAAATATTGGATTTCAGAACGGCTTGAATTTTTAACTAAAACAATAAAAGCTTTTATACTAAAGTGGAACGCCATGGTTTATATAAATATTTTATATGCAGGGCAATAAAAACTGTCAGCACGGACTCTAAGCATGTATTTTTAATTTATTTTAAGTTCCCTGTGGTGCCATTTTGTGGGTCTGTGTAGGTAAGAGCGGTATAGAGAATCAGTTTTAATTTATGGGAGGGTTATTTATTGTACATGTATATGTATAATATAAAAAGATTCGAGAGCGACTCACCTTAAGATAGAGAGACAATGGAATTATTTCTCCTAGAACTTTTTCTAACCGACTTCAAAAAACAAACAAAAAGAGTATCCCAATTCAACAGTATTTGTTGTGTTTGCCTGTTACGGGAGACCGCCGTCAAGCGTGAACCGATTTTGATAATTATTTTTAAAATCGAAAGGGCAAGATCGTCTCATTACACACGCTTTAAAATAAACTAGAAGCATTTTTTTCCTTTTCAATGTTATTTGTCATGTTAAAGGTTGCACTTTTTCATCATCATCATATCAGCCGTAAGAAGTCCACTGCTGAACGTAGGCCTCCCCCATTGACTTTCATTGCGACCGGTCGGCAGCGACCTGCATCCAAAGAGTCCCTGCGATCCTTACTGGGTCGTGAGTCCACCTTGCGGGAGGCCTTCCTACGCTGCGTTTACCGTCACGTTGTCTCCACTCAAAAACCTTTCAGCCCCATCGGCCATCGGTTCTCCGAGCTATGTGCCCTGCCCACTGCCACTTCAGCACTAGCACTTTTTACAAGTTTTTATTTAACTGCAACATACATGCATGCATGCATGTATTAACATACATTGGGTGAAAAATCATGCAACTCAATTTTGAAGCCGATTTATTTATCCAATTTTACTAAAATTTTGCAAGCATATGTATACTGCGTGACAATGCAATACTAGAGCTAATCTGATGCTGGAGCTAGAAGGTGGGCATAGGAACTCTGTAAAGAAACGTCGCTGCCAACCATCAAGTTTGGACTCGTTTAATTCGTCTCGACTAGTAATTTATGAGGGCATTCCAATAAAAGCTTGTTTTTAAAAAGTTTTTTAATTTAATTTATTTTGCAATTGAATTGTTATCTGAATATCTTCTGTCTGGACTTTGTTAGTATAAGGTTCGTTCAGCGAGCACCTTCTTTTGTGGGGTCTAGTGATTTGAGACTACAACTTGGTAAAGTGGCTTCAAGTCACACATTTATAAACTTAATAAATAAATTATTATGACAGAAACAACAACTAAGAGAAAACATATTGAAAACATCCCGGTTGAACTACCGTTCCATATTTTTAAACAAAGTTCAAAGACAAATACTGAACTTAGATAAAATAAATAATCAATCATATTTAAACGTAAAACATAAACTGTGCGGTGCCTGCGATTGTGAGACACACAACATCTTTACCTATTTTACATAATGAATTCATTACATTTTGAAACGTAGAGTAGCGGGAGTTAATTTTACTATTTCATTGATACAGTAAATTTGCTCGTTAAGTGGCGTGCCTTTGTCCAGCAGTAGACTGCGAGAGCTTGATGATGATGATGAAGATTGATCGGCTCTATACTGCCCATACTGCCCAAATCAGGACTGGTGGAGAGCTTTCATATATTCAAGGCTATTGATGTGATGTGAAAAGTACCTTACTTATTTTTTAAATACTACATAATTCTATCAATACTAGAATATTTATTTACTAATGTTATCATCATTTTAATTATCAACAGCCATAGTATGTACCGCGGGTCATAGGCCCAAAGGAAGTTCGGTTTTTTGTTTTCACACCACATTGGCCAGACAGCTCGATGCAGGAATTGTTTAAATTTTGCCGTCTCTTTGCAGGCTATACTTCAGCATAACTTGAGTCCTTAATCGGCTCGTACTACAAGTACATCTGTACATTCTTAAGCAGTCACTACATGGATATATATTACTAGCAGACCCACGCAACCTTGTTTGGGTCTCCTATTGCCCGTCGCGTGATAATTTTCCCCCGTTTTCGAAACATTTTTCATTGGTGCTCCTCTCCTATTGGTCTTAGCGTGATGATATATAGCCTATAGCCTTCCTCGATAAATGGGCTATCTAACACTGAAAGAATTTTTCAAATCGGACCAGTAGTTCCTGAGACTAGCGTGTTCAAACAAACAAACAAACAAACTCTTCAGCTTTATATATTAGTATAGATTTTAAATGAATAAAAATAATATACTAGTGTATTAAACTCTCAAACAGGTATCTACATGTCCATGTTATAATCAAATAGTTGTATTTTCAAGCATCTCCTTCCCATAGTAAAAATATTTCCCAGTGGATTTGAACCAAATTATGTACTACTGACCTAACCCTAATATACTCGAATAATTATGGCGGACGTCCAAGTAATTAACCGTAATTGTTGGTTCGTTACGCTGACTGTATAGTTAGGTATAGAGAAATATCGATTATTTATATCGGTTTCTTTTTCTACTGAATAATAATGTTACGTTATGGGACACTAAATTTAAAGAGAAACAACGTAATTCACTGTGAAAACTTTGTAAAAACAACAAAGAAATTCGCTTGAAATTCTAAAGTTCCTCATTAGAGTGTCATTATTGTAAATTAATTATAATATATGTGATTGGTTTTTGTAATTGTAAAAGAAAGATAGATGTGATTTAATTGAATTTTATTAAATTTTTGTATGCACAAGCTTATGAGGTCCAAAAAAAATATCATTTATCTATTTAAAATAAATAAACTATATAATAGATGTGTTCAGCCATTGCTCGTCTATTCTAAGTAATGATAAAATTTTAACGGTGCATTTTACCACGGTTTTCTGTCAATTTTTCCTTTTGATTTTGATAGAAAGTTATAAAATTGAACAAAACGATTCACAAGTATTAAGTTATGACAACTACTTAAAATACAATGTTGTTTATATTGTACATTAGTTGTCACAAGTGTATTTCTAGGCCACGCGTCATAAATTCAGTAACAGAAGAGCAGCGGGCAGGTATGATGTACTGTTCCCTATAGATTTAATACAACATACCAATATTCTTAAATGCTGCAACAAAGTGTTGTGTCTTAACGTGTCATTATTCACAACATAAACTTAAATTTCGTTTGGAAATTAAAGAAATTCTACAGGAAATAACCATTAAGCTTACACTATTACTTATTTTACTTGAAAATTTAATAAGCCTATTGTATATTTATACAAATTGTCTCATTATCGTGATAGACTCATCTACGTTGATAATATACGGAATTACTGGACTGGAATATTTACAAAAATATTGCTAGTAGTCTAACCAACTTTTTAAACCAAATCAAAACTGATTTTAATTTTAAATTTCAATTTTATCTTAATATTTTGATAGGTTTTTTATTATTTATTTAACAGCTTTTTACATCGGGTGACAGAATATTTCTAAAAAAATATTTTTCAAGAACACGTCACGTCACTTACTTGTGTGAGCTGGTTTTAATGCAAACGAATAAAGTCAAAATAGCAAAAATAAAATTAATCTTATTTAAATACTAGCTGAACCCCGCGGTGTTACCCGCGGTTATTGTTGTACCGCGAGTAACGCCGCGGGACAAAGTTAGTCTAAAAAAAGTAGCCTAAGTTACTCCCTGGATCATCAGCTACCTTCCAGTGAAAGTCCCGTCAAAATCCGTCCAGCCGTTCCAGAGATTACCCGGAACAAACAGACAGACAGACAGACAGACAGACAGACAGACAAAAATTTTTTTAGCTACATTTTTGGTATATGTACCGTGTATACATACATATGCATTTAGTAAAAAGCGGTTATTTTAATATTACAAACAGACACTCCAATTTTATTTATTTGTATAGATTAAGTATTATCAGATAAGATATAAGTTATTAGAAAAAAATAGAATGACATTTACGGAAACTGGTGTCAAGGTTAAATATAAATTAGATAAGTTCAATGTTGTATTTGAATATAACACTATACGTTGGTCATTTACAAAATTGGACTGACACATTGCGTGACTCGGCAACTAGGCGTTGCCAAAATGTGTGGAAGCGACGGGACACGCACACCGTCGCTTTAGATCCTATGCTTTACCCCCTGATAGTTCAACTCTATTCGTTGAAAGAGGTAAATGGAACGAAAAAGCTCGGTATATGACAGGAATTTAGAATGTCGGACAAATATGTTATTTAGGCCTATCTAAAACGGGTTTGTTGAGAATAACTACATAATCGTATTTTTGCTTAATTAATATTAAAATATTTTAGTCGGTTGTGACTTTATTTAATGTTGTACGTTTTAAATTATAATAATCTCATAAATATGTGTTTATTCAAAAGAATATTATGTAAAATATTAGAGAAAACAATTTTGCCCAAAAAAATAGTTTTACATTTCTATTTTAAATTAAATCTGTCAAACCTATATCATTGCTTGTTTCTTCCTCTCTTCTAATGATTAAAACTTACAATCACGTTTTTTCTTGATCGCTGTCAATCTTCGGCCCTTAGAAATACTTGAATATGACTAATTTATGCTAACACTCTTTAGACAGTGTCAGCGTAATAGTCCGGGATCCCCGGAACTAACTTTACAAGTTATTACTATCAAGCTAATTTTTACATGAGTGGCTTCATTTTGATGTAAGGGCCTACATTTCACCTTACAAAAATTTTAGATTGGGGTAGCTAACAGGGATAGCAGGGACAAAAAACTTTAGAGCGTAGGATCGGGATAACGTAGCATTCAATTTGTAGGACAATGTGGCTGTCAAATCGTATAAATATTAACTAAACAACTGTAAAAAAATCAGCTAGTTAGTATCATTTTTGATGACCTGGTTTACTGGACTGGACCTTTTTAGGACAAACATTTTTTTCCAGTAAGCAATAATGTTAGTCAAGATTTATATAATTTAATTTTTTTAGACTAGCTTTGCCGCTAGGGGTTCAGCTAGTGAATAATAGGAATTATTAGTAAAAATACTAAGTTTAAAAATAGTATTATTATTATTTAGATTTTTCATTTTTCACCATTTTTAGAAGGGTGATTTACATGTCATGCGGGCCTAGACCATGCATGAGACGTTTAATTGAGTAGGTAGATGATAAAGATGAAGATGTTAGAAATTTACGGGTAATGCGGCAGGTATTGAGTATGGTGGGTTTTTGAAGCAGATAAATAGAGTGTGAAGACATGTGAAGTAATTCAAGATTTTGAGTGAGAGTTTTTGGTACCATGCCTGTTGATGATAAAACTATTGGAAATATGTACTGTACTGTCTTAACTTTCCTTCGGGTTTTGAGTTCTATTGCCAGGTCTTGGTATTTTGAGAGTTTTTCTGAAATAGTGGACTGAAGATTTTGGCTGTTGGGGGTTGCAATATCTATGATGTAAATAATTTTAGTCTTAGCTTTGTCGTGACCTGTTATATCTGCGTGGTTGTAATGAATAGTTTTGTCTGTGAAGATTGTTCTGTCCCAATAAATTTTACAAGCTCTGTTTTCAAGTATTGTGTCAGGTTTATACTTATAGTATGGAATCTTGTGACTGATGAAGTTATAATTATGTGCTAAATGTTGGTGAATTATGGTTGCTACTTGGTCATGTCGGTGTTTGTTGTCGGTTTGTGCTAGAGCTTTACATGCATATTATTATTAAACTTGCCACTTTCAGGAGAATTAACATATTTATCAAGTGTGTTCATGTGTGTATCAAAGTGTTATGGACTATGGTACATTACACTACATAGAATACGGCTTTTGAAACTTAGTAATGTACCATAATCCATAACACTCTATCAACGCTTTCTTGAGTATGGCTCTTGAAACTTGTTTCATGCTTTTTCAGCGTCTTTTTTTGTCGTAGTTGGGTTTTAGTTTTTACTTTTTTTTATTTAAAATGTTTTGGTACCTCTATAATATTAATTTCTTTGCAAAGTATATTTTGAATAGGTACCATAGGAATACCACACTTATCGAATAAATACGGACAATGTCACGAGCAAATGCTAATAATGTAAGGAAAGGTACAGGTAACGCCCTTTCCAATGATACCAAACACGACATAATTATCTAAAATTTCCTTTTTAAGGCGGTACTTTATGTCGGCTATAGGGCGCGTTAGATTCAGTGACACGTCATATAGCCTATAACCACAAGACGATCAAGACGCTTCTAACGACGCCTCATTTGTTCAGTTCTAATGTCATACATACATATTCATACGTATTTAATTTAATTATTAATTATTTTAAAGTCGTAAACATTGGATATTTTAGATTGTGCGACAATTTTGCTAGTAATAGCAGCCTACTTTTTCTGTATTTATTATCTCTTCAACCTTTAATACATGGCCGGCCACGAAGAGCTTTTGACCTTTTGACATATTTTGGCCACGCTGACGATCATTATTGATAGACCGGAACCCATTTTTTATAATTTTTATCGTATAAAAATTTATTATAATTCAAGAGATAATTTTGTTTGCATATTTGAAAGCACGATGACAGATCTAATAAGTTTCCTTTACTGTCCGATCAGTGTCGCTTTTGTCAATTTAGAGCTGCCACCTATAGTTGCTGCACGTTCCCTATAGTGCACAAGTGTGTGCTTTCCGAGGCACGAGGGTTCAGATCAGACCCCAAGTTCCAAACTTCGAACTGTTATCAAGTATTTCTATTATCAGAAAAACTCAGTAACACTTCTGGCCCGACCCGGGATCGAACCCGAGATCTTTTGATTGGCAGTCGCAAACGTCAACCGCTAGACCTATAAGACAGTAAGTAAATAAATATATATAGTTAATACAGGTAAAGACGTATAGCTCACCAAAATTATAGGGGTATCAAAATTTTCTAACAAGTTCTATTTATGTTGAGACTAATTACTATATATATGTTGGTATATGATATTATTTAATGTAATCTGGGTGAGATATGCCTACATAGCAGGAAAACTATAGTTGAAAAGTTCATACTTCCCTCAAGTACAATATTCAAAGGAAATTACGTAAAGCTATGAAAACTGTGTCGTTCTGCTTCATCTTCTCTCTGTGTCCCATTTATGTCTTATCTACATTACCCGTAAAAAGCCCCGCGAGGGATTCTACAATGAAACATTTAAGATTTCACTTCATATTTTCTTGTCAAAACTTTAGAAGGATCCACCCGCGCCCATCAGATGGTTTAGCGGTTATTGCAACTTATTTACGCCCTCTACTCGGGTACCGGTCAGAAGTGATCTATCAATTACAATAAGTATTAGGTATATTATAGATAAAAGAGAATAAAAATAATGGTGATAAGATATTCTTAACTATTTCTAGGAGCGTTTTTGTATTTCAAGTTTCACCGTTTCATGACAGTCCAGGTAGACTTGAGACCCCAAGATAAACAAGTGTGATGTTCTTTACTGATTTATTTGCCATTTTTACTACTTTTATTGATTTGTTACCTTTTAATGGTATTAGTTAAATGAAATTAAACAGATAAAAGAAAACAGTAAACACTATTCATCTCAACGTTTTTTTATGAATTGTACATCTGTAAAACAATCTTCCATCATCCTCTTCAAAATGTATTACAATACAAAGCTGACAAAGCTAATTTTACGTTATTACTTCAAATCTCGGCTGCGCGCTCGTTACTGAAATGTAGGTGTATAAAACAACTTCATCAATTTGTAGGCCTGCAGGCGGTTTTACCGAGTAGAATTGAAGTAGCACTTGCTTCAGTAACACGCTACAATTATGACAATTTTTTACTTAAATTTGATTATCGATTATTTGTGTCAGACTATCGCCAAATACTGCAAAAGAAATTCTTTTGCGAAGAGTACCAACAATCCCGATCTTGAACAATCCACATCATATATATGTATAATCAATTAACATACCAAGCAACCTGCATAATAGAAATATCAGAATTATTTTGTTCAAAACTTTAAAAGTAGCTGTATTAACAAAAGAACTAGAATCTTCAATAGATTCAGAGAAATCTAAGGAAAAAAGTTTGACAACACATTAGGAGCCATGAAACAGTTTGTCTAAAAAGAATTTGATGTAATAATATTATTCATATAACTTCATTTTCAGGGAATATATAATTTACAATGAAAGGCTAAAGTACTGTAAAGATTACAGGAAAATTATGGAGGTACTTAAATTGTCTGTAATAAAGTTTGGACAGCTACGAAACCCGCAGAGCCCAACTAACTCAACCGACTTTTTACAACTTGATTTACCTGTTCAGGTGTGTAATTTTATTGTGTTTTGTGTTAGTTGAGCAGCAGTTGTATGGCCTTAACCCTCTTCTGAGAGGAGACCCGAGCCCAGCAGTCTGACATTATGGATTGTTGTTGTAATCAGCAATAGTTGTCTTTTTAAGAAAATCAACAACACAAAATATACTTTTGCCTGCAGTTTTGCTCATGTAAAAGTAATTGACCTAGTTTTCGGAAGGACTTTTTTTCTAGATAAATGGTACCTTTTACATTTTCTAAGTTCTTTATAATAATTATGTAAAACAGTACGAATGAACCAGCAAGCATTAACTTACAATTTACACTCCCTTCCCCACTTTAACGAGCGAAGAAGTTTATTGATTTCTAATAATTAGAAATATAGAATATCTGTATACTAATTTCGATACAGGTTAATAATTAACCTGTAACAAAAACAGTAAACAGATATGAAGATCATTCTGTTATTACTTTACTTGGTATGAGTAATAATATTATTATTTTAATACACAGAAAAAGTTCCAACAAGCTCAAAAAAATTAAATACGCAATGTATCTGCAAAGTTAATCTAGTAAAATTAAATAAAAATCTAAATAACAAGGTTTTATTGAAATACTCTAAAAACAATAAAGTATCCCTGTAAAATTTTTACTATCAACAAATAATCAAAAAAAAATTTTTTTGTTCATTTTGTTACGTCACAATTAATTTAATATAAACAAAGCATTTACTTTCTGTTTTGTTACCATAAAATTTAAAAAAAATACCATTCCTAAGGCTGCTAAATAAGGAATATAGTTTAACGTGATGTATGTACATTGAAGTTCGTGATGGTTTTGCTAATAGTCCGGAATACCCGAAACCATTTCTACAAGTTACTGGCTAACCCGTCGAACTTCGTACCACCATATTTACATATCTGTCTCTGCTTCCCACAGACAGTGTACACAAGTGTTTACAAGGACAACGACTTGCATTAATCTTCTTATGCAAAGCATATAGGACGGTTAGTACTGAGGCTTTACCGGTGTTGGCGGGTGTCCTTCCGGTCGATCTCGAGGTGCAAAGACGTGCAGCCATGTACTATTCCACATTACAAAACATGGAATGCGATTTTTTGGGCGTACGAGACCGCGATAAAATCATAAGATTGTTTCAACAGCAGTCCAATGTCTATAACGATCTAATGGATGAATGGCAACAACGATGGGACGAATCATCTAAGGGGCGCCACCTCTACCAGTTCTTTCCATCTGTTCGCGAACGGTTGTCGAGGACATGGCTCGAGGTAGATCACTGTGTCGCTCAATTTCTTACAGGCCACGGTAACTTTAAGAGCAAACTACACTCATTTAAATTAGTCGATTCACCATTGTGTCAATGCTCAACACCTGATATTAGCTGTGAACAATCGGCTCATCATGTACTCTGGGAGTGTAGTCTTTGGTACAATGAACGTAACACAATGCTAAATAGCTTACAAATTACATCTGGGGCGGTATACTATGAGGATCTTGTGTCAACTGCGGTGAATTTCCGTGCGTTTAGGCGATTCTGCCATACATACTATAGTAATCAAATATAGCTCACTTAGGACCCCTAATACTTTATCCGTGGTGCTTCCCGGTTTGTAAAAGGTGTCTGCCTATTTTGACTTCATTTTGTCTCCCGCTTTGCTAAGGAGGGAAGTGGATTTATCATTTCCAACTCCTCCTGTTTTTCTTCTGATTAACTTCGTTGCGGGTTCCAAGACAGTTAATTTTCTTCCTGGGACTTCCCGAGTGTCATAACTCGGTGTGTTCGTGGGTCACTGCTGTTGATCCTGGTGTACAGGAGTTACAGTGGTGGGAATGTGGGCGGGATTAGTCCCAATTAAAAAAAAAAAAAAAGACAGTGTACAGTCGCAAACAAAAAAAAAAAAATTTCCGTTATCTTTTAATGTTTCTTGTACACAAACCTTTTTCCGACAATAACGAACACATAAAAAAGAATTATTTAATTTGGTGCAACCGATAAATAATAAAATAAATATAAATATAAATATTTCGTACATCAAACACACAACGCCATCTAATCCCAAACTAAGCAGAGCTTGTATTATGGGTACTAGACAACTGATATAAATACTTATATATTTTGTTTTTGTAAATACATACATATTATACATAGAAAACACCCAAACTCCGAAACAAATATTTGCAGATCATACAAACATTTGATCCGACCTGGGAATCGAACCCGAGACCTCAAGAACAGCAGTCGCGTGCGCTACCACTGCGCTACCGAGGCAGTTATCGGAAGTCATGCGCGTACATACATTTCGGAGATTCATTTTTTATATATTTAGATATGGCAGTATGAAGTTCGCCGGGTTAGCTAGTATATTTATATATAGATATCTCTTTTCGGCCATTGTTGTTTTGTTGGCGATTGTTGATCAGCAACAGATTTTGTTGATCTAATGTGTTTTCCGGCGTACTATTGTGGCTGCGCTCTGGATCAACAATTGCAACCCCTCTGCTGGCAGAATTACGAACTATTTACATCATTTTTATACAAATCCACACCAGCTATTGTTGATCCGATTCAAACGGACCAATAAGAGGCCTCCTTCTCCACGAGTAGGTCTTTTCTATGGTAGACTATTACCACTTTGCTTCACAATTAATTAATGAATTCATGCGTAATGTATTATTGACTAAAGAGCCTTCAAACAAAAAAAAGTACGTTTTTTATTACACCCCTTAAGGGTACAATCTCCGGAATTTCTTAAATACGTTTTAACTTATTTTTAATCAGTAGCCTAAAGATAAAGTTTCATGTTCCTAACTTAAAATGTCGGACTTCCATACAAACTTTCAACCCCTATTTGGGGCAGAATACGCTTAAATACGTATCTAATAGTTTTTAATCAGTAGCTGAAAGATAAATACAAGTACATGTTTCTAACTTAAAATATGACGGACTATCGTACAAACTTTCAGATCCTATTTCACCCTCTTAGGAGTAGAAATTCCAAAATTCCTATTTCTATACATGGTATTTAAAGAATCAGCCACTAACTCCAAAAGAATACAAATTAAGCTCTATACGTACGTGTAGTATTAAAATAATCCTCTAATCCCTAACTGTTGAAGAGTTTAACCTTCTACCATCAGTTCACCTAAATAACTTGAAACTACACAACTAAAGGTCTATAGATGCATATGAAATCGAAGGATTATCCTCCATCTCCTAACCGTTGAGGAGTTATATCTTCCATCATCAGCTTATCTAAATAATTTGAAAGAATACGACTAAAGGTAACATACATACATATGATATTTAAAGATTTATCCTCCAACTCCTAACCGTTCAGGAGTTGTACATTACATCATCAGCTCATGATCATGAAATGATGACTACCAGAATGATGATGAATGAAAATATCGGTGTAACTATAGAAAATATACTAAAAACATAGTACGTGCCTACAAAAAATGAGCATGAAAATTATTTTTGTGTTCGAAAGGGTTTTCGAACACAAAAATAATTTTCAAAATTGGTGATATAGTTTCAAGAGGACTTGTTCATTGGGAATTTCCTTGTTTTTCAGAATCTAATTTCTACAATTCCGTAAATTAGTATTTTATAAGTTTTTAACGAAAAACTAAATACATTGTTTTATTTTTCTTATTTTGTTACTTAATAACAATCGCAATTTTTTATGCGCTAATAAATCCTTAAAACATTTTTCTAGACGTCATGACAGTCATTACGAATCGAATGAGCTATCGCACATTATTTTAGTAGTTTTATGATATCAATAATATAGCTGTTCCTTTCTACCGATAGTGCTGCTCCGGCCCCCGCGTTTTAAAATGCTAGTTTACGCGGCATATGTTGATCAAACGTTGGGTATATTGATCAACAAAGCATCATCAAGTATGATAACGTTAACCGTTATTAGAGCTGCAATAGCCGTGTAAATCGATGACGAGCTAGATTATTTGCCGTAGACTTAAGCACAGCGTCGCAAGGCGTATAATACTTATATTGCGTGTATAAGACGATACACTGGATTACTATCTTAGAAATAGTACCAAAAAGGTGGATCAACAATTATAGCGTATCTTGGCCTGATCAACAATTGCCGAGTGGAGGACAATATATACACATTACTATTAAGTGCGTAAATAAAGCCACTCACAAAAAAATATGTTGATAGTAGTCTATATATCCTATAGATAACCTGTTCCAAAACATACACCTGCCACAAAGCTATTTCGGAACACCCAAAGGAAAGGACTCACTCTCCAGCGCTTGTCGGAAGCAGACGTGTACTAAAATTATTTTAAAATATTGCAGTTTCTTAGTTCAACAATCTAAAAGTTTAAGGTGTAGTTTGGTGCGTGTTTCTTATTTTTGAAAACCTGGATAAATCGCAAACTACCTGTCCTCGAGCGAAGACCAAGCGGGAACGCCGCCACAACGCAATGAGTCTGCAAAGAATACCACCTGGTACTTTAATGACAAAAGGCAGCGAGATGGGAGGTGGTTCGGTTCCAAACTTAACAGCCTACGGTGATGAAGAATTATATACTAATGTTAACTCAAGAAAACGAAAAGAACGAACTGACGAGATTGATTATAAAAAGGACTTCACTAACTTTCGCACTGAAATGATGAAGTTTCTAGAAGAATTCGCCAGTAAACAAAATGAAAACTTAAACCACATACACGAAGAGATATCCGAGATCAAAAACGAAATAAAAACAATAAAGTCAATAACAGATCATTTTACACAAAGATTTGAACATATTAACTCCGAACTAGAATATATTAAATCAAACAACACTGCAACCGAGGGTAAAATCAAACACATAGAAAACGAAATATCACAGATAAAAGATAATCAAAACAGTAATGGCCAAATAGTAGTGGAACAGTCGATCTTTAACTATGAAAATCTTATCACAGAAGTAAAAGACCGAAACGACCGCGAAAAAAACATAATTTTTGTGGGTATATCCGAAATGATTAACAAAAACCCAAACTCTAGAAGAATTTATGATGATCAAGAGGTTGAAAAATTATTAGGATCCACATACGAAGCCTGTCCTAAGCCAATAAAATGTGTGAGACTAGGGAAATATATTCCGAATAAAAATCGACCTATTAAAGTATATTTCAATGAAAATAACACTCCAAAGTACCTACTACGAAATAAAGCGAAACTACCCGAAAGTATACAGATATTTTCTGATCAAACTCCAGCACAAAAACGGTATTTACAGTCTCTAAAGGAAAAGTTAAATAAACGTATAGAAGATGGCGAGACGGGTCTGACTATTAAGTATTTAAAAGGAATACCTACTATTGTTGAATATAAAGGCGACCAAAAAAACCAGTAAAAATCTCAACACAAAATGCAATACCTTCTAAAGAAATGAGTAGACTAAGTCACCAACTAGTACTCCAATATGAAAACATACCTATACATTCGTCTTCATTAAGATTCTTTTATGCCAATTTACGTAGTATTCGTAAAGAGGGTAAACTAGACGAAATAAAATGTATATTAAAAGCGATACCTACCACTACCCACTTATTAATATTTACGGAAACTTGGATTAGCTCAGAAGCCGATGCAAATCTATACCAACTACAAAATTACAAACACATTTACAACTATAGAAAAAAATGCAAAGGTGGCGGCGTATCCATATATGTACACAGCAGTATTAAATATGAAATAACTGAGGAATTGTGTGAGAATGGGAATCATTACTTATGGATTTATATTGAGAAACTGTCTCTAAACATTGGAGCTATTTATAAACCGGGAGAAACTAATATAAACAATTTTTTAGAAACATATTCCTCGCAACTAGAACGACGAAGAAGATCAATTGTCTTTGGGGATTTCAACATGGATTTGCTTGGCTCCAATATCAATGTCACAAAATATATAAAAGAAATCGAAGAAGTAGGATACAAAATACTAAATAAAATTAACAGGTTGTACGGCACTCGCGTCACAAGTACGACAAACACAATATTGGATCACATATGTACAAATATAAGTAACCACTCGTTTAGTGTTTCGTTAATTGAATCCAGTCTTTCTGATCATAAACAAATATATGTGGAAATTGGACGTTTGAAACCACAAATTAATAAAAAAATACATTACAAGGCCATTGATTATAAAAAAATATACAATAATACTTTGAAAGCGAACTACGTAAACAACGACCATGACTTTTACTACTTGGAAAATTTTATACTAGAACAGATACACGCGAATAAAATTGATAAAGCGAAAATTTTAAATCCACCGCAAAAAGACTGGATTAATCAAACTATTATTAACGCTATAAGTCTGCGAAATACTTTATGGCAGCAAAGGAAATCCAACCCAAATGATCAAAGCATAAGTAATAAGTTTAAGGAACAACAACAAAGAGTTAATCGACAAACACAAAAAGAGCTTCTACCATAATTTGTTTCAAAAGTGCAACAACGAACCTAAGAAGATGTGGGAAATCATTAATAACCTAGATTTAAATAAAGTAAAAGACAGCAGTGCTCCCCCCAAATTGATATCTAACTCGGAAACTATCACAGAAGGTAATTTAATATGCGATATATTTAACTCATTTTTCTCATCAGTAGGCGCAGACTTAGCTAACAATATACCTAATGTGTACCACATACATACGGGCAATATTCTAATGTATGACCAAAATTACACTCACACTCTGACTCTTAATGAACTTTCACCGTGTACTGTTCGCGAAATAATAAATAAATATAATAAATATTTCGGACATCTAAACACACAACGCCATCTAGTCCCAAGATAAGCAGAGCTTGTGTTATGGGGTACTAGACAACTGATACAAATACATATATACTTTTTTTTTGTAAATACATACATATTATAGATAGAACACACCCAAACTCCGAAACAAATATTTATAGATCATACAAACATTTGGTCCGACCCGGGAATCGAACCCGAGACCTCATGATCAGCAGTTGCTCACGCCAACCGCGAGACCAAAGAGGCAGTCAAAATATCGAAATATCGAATATTATCGATGATCTTGATAACAATACAAGCACTGGCCTAGACGGTATGAGCACCAAAGTGATTAAGTGCCTAAAAACAATAATTGTTGAGAGATTGACAGACTGTATAAATGTTTGTTTATCACGGGGTGTCTTTCCCGATACGCTCAAAGTTGCTAGGGTCAGTCCTATATTCAAATCCGGAAGTAGAACTGACCCAAGTAACTACAGACCGGTGTCGGTGTTGCCGGTGATATCTAAGATATATGAACGGGTTTTATATACACGCCTCAATAAGTATTTAACTCAAAAAAAGTTTTTAATAGACCAACAGTACGGCTTTCGTTCAAAATCCAGTACTCTGACTGCCACAGTAGATTTAATTACAAAAATTAAAACACATATCGATCAAAGGAGTTTAGCTTTGGGTATTTTTATTGACTTAAAAAAAGCATTCGATACGGTAAGTCATCAAAAGCTTTTACAGAAATTGGACAACATAGGCATCACAGGCACTGCCCTTAATATGTTTAAATCATACTTAGAAAATAGGACACAAGTTGTTAAACTAGATAATTTCACTAGTTCATATCGGAGTGTGACATATGGTTGTCCTCAAGGCTCAATTATCAGTCCACTACTGTTTTTAATCTATATAAACAATATTAATAACATAGGTCTAACAGGACACCTAACATTATACGCGGACGACACATGTCTATTTTATTTTGGTGAATCAATCCACGATACTATAACAAACGCCCAAAACGACCTCAATATTCTCAACGAATGGTTAAAATATAATTTACTTACGATAAACACATCAAAAACATCATTTGTGCTATTCGCGGCAAAAAATAAGCATATACCCGACTTTATACCACTTACAATAAATAACGACGTAATTAAACGATCTCATCAGGAAAAATATCTTGGATTGTGGGTAGATGACAAACTTACCTGGAAGTTACACATAGATCACGTTAGAACAAAGTTAATTTCAACACTGGGGGCATTGCGTAAAGCATCAAAGTGCATTCCTAACAAAGCCCGTACTATTATTTATAATTCTTTGGTGAAATCGCACCTTGAATATTTAATTGAGATATGGGGATCAGCAGCTGTATCTAATTTGAATACACTGCAAAGAATACAAAACCAAATAATTAAAGTACTATTTAACTACCATTACCTAACTCCTACAAAAGTACTATATGAAAAAACCAAGTTACTGAACCTCAAACAACTATACACCTATAAAACATGCATTCTAGTTAAAAAGATCACAAACCATTCCATCCAAACTGACATACACTTACACAAGAAACCAATTACACATAATTTAAGAAATACAAATAAAATACAACTAACGAAAGTAAGAACTAACTACGGAAAAAAAACAATATTATATGAGGGAGCACAGCTGTATAACAGACTGCCGAATGAATTAAAGGAATGCGACAGTTTAAATGTATTTAAAAGCGGGCTAAAAAAATATGTGTGTACATTGTGATCGCAGCTTCCAATACGCTGAAAGGTGAAATTGTATTAGTCATAAGTTGTTATTACTATGTATCTCATTATAAGTGAACTATGTTCTTATGAGAAATAAAAAAAAAATTCTTTAAACACAAAGACTTGGTTGGAAGAAAATTCCTGTGGCATTATCCTTGTGCAATTTATGTTTGCAGAAAGTTTTAATCAATAAGCAAATACAGATGACTTGAACAAAATGTATTTAACATTCTTCAAACAAATCGTATTCTTATTAAGTCACAAACACTGTAAGTATCCACGAGCACAAGCAATATTTTATATGACGTTGCATTTAACAAATATTCCCAGAAACTTTGCAGTTCAACACAAAACCGAATTTGCGTAATTGACAATCTGCCAGTACTACTTGTATAAACTAAAAGTCAAGAGTAAACCTGCGATAATGTTAAATCTGTTACTGAGCAGAGAACATCGTTTAACGTTTAGCATTTTTTTTATCACTGATGTTATAATGTTAGTCACAAAATTTGTAGCCAATAGGCAAATCTTTACTAATATAATTATTGTTTTTCCACTGTTAGACACCACTAAATATAGGATATTTTTAAGTCACATTCTAATAAGGTCTTGTACAAAATTTATGCCGGCACTATTTGTGTACCACTGTAGGTCGAATAGTTAATTGATACTGGCATATGAGAATATTTTAAAGTATATTTTATAGGGTAAATTAAGTTGTTGGTTTAATGTTTGACACTTAAGACAAACGATTGATTAGCTGAGTAGTAATTTTTTTATATTAAATAATATAAAATATTTATATTAAATAATAAAATAGGTGTGAGTAAGATGTCAGTGCGATGTGTGCCGTGATGGCTAATACTAGACAATAAGCGGTTACGAGTAACACTGTCAAAATAGTGTTTAGACTGTTTTAAACAAAATCCATCTGAGATTTAGGCCTACTGCGTCTAAACCAAAATCTACTACTAGAATCCGTTTGTTTTATGCGTACCTAAATATCTGTATCATGACTTTCGTAAATCGCAAATTTCGTAATCCCTATGTATATAAAAGAAAAGCAACAATAAATAAAATTGAACAGAGCACTCTTTAAGTATTTAAACAATGTGTTCAAACATAAATGTTAATTTTCAATTTTATCCGAACTATACCTATGTATTTTGTGGTATAATTGAGAACCTCCTCCTTTTTTGAAGTCGGTTAAAAATGAGTTTTAGTTTTCTCAACGCAATGGAATCTGCTGTGTAAAATATTAGGGCATGCGAATTTTTGCTACACATTTTTTTAATAAACACAAACATGAGAACGAAGAATTTGGAAATTTTACAAAACTATAAACAATAGCCGTTTTAGTTAGACTTTTCCTAAAATAAAAAAAAAGACGTGTGGCACTCGAGGACTGCCGCGGTAAAGCTATTGCATAGCATTTTTTATCAGCTTATGCAATTATAATTTCTTTTTTTTTATTATTTATGCAGTATGTTTAATATTGTGAATGAAAAATACTAAACTATTTTTTTAAATTGATGCCATACTGACAACAAACAAATTATGTTTTGAATTACCGGACCGTTAGAATTTATCAAGTAGCATAAGAACAACAATTTTAACAATTAGTAGAAATTTGTTATTGGCTGGAAGGCGTAGGTGAATGATTTATGACGAAGGTGCCTCGAGTTCAAATCTCAACTGGGCATCGTCGTCTTTTTGTGAATGTTTCTTGGATATTATGGTAAAAGGTATACATTAAATAAGTAATACAAAATTACACCAAACAAAAAAGATATGATAAAAGTTCTGCTGTTCATCGATAGATGGCAAAACTAAAAAGTATCACCGCTGTGCACCGGCACAGCGGTGATACTTTGGTGATAAGATAACGATAAGATAAGATACGAAAATAACCTAACACCCCCGACCGCGGAGTGGGGGGTGTTAGGTTATTTTCGTTACGGAATTTCTGGATTCGGTCTCCACGCTCAAGGCCCGCGATAGAAGCTATGCAATAGCTTAAAATATTTTTGTCTGTCTGTCTGTCTGTTTGCTCCGGGTAATGTCTGGAACGGCTGGACGGATTTTGACGGGACTTTCACTAGTAGGTAGGCGATTATCTGAGGAGTAACTAAAGCTTCTTTTTTTTTAGGACTAGCTTCGTCCCGCGGCGTTACTCGCGGTACGTCAATAACCGCGGGTAACACCGCGGGGTTCAGCTAGTATTTAGTAAATATTGAACTTTTCTATAATAAAATACATTCCATTTGTTTAAAACTAACGTAATAATGTCAATAGATAACGTTTCTACCCTAAACTGAAATAGACAAAATATTTTAAGGAAAAAGGAACTATAATATTTAGATGACTGTTTAGTCAAGTAAATTTATCAGCCTTTTCATCATAACTAACTTAGTTTTGTAACAATGGCTCTGTAAATCGATAAAGGATCTATGAAATTATTTCCTACATACACATGTTGTAAGACGTTGCGGAAAACTAAAGTAAAATTACTGGTAGAGTTGATTATCCAAGTTTGTCACGCACATCCCGTCATAAATCAAATGTTGTGTAAGTTTATCATAACGCAATATACTTCGATATTAGATAATTTCTACAAAGAAGTAATTTACCGACTGGCCTATGCAAATCAACTTGTGGGTCGGATTAATAGTTCTAATGTTATCTATCTAGTAATCGTAATGTTCTGTGTTCAAAATTATATGCCTAGGAAAATTTATTGAGGACTAGTTGTGGTCGCTCAATACGTGAAATATGTATTGTTTTTTTTACACTTTTTACTGAAGCTCCATACTACAAAGTCAAATAATTTTTTTACACTTTTTACTGAACCTCCATATTACCAAGTCAAATAATCCAAATCGGTTCACCCATTCCCGAGTTTTAGTAGAACTAATGAATAATAATTCATTTTAAATATGACATTAATTAAATGATGATAACAATAACTTTTTTTATGGAAACTGACTGCCGCTATAAGTGGACACCATCTATCTCAAAAGTCACATGTGTGTTGCCAGACTTTGAGTCCCTTCGGAAACACTGTTTGAGCCCCGATATCCTCATTCTATGAAAAGCAGCGGAAGAATCACTTAACTTCGGTCAAGATGGCCGACATAAAATAAATTTTAAAACTTTAATAATACTAGATTATTTATAAATTAAGCTGTATTCTCACATTACGATTCTCGTAGGTTACAGTTCTAAAAACATCCTTGAAATAAAACTCATTTATAATTTTATACCACTACTAACTTTTCGCCGCAGCTCTGTCGGCGCCCGGCGTAATACCTAAGCAGTCTATATCTTTGCTCTAAACTAGAAATATCTTTATGAAAGTTTCATTGAAAGAGGTGCAGCGGTTTACTCTTGAAAGCGTAACAGATATACATAGTTACTGTTGCATTAATAATTTTATTATGGATTTTATCAGAATAGACCTGACTAGTATAATGATACAATTAATAAAACCAAAAACGAATGTGGTTTAAGAAGCCCCACAGAGTGCCGACAACAGAGAGTATAAATTATATTCAGCTACCAGAAACCCAGCGGGGTATATTTATGTCTCATATAATAAACCCTTTTGAAATACTGCGTGTTTTGCGACTATAGTTCAATTACGGAATACTGTGCATGTAATGTTACATAATATGCGTATACATAACTTTGACTTAAAGTCCTGACCATTTTCCCATACAATATCTAAAATACGTGATATCTGTGTTGTATCAGTATATTAAAGTCGGGTAGTTAATGCGATAGTTAATAACCCTCGGCTTCAATAACCTTAATAAACCACAACAAGCACGTTTCTAAATTGCTCTTATACTTTTCCGTTACTTTTGTTAAAAAATTTAAGAATCAAATCTTACATGTATGCAATTATTACATTCTCATGAAAACTTTTGAATTTCACTTTTTATCCCGCTTTTTTCTTGCTTTTTGTCATCCTAAGGTAATGTACAGGGTGGTAACGGTTATTTTCGATGAGTCACGTCCCCTTTCTATATGTATAGATTAAAACGATATTTTTTGTTCTTTTACACCGCCTTGTGGGTTGTAATGCTACGTTGACAAATTTGTATCAAATATAATCACTGCTCCATTACTGAAATTTTGTGCTTGTGAGTACACCTGCCTATGAATATAACTTTTAAATAAAGTTATACGTTTTATGTTGAATAACAACTTATAAAAAGAAGCGGCCAAGTGCGAGTCGGACTCACACATGAAGGGTTCCGTAGCAGCAAGTAACATAATATAACAGTTCTTGTAGTTCGTTGTGACCTTGATCGATAAATTGCGGTTTACGATTTATGACGTATTAAAAAAATGCTACTCTCTAGATCTCGTTCAAACAAATTTTCGGTTGAAGTTTGCATGGTAATGCACATCATATGTTTTTTACTTTTATCATTCTCTTACTTTAGAAGTTACAGGGGGGACACATTTTACCACTTTGGAAGAGTCTCTCGCGCAAACTATTAAGTTTAAAAAAAAATATTAGAAACCTTAATATCATTTTTGAAGACCTATCAATAGATATTTTTTTTGTGTTTCAGTTCTAAGTATGGGGATCCCCAAATTTACTTTTGTATACAGATCTTAATGCGGTTCACAGAATACTTACCAAGTTTCGGGAAAAAGTGGTTGTGACATACGGTCGGACAGACAGACATACATGACGAATCTATAAGGGTTCCGTTTTTACCTTTGGCACGGAACCCTAAAAATGAATAGCCGAAATGTACGTACGCGCATAACTTCCCATCGGCTGCCCCAAATGAAATAATTCTGTTTTTAGGTGTTCGTTATTTTGTGTTCAAGAAAAATTAAAAGATAACGGGAAAAGCTATTTTTTTGGTCGCGACTCTACATTGCCTGTGGGAAGATAAGACAGATATGTAAATAAGGCGGTATGAAGTTCGCCGGGTCAGCTAGTTGACTTATATAATTCAAGTTATATAAAATATTAATAATAGTATGTAACAATTTTTAGAAGCAGGTGTTTTTAGGTGCCTAATTGGAGTTTCGATTTACTTCTTGATTTAAGTTTATTCCTCTGTTTAGAGTTCCGTGCCAAAGCAATAATCGAAATCCTAAAAAGAGGAATAAAGGAACCCAAAAATAAAAAAAACAATAAATTTTGGGGGTCCCCATATTTAAATAAATAAATAAATATTTTCGGACATCTAACACACAACGCCATCTAGTCCCAAACTAAGCAGAGCTTGTATTATGGGTACTAGACAACTGATATAAATACTTATATACATTTTTTTTTGTAAATATATACATATTATACATAGAAAACACCCAAACTCCGAAACAAATATTTGCATATTTTGCCACTGCTCTTCTTGAGATATTGCATATTTGCAATATCTCAAGAACAGCAGTCGCGTACGCTACCACTGCGCCAGCGAGGCGGTTAGAACTGAAACTCAATTTTTTTTTTTCACCAAACCTAAACCTGTGCGATATTTATGGATAGGTGTCGAAAATTTTATTGAGGTTTCTAATATATAATATCGTTTTTTTTAAACTTAATACTTTGCGCGTGAGACACTTTCAAAGTGGTAAACCCCCTCCCCCCCACCCCCCGCCCTATAAGAGAAAGTGAGAGAATGATAAAACTAAAATAAATATATGATGTACATTATCATGCAAACTTCCACCGAAAATTGGTTTGAACGAGATCTAGTAAGTAGTTTTTTTTAATACCTTGTAATAAAAATAAATATTCGTACAACGCAAATTATCGATCAAAGTTAGAACGAACTACAAAAACTGTTATATTATGTTACTTGCCGCTACGGAACCCTTCATGTGTGAGTCCGACTAGCATTTGGCCGCTTTTTTATATATAAAGAAGATATTAAAACTAAATTTAGAATATTCATAATTCTTTGATCAGTGACTTCAAAACATTTAGTACCGTGGTCTTACATTATAATATGATAACGTTTAGAGAATCATAATTACTGTCTCAATAAATTTTCACCAACTCAATCGGCGGTTGTAATCAATCGTATATAGAATGATACAATAAAAAATAAAATCACAGAGGGGGTGATGATAAATGTGCCAATTTCAATTTATCGCGACTAGGGCGCATTATATGGGTAGAAGAAACGGCCCGAGTCGTAACTCGTACATTTATGTCGTATTTCACGAGCTACGTGGAAATGGCCCACGTACGATGTCAGTTGAACCTTGACAGACTCAAGTTCTCTGTATCTGTAGGTACTGCATAAGCAAGTTAAGAATTACGCTTTACTGATCTCGAATAAATACAAGAAAGCATAACAAACACCACATGCCACAGTGCTTTGAACATAGAGTTTCAGTCTTAAATGTCTTTGATGGTAGATATTGTAGATCTACAAGTCTATAAATGTGTGACGGGCTTATGCGGCTTTCATGATAATATTATTGCGTTTACTTAGCCATTTTTAGTAATGTATGCTAATGCCATGCTGAGATACTGGGTGTTTCCAAGCTTGAGACCAGTTCTTTTACTCCTGTTTCCTAGTTTGTTAGAATGCAAGAGATTGTATACCAATATTTAGACTTGAAAATTTCTGTATTGGAAGTAGCATGTGCTTTGCATACTGTAAATCTTATATAGCATATTTTATTAAAAAATATACTACATTTAATATACTTATTAAAAAAAAGGTGTTGTGCATTTTTTTAACAAAAGTTCTTATCATTTCATCATCTTCGAAATCCATGAAAATCTGATTAATTTAGTTTGTGTTCAGTAAGTAAAATGTGGCTAACATTTAACAAAATGGAAAACGAACCTTGCCACTAACAGTATTTGCATAGAATAAACATATAATGACAGTCTAAAACAAACAAAAATGAAAAACATCTACGCAAGCACTTAATCGAGTAATCATACGCCAAAAATGCCTTACATTATTTCGAAAAAGAGCTGATACTCTCACAATGCTGGACCGACATTAACCAAACATAGCTAAGACACCGCAAAGAAACTGGCTTGCAAATGGAAAAAACGGCATCGAAATCGGTTCATCCGTTTGAGAGCTACAATGCCACAGACATAGACACACACTCACACACACACACCCAGAGACATCAACGTCAAACTTATAACGCCCCTCTTTTTGCGTCGGGGGTTAAAAACCGTCAGCCATTTTAGGAACCCCTTAGTGAGTCAGTGACACAAAATTTTTTTAAGCTATCAGTGTCCAGCTGTAATTGCTGTAACAAAGGTTTTTATTTCGTTTTAGAACCGCCACTTCATTAGTGCCGATGGTCGCCCTCTTATTTATTTTGTTTTTTCTCGGTCGGTCGTCATTACAGTTTTTCTTTTTAATTATCTGATACTATCTACAGTATAACTGCGGTGATATATTTGTGTCTTAATCAATAGTAGATTAATATCAGTCATCTTTATTAAATTCATTTTTTTTAATAAATAAATAAATAAATAAATAAATATTTCGGACATCTAACACACAACGCCATCTAGTCCCAAACTAAGCAGAGCTAGTATTATGGGGTACTAGACAACTGATATCAATACTTATATACTTTTTTTTTTGTAAATACATACATATTATACATAGAAAACACCCAAACTCCGAAACAAATATTTGCAGATCATACAAACATTTGTTCCGACCCGGGAATCGAACCCGAGACCTCAAGAACAGCAGTCGCGTACGCTACCACTGCGACACCGAGGCAGTAAAACAATAAAACAGTAAAACATATATGTTATATATACAGGTATATATATTCGTAATCACCGTTAAAAAATCTTTATTTTGATACTACACTAGATGCATTTTGAAAACATAATATTTTTTTGAGATTACTTTTTGGCGCCAAATGGCCTTAACTTTGTTTTTTTAATTTTAATGTACCCAATGTCACTCTCACGACTAAGACCAATCTATTGACACCACTCACATAAAAATAGGAGAAGCCGTTTAAACTCTAGGACATGCCAAATAAATATACATACATACATACATAATATACATACATTACCTTCCTTCTTACGCAGTCGGGTAAAATGAACGTAATTATATCACAAATGTATTGGTCAAATCATTCTAGAAACCTACTATAAAATGCACGTCAAAGGGCTTTATACAACTCCGAGTGTACAAATCTATACACTAAAATAATAACGCTGAAAACTTTTCTTGTTTGGTTGGTTGAACACGCTAATCTCAGGAAGTGCTAGTTCGACTTCTTCTTTCAGTGTTAGTTAGCCCTGTTATCGAGGAAGGTAATAGGTTATATCATCACGCTACGATTAAAAGAAACGGAGTATCAATAAAAAATGTAACAAAAACGGGGTTATTTCTTTTGAGAGCATTTATTGCGTGCACTGCGTAAACGGTTAAAGTTCCACAAGAACAGTGTATAAAATAATTCTTCCCCTTTAAAAGTTCTGTAAAACGACAGTATAATTATGTTTATTTCTTAAGGTCAGGCTCGCAATATTTTTTTTATGGTAAACAAATTTGTTAACGTCACGGGACGGGACGAGAATGCGTGGGTCAGCTAGTAATAAAGAAATCAATTTCTTTTGATACATTTTAAAATATCTAACATTTTTTGCAAATTTAACAAACCCTTTTTTTATTTTGCTCTGGTGATCTGTTTAAGACAATATGTACTTCGGTCTATAAATTGCATGTACTGTACACACACACACACACACAATTTATATACAGATATTTATTTATGCTGATTTGATACGTCAAAATCAAATACTGCATGCATGCAGTAAGGTAACGTTTAGAAATGTTTCTCGACAATCACGAACCGACAACGCTTTATTTCAAAGTATTTTTATATAATGTGTATAAATTGAAAGGAAAATGATTAGTCACTAGATGTTAATTAATATTAATCGCCTTCAGTCTCAGAGCGCCGAACGAAATTCATCGAGTTAGTGGTAAATGAAGACCTACATTTTTCTTCATAACTTACTTTTGTGGGAATAGAATTAAAATTTTCGTAATTTATTACTTTTAGAGTTTCGTACCTCAAAATGAAAAAAAGGAAACCTTATACGATCACTTTTTTGTCCGTCTGACTGTCTCTTAAGACACTTTTTCTTAGGAACGCGTGGAGATATCAAGCTGAAATTCATATCAAATACTTCTAAGTCTACTGCCCCTTGGAGCTGTAAAAAATTAAACTTCTAAGCCAACGCAATCAAAAGATACAGCCGTTTATGCTGCAAATTTTTGACACTCGTAAAGGAATGAAAACCTAAAAGGTACTTTCCATGAACTCAGAATCTTGAAATTTGGTATGAAGCAACATCTTATAGCACAGATAAAGGAAAAATTGCAAAAAGTAGAAATTTTTATTTTCTTCATATAATACTGCTTACTGCCTCGTTGGTCTAGCAGTCGGATTCGATTCCTGGGTCAGACTACTGTTGGGTTTTTCTTATGGAAGATGGCGGTGTTCCCGCCCGTGCCTCGGAGAGCATGTTAAGCCGTTGGTCCCGGTTGTCATGAACGTCTATGGCAATCGTTATTGGGTAGTCAGTGCCCTCAAATATACTGACAACTAGTTCAACCTTCGAATTCAGTTCACCCTCAGGGTTGCGGAGGTCCAATGCCAGTCGCTTCGTGTAAAAACTGATATTCAGGTAAAACGGTTGAACTAGTAGCCGACCCCAAATCTTGGGAGTAATAAAGGTTAGGAAGAAGAAAGAAGAAGAATAAGCCGTTTATGATGCAAATTTTTGACACTCCCAAGGTAATCAAAACCTACAGGGTACTTCCCGTGAACTCAGAATCTTGAAATTGGAACGAAGCACCGTCTTATAGCACAGATAAAGGAAAAATTGCAAAAAGCATAAATTTTAAGTTACTTGATATAATAAAAATATTTTTAATAATTTTAAAATTGCTACCCATTTCCTCATGAGCGCGGAGAAGTATTAAATTGAAGGTCATATGAAATACTCAGATCTATAATGCCTTTAAGCTGTAACAAAATCAAGCTATAGAAGATTGATTTTGACAAACTTTTATGTTAACGCAATCAAAAGAAACAGCAATTTAAGCATATTTTGAACATATTTTGAAACTTACAACTACTCTCAAGGAGCAAGGGTATCAAAACCTACAGGATACTTCTCGTGAACTCAGGATCTTGAAATTTGGTACGAAGCAACGTCTTATAGCACCTAAAGGGAAAATTGCAAAAAGCATACATTTTTAGTTACATCATAATATAATAAAAATATTTTTTAAACCTTTAAACTTACTACCCCTTTCCTCATGAACGCGTAGAGGTAATAAATTAAAATTTATTTTAAATACTCAAGTCTATAATAGTCTAAAAATCAAGCTATAGAAGATTGATTTTGTTACAACAAAATCAATCTTCTATAGCTATGTTATCGCAATCGAAAGAAATAGCAATTTAAGCCCCATATTTTGAAACTCGCAACTGGGAATCAAAACCGAAAGGAATTTCGAAAACCTTAAATTTTTAGTTATATCACTTTTTATTTTAATAATTATAAAATTACTACCCTTTTCCTCATGAACGCGTAGAGGTATCAAGTTCAAATTCATATCAACTACTTAGGTCTAATTGCCTTTACGCTGTGAACAAATAACAAATTTCTAAGTTAACTCAAAACGCAAAGGTTTATAAATTTTCACCGCATATTTTGAAACTTGGAACTACTCGCAAGGGGATCAAAACTTAAAGGATACTTCCCGTTGGCATATAAAATTGAAATTTGATAAGAAGCAATATTTTACAGCACGGGTAACGAAAAAATTCAGAAATCTTTTACTTATTTACCTACACGTTTGTACGGAACCCTCGGTGCGCGAGTCCGACTCGCACTTGGCCAGTTTTTTTTGTATGGGGTACTCTACTTTGAATTACAAAGGGAAGTACTATCCTTGCTTTATTATGATAAAAAACCGTTAGTATTGGTCTTCTTTGTTTAGAAACCTTTAAGACTCAATTTTTTTCCGGGTCTTAAAATTGTTAGAAATATTAGAATATATTTTTTTTATTTTAGTTTATTTGTCAACATTTTATTTTCTCACTTTTTTGTATGGACTTGCCAAAGTGACTTTACTGATGGAAAGTATAGTCACCATACTCATTGCGAATGCAAACAATGCAACAACTTGATGTTAATTTGGTTAAACGGAACTCAACAAATCTCTCTAGTTATCGAATAATAAGACTAAAATTGTTTTTCATAGATTGTCTGTACTGTCAGTAATTAAAATATTGTTAATTATGAAAGTACATTGCGTAATCGTAAAGCGTAATCAAAGTTCTTTTGTTCAATTTTTTTTTCAACCGAAAGCGATACGTTTACTTTTGTAATGCAATTTTAAAAATGTACAGCAATTTTCCTTAAAAGTTGTATTTGCTCATGAAAGTTGCCGTGTAGTTTTTAATAAAAGAATATTCGAAAGAAGTAGGTATTTTCACGTTCAATAGAACTGTAAAAGAACCTCTACATTCTACTTTCGGTATTATTTTATGAATCATGTTAAGATCTAGGTGGGTAATTGTAACAATACCCAAAGTAGAATATAGGGGATCTTTTAAAGTTAAATTGATACCTACAAAAAATATTTAATTGATTATTTTATTAGTATAAGTTTTATGAGTGTCAATATTTTATTGTATAAATATTATATTTGTTATAATTTTTAAGAAAATTATATATATTTCCGAATTTACGAGTACAGTACACAACTTATATAAAACATGGTAATATATCATAGGATATCTCGTTAACCACTTAGTTTAAGTAAACGACTAGGTTTTCGGGGCTATCAATTAAAACGATATTTATGTAACCGTTTTCTAAATTAGTGTTGCGTCAAGTATCGCAACAATGATTAAAACGACCACAAAACTTTTTCACTTGTTTTGCACTTTAGAAAATTATTTTTTATTTAATTGGTACACAAAAAAATAATTAATCACATTTTCTTTTATTATTTTTTTATCGGAAGTGAAGTTGCAAGCCTTTATGCCCCACTTGTTGAGGGTGCACCGCGGACCGATATCAACGTTCGCGCGCTCGACGGAGCGTGGGCGACTGCGCTTCCCGCCCATTCATTGAACTGCCTTTATCTACCCACGTTCACTCGATACGATCTCGACTCACTCCCTACTCTACTACTAAATAAATAAATAGTTTGTATATCTATATGTTTTACTGTTTGTCAAAATCTTTATGTCCAGGAAATAAAGAATGATACAGAAGTAAAAGAAGTATTGAAGTAAACAAAAAGGTGAAATGTGCTTAAATGTGAAAAGTCGAAGAAAACAGAACTAATTTACTAAAAAATACCACTTTTTTTGTACATATTACTTTTGCTAACCTGCTTTTTACCAGATCAGCTTTGTTTGTTGCCAGATCTAGCTGCCTTTTTATTTTTTATTCCATATAAGCAATTATAGTGATTTTATCCGTCTGTGATATTATTAGAAAGAAGTATATTACCCAAAAAGGAAATCTTATTTTTCAGAAGTAATATATTACAATGAAGATACGTATTGTTTGTAGATGTGACGTGATTTTTGACTACGAGAGATATTTACGTGACAAAGGTCGGGTCGCTTGTCAGAATTTTCAACTTATGTTGTTCGTGACACCGAATCGTCCGACACTGTCTCTCTAACGATGACGTTTTATTTATAAACACAACATAATATGAAGTTTTTACTCTGTAGCTTATAAAACGTGGATACATCAGAAGTGGCCTACAAATGTCTGTTGCTGATGATAATATTAATAAATATTCCGCCGATGCATCACATAAATTTTAAATTAAATAATTTTAGGGTCACAAGTTCCCGAGACAATCGCTATAAAAATAAGAAGAATACGCCGAATGTAGATAGTATGTCTAATAGAATAGGTAAGTCCATTCACTAGTCTTTAAAGTTTAAAACAATATTATAAAATACAAAGGAATACAAAAAAGCATTTTTTGCCTGCTTCGTAAAATCTATGAAAATAAATCATAATGAAGTGTCAACTCAAATTTGCAGCTTTTCCGACCGGATCGATTTTGACGGGACCTTTACTGGCAGATAACTGATGATGTAACGAGTAACTTAGGCTACTTTTTTAGACTAGGCTAGACTAATTAATTAATATAATACTAAAACTTAATGTGTTAATAAAACTAAAAAAAAATAACTAATAACTTTAAATAAAACTGAAAAGAATGAAAATTGTTCAGCCTAATGATAAATTATTTTCTTTACCTATATCATATCTCTATGGAAAGTGCAAACTATGGTATGTAAGAAAAGACTACTGTGTTATTGAGCTTACTACTTTCGTTAATTTTGTGTCCCCCTAATTTATTATAGTATTTTCAGTAATATTTAGGCTTCTGATTATTTAAAAAATGCCTTAACTTCGTAAATACGCATTATTCACCAAAAGTGGAAGATAATGTATCAGTTGGTGTTAATTTTGTTAGTACTTGAACTTAAGTCGTAAAATTAGATTATCGTAACTATGTGTGGTTTTTTTTTTCTGTGATTTAACTTTATAATGGGTTAATATATCGTTACACTTTAAAAGTGACATATTAGCGAGTGTCATTCTACAATTGATTGATAAATATTTGCCATAAATATAGTAAACTCATTTAAACTTTTGCTAAAGAGGTATGTGTATTATAAATCGAACTATAACGAATCTATTTCCGCATGAGAACATAAGTATCGTAATTTAAAATAAATCAAAAATTATATGCTCGAATTAGGCATTAAAAAATATTTTGGCCCAAATATATATTTTTTTAATTCCAATATGTCATGTTAATAACATTTTAAGGTTGTTATGACGAGCCCTTTAAATAAATACCCATATTGCAGTAACCGAAACAAGTTATTTTACTTCAAAGTTTAAAACTAAAGCGTTTCACAGTCGTCATGTTGGTTTTTTCGCGTCACAAATATAAAAACACTTGGGTTAACGGTATGTTAATTAAATAAATTCGTGCAACGGTTGAAATATATCAGGTAATAAAAAGAAAATTACACAAACAAGATAAGCATATTTCCAACTCCTCCTGTTATTTCTTCTGATTAATTTCGTTGCGGGTTCCAAGACAGTTATTTTTTTCCTGGGACTTCCCGAGTGTCATAACACGGTGTGTTCGTGGGTCACTGCTGTTGATCCTGATGTACAGTAGTTACAGTGGTGGGCGAGAGGGCGTGATTAGTCCCAAAAAAAAAACAAGGTAAGCGCGAAAAACATAACCCTTCCTTAACAGTCGGGTAAAAAATGACAAAATAACTATTAAACGCAAACTAACTAATTTAATCAACACATGGCAGCAGCAATAAATAACATTGATAATAATTGGGAGTCTGGAATAAAATGTGTTTATTTATGTAATAAATTAGCATGTGTTATAATCTTGTAGAGGCAAAACACATAAGTTTCACAGTCATATATTGTAATTCAAACAACGATTTTATTTCCAACTTTTGCCGAAAAAAGATAATAATATCAACTTGTTTTGAAACATTTCACGTTCCCTGCCAATGCTATGTTTTTCGATACCACGTCACGACTGTCATAAATGAATCTTTATAGAGAGTTATGAATGAAACAAAGAAACATGTGTCATGATTGTGCCCTTATTGGAAAAGTTAATTCATTGTTCACTGGTTTTTATTACGGGTGACTGCTTTACAACTAAGTTTACTGTTATCAAACTAAGGAAATCGACGATTTTGCTAACAGTTTATAGTCACGCATACCGAACTGAAATTTCGATTTGTTGTCGAATGTCGAATATTCGAATAGTGTTAGTTATTCTAAGTTTATATAAGTATTCATATTACAAAGGGCTGTTAGTATAATAAACAGTTTTATAGAAAGTTTTTGTGTTTAATTTTTGACGCAACAAATCAAAACACGTGGATTCATTTAGTCGCTGCGCAAACCTAGATACTTTCTGTTGCCGACTTCGCTTTATCGCTTGTTTTCCGTCAGTCTCACGATGGACATCCATGAATTGTAAGGAAATTGGTTAATGTTGCTTGTGTCTTCAACTGACGACTTTTAGTTTCCAGTTACCGACACTGAACACTTTTTGATCGTCATGAGTATGTGTTAAGTGGTAGCAAATAGACACAAAAAATATTTACGTATCCGCAGGGAGTTGATGATTTCATACTGATTCTATAGAAATCAAATATTCATCGGTAGCCTGTATCTGCTACAAGACACAAAAGTTTCCACGTTTGCTCCCTGCCTTATCGAAAGTAGAGTAAGGTAACTGATTTGTTTCTGTCAATTATTTTTTTAAGTTTACTCACAGGGATACCTATTGGGGACTATTACTATGTTATTATCACAATCACTATTACATCTAATTCGCAATCCGAAAAGCAGATGTAGGTACTTCATAAGAGTTTCAACACGAGTTTTCTATCTGTTTTTATAAACTCTTATTTATACTAAATCTAATCATTAAAATATTCCTTAATAATTTTCGTTATAAAAGAAGGACAATAAAGAAAAGTATGCACATTACAAGAAAAGGTGCCTGATTACTATTTTGACCTTTATCAATTGAAATCAACTGTTTATTTTGTAACTAACGGTTGTACTGCTTTAAAAGCAATAGACATATATTAAACATACCCATTATAAATATATGTTTTTATTTATATTAAAATGATAAACAATACGACGACTCCCAACACACAGCTAACGCTATTTTGGGAGTCAGGGCTATACAGAGTTTGGTATTTTTATGTTACAATAAAGATAATTATTATATTATTATTTCCTTTATTTCATTTGTATACACATTATTTACATTTTTAAATATAAATATAAAAACAAATACATTTAAAAATATAAAAAATAGTAGACCACCGACTTCGGGTACAGGGACCAAGAAACCGGTGGTTAGGGCTCCAAAGACAGGAACCTTCTCACAATACGAGCCGTGTCAAGGAGGACTGCCTTCTGCATCAAACCCTTGATCCAGCCATCTAACGTGAGCCTCTTAAGGTGTTGGTCGAGGCTCCTGGCAATTAATCCGTGAGCAGATACGACTATCGGAACAATGATCGCCGAATCCACATTCCACATATCGACAATCTCGTGAGATAAATCCAAATATTTTATTTGTTTTTCTTTTTCGGCTTTCACGAGATTCTCGTCATGTGGAACGGCAATATCGACAATCATTGCGCGGCGCCCCAATCGATCTATCACCACAATATCAGGCTTATTGGCAACAATAGTCCTGTCTGTGATAATAGATCGATCCCAATATAACGTAGCACGACCGTTCTCGAGAACTGGGTCGGGCACATACCTGTAGTATGGCACCTCTGAGTTCACAAGATGATATTTAAGGGCAAGTTGTTGATGTACAATCCTGGCTACTTGGTTGTGCCTGTGCAAATATTCGCCGTTAGCAAGACGAGAACAACCAGAAATAATATGCCTGATAGATTCTCCAGGACGGTGACATGCCCGACAGATGTCGACCGTACCATCCTTCAGGATATATTTCCGATAGTTATTCGTCATGATAACTTCGTCCATAATCGCACAGACAAAACCTTCGGTTTCTCCGAAGAGATCACCATACCGTAGCCAGGAGACGTAGATGCTTTAAAGTCTATATCAGGCCCATTCAGGGCCCGATAAAATCGACCATGAAGTTCTTTGCCCTTCCATACCTCCCTGCGATCATATATTAAATTATCGATATTATTATAATTATTATAATAAACAAATAATGTAATGTTTTGATATTCGGTTTTTAAATTTTTTCCCGGTCGATCTCGAGGTACAAAGACGTGTAGACATGTACTATTTATTCCACACTACAAAACATGGAATTCGATTTTTTGGACGTACAAGACCACGATAAAATCATAAGATTGTTTCAACAGTAGTCCAATGTCAATTAAGAGATTGAACTTACGAGTATTATTTAAAAATAACGATCGTAATTTATAAGCGGATATTATTGTAAATTTAAAAAACAAATAAATATCAAGGACGAGTTCGTCTACTATGAATGTTTATAGCTGAAGTCTCATTTTTACGAACATAAACATACATAATAATTTATCACGTTCATTAGCCTAAAGCAGTTCACTGTTGGACATAGGCCTATTGATGATGATGATGATAGCTACCAACATACTTCTAGCTACATTAAAAAAAATAAAGTAGAAACAATATCTAAAGCCAAAACTTCCATCTAAGATGTAGGTATGATTTATGTGTCATTAAACCCTTGTTATTTGGTTCCACTTTGTGAATACCTGCGAAAATTCAATTAAGTGTACTAGAATATTAATTTTAATTAAGACGCACCAGAAACGTAATGGTTCTGTTTAGCGTAGGGAGGTGGAAATTCGTTAGACTATAGGTTAAAGAAAGCCCTTACTATGACAGCATGGGACACTCTTCCAACTCAAGCATTTCACAAAGTATGAGTGCTTAGTAAGATGACTAGTAAAAAATAAATTTCTCTTATGAGAAATTTGTAGTTATTTTTAAAGGTTATAACTAATCATAATCCCAAAAAAAAAATACAGCAACCGAAAAACGTACTGATGCTATAATACCAGCAAACACTACAACAAATCAAGAAAAAGCTAAAACATGGAAGTGCTGCTAGCTTTATACAGGCTTAGCACAATTAGCGTCAATAATAAATAAATATTTTGACATCTAACACACAACGCCATCTAGTCCCAAGCTAAGCAGAGCTTGTGTTTTGTGTACTAGACAACTGATACAAATACATATTATACTTTTTTTTTAATACATACATATTATACATAGAAAACACCCAAATTCCGAAACAAATATTTGTAGATCATACAAACATTTGGTCCGACCTGGGAATCGAACCCGAGACCTCGTTCTCAGCAGTCGCACACGCCAACCGCGAGACCACCCAGACAGTAAAGTCAATGGCCATCAACCATCAATTACCACTTTAGGTTCAGCATCACTCAAACCGTAATCATTACTTTAGAATTAATAATCTTAAGTGCAGGTTCTGATCGTATCTTTTGAGCCAGACATTTTGTCTTAAGATTAGAAATCTTTATAATTTATGCTCATTACTTTCTTATAGATGTGCGGAGGCATAGAGTATATTCCACTAATGTTATTTAAATCCTGAACTTATTTACATGACTACAGTAATACTTACTGTAGTGAGATTTGCAGATTTTCAGTACAGTAGAAAACACTATCGATGAAGTAAGTGTTGCAGTAATACGAGTATCTTACCAAGACTAAATCTTCCTTTTAAATACATAATTTATGGATCAAGATATTGTGGCTACCTATTTGCAACAAAATATATAATTATTTCTGAAATATTTTGCAAAGCTTATTAATTCACTTCAATTTATAACGGTATTAAGAGACTTAGCGTGATAAATTGAAGCATTCTTTTCATTAAAGGGTTTTATGTAAATAGAGTTTTAAACAGAAAGTTTACTATACTTTTCCTTCAGTCGCGGTTGTTTAATTTTCTTATACTTTACTTTTCTTATATTCTTATAGAAATTAGAGGTCCAATGATGCAGAAGTATCTCAATAGGCCGCTATTGTGTGGGTCAGCATGCTATATTGTAGCATTGTATGCATTCGCAATGAGTATGGTGACCATTACTGTTGGATGGTAGCAGAGTAGAGTCACTTTGGCAGACCTATCCATTTTTTTTATTAAATTGTGGAATTTTATTAATCGTCATTAAATTAACTACCCTTTTTCGTACGCACTTGGTCACGTTAGTGTTAAAAAATATTTTCCTCACTATCTTTATTTGTCTTTAAAAGATTGCTTTAAAGGATTTTTTTTCATTTTCTCATTTTCAATAAATACTTTGGTGCAATTCCAATGTAACCGATCTCTTTAATGTTAAAATAGATAGATAGATAGATGTCTATCTATCTCTTTAATGTGAAAATGTTTGTATTGAAGCTTATATTAAGTTACTTCACATTCAAAATTATAAGGATGTACCTTTTTTTGACAGATCAGGCAAACGAGCAGTCATTTGACCGTCTGTCCAAGGCATAGCTGGGATGCTTAATTTAGATGAGTTCCCAAAGTTCGGGTAAAAAGCTTTGTTTGTTTGTACAAAGATATCGAAAATACATTGATGTCTTACACCTGTCTAAAATATCCTAATACACCGATTTCGTCACTAACACACTGATGATCATCAAAACTGTTAGGGTAAGTTTAGTAAACAAACAACAAACAAATTCATAAACCTATTACTTTTGTCTTCCAACCCCCAAAAACGGGGGAGTGGAAGTTTGTATGAGACTTTCACTAAATTTTATGCTAGAGGTTTTATTTTTGGTATAAGGACTTTTTCGAAAGAAGAAAAAAGATGTACAAGAAATACACCCCAAAAAAGAAAAAGAAATAAACAACTAAAAATACTGCCCTGTGCAACTTACAAAAAGAAATAAAGTACCACCTAAAACATTTTCATGTTAAATGTTCCTAAAACGACTGCATATGGCTTACCCTGTGAAAAAGATATAAGATCTCATACATTTTTACTGGGATGGAGAGTTTGTGAAGTTAGGGTTGGGAGAGTTAGGGCGTGTAGATTCAAAAGCTTGGCTCTACATGAGATCTGATATCTTTTTCGGGATCTGGGATAATTTATGGGGAATGGGATCTGGGGAAATTTTTTTTGGGTTTTCGACAACCATTTAGTGTAAAGGTAGCTGTAGGTTTTTAAAAATATCGGAGTCGACCGAGGCGGCGTGCGTGGGATTTGGAGGCGGAAGTGTTCGCCGAAGTTTATAGACGGGTGTCTGAATTCCGGGCGGAGAGAGGCATTCGCCCTCCGCCTGAAGAGGTACGCGAGTGGCGTGAAGCCGCCCGTCGAGCCACGATGGCTAGTTGGTCGTTCCGGCTGGAGACTCCACGCGCTGGCCTTGCCGCCGTGGAGGCTCTCCAGCCGGTCATTCTCGAGTGGGCAGGGCGGCAGCACGGGACCCTTTCCTTCCGACTGACGCAGGTGCTTTCCGGGCACGGTTGCTTCGGAAAGTACTTGCACTCGGTCGCCAGGAGGGAATTGAGTCCCGCCTGCCACCACTGTGACTGCAGTGAGGACTCGGCCCAGCTCACGCTGGCGGTTTGCCCCGCATGGGCGTCGCAGCGTCGGGCCCTCACTGCAGTCATCGGAGGAGATCTGTCGCTACCGGCCGTCATACGTTCCATGGCCGGTAGCGACAGCAGTATTACCGCGATCGCAGCCTTCTGCGAAGACGTAATTTCGCAGAACTAGGCGGCGGAGAAGGCCCGGGAGGACGACCTCCACTTGGACCCGATCCGTCACCGGCGAACCGGGCGGCGGAGGCGAGCCTATCAGCGCCTCATGCCGCCCTGAGTGTGGCCGCGGATGGTCGGGACGGGTTTTCCGTTTAGGTATATGTTAAGTTGTATGCTTGTTGATTCCGCAAAAATCAGGTTTGAAACAATACATCTTTAGAAAAAAAACTTTACAAGTAAAAATTGATTTTATTTACAAAGAATACTTCTGAGCGCGTGACTCGTCACATACTTTGTGTATTATTTTTTATCTAGTTAAAAAAACTGCATTGAAATCTTTTAGCGACTTGCGTTTTGTATGAATGGTTTAAATTTCTCATTTTGTTGACAACATGGTAATCGTAATGACGCATATGTTGTAAAAATAAGAAGGGTATAAACACGTGTATCAGTTTAATAAAAATGAAAAGTGTTTTCAAAGACATTTATTTTAATCCTACTAATATTATAAATCCTACTAATATTATATATGCGAAAGTTTGTAAGGATGGATGGATGTTTGGATGTTTGTTGCTCTTTCACGCAAAAACTACTGAACGGATTTGGATGAAACTTTACAGTAATATAGCTTATACATTAGAATAACACATAGGCTACTATTTGCCGCGATAACCGACATATACCCGGGCGGAGCCGCGGGCAACAACTAGTATTATATATAATACACTCATATATCAGCTTCAAAATCTACCCTAGTGAATCTACAAGGAAGCCTACAAAGATAGAATTTGTAGGTAGGTATAATACTACCTAACTGAAATTATGAAAGTGAAAATGAACATATTGTATTTCCACAATTTGTAAATAAATATTGAAAATGCGCCCAACTGCTAACGTTATTTTCGCCTTCCCAGAGGTAGTATTCATCTAAATACTGAATAACTGCCTTAATGGATCTCTGTATAGAGGCACCATTAATTTTATTATTTCGGGAAGCATGATGCGGCATAAAACCCCTTACCCAGTCGACTTCTATTAATATGATGAAATCAAACGATGCTCGCTGGTTTTAGTTATTCATTGTCAAAGGAGTTTTTTGTGTTAACAGAACCATCTAATTGCTAAGTATAATAGTTTTATAATCATTGTTATGTCTACTGTTTTTTGAGGTAGTTACATAATTTCTTTATAAATGTTTATTTTAGCATATTATTCTCCTTTGGATAGCTGGACCAGATGGTTAAACATTCCACTTCTAGAGTACAAAAATCTAAATTGCTCTAACCATAAAGCTCTGACTTGTCCACTTAGCGAAGATGTTTTTTTTTGTTGAACCTTTTTCTACAATCTCTAACTTCTCTTTTCTCTTGTATTATGACTCATATTTTATTTTGACTACGTAACTTAGCGTCCAGATGACTTCATCCCCAAACATTTGTAAGCTTTTATTTTTGTTTACGTTTGTTGAACATCAACTTGGCTAGGGGAGCTAATGACTTCACCATCATTAGTCTATCGCAGTTTGCTTCTAGTCTCTCCTGAATTAAATTAAGAATTGTACAAAATTAAATTTTAAAGAGAGAAGTTAAGAAAATATATGGAATAAAAGCACAAAATAAAATATTATTTTTTATTACTTAGTTACATTTTCTATGTAATTAAATCTTATAAGTATATCAGGCTTGTTCTTAAAAATAATTTAAATCAATAATAATTTTACTAACATAACTCACAGCACTACGGTAGACCAGGTTTTCTTTATCATATCGGCTGCTTTCTCGCCAATCATAATTGCGGGTGCTGCGGTATGCGCATTTGTTGGCCGGGGAATAATACTGCTGTCTACAACTCTTAATCCATCTACTCCATAAACTCTTAATTCTGGATCTACTACGGCATAAGGGTCTGTCGATGGACCCATTTTGCATGTTGCAATTTGATGATGCAGTGTTATTATTCCAATTCTTATGACACATTCCCAGTACTGATCTGATCCAGGATAGTAATCTCTGCATCTGGTAAAATCAGCTAAGTATAATTGGGGATCATATTTTCTAAATGCCTCTGAATTTCCTATTTGAATAACATGTTTAACTGCATCTAACATTGCGGCCATATCTTGGGGATGTGTAAAATAGTTTCCATACATTTTTGGATGAGAGAATGGATTGGTGTCCTTTAGTTCTAGGTATCCTCTAGACTTTGGCTGCGTTAACATAATGACTGCTGACCATGTATCTAACCCATATAATGGTCTATATGCTTGATGAAAGATGTTTTCAGACAATCTCCAACTTTGTCTAAGTGCGCCACCGGAGTCCAAAATTAATGATCCACCCATACTTAATAATTCAATATCAGGAACATTATCTGGATCCTGAGATGCTAAAGATTTTAAATAACCTATAGCTTCCACTCCACCAGTCGTCGTTAACAATCCGTCACCATAGTGCAGCCATTGTAAAACGTTTTGCATAGTCGCAACTTTCGGTTCCAACAAACTCGCATTGGTTGTATTCAATTTAAAAACAACTCCAGGAAACGCTATATGATCATAAAGAACTCTTCCAACTTGCAAATTTACGATTACTGGGATGTCTAATGATTTCAAATGGTCTTCAGGACCTATTCCTGATAGCATGAGTAGTTGAGGTGAAGCTATCGGTCCCGCTGATAATATTATTTCTCTCCGACAGCGCACTGTGCGCTCTACGCCATTTTTTACGTAGTTAACTGCATACGCTCTTTTGGATTCAGGATCTATAATCACTTTAGTTGCTCTTGTGTCAGTTAGAATATGCAAATTACGTCGTTTTTTATGGTTATGCAGAAATGCTTTTGCAGCGCTCACTCTATGTCCTTTACTCAACATAGCCTGTGTGTACCCAAATCCAAGTTCATATGGAGAATTATAGTCGACTGTTGGGTTTCCTAAATCTCTTTCAGCCTTTAGAAACGCTTCCACAAGACCAGTCCTAGAAAATTCACGATTTTTTTTATTTAGTTTGCTACTGCAAATATTGACTATAATAACGGTAAGAGACTTACTTGAATGGAACATTCGAGATAGTTAATTCACCGTCGCGGCCATGGTAACTAGCATTTCTAGAATTCTTTAGTTGTGAATTTTCAGATTTCATGTAATAGCTTAATACGTCATCATAGTTCCTGTAAGAATAATAAACATTACATATTTGACTAACACAAAATAAAACATGTGCGTGTGCATATAACATGTTGTTAGAGCATATCCTAAAAACAAGTAGTTTTTTTTTGCAATAGATATAATACCCGTAGATGTCTGTCCGATAAAATTGTCCGAGTGATGACGAATTATAAAACAACACCACTTCTATTCATCCCGTGGGTGTGGTAAAAGTCGACTAACCGGTATGACAACAGCACTACGAAGAAAAATAATAATTGAAAAAAACCTACACCAACCCTTCTGGTCAGTGTGGCAGGTAAAAATTTTCTTTAAAGAAGCGGCCTATCTCCACCGTTGTATTACTAAAGGCTAGGTACTTACAATTGGAATATAATATGCCATCACTTATATGCAAATTATGCAAGCAAAAATAGAGAAGAAATATTACTCTACTTCAATAAGAAACTCTTTTTGCGTAATCTAAAACATTTTATAAAGTATGTGCAGTGATAAGTTACGCATAGCAATCAATGATTATGTAAATACTATAATTAACCGTTGTGATGTTGCAAGTCGCAAATATGTCCACAGTTTTTAATTATGTTGTCTCTATTATTATTTATAATTTTGTTACATGAAATTCTTATTTTTTATTTAGAGGTTATGGAAAATATTTTTGGTTAAAAATTTACATTAATAAATGCATAGTACCTACTACGTACTAGAATTGGTAACATTTATAAAATTCAAAAGCAGATAAACTTCAAAAAATACAATTACAATACCGAACTTATAGGTTTTACAGGTGTTAGATAGATCTCTAACACGACGCCGGATAGTCTTCAAATGGAAGGAGTGTGTCGACGCAGCGTAAAAACGAAGATACTCATAAATGTACCTTTTGTATCTATTTTGCAGAAATACGAAGAAAATTAAAAATTTAGATGAAACTTCACGATGAAGTTTTACTTACTCGCCTTTTGGATACTGACTGTTTAGCCAAAAACGATTTCTCAGATCGGATCGGTCTCAATACGGACAAATAACTGTGATAAGCCCTATTATTACGATGTCTGAGTTTATCTATAATAATGTTATTTACAATGATGTATGCCTTTATAATGTGCAACTGAAGTGAAGTGAAGTGAAGCAGTCTTGGCACTAGGCACATGCACAGCCCAATGTGGAATCAGACGGCCATGTGTGCAATTTGTTCAATATGATATTATTATTTTTACCATCCATAATTGCCGTCTGCAGCAATCCTGTCCCAGTCCTGTGGTCTACCTCTGGTATAAAGCATATAGTTGATGACGCTGGTACCACCAAGGGCCTTGCCTCGAGGCCAAAAGCAGCGCTCACCTTCGCTACCTGTAAGATAAATAGATACATGTATCGTGTTCAAAACATAGCAAGTAATATTTATGAATTATTATGGGGAGCCACGGGTGTATTGTCAATTGTCACACATGTAAAATGTCTAAGGTCATCCTAACATCTGACACTGGAGAGTAATTATAGCTATGCTTTAATGTATGTTTATCTATTAATATGTAAAAGCGTGTGTGTTTATAACTATATGTGTATGTTTATATATATAAATATGTATGTATGAATAATTTCTTCAAACTCAATGCACATCAACAACTACTGTCTCCCCAATACATATTGATCCATCCTAAGGTTGCCTGGAAGAGATTGCTATTGGCAATAAGGCCGCCCTTTGTACACTAAACTGTTAAAAAACAGACAAACTTTAAAGAATACAATTATAATACCGAACTTATAGGTTTTACGGGTGTTAGATAGATCTCTAACACGACGCCGGATAGTCTTCAAATGGAACGAGTGTGTCGACGCAGCGTAACACCGAAGATACCCATATATATACGTTTTGTATCTATTTTGCAGAATTACGAAGAAATTATTTAATTGTTTCTCGTACTGTATTCACTTAGTGTGCGTCTTTCAACTGAGATGATGATCATATAAATACAGTTAATATTTTAGTTTTTTTGTTGTTATCATAAGTTAGTTACTGTAACAGTCTGAATACACACATAATACATATTTCAATGAGGGACAAATAGTGTCCCATGTTATGTACCCACATTTTTTGCAGATTTTTACAATTTGACACAACAGATCATTGATGTATTTATTAGGCATTATCGAACAACAAAAATTACATGAATGTAAACGATTTGATATTCGATGTCAACCATAATGCTATATGGTTACAAGCAAGTGACCTAAATTTATTTATTTAAACTTAATGCAGAACTTGTACATAGGCGGACTTAATACCATGGGGCGTTCTCTGCCAGCCAACCTTCGAGTGATGTAAAAATATGAGGCGGTAGGTGCAAAATGGAGTACAAGTAGAATGTCATTCTCAGTACATAAAAACATAGGTGTGATACAAACATAAAAGTATTAGTTACATAAATCATAAATTCATAATACATAAACATATTCTATACAAATAAATAAAATTTGAATGTCTGCTTGTAATATTAAAATAAACGCTTTTTAATAAATACATATGTATATATACACGATGATATATACTGCATTAACCGCAGTACGGCATTAACCGCGGGGTTCAGCTAGTCTATACAAATAAATAAAATTGGAGTGTCTGTTTGTAACATTAAAATAACAGCTTTTTAATCAATGCATATGTATGTATACACAATACATATAACAAAAATGTAGTTAAAAAAATGTTTGTCTGTCTGTCTGTTTGTTCTGGGTAATCTCTGGAACGGCTGGATGGATTTTGACGGGACTTTCACTGGCAGGTAGCTGATGATCCGAGGAGTAACTTAGGCTACTTTTTTAGACTAACTTTGTCCCGCGGCGTTACTCGCGCTACAAAAATAGCCGCGGGTAACACCGCGGGGTTCAGCTAGTTATAAATAAATTTAAAATTTAAAATAATAAATAAATTCAATATATTATAAAAGTCGGTCGGATACTATCGTTGTGAATGTTCTGTGAATTCATTCCGAAGCAGATCGCGTACTTTCCATTTGAATGTGATGTGGTTTGTTGACATCCTGATTTCTGTAAGAAGCGCGTTCCAAAAGAGAACTGACTGCACAAAAAGGAAGAAATTATGAAGTTAGAGGTGTGGGAGGGCAAAGAAGAAGCACATAGTTTCTTGACCAAAGGTTTCGATAACGAGTGGAGCATAAGAGACAAAAGTAGGCTTTGAGATATTCGGGTAGCGACGGAGAATTGAGAAAAGAAAAGAGACAAGTGAGTGCACGCAAACTACGGCGCTGTCGAATTAAGAGCGATTGTAGCTGGGAACGGAAAGCAGACACATGGTCATACTTGCGGAGATTGAAAATAAATCAAATGCAGTTTATTGAGGAGGTCTGCATTCAGGTCAAAATAACACACATCACCATAATCAATTAAGGGAATAATTCAGACTGCATAAGCAAAGCCTAGGTTTTAGTGGAAAGGAAATTCTTAAGACGATATAAAACGCGGAGGCGAGAGATAACTTTCTGGCTAACATGTGTCACTTCTGCCCACCAATCAAGTGTTGAGTCTATATATAAGCCCAGGTTCTTTACCACTGTACTCAGAGGTATAGTCAGGTTGCTTAGCATTTGCTTGCTTCCCACAACGATCACCTGATATTTGGTTAGATTAACTGATAATCCAAACCTCGTTGATCCCTTGAATCCCTTATAAACTCCAAGTCATTGCTGACTTTCTCAATGGCGTATGATATGTCCTCAACACTTGACTGCGTGTACAGGTGATACGCACTCCGGGGAAGGGAGATAATGTACCACCTTGAGGGACGCCAGTGAGAAGGTCGCACCAACCCGACGACAAGTCATCGATATATATACACTGTTGGCGTCCCTGAAGATAGGAGGAGAACCATTCTAGAGCTTCTGAAGAGATCATAAGGTAGGAGAGGATGGCCAGTAGGACATCGTAACTGACGGTATTGAAGGCATTCGAGAAATCGACCCACGCCAGCACTGTGATTTATCACGAATATTGATGTCTAGCTTCAATTCCATAGATTTTTTTTAATCACTGAATTGATTTCATAAGGTATGGAAAAAACTCAGAATACCTTTACAATATTAAACGTTCGAATTCCTTACTAAATTATATGCACACAAAAAATTGTAATGGCTATAAAATACCTCAACATACACACTTATGTTAACATTATATTTTAGAGAGTTGTGATTGTATTCTCTATATGTTTTTTTAGCAACTCCCGCACTAGTAATAGATCCTGTGTCGCGGGGTATTTTACAAACGTACATGTAACGGACACAAAGACCACCCAAACTCAAAACCACAATTTGAGGTTCACACGAGTTGTTGTCCTATGTAGGATTTGAACCCATAACACTTAGCGAAGTAGTAAACCGCGTGGCAACCGCTTAAGCCTGTGCCACTGGCCGTTTGTGCAGTCAAATCATTTCTAAATGTTTTAGTCGATCTAATCATAACATAGTTCTTGCTACTTACCTCTTTCTAATTAAAATAATCCATACTAAACTTACCCATGCATACTCCCTCCTGTTTTTCCATGGTGTATGGCCAAACATAATCAGTGAGTTGCATATATGAAAGCAAAGCAGGAATGTCATTTAAAAGGCTCTCTGGTTTGCCTGCCTCAATGACAAGCACCATAGCTTTTGGTTTATCTTCTGTTAGACGGGCAGCTAATACAGATCCAGCAGTACCACCACCAACAATTACATAGTCGTATTCATCAAGCGGCATTGCATAGCCTGAAAGAATAATACGTTTATTTTACTATCAAAATAAATTAGAAAGGGTACAAAAAATCAATTCACCGCTCTACTACTGTGTGCATTGCATTATCCTCACAACAGACTGTTTTAGAAATATATTACCTAGGTTGCTGTAAGACAATTCTACAACACATAATGCGAGTCTTATAGCGTTTTTGGAAATAAAGTACTGCGCCGATTTAGCGCCGATGTCGATTTATCTAAGTACTGGGAGAAAACATTTACAAGACAATTTTGCAGATGTGCAAGGTTGCACATCTGCAACCAGCTTTGTGGGTGTTTGTAAAAAATTCAATCAAAAGTGGGTAAAAAATTCAATTCCCGAGAGGCAGTACAAAACGCCTTTGAAGAGTTTGTTGCCTTCCGTCCAGCTGATTTTTACAAGAAGGGCATCAATAAACTGCCAATGCGTTGGCAAAGATGCGTCAATTGCATGGGTGATTACTTCGAATAACAAAAATAAAAATAAATGTAAAAATAAGTACTTTCACTTCTTGCATACAAAATGGCAATTTCATAGGTAAAGACCTATTATTACTGCACTGTGTTTTGTTTTTATTAGGATATTACTGACAACAACCACAATTCTGAACAATATATTAATATATATGAAACATAGAAATTCCCAAGTAAAATAATCGGCCAAGTGCGAGTCGGATTCGCACCGGAAGGGTTCCGTACCATTATTTATACATTTCAAGAGTCCACCTGTTGCCGTTATCAACATCGAGCATTACAAGCAATCATTTATTTTATTCTGTTTTTTAGTATTTGTTGTTATAACGGCAACAGAAATACATCATCTCTGAAAATTTGAACTCTCTAACAATCACGGTTCATGAGATACAGCCTGGTAATAGACGGACGGACATACAAACGGACAGCGAAGTCTTAGTAATAGGGTTCCGTTTTACCCTTTGGGTACGGAACCCTAAAAACGATAGTTTAGAAGAAACTACGTTGCATTTAACATACTAACTAGCCAACCCACGCAACCTCGTTTGCTTCTCCTATTGCCGGTAGCGTGATAAATTTACCCCGTTTATGAAACGTTCTCCATTAGTGCTCCACTCCTATTGGTCTTAGCGTGATTATATATAGCCTATAACTTTCCTCGATGAATGTTCTATCCAACACTGAAATAATTTTTCAAATCGAACCAGCGGTTCCTGAGGTTAGCGCGTTCAAACAAACAAACAAACAAACTCTTCAGCTTTATATATTACTATAGAAGAATAGATTAACAGTAACCAAGTATCACTCATTTTTCTATATTTAGAACATCCTGGTATTTTTTAGTAGGTACTCAATTTTGTGAGGTCCAGTTCACTTTCATAATTAATCTATTAAAGTGGAAGGGCCCAGACCATTCCGATCAATATTTAAGAGCCATTTCACAAAATGATTGCGCTTGAGTTTAGGTAAAATACTGTATAATTGTTTATGTGTGCATAGCTACGCACTCAAACGTAACATAAACAGTGTAACGCGAGAGACGAGACGGACGAAGCAATCTTAAGCCGTGATGTGATTTTTTATGAGATTTATAAGAAGTTATATATTTTATTTACTCTAATGAAATTTTCAAGTTAGGTAAATAAACAACAAGAAGTTAGGTATGTAAAATAATATAATAACAACTAAGATTAAACCAATCACATATTATTGTTGATTAACAATAAAATACTTATTAATGCTGTATGAATATTTGGCGTAAAGGCATTGATCTTGACTTTCTTGGGTCTATGATTTCCGGCAACATGCAATCTTGGTAAAATCGAGTCAATTTGGGTAGCATTTTCTCCTGCCAAAAAACATCGTCTTTCTTAAATGTATATTAAAATATATATTTATTCTACAAACAATGAAAATCATACAGTATACTTGATAATAAACTAAACTTTACCTTGTGAAAAAATACAAAACTCAAAGCTATGTGGTCGCAGTACAATAATGCTTTCACTCTACGAACGCTCGATAATCGGGACGCGGGAAAAAATGACACAGGTCCTCCTTCAATGGGCGCTCGCGCCGTACTAAGCGTTGCCCACTTGTGTAGCGTAATTTACTGTAATTTTGATTAAAGTTAAATCAATATTTTGACAAAGTGTATGCAAGAATTTCCTATATTACTGCAGAAATCGGTACTTTAATGAACGTAGTTTATTTTGGAATAATTTTATTATTGTATTTACTATATATTTAAACCAAAAATCACGATCGAATTGCGATGTTAAACTCAAAAATTGGCCGCATGTTTTATTTTTTTACAAAGAAATTGTAATACAATTCAATAATCTGTTACATTAAATGACGATTAAAATATATATCCAATGCTTTATGTATTTTTTAAAACTCAATTTATAAATATTTTTGATTGAAATACGACTCTGAAATCAACTCTACGCCCGTTTTTCAATAAAATGCTTGTAGGAAATTGATATTTATAGATCAAATAAGTTATTTTTAGTAAATGTGTTACATTAAACGTCAACACGAAAGCTTGGTACATTTTTTGCGCATATTCAATAACTAATAGATATTACAGACTGTGGTAATTTAGAAGCTCAAAATATTAGAAATTCGTGCGAAAACGTGAAATGGCTCTTAACGCTCTTCGGAAAATAAGTGTGCGTGATGATTATATATTATCTTTAATTGCTGTGCATGTCAGGTTGCCCGCAATACATGTTTTTTAACACATCTCGTTTATTGAAGTTTGGGTTCGTAACCTAACCTAAACAATAAAGTAATTAAAAATTTGGATCCTTACATGAACGCATAATGCAGAGAACGATTAGATACGCGAAACGATACGAAACGTGTAAAGATTTTCATTACCGTTTGTATGTAAAATATGTTAATGTAACGAAGTTTAAGTGCAGTTAAAAAAAAGTTAAGATCTTCAGAAAATAGTAACCATTTGGAGAGGGTTGGTATGTAAATAGTTATTTAAAAAAATATTTGTATAGGGGATCTATAAATTGCTTTTTAGCGATAAGGCCGCCATTTGTACATGGTTATTATATTGTTTAGTTTATAAATATAACTGTATCAATTGGTGTACAATAAAGTTTATTTTATTTTTATTTATTTATTATTATCTATCTATATATATAAAAGAGGAAGGTGACTGATTGAATGACATACCCAGAGATCAACGCAGAGTCCAAACCGCTTAACCTAGAATTCTGAAATTTTGCATGTAGCTTCTTTATATGTTTAACGTAAGTGAACACTAAGAAAGGAATTTTTGAAATTCCGCCTTTAGGGTGTAAATCAGGGGATAAAAGTGTGCGTGAGCAAAGTCGCGTGCAAAAGCTAGTATAATATATAGTTTTTCTAACCTAAAACTAGCATCCTATAGCTTTAAACAAAACGGTAAACAGTAAAGTCAGTGTTTAAAAAAGACAGACCTGAATAAATTGGCTTAGGCAATACAGAAATATGTAAATACCTAAATAGTTTTGATTTAAATACTAAAACTGTTATAACATATCTGTATAGTAATCATTATTAATGTTTCCTGGTACTCGTTTGAAATATTTGATATTATTAACAATTATTTTACGGGAATTAACGCGATTACTTATTAAAAGGTATTACGCATCTACTTCACCGATTCGACGACGGAAGGCGTGCGCCGCTGAACCAGTCAGCCTGTGACCACGGCCAGTGCAATCTGGTCGAAACGTCAGGCAAATCAGAGGTATGTAATACCTTTTAATAAGTAATCGCGGTAATTCCTGTAAAAATAATTGTTAATATATCACGGAACGCGAAAGTTTAAAAGTTAGTATATTTGATATTATATGTATTATGTTAAAGTATTTTATTTACCTTTGGGCAGTGGATACGAATCTCGCAAAATGTCAAAGGGATCACTAGGATTGTTTGGCCTATATTGAGAAGGAAGGCTTTGCATCATCATGTCCACTACAGGATTTTGACGATAGTAGCCCATATAGCGTTTTTCTCTTTTATTGTAATTTTCTTTGAGATATTCATAAGTAGCATTGAAAGGTTCTTTGTCAACCTTGGAATCCTTATTTAATGGATACGGCCACAATATTCGTTTTTCCCTGTAATCGTTGTGACTATCCTCATCATCTTCTACTGTAGCGTATTCATTTTCTTCATCGAATTGTACAGCATTCACCAAGAAAATTGTTGTTAAAATAAGGAACGTAGTCTTTATCAGTCTCATGGCGTCTGAAATGAAAAAAAAAGTTTAATATCTACGTATAGTAAATAAAAGTAACACAAAGAAGACCCAAACTGAGAACAACAATTTAGCCACAACGTCAACGAGTCTAAAGAAGAAGTCCATAGTCCCCACGATCGACAGTTGAGAAAAATATCTCAAAAATAAATAGAAAATTAAAAAAAAAATTTTTTTTACATCTAACACAACGCCCGCCGCCTAGTCATAAGCTAAGCAGAGCTTGTGTTATGGGTACTAGAACAACTGATATAAATACATATATACTTTTTTTGTAAATACATAGTACATATTATACATAGAAAACAATCAAACTCCGAAACAAATATTTGCAGATCATACAATATATGCGAATATATAATCTGCGAAATCATGTTATTTTTCACATGCTTTTATTAGCTTAACCTCTATGTTTGTTTGTCTGGAACCGTCTATGGTAAACGTGTTTTTCAAAATTTCTAAATTATATTTTAGACTCATTTGAAACTTTTTTTTCTAATATATACCGTTGCGATACATACCACCTATACCAGCGGCGCCGCGGCGTGACCGCTGTTATAGGTAGGTTTTCATATTTTACTAGTTGCCCCGGCAAACGTCGTTTTGCCATAAATTTTTTTTAAGGATGGGTGACCCTTACCATTTAGGGGGATGAAAAATAGATGTTGGCCGATTCTCAGACCTACTCAATATGCTCAAAAAGTTTCATGAGAATCGGTCAAGCCGTTTCGGAGGCAACGAAAACTGTGACACGAGAATTTTATATATTAGATGAAAACTTTGGAAAGTGTGTAGTAATTACCTAATAGAATTAACACAAGCGTTTAGTAGCACACGAGAGCAACTTCAATCTTTTCAAGGTCACCAGTGTTTATTTGCGTTTAACTCATAACGGGGACAGCGCAAAATCCAGTCTCCGTGAAACGACTATTAAATCTTCTACTTAAGCCTTATTCTTTATTCACACACGCATTTTGACAGTTATTGTTGAGATCGTAAATTTAATGTAATATTTGTGCACAAGTAGGAGTGTAATTGGGTAAAAACATGCGCTTCTTACTCATAAATTTTCGTATCAACACTTTTAAGTTTTTGGTAAATTAGCCTCATATTACCTATACAAATATTTCTAAATTTCAAGGACAAACACGATTAAAATGTATTACAAATTTATGACTGGTATTTATATAAATTATTTATTAACGCATTGCCATGAGTTAACTAGATTTTATATATAAAAAACTTTAGATTTTTTTTCAATTTCTTACATTTCATGTTTCGTTAACCGTCAAATTTTTTAAAAGATTTTAAATCAATTTTAAATTATATCATATTTCATTCTAATATTATCAATGTGAATGTAAGTTTGTATGTTACGCTTTCGGTACGCCGGTGTTTCAAGGGCGTCAACGAGTACATTTTTTTTAGATGTCCGATGTGTTAGATGTCCGAAATATTTATTGTTATTATTATTACTTTTCATTTTTCTTTTTGTTTTTCTCCCCATCTACCATCTAGTCCCAAGCTAAGCAGAGATTATGTTATGGGTACTAGACAACTGATGTAAATACATATATACTTTTTTTTGTGAATACATACACATCGTTTTTGACGATGAATGAAGATTGTTAACTATTACGAATAGCTAATATTAAATAGAAGAATAGATTTTTGTTGAATAATCATTTCTTGACAATAACTATATTATAATACTATCTAAATAACATCAAAGTAAGCACGCAGATCCAGTCGCCTACGTCTTATATTTATGGATCAAATATCAAGAACGTTTAAGGAACTTGGACTATAGAATGCCAGGCCTCAAGAATGTGCCTTAAAAACAAAAAACACAAACCGCTTTCTTCCATTTAGCGTAGGTATCTAACCTCAAAGAAATTTATGTGTTACACAAAAATTAATCTACTAGAAACAATAAATTTGATTATAATGTTAGGTCGTTTGATCGTCAACACAATTGTGTCCTTGAATAGCATTACATTACGTTCAAGCCTATATTTAAGTTTAATCATGATAAAAATCAAGCATACATATAAGAGAGACAAATCTTCGGAAAAAGTCGTAAAAGTTTAGACAAATAAAATAATAAATATTCGTCATTTTAGATTGTTAACCTTTAATTCAATGTACAAATAATTTAATCCTTTAATTTTTAAATTTATGGGGATAATAATTTTAAAATAAGATTGCAAAATGCAACTGTTTTTAATTTTAAACTCCAAGTAAAAGTTTTAACAACCAACAAAGGTTGCGACTGCATTATAAATTACATTAAAACAACGTGCACTCATAAAACTCGACAAAGATTAATCTAAAAAATATATTAATTTATAACTTAGATCTACATTACATGTGCTACACTAGATACCTAGTAATACAGCAAGCCATTTTTTTTCGTATATGCATTCGGGGATTCATGTTGGTTCAATATTTTGGTGAAATTATTATTTCTCAACCTTCCCTGGTTCTATTTTAGTGACATTTACGGACTTAGTCAAATAAATGCAGCATACTTTTGGGATACTATTATTATTATATTTATTTACAACTAAAACAAGTTATTTTTGCATGTTTTTTACACCGAGAAATAAATTAAGTAAAAACACTGCTATCAATAAACAATTACCACGTTTTCGTTATTGTAATTTAAGTGCACTTACCTTAAAATAATTTATTTTAAATTAAATAAATGCTTTTTTTTTCGTTGTAAAGGTTTTTGTATGATCACCACGTCCCGTCGCTGCTACAAGTGGACGAGGAATGATCGCATTAAATTCGAATGTATGGCATGTATACAAGCCTTGACCACGCACTTGAATTTTACCGCTATCTTGACATAATGACCAATTAAACCTACTTTGGGCCGATCTCGTCTTAATCATATTTTAGTTCAAATGTTATTGGTTTATTTCTATTAAATAATAGTAAATATAAGATCTGAGTTCCAATTGCGCTTATTGTTTATAATCCAAATAAAAGGAGAAAGGTTCTTTTATAGAGTATTTTTCATTCCAAGTGATCAAACTATACGGCAATACGGTTTTTATAATTTTGATAATATTGTAGTGTAGTGCAGTTAAGAATAAATACTTTATTTGAAAACTGCATTTATTATTGTTTAACTTATATTTTAGCGGATAAGAAATTGTCTGAAAGCCTTAGGGAACGCATTAGGTAGCATTTTTCAAACTACAAAGTTATATTTGCTTTCTGCTAATAAAGTTGAAGACTGGTTTAAGAGGCAGGAGAGAGGCTCGCAAGATAGTGCACTTTTGGAGCTCTGTCTAATTCTTAATTAAAACTTCTACCTGCCGGATTTTGTTTTAAATTTAAATTTGTCTTACAGCATTTGCTAACGTAAGATTTTATCGAGGTGATCTGCGGAAGAGTCTTAATATTATATTTTCTGATATCGGCAGTTATAAAAACAATAAGCTATCTAGAACTTCACTTAAATTCCTTTAGATAGACAGCTTCGCTCTTCTTACAAGAAATACAGTTATTCGTATTGTGGAGGGGAGAAAGTAAGGGTGGTAAGTGTTTAACTATCCACCTACTGTTAATTCAGTCCTGGATGTACCTATATATAGGTGCAACAGTTGATGGCAAATATTTGTGAGCCTTGTAAGTTATGAGCCACTATTCTATAAAATGCACAAATAGTTATCATGTAGACGAACTTAATGAAACTACTTTCAATTCATAGAGGTTAAAAGCGTTATACGTTGGAATTTATATTTACACCTAAAATGCTCTATTCAAGGTACCACTCACTACAAACAATATTCTTTTCTTATTTAAACAGCTAATTTTATCGTCGACGAACAAATGAAGACGAAATACCTCTCACCGTTAAAAGGAGATCCCGTTAACAAATAACAAAGCCCAACAAATAAATGTGTACTATAGTATATTAGTTCTGTAGTCAAGTTCATGTTATTTGCTTGCTTAGATATTCCGTTACAGGGCATCGCACGTACTCATCACATGCTGCAGCTGAGAATTAATAACGTACAACCTACCATGTAAGGTCAAATATAAATTCTGCAAGGAGTTATCCTTTAGTGGTGTTATTACACATTGTTATACAACTAACGGATGCATGGAATTAATCGCTATGTTAATACGTGTTTATCGTGGTTCATTGTTTTTATAAACCACCGGAATAACACTCTTACTCTCTCTGTAGTCATGTATTTAAATCAACAGAAATGTTTTTGGGAACAGATTTGTTTGTGTCCGGTTGAATAATATAGTTATACTTTGTGCGTTATAGAGATCTAACTCAATGATGTCAAAATAGATGTCCGTTATCCTGTCTTATTACGTTTAGGTTTATATTTGAATACTGAGAACAAACACTGTTGAGGAATTATAAATAAATTATTTAACCAGTTTTCTCTAAAGGGATTTCTTTATTTTAAGAAAATAGTTAAATTTGTAGTGTATTAATTATTTTATCTTAGTTTTCTAAGTTATAAGCGAAACATGTAAGGATTTAGTTAGATTGTATCCAATTATTTATCGTACTTTACATCATGAAATGAAAAGAAATTAAATTAAATTCACAAACAATTTGATGAACGTACTCTATGAAGATTAACTTAGTAAATACAGAACGGTAGAAAGAGCTCAGACCAATATCTGTATGTGTGTATTGAATACTAAAATATTTATAAAAGTATAGTGGGTCAGAAAAAGGTATGCAGTCAGACTCAACGGAATCGAACAATTTTAAACTGAATCTTGTTACAAAAACAACAGGACACGTTGATCACAGTACGCGAGAGCTTGACCGGTTCGGATAATCTTTTTTACAAAAAATTAACAAGTTTTGTAAGTTAATAGGAACCTTACTATATACGGTACAAGATGCACAAAGAAATTCTTCAAAGGCCAAAGCCCCCAAGTTTCATACACAAACACATTTGCGTTTTCGTCCAATTTATATTTTAAAGTGCTGTTTTAATTTCGTAAAATGATTTTTGCGAAACTGAACCGAAACGTGCCGCATCGCATACCTTTCAATATTACTTCACCCTGATTTGTATCTATTTTCGAAACATTAATTGTCAAAACTTGTCTACAGATAATAAAATTAAAATACTTTTGGTTCACAAGTCACTTAAGAAAAGCTAGAACAGTAGACACTTAAGGATTTCATCATTAGGTTTTTAAAAAAATAAAATAATTTTTTACCTGACACTAGAATTTTGATCATAATTGTAATTACCTCAATGAAATCTATTTCTTCGACATAATATATTCAGTATCACGAAACGCATATAAATGTTATGACAGATTTGCAGTGCAGGCAGTCAAAAGGACCTGTCTCCGTTAGCAATAATTGCTGCCATGCTGGCAGGCAAGGGGCGCTGGGGCACAGTGGTCTTTTCCTGCCAAGTATAGGAGGTATTAGTGACCTGATTTCACAAATGTGTAAGCGCCGAAATTGAGGGGGAAAATAGTTTCACCAGAACAGGACCTGATAAGGCATTTCGTCGATTTGTGGAGGACCTGAAACAACATGGCCTGGTTCCTCCCAGAGCGCCAGAGATCGGTCTGGTCAGGATGGTTTTACGTGCACCGAAAGCACCGCTTACTCCTGACCCCTGTGTTCCCGAGAAGTTCAAGAACGTCCGAAGAGATTTTCCAACCTGACAACAAAAAAAGGTACGTCATCAAATTATTCACTCGATGTATAATCGTAATCATAGAATGAATACTTGAGATTTTATTTATTATGACAATTATACGGTAGTGACAGTGTATGTTGGCTAAACTTCGTAAATGAACGGGGACTGAACGATAAAAACATTGTTGTTTTCTTGTTATAAATTTAAATTAGTTTTAGTAGTACGTCTGTAAACTTGACTTGTTTTTAGAGTTCTCTTGGTAAATAAAATAAAAATTGTAACATCGAGTAAAAAATTATAATTAAAAGAAATAATAAAAGTTGTTGCATAATTAGAAATATGAAACATAGATTTTTTAAGAAAACGTCGCAAATATTTCATACTACTATTTTACTTACTGCATACCATTACAACGTGGCTATGCATGGCGTAACTTCACGCCACCAATCTAAGTCTACATTTGGAGTGTAAGCTAGTAGCATATGTAACATATAATTATTATTCATTTATTTATCAATATAACTGGTATTATGTATAGTCAAAGTTGTGAAAGGCGATACCTGTTGTTCGGAAGATAGACTAAGGAAGCCTGACGTCGTTGTAGAAACATTATCGTTATACGATGATGTTGTTCTCGAAGGCGCTCATTGATGGCGCTAGGATTTTGTCAGATGCTTTTAATTTTTATAAATTGAGGGGAAATGTTTATAAATAATGTTATATATACAGAAGTTTAATTTAATGATGTATAACATTATTGTGGATTTAAATTAATTTTCTTTATAATAAACAAGAGAGAGTTCTAGGATAGTCTGTGGTAGAATTGATCTGGAAGTATTTGTGTGATGACATTTGAAGAGAACTGGAGGAAGCTTTTGAATTTTTTTTCTTACGATGGCGTTGGCACCAAGCAGTGGTTGATGGGATATATAAAGATAAAACGAGTTTTTAATGAATATTGTACATGCCTAGGAGAGGCTTTCATGATAAATATTGAAGTAAACATCACCAAGTTTCTCGCCGCCACGCCACGAAAGGTCAGTGACCCGACCTTTCAATTAAGAGGTTCTTTATGTTTGATCTGGCTGTAGAATCCATCTGTCCATGCCGGAAATGCATCAGTGCTCGCTAAGGCAGGCGCGCATGTGACCGGAGTCTCACACGTGCTGATGTGAGACTATGAAGACTCATCACCACCAGAGTCATATTTGTGTACCGTGAAATGTCATTGCCTCATCGGGATTGAAATATAATATTTAGTTAGCCAGTTCCAAGATAGCGTAGCTATCGTATAGTAGGTTTGATGGAATACTGTTTACAAGACGTATAAATCTATTGAGATACCTATGTGCAGTATTGTGCTTAACAAACTATATGTGTGACGCCACTCCGGACAGTCTCCTTTGTGCGCGATAAATAAATATGTACCTAGAATAATTATAAGCTTGTATTTTAATTGTAATTTTGTAATGCTGAAATACCGTAGATACCTTGATGCGATGATGACATATTGATGATGATGAAATAAATGTCTATTACTTGTTAAAACGGAAGTAGTTGTTATTTTATTTCTCTCGTCTGTACCCACAGAGCAAAATTTTTGTGACTCAAACTCTCGCAAAGATCTATACCATATAAGAGACCCTGCTATGGCGCCCGAACAGGGACAACTGTGGGGTAGAATTAGCACAGCTCTACGCCCAAACACTGCTTCAAAAACATTGTCATGTTGCTCGCACTGTCAAATAGCTATCAGAATTAGTACAGAACTAAGGTTTTTAAATATTTTTTCTTAGTCCGTTAAAAAATGTGTAAGTCATTCAGACGGCGGAACCCTTCATAGTATGACACCCACTTGATTGTTTTTTACTTATTTGCATAACGATAAGACACAGTTTTAAACTGGTTTTGGAATTAAGATCAATTTACAAAATGTAAGCTCGTTAACACGGTTAGAGTCATGTCTCGTTTGATGATTGATGTCAGTTATTTATTGTACTGTTTTTTTTGTTTCTTCTGATAAACAACAAGGCCAGTGGTGTCCGTTAGAGCTTTGACCTCAGATTCTACTTAAACCAATAAAATTCGAAGTAATTTACAGCATGGTGTTACAAGTATGACTATTATTGCTTGTAACGGCTCAAGAAAATTTAAAAATAACTTATAATAAATTTAATAAATATTTTAATAAAATAACTTAAAACAACACTAGAGGCGTCACAAGTGGGTTGCCGATCTTAGGAGGGATGGGAGGAGGGAGATAGGGTAGGGGGGTTATGGCCTCCGGTATTCTCACTCACTCGGTGAAACATAGCGCAAACACTTTTTCACATCAGTTTTCGGTAAGGCCATGTTATCAATCCGGTCAAGCCGACCCATTCATGCCGAAGTGTGGCTCTCCCTCGGTAATTTTTTTGGTTTTATTATATTTTATTTGAGTTATGAAAGTGTTATTCGATATTATTAATGGTATAATAGTCAGCTCACGAGTTTAAGGTAAGATGAGGAGTGCCATCATTTCTACATCGATGGTCAAATAATTTAATAATCATCATCGTTTTGACTTTTCTAAATTCCTTTGGAGTCGGCGCAATAAGTTCTCTTCCATTCTCTTAAACCAGTCTTTAAGACCAGTTTATCGATTTCTTCGTTTCGGGCCTTATCTTTTACACATTCCTTCCTTTTCTTTGATCTTCCTCTACTTTTATATCCCCCAACTTCCGTACATAAAACGTTCTTAACTGTATTTTGCTCATCGCTACGCTTTACGTATCCATGCCAGGATAACCTTTTGCTCCCTTGACTTTTAACCCAAGCTTCCACCAATGTTTTCATTCCTGACCTTAGCCATTATTTTTACATCACCAATCAAACTTAAACCAATCTTTTATTTGGCTACGGTTGAGATGGCATGTAGGACTACAAGTCTGATGTTACTCATATGAATTTGTCCTTTCAAAAATTCAATGTAGTATAAAACTAATATGAACTGAATAACAATAATTTGGCTCTTTGAATTCAACTGATTGACGTTTTTTGCGATCAGAAGATCGGACTTTTTCCAGCACAAAGATTCAGCATTGCCCTTCAAATGCTACCAGTATGCGAAGATGTGGAGGAGTTTTTTAACGCTTGTATGTAAATATTGTTATTGTTTTTTTAAATTATTGTTATGTATTTCATTTTCATAATATATTTCATTTAAATGATATTGTAATGAATTTTAAAGGATTTTTTCAATAAAATAGTAGAAGGGCATTTGTCAATAGTAATTAATAGCTTCTATCAATCAATAGTAAAAAAAAAATTGGACTATATTAGGAATGCATGTTGATGAAGTATTAATTGTTTAATTACTAGTGCCTCTCAAACTGTACTTCCTATGGTTTATTGAAAGTGATTTTACGCGGAGGTTTTAGTAATAACTTTAAATTAATAACATTACTATTACCGATAAGCTTAAATCTTATTTAGGTTATTGTTTCACTTAACTTAGGACAACTCTCAACTTTTTAAGCATATTTTTTTAGTAGCAGCTTTTTAGCATTGCTCACATAGTAAAGCCCATCTCCATCACTTATTGGCACTCTACCACTATCAACATTTCAAGACACTTTTAGCTTTGTAAAAACAATCTGTGGGAAAAATTCTCAAATGTGATATTTTCGGACCGATACGCTCCAAATCTTCAAGAAAAGAACATACTCATATCTCAAAAGTCAGTAACACACTGGTGAATCCTGAGTTGCAGGCGGTTCCAGTTCATGAGCGATGCTAGTCACTTTCTACCTGACAGTCCGTCTGTACCCCCGTATGCCCCGTAGTACATTACGGGCCATACAAGAATTTAATGTAAAAAAGCATCTCAGGCCGCTATAGTGTAGGTATAGTAGCCACCACTATTGGATTCTACTCATGCTTACGCTCAGGCAGAGTAGAGTCACTTGGGCAGGCTTTAAAATTAATAAAAAAACACTACATAAACAAGTTGATGCTTTAATCTAGCGTAAGCTATACACAAGAATTTATGTAATAAATACATAGATAAGATTAGCGCGTTTGGCTGTGACTGCTCAAATAAAAACGTGTTATTTTTTTATAATTTCAATTTATTTAAAATGGTATGAATTATAATAATCATTTTACTGTCCCATAAAAGTACATAAATTGAGGGCCTAGACGCCACACTAGGATTCCCTGTGTGGTGGCATCTAGTCTTCTGCGTTCGGTTATATTTTACGGCAATATTATCAATTGTAACTTTTGATGTGATGTGTTGAATATAATGATGTGGTGTGCTGAGATGATTTGTGTATGATAAATGTGGTACGGTGTGATGATTTGGTGAGGTCTGATGCAATGTAATGTGGTATGATGTGATGTGGTGTGGCTTGAGGGCTTGATGTTGTATGAGATGCTCTGCGTATTTCTATATTTATTTATGTATTTATTTAAACTTGTTGCACTTATTGTACAAAAGGCGGACTTAATGCCATGAGGCATTCTCTCCCAGTCTACCTTCAGGTGATGTAGAAATAAGATGCGGTAGGTGCAAAGATTTTTCATAATGAACAAGGATTCTTCAAATATTATTTAACCTACATCCGATAGGACCTATTAACATAAATATACTATTACACAAATTAATAATATAAAATACATATAATCATACACATACATAAATTTAATATTATACTAGTACACAATCGAGTATTAGGGTTGTGACTGTATTGCCAACTCATTCCGAAAAAGTTCGCGTACCTTTAATTTGAATGTGCGGCGGTTTGTGGACATCCTGATCTCAGCGTGGAGTGCATTCTAGAGAAGAACAGACTGCACATAGAACGAAGAATGAAGGAAGTTGGAGGTGTGAGGTGGACATAGAAGAAGTAGATTATTTGTTGACCGAAGGTTTCGGTCGTGATTGGAACATAAGAGACGGAGGTGTGGTACCAGGTATTTGGGTAGCGATGGAGAGTTGAGGAACGAAAAAAGAGTAGTCAGCGCTCGCAAACTGCGGCGCTGACGAATAGGGAGCCATTGCAATTGGGAACGAAAAGCAGACACATGATCATACTTGCGAAGATTGAAAACGAATCGAATGCAGTTATTGAGAAGGCGGTCTAGTTTATTGAGAAGATCTGCATTCAGGTCAAAATAACACACATCACCATAGTCGATTAGGGGAATAATTAAGGACTGCATAAGCGTGACCTTGGTTTTAACGGGAATGAAGTTTTTGAGACGATACAGTGCTCGGAGACACGAGGTAACTCTCTGACTGACGTATGAGACTTGTGCCCGCCAATCAAGTGTCGAGTCTATAAGTAGCCCCAGGTTCTTTACCACTGCGCTCAACGGTATAGTTACGTTGTTATAAACAACAGGTGGGATGACTGCCGTATCCAACTTGCTTAGCGTTTGTTTGCTCCCCACTACGATCACTTGGCATTTGGTTGGATTTACCGATAACCCGAACTTCATTGACCAGTTCTTTATGGAGTCTAAGTCCCTGTTGACTTTGTCGATTGCGTGTGAAATGTCTTCAATCCTTGATTGGGTGTATACTTGCAGGTCGTCAGCGTACAGGTGATACGCACACTGAAGGTTTGGGGTTACGAGATTAATGAATATTGAGAATAATAAGGGAGATAATATACCGCCTTGAGGGACGCCAGCGAGAAGATCACACCAACCTGACGATATGTCATCAATGTGAACACACTGTTGTCGTCCCTGAAGATAGGAGGAGAACCATTCCAGAGCTTCTGAGGAGATCATAAGATGGGAAAGGATAGCCAATAAGACGTCATGACAGACGGTATTAAAGGCATTGGAGAAGTCAATTAAAGCCAACACTGTGACTTTGGTACTTCTATACTATTATTATATAAAGAGGTAAAGTTTTGTGCGTTTGTGAGTTTGTGACGTTATAAGTGGTAATCTCTGGATCTACTGAACCGATTTTGAAAATTCTTGTACCAATAGAAGGCTACGTTATTTGGGAGTGACAAAGGCTATATATATATATATATATATATATATATATATATATATATAAGCCCGAAAAGTGGAAAGACTTTTTCGTGGTAGCTGAATTTGCAAAGTAAGTCGGAAAAAAACATGTTTATCGCCCAACGAAGTGGGCAGGGGTCAGCTATGATATGATATAATATGTTTAAAAATAAAGGTAATCCCCCATATTAATATCCTGCCGTTTTTAGAAGACTACCACTTTTAGAAGAGCTTAATGCCCACGTTCCACTTTCATAAGCAAATATTTAGCCGCATTACCCAACGATATAGCCGTAATTAAGTATGGCTTGACATAAAGAAAAATAAATCAGTTTTAAAATTGTGTGATCAGCTTTTTTCCCGAATCACTTAAACACCTACCTACTAACAGTCTAATTCTGTCACTGAGTGCCTCCAGATGCTTATACCATGTGAGATGACTATCTCTAAGCACAGAACCAGATATTTGATGATAGTTGTTTTAATTTATTTATTTAATGCCTCGGGCATTCTCTACCAGTCAACCTTAGTATGGTGTAGAAATCTTGTGAGGTAGGCGCACATAGGTTACTTAACTTCGGATCTAAAATATACATTAGACATACATAAGTAAGAAACACACATACATACATAAATATATATTTATAACATACTGCACTGACATATATTTACATATCAAATACATACATTCAAATCAATTTATATTCATTCACTATAGACTTGACAAATTTGGTTGGCGTGTTAACCTTATGATAATTCTAACCACTGACGAAATATAGTATTTTGTGTCATTGTTTTAACATATTTTTTAGAAAGAGTTCATGTACCTTCTTTTTAAATGCAAAACGGTTAGTGTGCTTCCCAATTTCAAGTGGGAGCGCATTTCATAGTAGTACTGCTTGGACTAAGAACGAAGAGTTCACGAAGTCTGAGTTGTGGGAGGGACACGAGAGAGGCAGATTGTTTTCTGAGCGAAGAAATTTGTCGTGATTGGAAGACAGGTAGCGGAGGTAGGAAGCAAGGTAAGTAGGTGAGAATGTGGAGGTAAGAAATGAAAATAGAGAGGTCAAGCGAACAGGTAACCAATTCAGTTTAAACGTAACGTAATGTTTTTTCTATCAGCTGTAGGCAGTTGTTTCGGTCAATGAACTAATGGGGTCTCGGTCTAAAACCACTAGTAAGGGAAGTTCTTTGGATGATTGAGAATTTGGTTGCTTTGGCCTTATCTACATTCAGTGTCAATAACTCACATTTTAACCAATCAGAAACCACTCCACTTGGACTTCATCCCAATTTTTGGCGTAAAAGGCTATTGTCATATCATAGGTATATATGTGAATGAACCAAATATGGGTAGGTAAAATCAAATAAGGCTTTAAATAATAAATTCTATGACCATACCTATTGTAATTTAATAATAAATCCCTAATAATAAAACATAAAAGCCCTTATAACTTGGATACCATAATTCTCTAGCCCTAAAGAGATTATAATATTCTCGATTACATAGTTCTACTGAAAAATCGGGAATTACGGTACATAAATCTTCTTGGCCGTCATACAAACCCCAAGCGTATTATTTATAGTATAAGCGTCAGCGGTCGATCTGTATGTTTTTTTTGTAAAGACAACTCTCGCATTAGTAATATACATCCTGTGTAACGGGGGACTTTACAAACATACATGAAACGGACACAAAGAACACCCAGAGTCTGGGTCAACAATAATTTGAGGATCACACACGTGGGATTTGAACTCACCACACTTGGCGCAGTAGAAAACGGCGTGGCGCCCGCTAAGCCACTAGGCCTAAATGATTTAACTTTAGATTACATTAAACAGATATCCCGGCAATGTCAAATTATTACAGTGCTGAGTGTCATGGGTTCAAACCACGGTTCAAACACTACATGGGACAACAAAACATTATGTATGATCGACTAATTGTTGTAAAAACATGTATTTATTTTAATTAATTTATACAACTATACAGAGCAATGTGATATTTATACTAATATTATAAAGCTGAAGAGATAGTTTTTTTTTTTAAATAGGGTACTAACGATCTCCGGTCTTAATGCCTTTGGGGGATGGAGAGAGAGATTTGGTGAGGGGTTGGGGTATGGCCCTCCGGTATCCACATATCCACACACTCGGTGAAACACAACGCAAGCGTTATATCACTACGGTCGAGCCGGCCCATTCATGTCGAAGCGTAGCTCTCCCATGGTAAAACAGTAAAACGGTTGATTGTTTGTTTTACTGAACGCGCTAATCTCTGAAAGTACAGGTGTGATTTGCTAGATTGTGCTAGATAGATAAAGATAAATAGCCGTTTATCGCGGAACCTATTGAAGATGTAGGTACTGGCAGTGGGAAACGCAGACGAGGATGCGAATGTCAGCTATATAATAACGTTATTCGTAGGTTTTGTTTTAGGAAAGATGGAAATTTAAGAACAATGAGCTCTTAAACTATAAATTTACTAATATATTAAGATGCTGTATTGTACATTATTTTTTTGCAAGAGTGTCTCTGTCAACAATATCTCAAAGATTTTTAGGCTATATACTATACAATAATACTATACACAGTCAAAAATATTCGTACGCAAGAGGAGTGTAAATAAATTTAAAAGTATGCAATTAGTAATAGGTACGCGAAGAAAAACAAAAAATATTCAATTACGTCCTTAGACGTCTAAAGTAGATTAGCAAGTAATTGAAGAAATACATTCCTTATGTTACTCACCAATCTGAGGTTCTAGTAACTATCTATACAAATAAATAAAATTCGAGTGTCTGTTTGTAATATGTTTTTTAAATTTTATATATATAACATTAAAATAACACCTTTTTAATCAATGCATATGTATGTATACACGATACATATACCAAAAATGTAGTTAAAAAATTTTTTTGTCTGTTTGTTGTTCCGGGCAATCTCTGGAACGGCTGGACGGATTTTGACGGGACTTTCACTGGCAGGTAGCTGATGATCCAGGGAGTAACTTAGGCTACTTTTTTTAGACTAACTTTGTACCGCGGTGTTACTCGTGGTACAACAATAACCATTAGGAAAAAAAAATATAACTTTAGTTAATGCTATTCATGAACATTTGTTTTTAGGAAACTCACATGCATTATATATTATATTATATATGATATAACAGATGGGTGAAGGTCGACTTTACCTCTGATCTTAGACCAGTACAGCCATGGCAAATATCACAATATTGAACTTGGCTTTTATTTCACATTTATGTTTTTGATGGATAATTTATTAACCTTCTTCATCAACGTCACAGTAATACCATCTGTACTAATATATAAAGCTGAAGAGTTTGTTTGTTTGTTTGTTTGTTTGAACACGCTAATCTCAGGAACCGCTGGTCCAATTTGAAAAATTCTTTAGGTGTTGGATAGTCCATTTATCGAGGAAGGCTATATATCATCACGCTACTACTAATAGGAGCGGAGCAACAATGAAGAATGTTTCAAAAACGGGGGAAATTTTCACGCTACGGGCAATATAAAGCGCAAACGAGGTTGCGTGGGTCAGGTAGTATCGTATATACCTAATTAAGTATTTTTATTAAACCCTAAAACTATACACCATAAAAATGCAAGGATTTATAATTGCGTTTATAAGGTTACTAGCAGACCCACGCAACCTCGTTTGCGTCTCCTATTGCCCGTAGCGTGATAATTTCCCCCGTTTTTGAAACATTTTTCATTAGTGCTTTGCTCCTATTAGTCCTAGCGTGATGATATATAGCCTATACCCTTCCTCGATAAACGTACTATCCAACACTGAAAGAATTTTTCAAATCGGACTAGCGGTTCCTGAGATTAGCGTGTTCAAACAAACAAAGAAACTCTTCAGCTTTATATATTAAGTACTAGCTGACCCACGTAACTTCGTTTACGTCTCTTATTGCCCGTAGCGTGATAATTTTCCCCCGTTTTCGAAACATTTTTCATTGGTGCTTTGCTCCTATTAGTCCTAGCGTGATGATATATAGCCTATACCCTTCCTCGATAAACGTACTATCCAACACTGAAAGAATTTTTCAAATCGGACTAGCGGTTCCTGAGATTAGCGTGTTCAAACAAACAAAGAAACTCTTCAGCTTTATATATTAAGTACTAGCTGACCCACGTAACTTCGTTTACGTCTCTTATTGCCCGTAGCGTGATAATTTTCCCCCGTTTTCGGAACATTTTTCATTGGTGAACCGCTCCTATTGGTCCTAGCGTGATGATATATAGCCTATAGCCTTCCTCGATATATGGGCTATCTAACAGTGAAGGAAGGGGAAAAGATTATCTGACAAAATAAGAACATCAGCAATCAAAAAACAAACACAAACAAAGGATGTTTCAGTTACAATAAGGAAACTTAAATGGAAGTGGGCAGGTCATACTATAAGAGGAAGAGAGAAATGGTGTAAAACTATAATGTACTGGTATCCGAGAGACAGGAAAAGAAACCGAGGTAGACCATTTAGGAGATGGGTGGACGACATTAAAGCAGTTGCGGGCAGCACATGGACTAGAACAGCTGAAAATAGGAGTTTATGGAGGCAGTTGGAGGAGGCCTATGTCTATAATAGACAAACAGACAAAAAGGACAATAAATTTAATTAATTCAATAATAATTTATGAAGTAAAAAAAAAAAAAAAAAAAAAACCACTGTTTTAAACATATTAAATTAATATAAATCAAATGAAATAATATTTGTGTGCATGTAAAAATTTAAGTATTTTGTCTGAATAAAGGCTCTTTTTATTTATTTATTTTATATAACAGTGAAAGAATTTTTCAAATCGGACCAGCGGTTACTGAGATTAGCGTGTTCAAACAAACAAACAAACTCTTCAGCTTTATATATTAGTATAGATGAAAGAAATTACTTACTAGATCTCATTCAAATCAATTTTCGGTAGAAGTTCAAGAAGCTTCAAGGTAGTAGAGCCATGCTGATTTCAGCACGAACGGGCCGGCTCGACCGGGGCGGCGACCCTCGCACAGAAAATCAACGTAAAATGACAGCGATCATGCTGTCGTGTTTCGTTGGTGAGTGCGAGACCGGAGGCCCAATGATGCAGAAGCATCACTAGCCCGCCATGGTGTGGGTCACCATGCTGCATTGTTGCATTGTCTGCATTAGCAGTATGGTGACCACCACTTTTGGATTCTGCTTATGCTTTCCATCAGGCAGAGTAGAGTCATTCTGGCAGGGGCATACATAAAAAAAAAAGATGAAAAGTTTGCATGGTAATGTACATCATTTTTTTTTCATTCTCTTAAACAAACTCGCGCAAACTATTCAGTTTAGAAAAATAATGATGTTAGGAACCTCAATATCATTTTTGAAGACCTATCCATAGACTTACGTGTGGGGACGTATAGGTCTAATGAAAAAATTATTTTTGAATTTTAATTCTAAGTATAGGAACCCCAAAATTTATTGATTTTTTTCTATTTCTGTATGATAATCTTAATGCGGTTCGCAGAATACATCTACTTACCAAGTTTCAACAGTGTAGTTCATATAGCTTCGGAAAAAAGTGGCTGTGACATACGGACGGACAGACAGATAGACATGACGAATCTATAAGGGTTCCGTTTTCTGCAATTTGGCTACGGAACCCTAAAAAATATGAAGGTCAATTTTCTCTAATGTTACTTTAAAAGCGTGTTACTTTTATAAAACTTAACACCTTGTATTAAATCTTCGTGGTTTCCGACCCAGACCCGATTTTTTTTTAAATAAAAGCGTGTTGCATTGTAATTGCAAAAGAAAAAAAATTATACGATAGCGTAATATGCTAAATGTTTTTTTTAATTTTACATCAAAATGTTTTTGATAAACCAAACGAACGAACGAAGTTATTTTCCCACAGATAGAGTCATATATTCACGTCCACCAATCCACCACCAATCACCACCCTTCAAAAAGCGGTCCATCCATCAAGACGAATGAAAGTGGACCCGGTTGTGTCCCTTAATTACCCAGTTCCTATGGCCATCTTCCAGCTCCATCATAGACCCTGGTAACCATCTAGCACCAAAGAATTCGATCAAAAATCCACCTCCCTTTCATTTGACATCTATATTGTGTAGGTTGTACAATAATATTCATTATTATTCATGTTATTCTACGGCCATCTTGAATTTGTATTGTTGCATGGTATATTGTACTCCACAAACTCTTCCGATACCCGTATTGAGTGGATTTTTCAGAAATATGTACGCCGCTATTTCGTTACACCAGCCATTTACAATTAATAATAATATCGATTATACCTGTATATAAGTAATTGCATTGTCATCAGAACTAAAGGTATATGTCAATTTTCAGCTCAATCGGAAATTGGATCATTTTTTACTTGCAAGATTTCATTACAGATAGCCAAACATCAGAACACGTGAAACTTATAAAAGTAGTTTTTATTGTATAGCAGGATTAATTCAGGAAGAAAGGTAGACCTTCTATTTTTCTACGTTTTACACGGTTTATATTGTTTATGGTCACAGGCAGACAGTAGAAGGTTTTGTAAGCTTTTTAAATAATTTCATACCAAATAAATCCCGATAAACAACAAAAACTATGTTTATAAGTCGCTGATATTAAGTTGTGATCCTATGGATCGTAGTGGAAACGATAACATAAAACTTAGACCAATTTGGAAAACTATTAGCACGTATTCGGAGCATATCCATATATGTATATCATACAAATTAAACAAGTTACAGCGGATCAAAAGAGATATTTGAACTTTATGTAAACGACCTAAGTTTTCCATTGTTCTTTATGTTGTTTATTTGTTCTAATGGTTGGTTTAAAAAAAACTATTTAATATAGAGCAGTGTGTTTTTTAGAACTGTGTCATTTATGATCGTAGGTACTTAAATTATTTTTTTCTATTTTGTCCATTGGATTAATTATTACGAAATATTGAAGTCAGTACATGTGTACATAACTTACGTAGCCCACTGCCTATATCGTACCTTTCCCACTGGACGTCTATACCATCGCATTCGTGTGGTTTCATATTGTCTTAGCAAATGTGTCTCATATTTTATCCAAATAACACTATGTGTATGATACACATTGCTGCTATATCTCTCACGTAGGACCTATAAATAATGTTTGAGTCTGTTTCAAAATACATAGAATAGATTCTATATACCTACTCGTGACGTTCTACCGAACATTTGTAAAAACGGCTACATTTACAGTTAAATTTATTAGCTGTATAAATCTACTATATTGCAGATAGGAACATTTATTTATTTTGATTTATATTATATGAACCCCGCGGTGTTACCCGCGGTTATTGTTGTGACAGACAGACATTTTTTTAGCTTCATTTTTGGTATATGTATTGTGTATACATACAAATGCATTTAGAAAAAAGCCGTTATTTTAATATTACAAACAAACACTCCAATTTTATTTATTTGTATAGATTTCGATATATAAGCATACTAATGCAGAATACAGATATTAAACATTTTACTATTCAATTGCCTAAACGAACAAAAAATCTATTTTTTCTTTATAATTATTTAGTGAATTTGAAATATGATTATTGTGAAACTATTAAAATATTGAAGTAACATTTTTTAAACCAAACTAGAGTCAATAACGAATAGTAACAGTAAACTCCAGTCACTACGCTATTAAAATATGTTAATTATAATTTATATCGCTGTTATTACACATTATGTATAAAGGAAGGCTGAACAAGCTTCGTTCCTACTAGGCTAAAAGTTGCAAATGGCTTGAATCGGAATATTTGTGTTTTTTTTTAAACTTAGTCGTTTATGATCTTATTTGGTTAATTATTTTTAATAATAGGTACTCTATTCCGAGAAGTACTCAGACCATATTTAATAAATATGGTCATTTAATAAATATGGTCTGGGTACTCCTCAGAATAAATATTATTTATTTAGTTACACGCAGGATTTACGCCGCACTTAGCTAGGCCGTATCTTAGAAACTAAGTAAGCTTAGAAACTTAGAAGGATGCCTGAGTACTTTTTTCATAGAAGAAAAGTACTAAACATAAAATTTTCGTATTCTATGGTATATACTAAGTCTGGCCATAAATACTGTTACAATAAAAATTATACCATTGAATTTGGGATCTGTCATTTTTATACGATTGTTTATTAAGTTTCTTTCTTTCGCGTCAATATATTGTAAAAAAATTGTGATATTAAAATTGTGAGATAAAGAGAACCGAATCATTGTTATTGCATTACCTACTTAATAGTAGGTATGGAGCCAAATACAATTTTTAAATTCCTCCATACGCTTGGTGTTCGAAACCGAACGCAGTAAACGTATTTTATAGTGGCCACACTAGGGTTTGACAAATGTGATATTGTAAGTTATGTCAAAATGTCGTTCGTTAAGTTCAGGGAGCATCGGTTAATGGCGGGCGGGCCGCGTTAAATTCGGGAAATGTAGCCACGCGTGGACGTATTGGATTTAGGAGTATTTTGATAGTTTGTTGCCCGCCAGGGCTATAATTATTTATTATAGATTTGATTGTATAAACTTAATGTAATTTTGCAGTGGGCCGCGATGTGGCCTACGCGTAGATCGTCAAGAGGTGCACCTCTCAGCAGCGAAGAAAGAAGAAAAGTTCTTCACCAGCCCCATTCGTCAGTAATTTAACATTGTAGTTGTAAGGTGAAAAGAGGTGAAACGCCTCTAGTTTGACTTTTTTACCAGGAGGACTGAACTTCGACTGTTATGGGTTACTCATGGGCCCTAAGCCTAGATCAAGGGATTACTGACTTCCAGGAGCAAAGCCCTGGTGAAAGGAATTAAACACTTGGTATTAGGTAATTGTTTGTGTACCGGGCTATTGGTTGTGCAATGCAACTTCCTTTTTTTTTGACATAAAAATTAAAGGCGATTAAAGCAATAAGGGAAATAATTCGAAGAAATCCTGTCCAAAAGCAAAAGATTTTATCTCGGTACATGAAGACATCGCCTAGAACCATTTCGCGTATTTCAAAAGATGACTTAGAACTACGCACTAGTCATTTCCTAACTGATAATATAAAAAAGAATAGGGTGGTTATACTAAAACAATTACTTAAGCGGTACTCAAAAACAGGAAAAATGTTGTTTACCGATGAGAATATTTTACAATTGAGTAATATTTTAACAAACAAAATGACCGTATTATGTTGAAAGCTCTAAAAAAGCTTCCTAATAAGTCAACATAGTACAACGTTGGCATTATCCGACTTCAGTGATGGTTTGGTCGGGTGTTAGCTATGAAGGAGTGACTGAGCCATATTTTTGTGAAACAGTTATAAAAACATCGGCACAAGTGTATCAACATACCGTTCTTGAAAAGGTAGTTAAGCCCCTTAAAAACACTTTTGTTCATTAACCAAGAATGGTCCTTTTGGCAAGACTCGGCGCTGGGTCATTGAGGTCTAGTTACCCAATTTTTATTAGAAACGAACGTTCCGGACTTCATTAGGGCTAAAAACTGACCGTCATCTAGTCCTGGTCTTTATCAACTGGATTATGAGTTATGATCAGTTTTAGAGAGTAAGGCACACAAACTGTAATAGTAAAAAATGTTACGTCCAAAAAAATAGTGTTTTTGACGTGACAACATAGTAATAAATTGATGGACATCGGCTGCATGTAGGAAAAAGGATGACTCATTGCCCCGTTATACTCATTGTACATCGTTGTATGAGTTGTGTCATTTCATCAATGTTTCGTGATGACGTTTTCACGTTAGACTATCGTCCGTAAACCGACTTTACAGAAAACCATTTTTTTTTCTTTGTAACAATATTTATGGCAAGACTTCTTGTCTCTCTGTTACTCAATACAAACGTCGCGTTATTTGACTTGCAAGTGAATTTTACGAAATTGACCGGTTATACCAGTGTGATAAAAGTGGTGGTAAACAGCAATTCTTATTCTTTATTTGTTTATTACCGAGTGAGTGATGTTACTGGAGCTCAAACTCTTTATTTCTCGGGAGGACTCAAAGTAAGCTCATGCTCGGAAGATTTGCCAAATCAGTCCTAGCTAGCTGTTCTACCTAAGCAGAGCTTGTATTACAAAAGTTAGATTGACTACTTACTTCAGCCTATTGCACCATTGTTGAACGAAGGCCTCCCCCAAAGAGCGTGCTGATTCTCCTTGCGATATCAAAAAACCGAGCCTCGCACGGTGAGTGTCCACGTCTCGGCTCTGTATGTCATTACCGGTAATAATGATACGGGAAGACTTAATACTTTTTAAAAATATATACGTAAAAATCATACCCAAAAAACACTCAAATCCTGAAACAAATATTTGCAAATGTATGTATAGTATTTGTTCTGATTAGGAAAGCGAACCCGACACAGCAGTCGCATATGCCGCCAGTGCACCACTAAGGTAATATATTTTAATTATTACATTAGAATAAGAAAGTATTTATTATCGTACTAGCTAGCCCAAAAGACTTCGTTCTCTCGAGGTTATTTACTCTATGGTTTGTTAGGGAAAATAAAATTGTTCTTAATTTTTATGTTTTTGTCTCTACAAGAACCTTACTTGTGCCTCAAGCAAAATATGAAAAAAAAATCGAATGAGTTGTGCGGTTCTCGAGTTTTGCGCTTAGCAACGCAAAATGTCATTTTATAAAAGCTACAAGAACTTTATTTAAATACGCCATCTAGTAGGCGCCTTCAGAACTGCTTCCTTACTTCAACTTGTAGTTTTTTGGAAGTGTTCGTGGCGTTAATTTTACGGCACTAATACGTTAGCGGACAGAATTTGAACTACTGCTGGGTATATTTTTATTGTAACGACAGATGGCACTGCGTGTGTGACAATCTACCGTTTCATTAAAATATCACTAGTGAAATAATTAATCACGGCACTGACAATATATCTGCGACATAATACTCGTATATCCATTTTGTGTACTGGCCAATTTAATATCAACAAACAAACCAATATTTTTACTGTATTAATGTATATATTATAATTTTTTACCCAGTGTTTCTAGGTTTACTAAATTAACATTTATTTGTAAGTTTTTTAATTTGTTCTAATTACCTTTAAATCGACTTCAGTTTAATATTGTACAGACTTTCATATAATGATATAGGTCTCCTTTAAGACTTGTATTATTGTATGAGAATCTTTTAAATTGTAGGGAAAACAATTAAGATATTATCAATAAATTAATTAGACCTCTTAAGGCGGCTACAGATCTTCAGTTTTAACTGCACATTTTTAACTGAACAGTCGAACTGTTCAGTTAAAACTGGCGTCCCTAGTGTCTACACACGTTCAATTATTTTAGTTGTAATATTTTTTCGCTCGAAGTAACACGTCGCCATGACATAATCAGATGACGTTGAGGCAATTATTGGACTATTATGCATTTTGGAAAAAAGAAGATAAAGAAGAAAAAAATCATGCTGTAAATATTTTTCGCATGATAATTTACTGAAAGAGCTCAAAATTTGTCTAAAAAACTCTAATGACTATTTTAAGAGTGAATGAAAAAACATACTTGCATCTGCTTGATTTAGTCACTTCTACAATTGAAACAAGATATCAAGATACAGTTATGTGAAGTGCTATACAGATTGTTTGTCCCTTTATGGTTTAATGTCTCGAAGTTTCGTTTTCGCAGGCTGCTTTCTTTTTTCCCACGGTCATGGTACTTTTTGTGTTACCTTTCCACAAGCAAGGCTCTGAATAATATAATTCTATAAATTCTTCTAACCATTCACGTAGATTAGGCATTATTAGTTTCGATCTAACTAGAATGCTCTTCAGAAAACACGTGCTCACTCCTGCAGCGTTTTGGCAAAATTGACAACTACACATTTAGTTTTTGCTACACACTCTCAGTTTTACTTGCACAGTTTTAAATGAGTAGTTTTATCTAATGATATTTCAAGATATTGTCAGTTGAACTGTACAGTTTCCCGTTTTGCCTACACTCGTACGTTTTAACTGAACAGTTCGACTGTTCAGTTACAACTGTGCAGTTAAAACTGAAGGTCTGTAGCTGGCATTAAAAATAAGGTCAAAGAGAGTGTTTAGGTAAGAGCCATGCCTCAAAACAAGACACATCCGTACGTGTTTTACATATTATCGAACCGTTTTAGAATAATTCTATGAACCGATTGACATGACATTTTAACTTTGATGTAACCTAAATATCACCAAATTACATCTACCTTAGAGCATACAATTGTACTCAGAGCAAGACATTTCTTTAGATCATATAACATGGAGCTACATTTCCAGAGCATCGATCACGGCCAGGATTTCCACCGCTAGGAGCTCGACGTCGCTAAGCATCGGTCACCACTCTGGAAAAGACCCGGCATTACTCCACCGGACCAACAACCCCCGGGATTGCCTAGAGGCCCATCAGGGCCCAACCAGTGACCCGACTGTAGTGTCAGGCGGCGCGTATTATCACTTAAACAGGATATAGACCTGGAAAAGTTAGCCCGAGACCCTAGCTGGGGACTACGAGAAGAATCACTTGAGCCATATCACGAAGGGAGGCTAACAATTTAAGGAAAGTGATGATTATGGAGAAAGGCAAAAGACCCAGAGGTGGCCGAAGTCTGAAGAGATGATCGGACCAGATCTACGAGCAGCTGCAGATCCTCCACTCCATCACCACCACTGGAACGTCTCAGTTGTAGTTGAGTGTGTGTATGTAGAGATTTAAGATAAAAAGCATGTAACTAACCTGATAGTACGCAGTTGTTGGAGCCTATGAGTTTTTTTTTGTCATTTTTTTTGTAATCTAACGGTAGATAGAATAGAAATGTTACCTAGTTTTAAGTGACTACCATAGTGTAATAATAATTTTAATGTGAATTAATTTACTAATTATGTAAGCGAATTCGTTGATAATAATTGTTTGATCTTTCCTAGAACGATTTGACATTAATAAAAGTTTTAATAAGAGAATACTATTTATATTGCACAATATAATTTTCATACTTCAAATTAAGAAGTCCAGAAGCTAACACCAACCATGAAAACAACCAAAGTTATAGAATAAAGTGTCTTTTTACACGCTTTTACTAAGTTCACTGGTATGGTTGTTTGTATGTATGTTTGTTTGTAAACGACTCCTTTGAACCTGATTTTGACTCACTTCAAAAATCACTTCAAAAGCGCATTAAATATAGATGGGAAACCCTTTCATTAGTTAGTCAGTTAAAGTTATATAACATGTTTTATCATCAATATTTCAAGCTGAATCCCTTTGGATTGACTTTTTGCTGTCTTCAGGCAAAGTCCTTTTGAAAAGGGTGGGTGGATTTAATCAGTTAATGTCAGACCCTTTATTTTGCTGAATTAAGGTCAAAATGCTAGACTACATATAGTTAAGTTTCAATAAATAAATATTTCATTTCATAATTGAGTTTCATTAAATATATTTTTTCCATTTGTTATTGATTGATATAATTACTTGTTGAAATGATTGAAAGGATTCCAGTTAAGAACTGTTTGTATTTCTTTTTTAAAGATAACACCCATGTGCTATCTTTAAAAAAAGAAATACAAATGTATCTTCAGCCATACGTAAGATATATTTTTGTCATTGGAAATGTCTTTTCGTTCGCTCTACTATAGGGTACGATTTCACGAAAAAGTACGATCCCCTTGTATCTCGGAAAGTTGTGAATCGAATATTTATTTGTGTATGAAGATATAATATTCAAAAAAGACTCAGAGAACGCGTATTTACAAGAGCTATAAGGTGCAAAAATAATTATTAGAGAAAGTAAAAAACCAAAACAGTTATGGTCGAAATAGTAAAAAAAATCAATCAATTCTTTTTTATTTTGGCGCTCGATATTTTGGAAACGAACAACGATATAAAAATTTGAGAAAAACTCTTATGAATAATTTAGTCAGTTACAATTTGAGCCTAAAGTGTTGAAAAAAGTCAACAACTCAGAACGACATAAAGCTGAACGGTCAAGTGATCAATGTTCCCGTAGATGTGGATACCGTGGTTCGAGTGCTGCCTGCTTTGGAAGATGATTATGCGTTTAATGTCAGAATCATGAAGAATCTGTTGAACAAGAGTTTTACATGGCCAAGAGCGTTTCGAAGAGCATCGTGAAGGAATGGTTGAAATGCCGCTGTACAAGAGACACAATGTGCAGATCGCCTCTGACTGCCTCGTTGGTCTCGCGGTTGGCGTGAGCGACTGCTGATCATGAGGTCTCGGGTTCGATTCCCGGGTCGGACCAAATGTTTGTATGATCTATAAATATTTGTTTCGGAGTTAGGGTGTGTTCTATCTATAATACGTATGTATTTACAAAAAAAAAAGTTAATATGTATTTGTATCAGTTGTCTAGTACCCCATAACACAAGCTCTGCTTATCTTGGGACTAGATGGCGTTGTGTGTTTAGATGTCCGAAATATTTATTTATTTATTTATTTATCGCTTCGGAATACAGTGACGCGGTGCCCAGCGTTCCCGATCCCATTACGGGCAGTCCGAGCAAGCGTGTGATATTTGAGGTCTATTATTTATCTCAATCTAAGAATAAAATTATTATTATTCAATGGTGTAGTTTTATTTTGTAACATTTTCCTCATTTGTCCTGTTCCTTATGTGCTCAATAGTCGTGTGAAGCCCGAAATCTGTCATTTTTTTTAATTAGGTAATTAATTTTAGGTGTTATGTCAGCAGATACTAACGCTAATGTTTTTCATAAACATTTCTCATAGATGTTGTAAATAAATATATATATTTTTATGTTATAGGGGGCAAACGAGCAGATGTATCACCTGATGGTAAGCGATTACCGCCGCCCACGGACACCCGCAATACCAGAGGTAACAAATGCGTTGCCGACCTTTTGGGGGATGGGGAAAGGGATGTGTTTGGGGTTTCCGGTATCCTCACTCACTTGGTGAAACACAGCGCAAGCTCTATTTCACACCAATTTTCTGTGAGGCTTTGGTATCACTCCGGTCGAGCCGGCCCATTCATGCAAAAACGTGACTCTCCCACGGTATTTAACAATTTAACGTCACTTTAATGATTGAATGATATTATCTTATGTATATTTGAAAACTATAAAACTATTTCAAGAAAAACTCAAGGTAACATTTAAAACATAGGTAATTTAATCCTAATTTTTATTACTTTTCGATATAAAAGTACTTAAGTCTCAAACGGGTACCTACTGTTTTTCTTGTCAAGTTTCTGATTGATTATCTGGCTACTAAACGACCGTACCACGTAATTTAATTTTAATTTTAAAACGCTCGATTTACTTGTTATTTTCATACATACCTATAACTAACGACTTCGCACCAGCTTCGCACGGAAATCTTTGAGGTTCTCGGATTTTCTCCACTAGGTATCATATGAATGTATTATATGTACATAGGAAATTTCAACTTGACTCATTTTTATGATTAAAACCCGTTGAATACTTTAAACAATATTTTTTTCAGTGTGGACACCTCCTCAGCCGTCACCCCGCCGGGGCTGTGTGTCGGAATCGAACCGACTAAAACCACATGGTGTGCCACTCTGCGCCTGAGACGGGAGGGATCCGGGAACTGCTGTTATTATCACATCCAAACCCTATACCAAACCGTCTGGACAGCGTGGCGTAGTAGGCCAAACCCTCATGTCTAAGGAGAGGCCTATGTTCAACAGTGGACTGTTTAAGGCTGATGATGTGAATACTTTAAAAGATCTAACTAAGCGATCAGACAACTAAAGCTACGGAACTTTATAAAATGTAAAAGTAAAAGTATGTAACAGAATTTGACATCTAATTTTGAATCAACGTAAGTGTTTTTTTTAGTTCTTTGGAGACTTTTTGGAAAACTTAATAATTATTAAAATCAACATTCTTCAAAATCAGTTTTAAATTCAATAAAAATATAACACCCGCAACATAAAGTTACAAAGAACTTTAAAACTCATAGTGCAATTAGTGAAGATTTAAAAATTCTTTGTGATTAAGATAGAAGCCAAATTATATTTAAAACAGGTAAGGTAAACCTTTTATACCATAATACTCTTTTTGGAATTGCTAACAAAAGCATCCAATCTTATTCTATCAGAAAGAACTCATTATTCGCATTTCCGTTTTTTTTTTGGCATTATTTCGTAGAGACTACGACAGTCACCATGCAATTTCACGGTACTTTGAACGAAAGAGCTCAAAGATATGTATTAAGTCATGAAATTGCTGTTCTTTGTTAACTGACTATTTGTTGACTATTTAATTTTCTGTAAACATGAATGAAACTGATACAATCAGAAGTCAATGTTTACGTATTTACTGAGAGATTCTGTTACCCGTATATCTAAACACCGGTTCACAGAACCTTGTATGCAGCCAAAATAACTTGAGATGAAATGACAAATGAGTCAAATTACTTTATGGCGTTATTTTATATAAAGAGGAAACAAATATAATTAGCTGTGGGAGGTTAAGCACTTTGCACCATGATTATGACTTACCCACGTATTCTCATGATGTTTGTATTATGTGCATGTGTGCATTAATATCACAAAGAGTTTCACACTATAATTTAGTTCTTTCGATTAATTCACTGTTAATTCATTGTATTACACTGTGAGTTTATTCTAAAAAAGCTGACTAACGAAGCTAGACTAAAGAAATGTAGGTTAGGTTACTCCTTATATCATCAGCTAAATGCCCGTGAAAGTACCTTCGAAATCTGTCCAGCCATTCCAGAGATTAGCTGGCACAAACAGACAGACGGACAGTCAAATAGACAGACAGACGAAAGGCAAAATTTAAAAAAATAGTTTGTGACGTAAGTACCGTGTCTATACTTTCTCATGCATTTTGTGAAAAGCTGTTAATTTGAAATTAAAAACAAACACTACATTATATTTATTTAATCAGATTTCTAGACGAATATCTATACATGTAGTTACGTAGTCGATTATAATAGTCGAGACGAGACGTCCAAATTATAAGTACCAAATGCTAAAGGTACATGAAAAAAACTAAGTTTTTCTATGGAATAGGGGGACAAACGAGCCGACGCGGACGTATCGCCTGATGGTAAGCGGTTACCGCCACTCATGAACACCCGCACTTGTGACCAGAGGCGTTACAAGTGCATTGCCGACATTTGGAAATGGGGATGGGGGTGGGGTTGCGGTTGGGGTATGGGCGTTCGGTTTCCTAACTCACTCTGTGAAACACAGCACAAGCGCTGTTTTACACCGGTTTTCTGTGAGGCCGTGGTATCACTCCGGTTGAGCCGGCCCGTGCATACCGAAGCGTGGCTTTCCCACCGTAAAAGTTCAGAGTTCTCATTTTTGTGTATGTTTTGAAAAAAATCGTTGAAAGTTACACTATTATTACAAAGGCGAAAGTTTGTGAGTGTGTATGTTTGTTACTTCATCACGCAAAAACTGCTGAACGGATTTGGATAAAACCTTACAGTAATATAGCTTATACATCAGAATAACACATATGGTAGAACCATTTGCCGCGATAATTGACATACACGCGGGGGGAGCCGCGGGCTACAGCTAGTTACTAATATAATCCAATTTGTCTGAGAGCCTCGATTAGACATAATTTCAATTGCACAGTAATCTATAAATTAGTTGATTAAAATTATATGACGTTAAATTTTATATTTATACCAAAACCTTCTTTCGTAGGAGAGGCTGAAGTACAGCCTTGGCCTATTAAAAGCTGATAACATTTTATTGTATGGAAGCAGCAAATTAGTTACACAGTAGCTCGATTGAAACGATTACTTTATGTGTTTAAGAAATTTAGAGCTGTAGTTGATTTTGATAGCTTGATATTCATCTTTTTTACACTTGCGCAATCGGTTATGGGTTACTGCTTGGTGGTCTGGAGAAGCGCACCTAAATCTATTTTTATACGCGTGGAACGTAGGCTACGTGCTATCCTTAAAGTTCTGGCAAGAAAACGCACAGCACTCTATTCTCTCTGCAAGGTCCTCTCTATCAGACAGTTGTCTAACATAATATATAATCCAAACTTGAACATCACAAAACACCGCTCTGATCGAGAATGTGATGTAAAGTCGCGTAGAACTGAAACTGCAAGCAGACAACTTAAACACATAAGCTCTAAAGTGTACGAGTATAACAAAATTAATTAAATTCTTTGTAGCTATTCTTTAAATAGTCATATGCTAAAACTTGGTTAAAATCCCTCGATTATGATGCAACGAAAAAACTTTTGTATTCATAACATTTAACTCACGAACAAACAATCACACACACTCACCTTATACTTAAACTCATCTTATAATTTTATTAATTGTTCACGATATCTTTGTTTAAGTGTTAAGATAACTTCAAATTAATGTACCATATACTTGGTTTTTATTTGGAAAATGTCACTTTTCCATCAAGAATGGCGGCGTTGGTAGCTGTGTCACAGTCATAGAGTTATTATAGAGTCACAGTTTAATACTTTTGCAACCATCATCGTTACCGTTTTGTTTTAGTTTTATATTGTAAACAGTTCCAAATAAACGATTTTTTATGTAAGGAAGTAGGTATACCATACACATAATTAAAAGATTAAGTTAATAATAAATAGATTATTGACAATAGCTTGACATTCCTTTATTTTTTTAAAACATAGCTATTAACCTACTCGTATTTCAAACACCTATATTTGAGATAGATTGCTGGGATGGGATGAGATAGACTGGCTTTTTGTGGAAGAAACACAGAGTGCGGTCTTCACGCTAGCGCTCAAAGGATTACGGGGTGTACTTGATATTCGGATTTACATAAAGTACGACAACTGAGGCCGTATTTCTCTGTGTTTCATGTAGAAACTTTTACACTCAAGTTATCCAATTTTGTGCATATAATATACTATATGACATTTACGGATATTATAATACAGTAATTGGCTGTCAACTAAATGTTTCTCGTGATTTAATGACAAAGTAGTTGTAATTGGTCAAACCCTCATTTCTTAATAGAAGCGTACAGCAGAGAACTGCTAAAGACTAAATTACTAAATGACAAAGTGATGGATATCCTAGAAACTTAAATAAAGTAACAATTTGTAACGTAAAATAACAATATCAAGTAATTTGAAATTATGAAAGTATTGTGTTAAAAATGCGGTATATTTTGTAACCATTAATTTTATTTACTTATTTTGACGTGACAACGTCTTATAAATTGGTTTGCCGGGTGACACTTCAAAAAACTGCGTTACGCTCCGCTCACGTTATGCGCTCACAATGAGAGCGAGTGAGAGGCACGCGTCCCTTCCACTCGGGCATGGTTAGCCCGCCTAAGAGCGAGAGAGACAGACATAAAAAGTGAAAGGCACGCGTCCCTTCCACTCGAGCACAGTTAGTCCGCCTAAGAGCGAGAGAGACAGAGCGACTATTATTTCATCCTTCTTCCTACTATACGAATGAATATTCACATTAAAATTATTTTACCACTCAAAGTCGTTGTCACGTAAAACTTTCGCCCGTATACCGACTTTACAGGCAACCAATTTTTATTTATTTATTTATTGCTTCATTGTACTCACATAATAAATACATAACAAAGAATAACAAAAAATTATTTTCAATGCTACCCAAATTTATCATGTATATTGTGTAGTCCATTAAATATATGAGGCAGTTGAAAATGTTGTTAACCATTCTTATTGTTAGGATTTGCCTCGCCCATGCCTGCCACCTGCACAAGTTAAGTGCTGTTACTAGTACGGTAGCGCTTCGTGTATGAAATTCCTTAATAATATTTATATATAACAGACCTCATCAGAAACGACACGAAAGACCTCTGTTGGATATAGGCTTCTCCTTAGAAAGGAGGTGCTCAATAATGTTATACCAAGGTAAAAACAACGGGCTGAGTGCTGGTTGATCCAAATCTAATATGAAGATGGAACCTTGTCATCAATTAATGATTTCTTATAGCGTCGAATTAGTTGGTTGACTATTACTCGTAAACTATGTATTGAAGTATGAATTGAGATTATGTTATTGACTAACAAGTGCATTTATGTTTATTTATTTAATTCAAACTAGTAACTTAGATCTAAGTTTGTACTTTGATTAACATTGCATTCGCCAAATGTACATTGAAGCGTACACAAACCTAGTTGATCTTTTATAAAGATAGATTAAACTCAAATGGTTTCATAACTACCATGATTTCTAATCACGGGTTATTGTTACTGCGCCACCAGCCTTATCATGTTGACTGATGAAAATTAAATTAATTAATCTCTACGGTACAGTCAATGTATCGACTTCCACATACACATATATATACACAGTGAAGTCATAGTATCATATCATAATAATTTCGGAATAATTGACTGTACTTGAAATTGTAATGTGATATGTCAATGTCGGTATCATGGCAAGATGCAAAAGTTTGTTGTATTTATGGGGCAATTCTAACAATAATAGTCAATATAGAAGAAGTTCTGAGTAAGAAAAAATGCCACAAGCAATAAGTGCATACACTTATACGTACAATAAATAATTTTTCCCTACATACAAAGCTAGTTCGGGAAAAATAACTATAATAGTATAGATATTTTAATATTTTAAACGCGAAAGTTTGTAAGTATGGATGAATGGATGGATGTTTGTTACGCTTTCACGCAAAAACTATTAAACGGATATGGATGAAACTTTACAGTAATATAGCTTTAGAATAACACATAAGCTACTATTTGTCGCGATAACCGACTCATACGCGGGCGGAGCCACGAGCAACAACTAGTACTAAATAAATATAATATAAATTAAGTATTATAAGAACATAGCTTTAAACTGATTATTAAGTTTACACAATATGTTCACGTATCCTGTGAAACCAAGTAAGAACTACAAAATGTGTCAAGTTAAGCGGTTAAACTGAATGCTGAAAAGACATGACCTTAAAAATATCTACTATATATAGTACCTACGATAATATGCATACAAAACCATTAAATTCCTAAAGTGGTATACTAATGCCTAAATATAAACTACATATATGGAATTAAAGCTTTTAGTTAATCTCTCATATTCTAAATTTTATATCTACATATTTTATTCATTTTCTCTTATGACTTACGAAGACTGATTTGGTATTGTGTTAAATTGTAATATCCCACATTCAAATCTTGACTCATTTTAGTCTTGTCCATTGTGATATACTTTCTTTTTTCGTATCTTTAGAGAATGGAGTTGCCAAGACTATTTCATATAATGAGAAACTTAAAGATTTCTCCTTGGAAGTCTATTGGTACCTATTCAAATTATGTACTTCAGAGATTTTATGTTCTGTTGATGGAGAATATTTTTATTGAAGAAAAGAGGAGTTTTTAGTAATTCTTAATAGGACTAGAAAATGAAATGTAATTTTAATTTCCTTTTTATTTACTTTTTTTGCTTAAATGACAACTCCCTCCCTAGGAACATCTCGTGTGAAGCATTTAAACAACACACAACAGACAAGGAACGGACAAGAACACCCAAGCTTAAAAATATAATATTTCACAAGGATCTTTCCTATGTGGGGATAGAACCTACACACTGAGCGTAGTAGGACGTGACGAAGTCACCGTTTAATCTCTGTCCGAGCAGTTAAATGTCAAAGTAGATATATATATATATATATAATTTGGATGGTAAGCAACGTGCTGGGAAGCAATTAAGGAATATAGAATTTCATTAAAATTCAGATTATAAGTTAACCCTAAATTATTTTAATTTACGTCGGATTTAAACTTATAACTCAATCTCAATAGACCTCCATAGCGTGTGTCACCATGCTGCATTGTATGCATTCGCAATGAGTATGGTGACCACTACTCTTAGATTCAGCTCAAGCTTTCCATCAGCCAGAGTAGAGTGAAGTGGCAGGCTCATACATAAACAAAACTTATTTACTAAATATTTATTGGGTGTTGTAACCCCTGAACCTGTCAGGCAGTCACCTCACCGACTTGTCAGCCGTAGACCATGAGATCCCAGGGCGCCGTTAAAAGAAAATTGATTGTAAATAAAAAATAAATTTAGACAAAGAAAAAATAAAAAGTTAAAAAAAGGTAATGTGTGTGTATGTGTGTTTGGGATACCCAGGGTGCTCTTCAGAAAAAACGAATACGCCTCAGTGATGCATTCACTATTCACAGCGAACAACAATCACGAGGCTTTTGGCAGGATAATCACACAGAGGTCAGAGAGCTGATGACAGTCAACCCGTGATTCACAAAATCCTCCTTTATAAGGGCTTAGAAACGAATGTTCGAGAATCTCCCACCACTTTTTCAGCTAAACATGAGCACCACTCACTCCGATATATTCTAATATAAAGGCACCATTTCGCGAAGTGAACAATTGCATATCACTTAATCCTAAAAAAAGGTTATTCTTAAATTTTGAAAGATGCGAACTGTCAACAATGATTTGTATGACGCAGTGCAGAATAACGCCATCTGGTGCCTCTTGGATGAACTGTTCGGCCAGTCGATCCACCATCAAGGGCGTAACACGCCGTGAGGGCGCTGTGCTCACCTTCTTGTTAATACAACTACAATTAAATAGAATTAAGAAAAACAAATGCTACAGTGTAAGGAGACGAACCACTATTTTTTGCTCCCAGCCAACCCCACTCGCACGCGTTGCACCCTTCTGAACGACGAACGAGGCTCTGCCGACCGACCGATGGCGGTATATTAATCCCAAAAGGCGTAACTAAATACAACAGGCCGGTGACGGGCAGCAGCGTCACCGATGTAATAAGCTACGCCCTGCGATTACCAACCCGCCTGCCCAGCGTGGTGATTATGGGCAAAATCCTCCATGCGTATGCACCAAAATCCATGGAAGGCCAGAAAGCATATATTCAGAGACGTCTTAGTGATCAAGGTTGATCGTATCCGTTTGATGAAATCCAGGCTCCGACCAACTCTGCTCCAAGCCGCAAAGGGTTTTGAAAAATTTCAGTCCAATCTGGAAAACCGATTTGCTGCCGTGGAAAACACAAGAGACGTAAATCTGAATTTTGAAAATGTGGTTCGGATCCTCAGGGAAGAAGGTACGAGATTTTGTGAAATGCAGCGTAGAAGCAGGAAGTTAAAGCTTTCAGAGAGGACACTAGGGTTTTCTATTTTTTATAGGAGGGCAAACGAGCAGGCGTATCACCTGATTGAGGCGTTTACCGCCACCCATGGACACCTGGGGCGTCACCAGTGTGTTGCTTTGGGGGCCTTTGGGGGATGGGGAAAGGGATGTGGCTATGGGCCTCCGGTATCCTCACTCACTCGGTGCAACATAGCACAAGCGCTATTTCACACCGGTTTTCTGTGAGGCCGTGACATCACTCCGGTCGAGTCGGCCCATTCATGCCGAAGCATGGCACTCCCATGGTACGGGTAAATGAGGGAACGACGTGAGAGCCCACCTGATCCAAAAAGTGAGGTCACTAGAGCCACATTAACACGCCACTACACCGAAGACCTGCCAGAAGTCAGCACTGACATAATTGAGATGGCTCTTGGACAGCTGAAAAATGGAAAAGACCCTGGAGAGGACGGCATCACGAAAGAGCTGTTGAAAGTTGGAGGAAAGCCCGTACTCAGCGAGCTCCAAATCTTTTCAAGGCTATCTTTTTCGAAAGAAGAAGAGAGCGTGGAGTAGGAGTGTGGTCGTCCTGTTCTTCAAAAAGGTTGACAAGACCAGGTTGAAGAACTATCAGCCTATTTCTCTTCTAAGCCACGTCTACAAGCTGTTTTCAAGAGTCATCACGAATCGGGCTTTTGGGGGAAGGGGATGGAGGTGGGGTTGGGTTATGGGCCTATGGTATCCTTACTCATTCGTTTTTTTTTAAACCGTGGTATTACTCCGGTCGAGCCAGACCATGCATGCCGAAGCGTGGCCCTCCCACGGTTTGTCTTTTCAATATGTGCATCAGAAACGCAATAATATTACAAGGTGAAGCTACAACTACCTTGGATATTATGAGGCTCTATTATAAAGAAAATTCGACAAAACTACAATCCTGCAATTAAATTCGATACGAATACTGATAATAGTGTCCAATATAATCCATAATGTTAATTACGAGGGTAATTTATCAAAAGTGTTATATTAATTTGTAGTTTTCATTCTAGACTTTGGTATTGTGAGATCAAACTTACTAAAGAGTACCTCAGCAATATGAATAAAGCCTATGAAGTGACAGAAGCGAAAACCGTCGGTAGGTAGCGTTAATTAAAAATGTTTCCCCAAGTTCTGAGGAGGAGGCTTTGATTTAATAAGAAGCCTTTTAAAAGTTGTTAGGTCAGTAGCGTGTGTAAATTTAATTAATTTGTTCTTACTGTGAGAGCATGGAATTTAAAAAAATACCACATTTTTATAAAAAAACTTGTTTTACTTCATCTACATATATTATTTTCTATACTTGCATGTAAACCTTTGAACTCGTTTTATCTTCCAATTTACAAAGTAAAAAAAATATACAGTTGTGTAATGTGTGAATTTGTACCTAAAGTACTTGATTAAAAATAATTTAAGGAATAGCTTTTGTACAAAGTCAAATAGTGAGAAGACCATTTTATAGGGCTGCGAGGTGAACCAATAGAGGCGCCCTAAAAATAAACTAACAATGGTATTCTTTTTTCATAAAAGTAAGTACAAAGAACAAAATTTATCCTTGAATCTTGTTACACATAGGTATGAATCTTCTATGAAAATTTCTATATGTATTACAAATTATTTGACTCTGTTATCCTTCTACTTCTACATTTGCTTAAAAATGCAATTTGAATGCAGACAGATTCACGAGCAGTGCTAGTACAAGTATATCATAAGCAAAATAATTTCTATTTCACTTCCCTTACCATATCATTATATTTTATGAATGTCTAGAAAGTACAACTATCAAAAAGATAAGAATTACAATATTGTATTTCCTTATAGAATTCAGCGTTGCCAACAAAAAAAATAATTATATTATTTACACAGAAAAAAAAATTCAAGATATTTCTTAACATTTATGTACTGCTATTTTAACGAAAAATTTATCAGTTCAAATTTATTCGTACTAATAGTAATAAGAATACTTTGTAAAATATATGCAGGATTCAGAGAGACGTTTCTCAGAAATACAAATTGAACTAATAATGTCGCACGCCTGAGAGAGGAAGAGAGGTTTTACATTCAAGCAGCTTAACATTTTTACCCAAGATAAGCTGCTAAAGACATAATCCACGCGTCCCAGAAATCACCTTAAAAGTTTTTCTTTCATTCCGTTGAGTCGTGATAGGCCTCCATATCGAATTGAAATACATAAAATCGAAGTGTTAGACATAACATCAAGCCGCGTGTCATACGCATTAAAGCGTAGTACATTTCAGAACACGTACGCGCGGTACGTGTTCGCCTGCCGTGACCCGCTTTACCCCATTTCCGCACAGTGAAGTGCAATTAGGAACTTATCGCCAGAGATACAGAAGCAACTTAGCACTTACCAACGCGGAATTATTATTACTGGAAGTGCTACCTTAAAAACAATCTGAGCAATAAACTTAGATTCAAACAATGAATTTTGTTGTAAATTGTATAGTATATGTTTCATTTCTATTAAATGGCTAAAGATTTTTGTTTAGATAAATTTTACATTCGTTTTAAACGGTCATTGACATCAGAAATACGAGAAAAAAGCAAAACCAACTTGTTTATTTTGTTGAAATTTCAAAGTTATTCGTACGATACATACTCACATATTACTCTCGTATGTCGGCCATGATATTATATAACCCCTAACTTTAAACACTAGGTAGCTAACACTAACTACTACTAGCTGTACCCTGCCGAACTTTGCTGTAGCATGTTTTGGTTGAAAGAAATAAATGAAGTCATCAGATCCATCTTTAAAAATTTAAGCTCAATCAGAACTTTTGGGCACTTGGATCCCCTGCTAAAACAGATGTTTTTTTTTGAATAGAATAAGGGGCAAATACCATCAGGCAATATGTCTGCTCGTAAGCGACACCAAAGACGTCCCAAGTGCGTTGCTGGACTTTGCGGGATGAGGAGGGGAATATGGGGAAGGGTTTGGGGTATGAGCCTCACTCGGTGTTACACAGCGCAAGCGCTGTTTTACACTGGTTTCTTGTGAGGCCGTGGTATCACTCCGGTCGAGCCGGCCCATTCATGCCGAAGCGTGCTTCTCCCACGGTAAAATGGGGGATTTATTTGTTTTTTTTGCCCACATTGATCGTCAATTAAACCTTTTAGAATTTTCTGTACATTGTAATAATTAATTTAGATTTTTTTCTAAACAAAACTTTTTTGAGTTGTGTAGGTAATCTTTGGTGGTGAACTGTAGTAATAGATATGGCATTAAGCCATACAAACCTATATAAAAAAAATCCATGTGGAAAAAAAAATCCAAATAAATCCCCCCACCAGTTTTAGCATGGGATCCAAGTGCACGAATATCTTCCAAATGAATCACCTGGGGAATCAAATACGATGGAAATCCAGAAGGATCCCCTAGGGAATCAGTGTGGACGAATATTCTACACGAATCCTCCAAGAGGATGGAGCCAGTATGCGCTGAATTAAGATATGTTTTGTGAAAAGGTGTTTTTACTTTTATCTACATGAATCAAATTATTCTGGCTAAGTTATTGCAAGTGCAGCATATTGAAAGCTGTTTTTATAGTTTTCGTGTCGGTGTGTAATATTTTCTGGACATTACAGCAAAGCTCGACGATGGCACAGTTATGGTTATGTTGAAAAGAGGTTTACACACTTCAACAAAAATATCGCGAAGGTCGCCTCCAAGGAATTCTTTTAAATTACTGCACTGAGAGAATATCTACTTAAGCTCGTCCATTTTTCTCTTTATCTCCCGCTGTAATATTTCTATTCTGAGTTAACTTAGTTAACTACATATCCGTACATTAAGTTACCGTACACAGATACTCCTTTCTTAAGAGTGGCAACTGAAACATTTTTTAATTCTTTAGTATCACCAAAATTTCATTAAAATATTATTTGGCTAAATGCAGTTTAAAAAGTTTTTAATACCTTTTCGGATAAATAATGTTTCACTAATACAACAGCTTCATATCTGAGAAATAAGCATTCAATTAATAAATTTTGTAGATCAGAGACGTTTCTACTGTTAAGGGACAATTTCATTATTCGAAACAGGATTATGTTACAGTGTCTAAGTTCTGTTTATTGAGTTCGATCGTAGTTTTCTTTGTTTCAAGGTAAGAATCTATTTCTTTAACAATTGGCACTATACTTATAGACTTTTCTAAATTGGATTTTACTTGATTTTGACTGTTATATTTTTTTATATGATATAATTCAAATTATATAAAATATATTTTGTTGGAGTGCTTCTTATTTTAAAACCTAGGCCGATGCACCCTCGGCGGTAAAAGGCTGTGAACGTGCACTGGAATCGACAAATACTCTACGGTAAGTGAGTATATTGTAAGAGACCCGGGATCTCCTAATAAGGCAAATAATAATAATAATAATATCCTACAAACTTAGGTAACCTGATAAGCCAGCAACCATATTCCTTAGTGTTTACGGAAATATTAAGGCTCGGCGCCCACTATCCACACAACATGGCAAGGGATCCTTCAGGAAACCTACGCACATCCGCACACTAATAGCCACTATTACCGCGGATTCCTCAGGCATGCCGTGGTGCGCTCCGCAATGCTGAGGATTTCTCAGGCTTACCGAAGTATGCTTAGAAATGTCGAACAGTTCTCAGGCATGCCGAAATCTGCTTAAGAATTATAGTCAGTGACGGCGTCTGCAAGCAAATAGTTGCGCGCGTGGCGGGGTGCAGACGATTCTCAGTTTTGATTCGATGTCCCGAAATCTGTCGAAAGTAGCAGAGGGTTACTTTTGCCACTTTATATATATCTTACGATGTTAAAGACTTCAAAGATATACCGAGATATACCTCAACGGGTCTTACCCTCTTTCACTTCCATGTTAGGGAAAGGCACGGACCACGCCACACCACCATCGCACGCATAGAGTACGAAGTTAATTTTGTAATGTTGGAGTGCTCCTTACTTGAAAACAAATAATTCAATTAAACTTTTATAATATGGGTTTTACAAAATTGTGTATTTAAACATGTTCTTTTCTTTTTATTCTTTCGCTCACTTTGTGCTACATGTACAACAATAAAGGACAGGGCCAATTTATGTATGGCACTCTGCCTAGCATCCAAAAAATTACGTACATTAACAAATTTTGCTTTTTTTTTGAATTAAGTATGCTCTAAAGTTAACTGTAAAAGTATCACAGTTCAGTAATTTCAGGTTTCTTAGAAATTACCAAAAATATGTCTTGGCCATGAACCTCCCGGTAGCTTATTGCAGTGTTTAAACACAGTGACATACAACAACAACAGTTTGATAATATATATAATTAAATAACTTTAAACGTATTTTTGAACCAAGTGGCGCGCAATTGGAGAGGCCTATGTCCAGCAGTGGACTGCGATAGGCTGATGATGATGATGATGAAACGTATTTTTAGTAAAGAACTTACCATTACAATGTTTGTAGTAAGCTAGTAAGCGCCGGGAAGTTGGTGAAATGATGATTTATTGTCACCGCTCCGCTTGTGACACTGCTTGTCACTAGATAAAGGTTAAATGAAAATAATAATTGCTTCTACAAATCATTCGCTGCGATGTTTAGATAATGCAAGAGTGTTTTTTTATGTAATGGAATGACGAACGAAGACACATGTTTTCTTAGCCATCCCGTTGCTATACTTGCTATACCGCAATTATTACACATTATTGTAAACAGTTCACAATGTACAAAACGTACTCACAATCAAGTCCGTATTCGATCCAATCGTTGGGCAATGCAATCAGTCCGTGTCGAATAGCAGTCGATATGGAGAAAATATTATTAATTAATTTATTTAAACAACGCAATGAGTTCAAAATGTGAAACAAAAAAATCGCCGCGAATGTTGAAACTGTCATTTCGGTTCGTTTTGTTGTTTATACAAGAAAAAAGTTTTGTAAAAATAAATATTATTTTAAAGCATTCACTTATTTTCAACATGAAATCAATATACAATCACAAAAATACTTTACATTCGACAACAAAGACGAATTAACCACTAAATATGGCGGTGCGGGACATATGCTGTACAACCAATCAGCGCATGACTTGCGATTCGTCGATACCATTTCACAATCTTTCGACTGTTTGCAATCTCGCGAGATAGATTACAATCTAACGGTTTTAACAATCTAACGGTAACATATATATGTTAATCTGCTATGAAATATTTAATAATAAAAATATTCATATTTCGTTGATTAATTATCAGTCAGATTAATTTTTAATATTGCTCAGATGGAACATTAATATATTATCTTTACAGGGAAAGAAACGTTTATCCAAAATAGCACGTTATCTCGATACGCCAGAAACGAAAAACAGCTATTTAAAATAAATATTTTTTCGGATGTTGTACGAAAATGTAAATAGTTTTGTAATTTTTATTTCTATTTTTATTTATTTATAATTAGGCATACGTAAATTTACATGCCACTGAGTAACTAGGCTGAAACTGGCCATGTCATTTATTACAATTTTAACATTTCTTCCCTTCATTTAAATTATTAACTAACATCAAAAGGAAAATTACAAGGACAGTGGCATTAATATAAATGAAGAAATTCTCAGAGGCTGTAGGCTTCACAGTTGAGCCTCCGCCGTGATGAGTAATTATTATTAAATCACCCACATTGCTCTCTACCGGTTTAACAGACTCAATTCCCCTAATTGTACCCCTATGTAGATATGTAGAAAAATGTAGGTATACATAATTTTGTAACATCACTGTTCACACATTCACATAAATTTTATGTCTTATTGTTGGAAGTCCGAAAATATTTCTCATACCATTGTACCTCACAAGGATCACTATAGATAACAATGTTCGCAACTTATAATTTTATTTTTATCATCGTTATTAATAAATAACAAAAAGTATAAACTAAAACCCAACTACGATTGAAAACGACGCTAAAAAGGTATGAAACAAGTTTGAAAAGCTGTAGTCACGCGTCGTTAAAGTGTTGTGGTACGTTTTTATGTGACGCGTGTCTACTAATAGTCTAATGGGTAGTTAAGGAGATATGAGGGAACAAATGAACATACAAACTGTCTTACAGTTTGGCAGACTTGAGCATGTAGAATGTGTATATGATTTTGAATAAATAAATAAAAAAAAACATAGCCTGTCAAAATCATAACCCTCCTTTGGCTTTGCCGTAGTCGGACAAAAAATTAAGAGTGCACTGGAAGGAAAAATAGGTTTATAATGAAAGTACCTAATGGTATGGCAACAATCTTACTTTATTCAAACAGATTGGTGAGTATACCTACGTATCGGGTGAGGGATGAAAGTTTCAACTTGAAACCTATAAATCGACCTGGCGAAAAGTGTCCGTCTAACTAACCTAACCATTATTCACATTTATTATTAAATTGTCCTAACATAACTTTTTAAATATATATAACATAGAAATATATGTATAATAGACTAAAGTTACCATCACAAAAGATGATACACTTATTTGTATAATATAAATGAAAATTCTATTTAAGTTGTCTTTTTGCGCAGTATATAAGGTCACGCCTTTTTCCCAGAAATGTAAGCAGAGGCAATTGATATACGCTTACTACGGTCCTAACACACCTCTTTTGCTTCGTCTACATTCATTAACCGCAGCTTGCATGCTCGTCGGTGCCGGTTCCTGGTGAATTTTACACGGGCCTACTTCGGAACATCACCAATTTAGTTGTTAAATATCCACCTGGACGACCTCTTTCGGCACTTCCACACACATTCATATCATCTATCCTCCTATTTCTATATTATCTTCATGCTTCTATTCCTTATACAGATAGAAAGCAGTAAAATCATAAAAATTCAGATGAATAAAGTCTGTTGTATAGATTATTTTGGAAAGAAAATGTGTTACACAATCTGATGTTTCAGTACCTTCTTTACGAAAAGGTTAAGTTTGACGTTAACATGTTTTGAAAAAGATAAAATTGTTTGGAAAATGCTAGATCAAAAAGATTTTTCACTTATGTTTAAAGTTACAAGCATCTAAGAGAATTTGGCGTCTAATATGTTGTTTAGAAATTAATTTTTGCCTTGTATAAATGTCACGGCTTATTAGCACATGATTTTTAAGCTCAAAAGAAGATATCAAAATATTTTAAATTCGGCTCAGTAGAAGTGATTGTCCGTGAAAGCATCGAAATTCAAAAGTACTCAATGTTTCATTTTTAATTAATTTCTAAGCTGAAGAACTAATAGATCTAACTAATTATAGTTACATACATTTTGTAAACTATGAACTATAAACATTACAAAATGTTATTCCCGTGGCGACTTTCACATACAACGAAAGACGACGATGTCATACCACTTCGATGATTCCCATTGTCAAAAACTAATGATCATTTGGTAGGATTTTGCAGGCTTTTGGTTTTTTCGAAAGACGGTTCCCATTTCATCTCATCCATATTATAAATATTTTTAATTTCATCACGACGAAGACCTAAAGACTTGAAGATTTATAATTTGAAGACTATAAACACTTGACATTGGCAGAAATAGCAGATCCGAGAGATCTGACTGGTTGCCATTTAATCGAAAGAGGAATTTAGGATTTTGCACCCGATAACTTTAACCCATCGATTGTCATTATCTATATTTGCGTATAATGGCGTAAATAAATAACAAGGTATGAACATTGTTCCTTACCTCTGAGATTATGACCCATGAGCAGGAAATTGCAATATTGATTTGGTGTCCACTTGCATCGGCTTCCCAGCCTGATATGTCCCGGTATGATGGCAGCAGCAGCTTCTGATTACCTTTTGTATATATAAATGTTGTTTTTGTCTCTTATTTTTAGTTAGTCGCTGAAATTTGTATTAGTGTCTTTAAGAATTAATTTGTAGAAGAATAATTATAAGTAATTGTTGAAAATTGAAACCTACATAGGTGCTTATAATAAAGAGAGGATAAACTAACAAAGATCACATACCTGCTTAAGATTTTTGTCAAATATTGATTACTGAAGTTAATCTGTGGGTAGGAGAAGAGACAGATAGAACCTCTGATGGTACCAGCGCCTCTCGGCGTCAAATCAACTACTATGGTAAGCTCTGAAAATCAGTACTGTGATAGGCTGTGCCGATCGCAGTGTATGCTGAGAGTCCGCCTTTTTGTGATGCACGGCGTACAGCCCTCGTTGCCATAATTTTATGTGTGGGATGTTCATTTGTTACGTACGAGTTATGAGCTTTATTGTTGATGAGAAATTTATTGTTTTTGTTCGTATGGCGTGTAATTCAGTGCACGCTATTACACGTCATCAAACTCAACAATGCCACGTATCAATCATCAGGCTTTGATTGACAGCTTTGACATTTTAAAATGCTACCAGCATAAAAAACAAAGAATAATATTAGTTTTTAGATTAATTTTTACTGTGTTTGAAAAATTGTATTTTGGTTGTATGCTGTGTTTCGCAAATAAAGTTTTTATTATTATTATTATTATTATATTTTAATTATCTGGTTTACCAAAAATAAAGCTCTCTTTACGTAATACTTTGAAATTGTTTAAAAAAATAAAAGTACACAGATGTGATATATAAAACCCACTTAATATAACACAAAAGCGTTTTATTTATATGTAGTATTAAATTATCGATTTATTTATTTAATTTATAAATTATAATATATTCCATTTAATTAAAAGGTTTATTAACGTATGTACATAAAACTAACATAAAATCAAAGAAAATAAATATGATATGGATAAGTGACCCATTCCCGATCGCCTCCGGTGGAAGGGTGTTGAATGTCAATGGCCAACCTTTGCGCCAGGAACGAGCCGAAGCGGAGTCACCCTTAAGCTCCGCAAGCCTATGGCCCAGTTCCCCCACAAACATCAGAATGTCTGCGGCCCATCTGCCCATGGTCTCCACAGCCACCGGAACGAAATTATAAAGCAGCTCTAAAACCGTATATTTCAGTCTCTACCTGAAACAAGCGTCCTCCGTGGCGGCCGACTGGGAGCGGATGGTACGACTCAGATGGCTGGCGGCAACAGTGCTGACACAAGTAGCATCCCAGATCAGGCATCTGCCGTTCTTCCAGGGCAGCAAAGTCAGCCCGACCGGCCTTTTACCGTCTGATCTGCTCAGACCCAGAGGCTCAAGCAAACATGGCATGTTTGCCGAATTGAGGGCCCTATGGACCACGGAAGGCAGCGCGTGTTTATAAATTTATAAATTGTATTATGTAAAGAGTTAAATAACAACAACTTTGAGCTAATGCTGTTAAACATATATTGTATTGAACAATTTTTCATACAAATGTACATAAGAACCGACATTGTATATCGATAAACAGTTTAAAAGTAAAATTTTGTTACAAATGTTAATAATCACCGATTTGAATGTGATTTTTTTTCGCAAGTATAAAAATAATAATGGAATAACATAACAATGAAGAGGTGAACGTTGGGCGGATTAAAAACGTCCAAGGATAAGATAACATAGCCTAGCAACTTTGTGTTGCCAGTCCCCAACCCGCACATGGCCAGCGTGGGGACGTACGGCCTTAACCCTCTCCTGAGAGGAGACCCGAACCCAGCAATGAGACGTTATGGGTTGTTGGTGATGATGGTCGAAATACTTGAATATAAAATATAGACATATGCCTTACTAAGGAAGTTTTAGCCTAATCCTGGCCAGACGGGTTGCTATAGGATTTCTTTCAAAGTTTCCTTTATGTATCACCACACTATCACTATTACACCACTATTCCTTAGCCAGTACCACACGCCACTTGATGACATCTCATATCTTTATATATATAATTCTTCTGTGAGTGTGTATGTCACTGAACTACTCTCAAACGACTGGACCGATTTTGATGAATTTTTTTGTGTGTGTTCAAGGGGATCTGGGAATGGTTTAGATTCACAATTTTGTCCGCTGGACAATGTTTTTTTAATTATTTTTTAATTTATTAGTAGTTATGGCAAAACGACGTTTGCCGGGACAGCTAGTAACAATATAAAATAATAATGTCATCAATATAAATGATATAAATACAAATAAAACTAAAATAAAATAGTCCATGAAATTAAGCACCATTCTAAGTTCAAATCTGAATGTCAAATTTTTAGTTCAAATCAGTGATGCAATTACGTAAAATGTCACCATACATTCAAATTCAAAAAACAGATTTTTCTACTTTAAGAGGTACAGGGTATACAAATCATTTTAAATATACTTGTGCAGAGGTCGCCTTTTCAGTCAAATTCGTAATCACCGTTAAAAATTCTTTATTTTGATACCACACTCGATGTATTTTGAAAACGTATTTTTTTCTGAGACTACTTTTTGGCGACAAAAATTCTTAAATTTGTTTTTTTTTTAATTTTGATATACCCTGTGTCACTCTCAAGACTAAGACGAATCTATTGACACCACTCACATAAAAAAATGACAAGCCGTTTAGACTCTAGGGCGTGCCAAAGAAATATACATACACTCGAAAACATAATCCTTCTTGTTTCGCAGTCGGGTAAAAATAATATTGAATCAGGTAAATATCAAGTGAAGATATTTCAGACGACACGTTGAGATAAACATGATTCATAGTCATTATGTTGTTCAACCATCAATTGTGTCATAATTATTAAATAATTACCCCGTCTCTTTTTCGAACATTCGCCTTATATCATTTGGGCCATAATTTGACCTAAATGAAACTGACCTTCGTAATACTTTGACTGACTTCACAATTTTTTTATAACAATGTGCAAAACAATTCAGCTGTTGTGACATTGGACTAATACACACATATCACATTTCAATTTTTTCAAAATAAATGGTGTGGTATGTTACCATCTGTAAAACGTTACAGATAGAATAAAAAGGCATGAAGTAATCAACTCTCATTAATTAGTCTAGTGAAGAATGAAAATTATAAATATTAGATGATTTTTGTACTTGTATTTAATAAGTATGCACTGGCTCAAGTATATAAGTATACACAGAAATGAATATTTTTAATAAAACAACGTCAATATAATAATCTGTTACTACCAGTAATACAACTCGAACCAACCTTGCTTTTCCAATAACAATACTTCCACGTATTTATAAATTCATCATTTTAACTCAAATATCACAGGTTTTGTAAACATCCTAAAATAGCTGTTTCTAAAACAAACAATATCAATTCAGAATACTTTAAATAAAATGGTAACAATATTACTTATTCTTTTATCAAAATAAATATTATTTTCGTATAATCATAGAAATACTATTAACAGTATGATAAACACCGTGTGAGATCTGTAGTTAACATTTTTTTGTAATGAAAATAGATATACCTAATTATAGACTAATAAGCAATTTAGATAAAAACAAAATTTAATTTAATTTAATTGAAATAAATTTATACATGAGAAAACAATCCATCAATTTTCATAATTTAAACTAATCGGAATCTAAAAAATAAAACTGCCATCTTAATTCCGAAACAAAAGAAACAAACAAAACGGTTTAGCAAGGACTTTTTTACAAGAATACCATAGCAAAAAGTTTATATTGTCCCATTTGGATTGACTTGTGCCCCGCTCCTTACACTCGTTCTCTTCTAACCTTTAAGCCACACAGGAGTCTACATTCCTACTTTTTTATAATAAATCTATGATTATTACATATATATTATACAACCTTAGCATGTATACATTCAACATCATTCGTTTGTTATCTTAAAAAATTTGGATAAATCTAATTAATAAAATAAGCGATGCAGCGCACGAGCGGACTGGACAATCTGCAAATAAAATGTTACTAGTTACGTTGGCAAATTAGCAAACAATGTAAATGTATTGCTATCGATTTTAGCTTGATAAACCAGATCCCTTAATTACGAGATACACAGCTGGTGGATATGGCAATCCAATTAAAAGTTTTTACCTTCAATGTTATTCAAATAAAAGTATCGATAGGGAAGGGAGACTTAATAGTGTTTAAGGTAATTAAAGGAATTGAAATAAAAGTCTACAGTAGAAGCTTCTACAGAAATGCACTATTAGAAAATAAATTGTAACTTATGTAGTAAATACACCTTAAATAACTACCCAATTAACATTGTTAAAATATTCTTGTACAGACAAATCTTTCTACTAGACTACCTACAACTAAAAACAGTGACAGCTGAGATGTGAGATATCGAAAAATGAATAACTGTAATCAGATAATGTTAAAGTAAAAAAATTCAATAATAAATTTTAGTGATTTTTAGTTTAGTGATGACAACAACAGAATTACACCAATATCATAATTAGACTTACTAAACTCTTTAGTCGTTAACAGGTTAATTACGCAATTTCAAACTAAGCTTGTAATATCTTTGTTGTTTGATCAGAGACGTGAAAGTTATAATAGGCTTAATCTTAAACGCACGTCGCACTTTTAGAATGGAGCTGGCTGGTTAATATTAGTACTGACACAATTTCATTGGAGTCAGAATGAGAAAGTTCTAAGTTAAGTAATGCACAAAGCTTTGATAAAGCTATAAGTCTTGTACATGTAAAAAATACACCAATATGTATTTCGTTTCAATGATAAATATTTTTAATGAATCCTTGAATAATTATGATGATCTCTGATCTTGTTATATGAAAATTAGACGGCTAAACATTATGCAAAATTTCTTCGGGTCTCCGACTCCTCGGGAGCTCAGTAGCCAGAAGTATATCGTGTTACCACTTAAAACAACCGCCACCCTCAGGCTCATTACTGCTTTAAAAAAGTAAAGAAATAATTACTGCTGTCTACAATCTCAGTCCATTCAAAGTTCTATAACCCACACTTAATAAAAACTGTTATCCTTACTGTTTGCTTGATGTTCTTGAGGCTTTTCCACTTCGATTGCACCGATGAGAGCCGTGGGCATAAGACCTGTGAGCACATAGGTACCGTTAATTCTATTCAATGAGCTTCAACCTACAATCTCTTTAAGTATCATATAACTCGTATTAGGGTCGACTACCTTTTTTATCTGCTGCAGTCACAAATGTGCGAATTATGTATATAAATGTTTAGTAATAAATGAATAAATATTGTATAGGAATGGTACTTGGTAAGTTTTTAAAGTATGTGAACTGTAAAACCAGCACAATTTAAACTACGCCAATAAATATAAGTTCGATATTTTCATTAAATACCTACGTCCATAGTTAGTGTTGATAATAAACTTTAGATATTTAAGCTGCTTTAACTAAAGTCACTACTACTATCATTTGTTACCACTCACAATATTAAGATTCGATGAATAGTTTGATATAGTTTCTGCATTTGATTGCTCGTTTTGAATCGTTTAAGAAAATTTTATATGAAACATGTTTTTTTAATTGTGTCTAGATTAATTTGTTTAAACAATGTTTTGTAAGATGTCCTTCAGTTTTTCTTCATGAAAATATACTTAAATATACATTAATAATACTTTGTTTAATAATTACAGCTTAAATTATACATAATCAGATCCATCCACTATCGAACTAAACGTGTTGCAATCTCCGGTGAAAATGTAATACCGCGGTTATTACTAGCGTTCTTCCTAACGACAGTATCTCTCAAATGCACATTTAAAAACACATATAGGTACATAACACGAAGCAAATACAAAGAGGAGATGGCATAAGCGCATCACCCCCGTGACAAAATACCGACCCCGACGTCATCGCAGTTGACGCAACTTGCAAATTATACTATTAACGTCAATGTTCTAGAACTGCATCGAAAAATCGTAATACTTGAATGTTCTCGGTACAATCAAGTAAAAAGATGAATTGTTGTGTTTTATCTTGTACAAATAACTCAGATAGACGTTCTGGTACCATGAGTGGCATCTTATTTCTTTTATAAGTAATTTTATAGCTATTTTTTTTAAAAGTTCTAGAAAAATCTCTTAATGTTTTATTGAAATGTTATTATATTTACTCGCCACTAGATGGCAAAACTTTGTGTTACTGGAAATAAAAATACAATGGTACGTTGACCTGAATATTAATAAAACATACCATAAGAAGATACGGAAATGAGTTCTACATTCTTACCTAATGATTTTTTATACATCATGGTATTCTTTTTTGTATTTTTCTTAATTATATTGTGAACAGACTGACATCTATCGACATCTATTCTAAAATAAAAAGACAGGGTCGTATTTAGAATCCAAATATTTTATCAAGTTACGACTATATTAATCTTGCATTGAAAGTTGTTACTTCAAATATTGAAAAAAAAGAAATTTTACTTATGCTGATGATTAGACGGGGTTTTTTTTAATTCATTAAAATAATACAATGTACCAGTATACAGGTAATGTTCTAAATTTTCATCTAAAGATAGTATTGAAGAGCAATGGATCAAAAAAATAATAAGCAAAACTGGACTCCTACAAAATACACCAAGCTTCCCGTTGTGATTCGAAACGATAGTGATTCATTTCAAGGAAAAATCATAAAAAAACGAAAAAGTAACTTATTATCTAAACCCAAATTAGGCAAGATTAAAAGTGATTAGATGTGGATATTAGAGACAACATTGGTATGACCATTCAATTCAGATTTAGATTAGTTGATTTTCTAAGATTGGCGTTATTTAAGCATTCCAATTCCGAAGTGAAATCTAAAATATAAAATTCTCGTGTCCCAGTTTTCGTTGCCATACTCCTCCGAAACGGCTTGACCGATTCTCAGTGAGCATATTGAGTAGGTCTGAGAATCGGCCAACATCTATTTTTCATCCCCCTAAATGGTAAGAGTCACCCATCCTTAAATTTTTTTTATGGCAAAACGACGTTTGCCGGGGCAGCTAGTAAAATATAAAATTATTTATTTTTTAAATAAAATGATTTGCACTACATATATTAATTTTTGTTTTACATAATCCACGTGTAAACCAAACATATTGAACAATATTTTATTTCGGGTTATTTAATAAAAAAAAAAAAGTTCACTTTTGCAAAATTATTTACGTCATTAATGATGTTTTTTGTTCAAGATGCTTACAAAATTGACCTTGAAAAAACTACTCCTTGAAATTCTGAGTACGTCCACACTAGTGTCAGCTAGCTAAACTACATAGCAATATACTCGTACAACGATGCAAGTAGTTTTGCTATTGTCTGGTAGATGGAAAAGTGTAAACTAACACCCCCTCACCCCCGCAAATTGTCACGCATTGCTTCATACAAAAATCTCATTAGGGCATCTCCTCTTTGTATTTGCTCCGTGGGTACATAATCATGTCATGTTTCTGTTTCATATAATACCTATCATAAATTCACATAAATTTACATAAAATATTATGTTTTATGAGAATTTTGCATGTAATTAATTTAAAAACATAGATACAAGTAGGTAACATTCAATATTAACATCAAGCATTCAACAGTTTAGTAATATCTTACATTCAAACCAGATATTATCCCGTAAATAATTATGGTTGTAAATAATAGCAAATGGACGAAATAGAAACGACTGTATCAAATTTCGATATAGTATATTCATTTTAAAGCAGTAGGATTTACAAGTTCTCAAGTTATAAGAGTAGTTTAATTTATTGATCGTTCTCTAGGGACTATTTATTTTCCTTTATAGCTAATTGAATATTTTAATATAAACCCACGAGACCAAATGAGAAACTTTAAGAAATAAAACAACGTGACAAGTTCTCTAGTATATATTACAATACATAAACACTACTAGAAATGTACAATGTGCGTGCTGGGAAACGTAACCGTACCATTTGGGAAAATTGCCTTGTTTGATTCACTTTGTACTAAAATAAAACCATTGTTAAATATCAACCGGTCCAGGTAATCAAAATGTTTAAAAACTTGGAAACAACGAAAATCACAAGAATCCTTAAAACCTTTCTTACCTGGGTAATAAATTGTAGTTCTGTTTGATGTGTAGTTAGCAAGAGGCAAACTCAGCATGCATACGAACTCTTCGAAGGGATGGCTGACATCATCGTCATGAACTTCTGCTCTAGTCTCCACTGAGTACATGCCCCATGAGTCCATTCTCATGTCTGTAACGGTTTGCTGTAAAGGCTTCCTGGGAAAGATAAGAAATTGTCACACTAAATAAATGACACCAATACTGTCTCTACGACACTGGGACATTTCTTTCTACTGATGTGGAAACAGGTAAATGAATCATTAGCTGAAATTAAAATAAATCTAATAAAATTATGATAAACATGGATCAATATTCATACAATATAAACACAACATAAATATGGATTATGTATCACGGTTTGTTAATGAAGATATTAACTTGTTGTTTAGCTTCTCATGTCCAGATGTTATTTATACAGTTTTCCAAATATATTTGATACTAACTGTACTCTGCCAAGCTTTGCAGCGTTGTGAGGTGGCGAAAAAATAAACGAAATCATAAAAGTTTCTATTTAAGACTGTAAAACCCTGAACTTTACACCCAAATGGCAATTCTGCAATTCATGCAGGTGTTTTTACTAAACAAAATTGTCTCTAGGTATTAAAATCAAAGGCGAGGAACAAGTAATAAGAAATATTGAGGAAAATAACGAGGCAGCAAACACAACATAAGGTTGTCTTTAAATTAAATTGATAAGGGAGGAAACGAAACTATTGTGTCTCATTTTTTCCAGGCAAAAGTGATTTGTGTGACCTGTAAGCAATAGATTAACCAAGAAGTTTAAGTGATTATTAGGCTGGACTAACATGATGTACTGTTAAATAATTTAAATTTTTTTTGTTACCTTTCTTGAGAAGAAAGAAAACAAAAAAATTGAAAATATTGAAATAGTGGTATAAAACAAAGTCGCTTCCGCTGTTCTTTAGCTAACATTTTTTGAACTAATCAATTAAAAAAACTAAAATAATAATAAATTGAGTAGTTAGATAGATAGAGTGATCCACGAGAAAGGTGTATGTGTGTATAAAATACATATATTTTAGTATTGGAGTAGAGGAAATCCGAGAATTTCAAGGATTTTCATGTGAGGCCCGGTCGGGTCGCTAGTTAAATATAAAATTAAATAAATGTAGAAGAAGGATTTAAAAACGAGCAATCAATCTTTGATTTTTTTAAATTGTTTTTTTTTTATCTTTATAAACATTCATTATTATTATCTTTCTGGATTTGCCCGAATGTCGCTTACCCAGCTTAATTTTTGTATTTTTGTAGTTTAGGCTAGTTTTTATATAGCTAAACATGTCTTTTTTTGGCCATCTCTCCTAATAGTCCAAGATCCAGGGTTTATTTTTACCATTTATTAATATCAAGTAAATTTTTCGTGAGTAGCTGCATTTTCATGAGACGTTCAACTTTTTTTTTTATAAAAACTCTGGATTGTGGAAGCAACCAGAGAAAGCAGAGACAAAATACATAGACTAGACGATTCTTAAAAAAATAATACTAGCTATTTATCTATCTTAAGAAAATATGATCAATTTCAAAATAGTACATTATGGTACAAGTGTGTAATATTGTTGATTACCGCTAAGGTTATGTGAGGGTCTTAAGATAGCAGAGGACGGCTTTCAACACACTTGTAAAGAAAATAATAACTAAATAAATTTTTCCTTGGAGTTTTCAGGTAGTAAAGTTTCCATAACGTTAAGGGCTTCACATCTTATATTGGGCGGTATACAAGATAAATCGTTTTCTTCATAATTAGTACTTGTAGACATTTTAATTAATAAATAACTATATTATTTCAACAGTGAAAACGAGTTGTGAAAATTTTTTTGCAATGCCGGGAAAAAATTATCAGTTTTTCTAAGTGCGAGCATCTTACAATGGCGATCGACCATAGACTAATAGAATGAGGTTTCTATTTTTGGCTTTTCGCGGATAGCGTTTTAGCCACGTACTAAATGGGGATATTCAAGTGTTTTTATTACAGAAAAAATAAAGTTAAATTTTAGTGAAAGTTTTATTTATTAAATACGTACAAGTTGAAACTATCTCTTTAAATACGAAGTTGCATGAAATGAGAAAGCAATACGTACATTAAGTTATTTGTACTATTGTACACGATATTTTCCGGGAGACCGTCTCCGGTCGTTGAAGTGTCAACAGGTCTGTGCTGTTCAACAATTATTAAAAATAGTTAAAAGTTACACTTTGGTACGGTAGTGCTACAAGAATCTGGAAAACAATATTGAAAGGCATAGGACAAGTAAACCTTGGATATTTTCAAGACCCAATTAGTAAAAAATAGAAAACAACCTTCACAAATAAGGTAGGAATACGACGCCATTTAAATTATTTTTCAACGTGAACTTGACAGCCGGGAAAATAAACAAGAGTCGAACTGTCAGTCAGCTAGGTTGACAATTAACTTCAGTGTTGCCATCACAGAAAAATATTTTCTACCAATTCCGATTTACGTTTTATTCCACACAATTTCAAAATGGATTTGCAATTTCAATTACTATTCGATAAAATGAAACTAGAAATGGAGAAACAGACAAATGAATTAAAGGAATCTCTTACGAAGAGTATAATGGATAGGATAGATGAAAAACTTACTCCTATGATCGAAGAAAATGAAAAATTAAAACAAAAAATTTGTAACCTAGAGAACGAAATTGAAAACTTGAAAAAAGAAAAGAAAAATAACAACATAGTTATTTACGGATTAGAAGAGAAGGAAAAGACGACATTAGAGCTGTTTAAAAAAGTTAAGGAGATCTTCAAAAGAGATTTAAATTTGTCTGTGGAAGAAAATGAAGTGAACAGACTGTACCGTCTAGGAAAACATCAGATCGAGAACAAACATAGACCAGTGCTATTCGCATTTACAAACGGATGGAAAAAAGACGAAATTATGAAGAATAAAAAGTGTTTAAAGGGAATATATATATCTGAAGACTTTTCTAAGGAAGTTCTAGAAAAAAGGAAGGCTTTGCTACCACAGCTAATAAAGCAGAAGAAAAAGGGAAACATTGCGTTTTTTAAATACGATAAAATAGTAGTCAAGGAAGTCAAAAATGACAAAAAGAAAAGAGAACTATCTACTTTACCACAGTCGATTTCAACTACTAAACCTAAAAAGCAACAAACGATAAGTTCTAATAAAACTAACAAGAGAAATGTCTTCGATTTGATGAGCACCCGATCAAATTCTCTTACTGACATCCCCAAAAATAAATAGCAAGTAACAACCGGAAAACGGACAATCCAACAAAACTATGAAAACTAAATGAAAGAAATAACACAAACTCCCCCAAGCCGACTGGTCCTCGTGGGGGATGGAGACCACAACCCTTCAACAAAACAGAACACAATGACAGATTATCAAATAGTATGTTGCAGCCCTCAAAGAACTTTGTACTAAGTAAATTACAATGTGCATTTAAAAAAAAAAATAGAAACTTTACAGGACTTACACATGCATAAGGTTGGAGGAGGCCTTTGCCAACTGGCGAACGGACTATGAAGTAAAAGTATTGAATACGCGAGTAATTTAAATTATGTGTAACATTGGTACCACGTATATATAACAGTGCAGTAATGTAAGATAGTTGTATCATATGTCCGAATAAAAGGCTTTATTATTATTATTATTATTACACGATATTTTATGTCGAAACTTTTTAAGAACAAAGCAACTGAACTAATAAAATAAAATAAAAAGCTCTATTACTCACTTGTGAATAATAGCAATGAAAAAGTTACAGTTTGATTATAGGTGTTTTGATTATAGGTAACGGTGAAATTAGAGCCACTTTATGAGCAAGGGGGTTGAAAAAATATTTGTATAACGAAATGTATGAATTGATCAAGGAGTCCTCTACTTCCAATAATATCAATGAGCATATCAAAAATTATTACTAACTAGCTGATTTTTACTAATATTATTAAATTGTACTACAAATTGCGTTTTACATTATATCAGTCCTACGCTCAGAAATTTTTAATACCACATATAATCTATTTTATTGCTAACTCAATTTCAAAAATATTAAATAATAGGTTAGCGTATACTCTGTCCAAATGAATAAAAAAACAAGTATTTTATCCACTCTCTAGTGTGTTTTCGATTGTGGTTACCTCTGTTAGCTACTACAATCGAGAGCTAGAGAAAAAGCTGGGCGACTCATCAAAATAGAGATACTCACAAAAAAATTACTTGCTAGAATAAATGATTAAAATTGTTCGGGGATCCTAGACTATTACGTATATGTGTACTTTTACAGGCAAAACCACATAACAACTTTATTCCATGGCCAGAAATAAAGAAATTAATTAGAGTAAGAAAAACGGATAGTGTGGACAATTTAAGATAATGGACACCGCAAGTCTTGCACACTAAAATTATTTATTTATTTCGAAATGCTGTAACTATCGTAATGTCGATTACATATAGCAAATTATTCTAGTTAGCTACTAGCCAGTCAAACCACTGATGTTTAAACTGACCAGGTCTTATACTTATAACAGGTATAAATTTTAAGACGAAACAAACATATTATTCTTACGTTGATGCAGTATTTTATTCTTCAAATCTTTGAAACACAATCCTTTAAAATAGAAGTATAGATTGAAAAATATTCCTTAATTAGAAGCGTTAAATTGTTTGTTATGTTAATAAATATTTACAACTTAAATTAAAAACAAAGGAATTCGCCCTTAACTAAAAGTCTACTTAATCTCAACTAACTTTTACCATTCAAAAGTTTAATCTGTCAGGAAAGTTTATAGTCATAAAATTTTTGATGGTGTCTTCGGGTTATCGAAGAGTAAAAAACTGAGGCACGTAAGAAGAGCACGTTACGTTGAAATCACCCCCGAGAGGGGCAGGCTTTGTCTTACTTGAGAAGTTCAACATGCTCATCAATTTTATAGTAACAACAACATCAACAAAAAACAAAATGTTGTTTAAATCCACATACATATACCACACTATATTATCTGTGTTTTGAACAACAATCAACAGTTTCAAGAATTTAACTTTTGTTGGAGGAACCATCTGCGATTCTGGGATTGTCCTTGATGCCGTTTGGCTAGTCCTAAGAGAGTAATAGGCATGCCTACACAATTAATTATTCCGTAACATTTATTTATATATCACACTTCACAATAAAATAAAAGAAATAAAGGAAAAGAAGCAACGTAAGTATCTTGTCTTCAACAACAAACTGAGACGTCAACTCACTTGTTCATTTTAATTGATAAGAAAGTATTCTCAATAGGATGGTTAGTCTATTGCATTATTTCATCACGTTGTCAGTGATGATATTGAGTCATGACTGATATCACAGTATCACTGAAAATTGCAACCCTAACAAATCGGAGAAAATCGGTGATAAGACTGAGGTGCCAGTGTGTTTGAATTATCACATCTGTTTCATATTCTTTCGTGGTCTTGCCTACTCATTCCGCAATGTTGTAACGGAAATAAAAATGTATTAATTGTACTAACATACAATAACGTAAATATACCTTCAAAGATTTTTCATCTTTTTTTCTAAATCCTATATTGGTTGTTTTACAAAATGTCTTGGGAATAAGATGTAAAGTTTTTGCTTTACAAGTTGTACAAGAGTGCACAGGGGGCACTGAACTCTCCAGTTGATTTTTGTTGCAATGCTCCTTTCCCTTATAATTCAAGTTTTACGATGTAATAAACAGAGCCTAGTACTTATCTTATTATTTACTTTTATATTCTAAAATTCTTATTAAACAAAAAAAACATACTGGATTGCCCGCGATTGTTGACGAAGTCAATGGTCAATGGTCCATGGAAGTCAAACTTACCCCACAGAAAATTGAAGAGTGATACTCATAAATTTCAAAAGCTACGTTTAAAATGGGAGAGACGTATTACACATTATTTGATCTAATAGTTTAAACGAAACGCACATTCTAATTAACTAGAATGGACAGGGTACGAAATAAGTACGTCGTGGTATCGCTCAAAGTTTGTCGCAAAAGTGAAACAAAAACGATTACGCTGTAACCACACCACCAAGAAAGGCCTTATTGTCTCTGAGCAAGAGAAAGAACAAGAAGAGGAAGACCGCCGCCCAGCTTTCGGTCAAGTATACAAATCCATAAGAAGAACCCGAGTGTACAGACAATACAGAACAAGACAAAAGGGCTCTAGTGTAGGCGTTCAATAAGATCCGACTCCAAATGAACTAGGACGAATGTTAGAAAAAAATCTGATTAGGATAACGTAACGACTATAGGATTTGTAGAATAATATGAACTTAAGTTAGATGCCCTAAGGAAGATAACAAAAGTATTCAAGACACAAATACGATAGCCGCATTACTTCTGAAAAATGTAATGGTAAAATTCATATATAGTGTTTGAAGGCGAAGGTGACAAAACTGGTATAGTGGCTTTTAATTTAGAAGCCTCTTAATGATTGGCTAAATTTAAACTAAAAACATAAGACAATGAGCATAGACAGGTATTACACGAATTTTGAATGTTTAAAGATTTCCGATATCCCATTATAACAGTTTGTAATAGAGTACAGATTAGAATTATATGATCTCTGCGTAATGCTGCTCATGTTTGAATAGAAATATATATTCAACAGTAACTACATATATTCTGTTTCGTCTAAAAACTAATTTACAAGTTTATGACATGAATGAAATATTACAAATATATAACATGAATTGATTACTGCTTGAATAATTAATTCATGTTATATATTTGACTAGTCTTACTTAGCTGCTTAAACCAAGTGTTTGTTATGAATTTTTTTAAGGTGAACATATAGTGATATTGTATCTACTTACCCTTTTGACAATATTGTCAACAGAGGTCTTGGATACAAATCTTGAATGGTACATATTAACGTAACTAAGAATACATAATTTTTCTCCTGAGTGAAATGAAAATTCTTTCCTGGACCTGTGGGATAAAAACAATTTCGTTAATTTTTCATTAATATGACCTTTTTATCTAGAATGCGGTCATATTTTGATAAAAAGGCAAACACGACAATGAAACAAAAACAGACGATAGCGTCATCTAATGAAGAAAAACTGTACCACAACGTAGTTAATCCTGTTTCGCGATATGAAAATTTCACACGCTATTTGGCAAATACAATTTTTCAATATCAATTGTTAAGCCGCAGTCTGAAACGTATGATTATTTCACCTGGTCAAATGGTCTGTCCTTTATGTTGGAGGGACATGACATCCCTTCTTCCACAAAAATAGATTTCACAGAAAACCGTGTGTTAGGTTTCATTTCTCGTGTTTATCTTTGGCACGCTCCGTAGTCTAAACAACTCGATAGCTTTTAGCCTTGAGGTATTGCTAATTGCCGTTTTAATTGTGAAAGAGACACTGGATACATAACAATTATAAAACTCAATCATTATTTATCCTTTAAATTTGGTTCTAATATCTTACTACTATTTTTTTTGTTGTACCAAGTTGCAATATTAATACTTAAGGGAACTTACTTTCCTACCAGGTGTGGTTAGCACAAAAACTTATACAGTCTATCTATAAAATTCATTAACAAATAAGCAGGTTTCGAATCTATGCCTACAAGTTGAAAATCTCAACAAAACCTTTTTAAAAATATCTTTTGCAATTTAAACCCTAAAGTCTTTTATTTAAATTGATTGATATTTTCCCTACTGAATTGAATAATTAAAGAATATTCTTTCAATGGTATATTTACATACTCAATCATAAAAGAAAGAGACAAATGCCTGGATAATTCTTCAAAAAATGTTACATTATGCAAAGTTGGCTACTATAAACTAGCTCTGGGTAACTGAAGTGCAAGAAACATTTCAAATACATATAATCAGAACAAACAACCTTGAAAGACTCTGAAAGTACCATAAAATAACTCAAGAATAATTAATATATTTCGTTACTTGATCTGTTAATAAATTTTTAGCTTTACAATGTAATATTTAAACGTAATGATGGTTTATTATTTACTTAAACGAGTAACTAACTAAAACGGTTTAACCTAGCGAACTGTACTACCGCATTTTACACACAAATTTTGACTTAAATGATATTGTATAAATATACTTGTAATGTGCTTGCCATAAACTTTCTTTTGGTACCAAACACCTAATGATTCATCATCATCATCAGCCTATTTCAATTTACACATAGGCCTCTTTATCATAGTTTAATTTTGTCGCGGTTAGAAACTGAAATTTGAATTCCGTCATAATTATTACCAATAGTATCGTGAGAATAATTAATATATATCTACCTCTTTACAGTAAGCTTTTACGGTTAAAGAACTCTACAGTCCAATCGGTCAGCAATTCTCACCATGCACTTTCGGCTGTAATTATGTTAACGAGTGCTATTTTTTTTAATTCTATTATACAGAATTATCCCTCAAGATAAGAAGTTACACAATATGAGCTTATTCGTAACATTATAAATTAAGAAATACTCTGTGAATAGATTTCATTATTGAATTAAAATGTAACACTAAAAGTTAGTAAACAAGATGTCAGAACTCATTTAATTCTAACGAAGTTTATTTACATTCACCTTTAATTAATAGTCTCATAAATATTTAAAGTAAATTTTATGTTGCTTTATTTCAAATATCGTATTGAGTTAATGAAATAATACTCCAAGTTGAAGATAATTATGGCTCTTCGTTAACATCAACAATATAATCTTATCTTAGACCTAATACGTAATAATAAAACTAGGATAATTTATAAATTCGACTGTTTGATGTGTAAATGTAGTCCAGTCTAATTAGCTATCAGCTTCAGATACCTGATCTGATCAGTAAGCTGAATTTCGTATACACCTTTATTTAGACGTCCTAAAAGATGTCTTACTAAATTCACTGTGTGCGTCATAAGTTATTGAAGTCGAAGATAAAATACTTTTCTTGATGATTTCAACTTCCATTAATACAATGTTGGTAATAGAGCTCTCTAACGTAGTAGAACAACGCTGATTTCAGCACAAACCAAGCCTGGTTCTACCGGCGCGGTCCTACACTAGCACAGAAAATCAGAGTAAAATGACAGCGTTCGTGCTGTCCTGTTTGGTTCGTTGGTGAATGCGAGACGGATGCAGAAGCATCACTAGACCGCCATGGTGGGGGTTACCACGCTGCATTGTTACATTTGTTACATTATTTGTATATCCATACCTTCGAAATATTGCGATAACGGGGCGACTTTAATGATGCGGTCTGTTCTCAAAAACGACTTACAAAGAAAAATAGCATTATTTTACACCATAAATTTTAAATTTTCCTTACTTCTATTATATTTTTAAGAAGTTTCTATATTTAAACACATGTCGAAAACAAAGGGACATTTATTTGTGCTAATCTGAGATGATTGTTAAACATGTAGAATTAGTGACTTTGTACTGATGAAGTAAATGTCCAGTCCAATGTGCCTTATTGCAAGAATTTGAAGAGATTATCAACAGTTTACATCAGCAAACTTGAGCTTATGAAATTTATATTTATTACGTTTATAAAGAACAGGTTATAGACACAATAAATTCAAGATTAAATAGCTACTTACGTAAATAGATCTATCGTACTCCTATTGAAGATTTTTGTCTAATACTGGATTTATTTACATTGTTTTTCTTGGAAATTGATACATTTAAATCAAGCCAGTATAATCTATGGTGTATTAATAAAACTTTTTTATGCTTCTATAATTTATATTTCTTACTTAATATATAGCCAATTGACCATAAATATATCCTTTTTTGTTACTCTATGTTTGTCACCTCAGAACTCTGTTACCTATGAGCGATAAGAGTTTTTTTTAATTATAAAGTATACATACTCTCTATATATTATATTCTCAATTGTAAATCGTATTCTAAATTGAAGAAAAAGAAAAATGTCATCCAAGCTATTAAAAATAATCATGAGGTAAATGTTTTAATGACTCTAATCTAATAATAAATCTTGTGTAAAAATACATACTGCCCTAAATTTTTACCCTTCTATAACCAACTTCTATTTTTGAAATAATTTACTTGGAACTGCAATGTTTTCCGGGTCAGATAGTACTTGTACAAAACTTAAAATAAACATTTTAATGACAAACATACTTACTATAGACCAACATTGATTTCGTTTGGCGATCTTCTTCTATGAAGGTGGATACCACACACGTGTAGTTACCACTCAGATGTGTGCTGGGTCTTAATATCTTAATAGCACGGTAAGCTTGTAGAGGCTCCTCTAAAAAGAATAACATAACTAAAATTTTTGTTGCACAAAAGCTTTTAGGAGTTGATTTTGGCAAGCTATTAGTACTTACTTACTTAACACTTGGACATTATATAATTACCTGCACTTGAATTATCTAGGGCAGTCACAATAATAAAGACATAAATATGGTAGGGTTTGCTATTTTAATACTTTTTCTTTGTTATATTTTGTACATTTGCTACTAGCTGTAGTATATTATCTTGAGATCCACTAATAAAGCAAAATTTATGTTACATAATATATTTCTTCCGAGAGTCCCGAGTGCATTAGATAAACAATTATAGTTTTGAGAGAAGTAAGTACAATAAACCCATTACCCTCCTTATTACCTCTTCATTATACCTTCTTTATGAGAGAGAATAACCACACAAAGAGTCGATAGTAAGGATACCGCGATAAGTAACTCTATGAATGCTTCGAAAATCTAAAACAATATGCTCCACAAAATTACTAAATTGACGAAATATCAATTTAGTTGAAAAAAGAAACTATTGTTATTAAACACAACTCTTTATGCATAATATACATTTTTAATGGTCATTTTCATTTACCTAACTTATGGTACAACTGGTTAAACTTATCTTGAAGACATAACTGATGAAATTATGTGTCAGTATTTCATTAAAGTACCTCATAAAACGAAATCGAAATCACAGGCTTTTTTAATTTGGCTGCCTAAAATACTTATGTTATAAGAAGAGGTAACCTAAGGAAAAAATGAACTCCTCCAAAACTAAAAGTTGCCCTCAATTTCTTACGAAGATCGAAGCTTACGAATGTCATTATCAGATCCCGACACGGTGACAACGTTAACAACTGGGAGATACACCAAACCCAATGCATAAAGAATTTTCAAAATAGATTTATTAACGACAAAAATATCGACAAACTAACATAAAAAATGTCGACGAATCGAGAACCACCTCCTTTTTTTGAATTCGGTTTAAAATAAACCTGCCCACGTTACTTACTCTTTTTATAATTAAAATAAAGAATAGAAGTTCGCTAAATGTAGTTTCTTTAAACATTTTTTTGAATTCTACGTCAGTACTCTACATATGTTACCTAACAATATACGGAATTACAAGGAAACTTTTGGAGACATCTCCCTCGTTACGTTTGCATCTACGTATGTCATTTACGGCACGGTAATAGTCACACGATTTCACAATTCACTTACCTGAGTTATTCCGCATGATAAACACGCTTTTTCGCTCAATCGTATAGCTACATAAAGTTAGACTGTTTTCGTCAAATTTGCTGCTATACTATTTTCAAAAACATCGTGAAAGAACCTAATTGAATCTTTTTATAAGAAGTAATTTATGAAACTTTTTTAGCAAAAATCTAAACTTCTCTGGCATATTTTGAAGTTTATAAATTATTCGAATATGTATAAATTGACATGGATTCGTGACTTGTCATTGTTTTAGTTACAACTTAACGTCAGTGTGAGTGAACAGTTCAGTGCGAGCCAATCGCAACACCAACGCATTGCAAAAATCGAGATATCTGGTGCTGAGAAACGAAACATCAATAATAATTCAACGAACGTGAATGTTCGTGTCTAGTTCAAAACTTTTTTGTTTAAAGATCGTTACTGCAATGTTATAATGCACATAATCTAAAAAGAATAACTTACCTGAAATTTTGAAAGTCATGTCGACTTTGCCTTTCAAAAGTCCTATTACTTGCGGTTGTCTCGGTGGAATCCATTGATACACCAAACCAGTAGACCCGTTAAAGAACCACTTGATTACAAGACCAGGTGCTGGTTTCACGCCTGTACTGTAGTCGCAGTCAAGAATGACAGAGTCTGTGCCTAATTCTACCAGAGGGGGTACTTGTATATGCTTTATATTGACTGCTATACACTCTGTAAACAAAATGCACGTGTTCAGTCAGAGATATTCAAAAATGAATATATTTTAAGAAAAAAGTGTTATATTGAAATATATATCCATTTTACTAACGGTTGAAAAAAAGATAGCATTTAATTCAAAATTCTCTCAACGTTTACCTTTCCCACTTACGTTTACTTTTTATAGACCTTATTATCTATTTAACCTATAACTACTTACTTGAAATAAAAGTTTACTTTTTTAAATCAAGTGATGCTGTACGAATAGATCGTAAACGTTATAATGTTATATGAGAGACTAGTTGTTACCCGCGGCTCCGCCTGCGTATATGTCGGTTATCGCGGCAAATAGTAGCCTTTGTGTTATTCTGATGTATAAGCTATATTAATGTAAAGTTTCATCCAAATCCGTTTAGTAGTTTTTGCGTGAAAGAGTATCAAACATCCATCCATCCAGCCATCTATACTTACAAACTTTTGCGTTTATAATATACTAGTTGTTGCCCGCGGCTTCGCCCGCGTATATGTCGGTTTACGCGGCAAATAGTAGTCTATGTGTTATTCTGATGTATAAGCTATATTACTGTAAAGTTTCATCCAAATCCGTTCAGTAGTTTTTGCGTGAAAGAGTAACAAACATCCAAACATCCATCCATCCTTACAAACTTTCGCATTTATAATATTAGTAGGACTTTCGCATTTATAATATTAGTAGGAAGTATGATGATTTTGTAATTTAAGCCATTATACCTAACATAGTGAGTGATATCTATATCTGACTGACGGATGACTATATGAAACTTTGTCACGAACTGGTGAAACTAGCCCTTAGTTTATATATGTTACCGTAAAATTATCAAAACCGTTAGATTGTAATCTATCTCGCAAGACTGCAAACAGCCGAAAGATTGTGAAATGGCATCGACGAATCGCAAGTCGCGCGCTGATTGGTTGAATAGCATTATGTCCCGCGCCGCCACATTTGTTTGTTAATTCGTCTTTGTTGCCGAATGTAAAGTATTATGTAATCGACTTCTGATTGTAAATTGAATTAATGTTAAAAATACCTCACAGCTTTAGAATTAGTTATATAAAACTGTTGTGCGCCACCTTTTGGGAATTCGCCCTACGGGAAAGAAGTTCTAACCTATCTTAACTCTATGGCCATTAAATGTGAGTAGAGTGAGTAGATGGCTATTGGTAAAACCGACCAATCAGGGACAATTGACAATATAATGCTCGTAAGCAGTATATCACAGTTGACAATCTATCGATAGTTTGCAATCTAGAATGGTAGATTATAAAATAATTATTACTTTTACGGGAATTAACGCGATCATTTATTAAAAGGTATTACATACCATATACTACCATTAATCAATTATATCGAAAATGTGCGGGTGGACGAAGAACTTGCTACCTCACATATTCGACAACGGAGGGCGTGCGCCGCTGAGCCTGTCAGCCTGTGACCACGGCATGTAATACCTTTTAATAAGTGATCGCGTTAATTCCCGTAAAAATGATCATCATCATATCATGGAACGCGAAAGTTCAAAAAGTAGGTAGATTATAATCTAATAGTTTTTACAATCTTACGGTGACATAATTATATAACTTGCACATATATAACCCAATATGTTATTGTTTAAGATATTTATATTAAAATTTAACCATAAAAATCGAATAACTCTTAATACCTGCTATAAAAATAAAATGAATCTTTTCTAATGTTGGTATTGAACTCCTGCAAGTAATCTTACGTAAGAAAGTGTCGTCTCGTAGTAAACATCTCATGTAAGTACTCGTACTATCGTTATATTACCCACATAAGCTTTTACGGAGAATTTTACAGTAAGACTTTAGTACTGCTGTTACGTTTTATTAAAATTTATTGAAACGTATAAACGTTATTCAATTAGCTGTAAAAGAAAACCTTTTGTAATAAGTTGCACGAAATTGTCGTCTTTTATCCGCGATTAGCTGGTCAGCGTAACGTCGTCTGTTTCTCTCTAAAGGACCTTATTTTCCCTTCTATTTCTCCCAGCATATTTCATTAATCCTCCTATTGGTCGTAGCCTGATGCTATATAGACTATAACTTTCCTCAGTAAATGGACTATCCTACACTAAAAATTTTTTTCAATAAATAATCCTTGAATGTAGTATATTTATAGTACCTTTTTATAGTATAGAATTTTTATAAAATAATATATGAGTTTTGTTCAAAAAGGAAAACAAATAAAAAAGTCAATAAGAGAACTATAGCGAACTTTTTGTACAGGTAATAATAGCATTGATGAATATTTGGGAGCAGTGTTTATTATGCCGGAGCCATGGCTCCAGGCTCTAATTGTTACATGGTGGCGTCTGTTCTCTTACTTACTTATAGTTCCTTATTTACACTAAAATATATCGATATCTTGCATTTAATCACGTCTTATTCTCGACGAGATATTGAATGTCTAACTAAGTGATAAATAATCTGCTGACCCAGCTGGTCGGTCTTTTCTATTGATTTAATAATATATGACGTAGGAATAAGAACCAAAGGTCTGGTCTGGTCAAGGTCAACTATACAATCAAAACAAAACCACACAATCAAAACACCACCACACAGAAGAGTTCATTAAACTTATATCACTCACGAAATTTGATAATACTACTACTACTACTACTATAATTAAATAAACAACTGGAAACCAAAAGAAAAATACCCATCGTATTTGGCCGACACAAAAAAAACTATGCACACAAATCTAAGACAACAAGCCTAAGGCACTTGACGCTGTGCTGTCATTGTAGTTATCTCTTACGCCGTCTTTAATTCTAGTTTAAAATAATAAATCTCTTTATTCAGGTATCTTAGACTTATATGATACACATATCATATTAGAAATAACCTTTTTAATATGATATGTGTATCATATGAGTCTCTTATACCACCGTCCACACTCATATATCCACATATCTTATACTGATACCATAATCAGTTGTCTCGCAAAAAACATTAGAGCAAGAACGTGATTTTCTTTCAGGCATTTTTAGGACTACCGACAAGACGCAACGACGTATTTCATGTTTGATTTTTTTTGGACCACGCTTTTTCTTTAAATTAATCGTAAGTGTATTTTCGATACTTAACGTTACTTGTTATAAACATATATACTCAAATAGAAAAGATTAATTTAGGCTATTCAATTTTAATTGTCTTAACAGTTCTTTGCACACGATATAGGTTAACGCACAATATTAAAGATATGATCAGTTGTTGTATGAAATTGAATGAATACTGTTTAAATGTGCTATGAAAAAATGGTGTACGTACTTATTACGTAAAATAGCTTTCGTATTTCCTATATAATTGGTAAATAAGTACATATTGTGTTAGACTTATATTACATTACTAGCTGAACCCCGCGGTGTTACCCGCGGCTATTGTTGTACCGAGAGCAACGCCGCGGGACAAAGTTAGTCCAAAAAAAGTAGCCTAAGTTACTCCCCGGATCATCAGCTACCTGCCAGTGAAAGTCCCGTCAAAATCCGTCCAGCCGTTCCAGAGCTTACCCGGAACAAACAGACAGACAGACAAAATTTTTTTTAAATACATATTTGTTATATGTATCGTGTATACATACATATGCATTGATTAAAAAGCTGTCATTTTAATATTACAAACAGACACTCCAATTTTATTTATTTGTATAGATGAAAAACGGCAGGCACATGTCTGTTTATCATTAAGGATTTTATTTCTGACTTGAAAGCGAAACACAATTTTATACTTCTTTTGCAATTAAAGACGCAGAAACAAGGAAAACCTCCTACGCAAGAATAATGTTAAAATATTCAAAGAATTTTTATAGCCCTACCCCTAGGAGTCATGTTGCGTTCGAAGTATTTTTCACTTAAGTACATATTTTTTTTACAGACGGTTTTATATTTCTTTTTAAATAATATATATAATATATATATAAATTATAACCATATGATATAATTCATAGAAAATTCACTTTAAAACACCGTTTCACTTATGTTATGTTAATTTAATGTGTAATGAGAGTAGTGGTATTCACATTAGCCGAAAAATCTTTGATTTGATATAATTTTAGAATAATGATACTAATTTCAAATTGTATTTTTCTTTTATCTTAACCTAAGTTTTTCTCAAGAGCATTTTAAATTATTAGAGATTACTTATCCATTCATTTCAAAGGGGCCAGGAAGATGTTGCATTTCACACTACATTACATTTGTCGTTCACATATTTTATACTTTACTTTACATTATTTTGTACTAATAACAGTTCTGACCGTTGAATAACCGTGTGACTTCAGTCGATTCGACTCCCATATTATAACTTCGCAGTGTCTTCATATTACATCACATCAAAGCTTTTAATAATCCACTGGTGGACATAAGCCTCTACATTGAAAGGAGGTTTTGGCTTAGGTACTGATTTTGGCCAGGCGGGTTGATATAAGGTTTTTTTTTCATACTGTAAACAAGCTACTTCCAGAATACCTACAACTATAATCATAATCCAATAAAAGTAATAAATCTTGTTTGTATTTCAAATAAGTTAGTCGCTTAGCCAGGCTCGATTGAAGTAATTCGATTGATTCACAGGAAATTGGTGTACGTTCAAAAATATTATAATTATTATATTGAGTGGTTTGGTTCAATGGGTGACACGATCACCCTTTTTTTTTTCGTCTGGAAATCCCCTCGGATCCCCTTCTGGTGGCATGTCAGACTTGAACCGACTAAAACACGATCACCCCTAAAACTTGAAGCTTCCTTAAAATTTAGGAAGAAGACCCAAAGGGCGGCATTACACCTTCGTTACTTGGCTTCGTTAAGTGCAGCTGTCCATTGGCAGATGTAGTAATTTATCATCAATGTTATTCCTTTGCTCATTTATCATTCTCTTCTTTAGATTATTTTGGGTCGACTGCTAGTTGAGCTGGCTTTACCTGAATATCCGTTTTTCCAATGGCATCAGACCTCTGCAATCCTGACAGCGAACTGAATTTGAGTCAGTATGTTTGAGGGCACTGACATCTCAATAATTATTGTCATAGATGTTCATGATAACCGGGACCGACGGCTCAGTATGCTCTCGGAGGTACGGGTGTGAAATATCGCCAAATTTCCATACTCCGGGCTGTTATTAAGCATTTTATGTAAGAAAAGCGCTGAATCACTTTTAGCTCGACCTGGTAATCGAGCCCGAGACCTCTTGATTGGGAGTTGTACACTCTAACTGCTAGCCCAACAAGGCAGCTTGTTTATTATTTACACTATCAAACAGAAATGTACACTACTGTATTTTACCCAAAAATGCTATTTATTTATTTATCCCATTCGCATTCACTTCTCCGCGTTTGCCCAGTTGCATTTAAATGATCTGTATAATACGATTATCGTTTACGGTAATTACATATATAATGGGCATAATTGCCATACAATACTGCTTTGTCGATTAATTTATTGAGTCTATGCATTAAAATTAAATTAATTAAATGCAAAGTGGACAATCAATAATTTCAAATGTGCTAACAGCTTTAGTACTGTACTCATTTGGATAAATATCCATATTTTTGATATAATTTCTAAATCAGTACTTACTAATAGCTTACCAAATAATAATACCTGTAGCTCACCGAAAAAGGTCCTTTGAATTTTTGTAGCATCGATGAATGTCCAGTAAAATGGAAAGTTGGACATTAACGAACAATAATCACAAGTGATTGGAACAATCACTTTAAGTCCGCTAATTCACCAAATGTGCATGATGTACATTTATAAATAAATAATGCAACCTTTAAATTTAATTCGCCCTCAGGAAAAAGAGTTGAAGAAGTTGTCATCGCAAATAATATTAAGAAGAAGGTAGGAAAATGATTTCCTTGCAATAAAGTTTTTTATGAAAGTTTCAAGCCATACGCAAACATGGGTATATTTTTAATATAAAGCCACATTTTTATTAGATTACAGACACTAAGGTACACACACACACAAGCAAACGTAGCTTTTTTGGTGAGTTGGCAAACTCAACACTTCCATTTATTTAATGTCTTTTTTCTCATTAGAAACTAGTTCAAATTATTTTCTCTTGCAGGCGAATAAGCAGGTAAACAACAATGTGTTACAAGTATGTAAAATAATGACAAGTCAGATATAAATTCGTCGTCTATTATAACGTCTATTTTAGAATGTAGACACTGTTTGTGACTGTTTTTGAAGGTTTACCGCAACTTTAGAACTCTTGCCCAATTAAACCACTTTGACGAATAGTGCTTTTGACACTATTTATTTGGAAAGTTCTGTAAAGATTGAATCACTTTACATTGTATTAGTTAAATATAAAGAAGCATGCGTATGAAATACTGTTACTGCATAACTTAAACAGAATGCCGACTTCTAAAATTTACAAAAAGACGTCGGAGCAAAATACAACGCTGCATCTTGTCGTGCGATTACACACAGCGACAAGTCGTCCAGTTTGTGATAGTTCAAAGGCACGGTTTAAAAACAATCTCATACTTTTTTCTATTCAAATTACAATAAGTTTGTTACTCCCCAAGGTTGTTGTCTTATGCCATTCTTTAAAATTCTGTCACGCTTACTTTCTGGACTAACTAAGCAACTGTTAAAAAATCAGCTGGTTAGAATTATTTTTGATGACCTCAGTATCAAAATATGTTGGAAGATCCAAACCATACATTTTGTACGACATCTATTTTTTAACCGACTTCAAAAAAAGGAGGAGCTTTCAAAATTCGACCGTATATATATATATTTTTTTTAATTGTGTTCGCGGATAACTTCTTCGTTTATGAACCGATTTTGATGATTCTTTTTTTAATGGAAAGGAGATATCCCAATGGTGGTACCATGATATGGACATTAATATCTGATGATGGCATCCAAGAGAAATCAAGTCGAACCTTGAAGTTGGTTTTATTTTTATTAAAATTGTACTTGTTTCCAATAAGGAATAATGTTAGTGAAGCCGCTCGCAAAAAAATTGCTTGATAGTAATTACTTGTTAATTTTTTACCGGAAATCCCGGACTATTACTAATACTAACCTTGTCTTATCTTAAGCTTTCTCAGAGTCATTCCTATTACTGTAAATCCTAGACAGAGAAAAACAAAAGCTACCAACCATCACTATTGACTTTTAATTAACAGTTGATTAGTTATTCAAACGTATACCGGAGTCAATTTGCAAGCTATTCCATCGGAAATATTTATGAATAAAACATTAATCTTAATGAGAGTAAGGACACAAATTGATGGAGAGAACAACACAGACCTAATAAGAGAATCTGATTCACGTTGCTTTTATGGAATAACGATCGTATTTCAGTTCCCGGCAACAGAGAATAAGTTAATCTCTTTGTTTGCCAGCGGTAATTACTTTCCTGCGAAAATAATTCTCCCCTTTTTAGCTAAACGATCAAAAACTGAAAAATATATCTTTGTGTCACTGTTATTTAATTACCAGACTTTTTTTGAATGAACAGAAAAATGTTACTTTTTTTAATGTTATATGAAAGATACAGTAATTTTTTTTTATGTTGTTCAGTTACTCATGATTAGGTATTTACTACAAAATTTACTTTGCTGCTTTGGCATCAACGCTGTTCAATTTACAGATAATGTTTTTAATAATATATTATTTATTCAATAATTAATCATCATACTATCATACAAAACAGTAACAAAAATCAATCAATGTAAAAGAATTTTAAAATATACTATCCTAGTGAAACATTTAAGCTTATTTATACATATAAAGATACCAAAACGGAAGCGCGATTTGCGATTTCTTGGACGAGTCAAATCTAGTAGACTGAAGTTAAAGAGGGTCAATGATCCTACACAAATAAGAATTACAAAATATGTCCTGTGGATTCTTTGGCATTTTCGTATAATACTTGAGTTTGAAGTTGCAAAAGAGTCAGAGATCATATTGGAGATTTCTTTTGCATTATAATACTAGGGGCACGCTAGAAAACTAGTGGCTAACGGTTCATCAGATCTACTAGAATAGTTTAGATGTAGGTAGCTTTATTTGTTTAATAGCTCTATAAGAAGGAAAAAATAAGTTAAAACTAAAACCCAACTACGACAAAAAACGACGCTGAAAAAGTATGAAACAAGTTTTAAAAGCTGTAGTCACGTGTTGTTAAAGTGCTATGGACTATACTACGTTACACTACATGGACTACGGCTTTTGAAAGTTAGTCAATGTTTCATATCAATTTATATTCAATAAATTTATTATTTTATCTGCAAAACATTATTTTAGTATATTATGTTTCACTAATTATGTCATTCAGATTCATCATTATTTTCTTTAGAAGCTCATATCGAACCATCCTACCGGACAGTTACTTATTACTACTACTACTAATTACTTGGCTTATATTAATGTCATCTATTAGGTATATCAGTAGGTGTTACGAAGGTACTAAGCTTTCTACTAACAAACCACAACTGTAGTGCGACCAATTGATGTTGTTGTAATATGCCAAGTGATATTAACTATGGCAAACATTGTTTGTTCATTTACGTACGTTTGTTGTGATTTAAATTAAAGACTCTTCTACCAATGAAATACCAATGAAAGTATATATATATTATGTCTAAAAAAAGGTTATAAATTTCATATAAATACCAGCCGTTATGCCTTAAGCTAAAATTACCATTCGATGGATCAACCACTTCTAACCTTTATAAAGACATTTTTAGTACAGATTTTGAAGGTTTTAAAAAGTGCTTTTGTAAAATTTCAATAATTAATAATACATATTTAGTGATTTTTGAAATTTTGTAAATTCTGTGTAATAATCTATTAATTAAAAAATATTTGTACACTATTTTTTTATTAATAGATGAACCAAGTAAAAGTTTTGTTAAAGTGCTGGATATCGTTATCAAAATGTATAAAAATAAATTGCAGTTGATAATCAATATGGGGTTCATAGAGTTATTATAGATAGAGTGGGTTAGCCATACGGCTGCCTATAAGCGGAAATTTCCAACGGTTAGAAAGAGAGAGAAGAACACGATACCCCATCAGTCTTTCTCAACTGACGCATGCGTATTGCGTCGTAAAGGACTCACGTGGCACTGACGTAGTGACGTTACACTGTATCGCTCTCGAAATGCGAGCCCTTTTTTAAATACCATGGTTCTGCCATGCTGCTTTTCCGCGCAAACCGTGCAAATGCGAGTAGAGCGAGACAGATAGGTACCGCGATTGTTTCTCTCTCTTTCTAACCGAGGGACAGCTAGAGGTCTGGCTCCTCTGCCCTATCTATAATAACTCTATGATGGGGTGCCATCTTTAAGATGAAGTTTGGAGATTAGGAGACGGAATCCCACGCGATCACGAGCGACTTCTTTCAATTAGTGATATTTTTCGAGTCCAGTCCAGGCCCTATGTCATCTATATACTTCCACTAGAGGGTGCAGTTGATAACCTCAGAGAATACCTATCAAGTTCAAAAGGTACTTTGTAATTTAACCCTATTATCTATTTTTTTTTAAATACAAATTTACACATATTAATACATAGAGGTGATACAAAGTTCAACGTATTATTTTGTTCATCAGATAAAAAGAAATTTATGTACAATTTCTGTTACGCATAATTTTTTTAAATGATCAAAGCTCAATTTTTTATCAAGTCGGACATCTTAATTATCATTTAAATATAACGTAATAAATATGTATATGTTCAGGAGTGGACGTTTCGTAGCTGAGCTAATGATGATGATAAGGTAATTGTCTGAAATATAGTAATTCAGTTTCTTGAAAGTGATTTACCACTGTTTCTCTCTACTAAGAAAATTTACGTATTCTTCACGCAACATTGATAACAAATCAGTCTAAAGACTAATTTAAATTGTCAAAACACGTATATTATACATTTATTTAAATATCTGATCTTTAATTACATTCAGCCATGAAATATAATCATACAAAGTAATTGTGAACTATTAGGTTTCCACGTGACAAGGGTTAATCATTAATCTTAGAATCCCAGCTTAAAGCTTAAAGCTATTCATTTAAGTTTACTAACAGACAATTGTCTTAATATGTTTTCCTAATCAGAATCTTACAGTATGATGAGTTACTGACAGCACAGCAGGTACATAAGAACATTTACTCAAATAACCAGGTTTTATTCGCTCTTACGTACCTGAATTTACTGGGATATTCATCACCATCATCACCTCAGCCAAATCGGACGTTGGACAAAGGCATCCCTAAGTCTCCCCATAACAACCGATTCTAGGTACTATTATACATATATACCTTTACATACACACACTACTATTAATGTGCACTAGGAGTCTGTTTATGATTTAGTGTGTAACAAGCAATGTTAATAATGATGCGAAATAGGCAATATATTTAATATGTGTAACTTTGTGCATCATTCGACAATAGAAGATTAGGATCTCCCCATGTGAATATCAAGATTTCCTCGCTTGCATCCATCATGCTGGCTCGAAACAGTTGAATGTCCGTTTTATTTTTCATATTATTGTGGCAACTATTTTATTTAAAATTATCTTTGTGTCCGTCTTTTTCCCTTTTCAGCTTCATCGCATTACATACTAGACAGTATGTAATGCGATGAAGCTGAAAAGGCTTTCATGAGCACACAACAGAGATAAATTAGTTGTTAACTTAAATTAGAATGATCTCGAAATAAGGATTAAGATTCAATTTTAACCAACATAAAATTCATTAGAATAGTAAGCTAAGATAGCAAGTTGATTACCGTTCCTAAAGATCGGATACTTAGAAATAGGATTTCTGTGAAACTTCGTCAACAACCAGAAAACTTACTGTACTGTAAAAAACTTTGCTGAAAGTTTCAAAATGTTAGTGTACAGCTTAGTGCGCCTGTAGATAAACCCTCACTCTCTTGGGTTTTCATTACATCAAGATTTAAAAAAAAACGAGTATAAATACAATGTTTTATTCAGGCCAGTATCTAAAGTATTTTCTAGACTGAGTTTCTGAATAGGCATCTGGTAATTAAAGAAAGAGACAAAAATTAACGCTATCAACGTTTTTCTACAGTATGAAAGAAAAGCAATCGTATTGCCCAAGTTTTAAGTATCAAAATTTAATAAGTTTTAAATTAAAACATAAAATCGTATTAATCAAACAACTTCACTAGCTTTGGAATTGTTATTCCAAAGTGAATTGACACGGTACTCGATCGTTTGATTCTTCAATACTCTTGTACTCATCGAAACAATGGAAGTGTATAAAATATTTCTCATAACAAATTAATAGTCTTGTTGACCGAGGTACAATTGAAATTGAAGGGGTATCAAACCACTTTAGTTCTAATTTTTTGATCACTTATAAGGGATGGACCCTTATAATAAGAAATGAACTATCTTCTTGTTAAAATATTGATTAGCAACGGAGACGTAATAACTTTTTTGATAAATCTTAACAGACATAAATGTAAGAGCAATGTAAGAGTATCAGCTCTTTTCCAAAACGATGTGAGGCATTAGACTTGAGTAGTTGAACAAGACAGCGTTTACATGTACACTGTTACTGTACCAACAAATCCGTGCGCAAAAAAGTATGGAAGCTTTTTAGTTTCTTAATAGTTCAGCTTCCCTAATTATGGTTGGATGCTTAGAATTGCGAGAAAAATTATAGCTTTAAATAAAATGAATTATTCTGGCTGTTAAAATGAACAGTCCCAAAACTAAATGTTCACACAACTTGTACAAGTTATTTTTAAAGATATATAAAAGTTTAAATATCTTTAAAAATATCTTGATAAATAGGTAGTATTAACTTAATGTAAAATTTAAACACCAAATCTATATACACTGATTTATAAGAAAGTGCGTAATTTTATTCTAGTATACTCGCTTTTATTGAAATCTGCTACAAGGATAAAAATATCTCCGATTGTATTAAACTCTACGCCCTGCACCCCTTACCGTTTCCATATTTAATACTTAGCTATTACAGGGATATGCGGAAGAATAGTGATACATTACCCAACAAATGTATTACTCTTAACATAGCTGTAGATACTATTCTAATTTGTGTTAAACAAATATTCTTTCACAATAATAGACAAGCATTGAACTGAATTGAAACATGAATTTATTATACCGTCGCCCGTAACAGTTAGGAGATATTGTTTTCATAGTTTATCATGCCCAAATAGTCCATGAATAATACATTGTTGGCGTAACATAATGTAGGTTAAACATAATATATTATATATCATTGAGATACGTAAGCCAGTTAAAGGCTTTCAAGTAGATTGAAACCTCCCGATTGTTATATCATAGGTAATACATATTATGTATATTTATATAACGATATTGACTATCACAGTATCGTAGCGTATCAAGTTAAGTCCTATATTGCATTTTCATTGATTAATACGAGGTAATTATATGACTATAGTCATTTTTGTACTGTTATGTTTAAGACTCCACTGTTGGACATTGGCCCCTCCTTAGAAAGAAGGATTTGTCCTTCTATTTTACGATATCCAGGCGGATTGATATAAAGTATCATTTATCATATTGCTCGTTTTTAGAGCCGAAAGTTCAATAAAAGTAAATACATTGACTTGAAAAAACTAAGTGTGTTGAACAGGTCAAGACAATATTTCAGTCGACCGATTCCATCATAATATGTTTTATCTCTGAGCAGTGGCACCGGAGTATGAACTTCTCGTCTCAATTCAACAGAGATTTCACTTCAATCTGCATTTAATCAATCGGTTTAACAAATAATTACGTAAAACCTTCTAGAAAAAGTGTGTATACTTTAAAGGCTAGTAATGCACTTTAGAGTAGTGTGGGAGGATCTACACGAAACGGTAGTCCCCTATCATGTAGTAACGTCATGTCGGTAAAAGATGTAATTATTAATCCCACCAAAAACATTTTCATGTAAAATGTTGAAAAGTCGACTGCATATGGCTTATCCTGTGAAAAAGATATCAGATCTCATGTAGAGCCAAGCTTCTAAATCTACACACCCTAACTCTACCAAGCCTATCTAAACAAACTCTACATCTCAGTAAAAAAGTCTTTGTATATCAATTTTGATGATCATCGGTGTGTTAGTAAAGAAATCGGTGTATTTTAGATATCAATAAAATATAAAGTATCAGAGCCATGCAAATAAAACTTTGCAAGTTTAGTGAATCTATTATTGACACCATATCCTGAGGATTTGAACTATCTGGTATAGCGGAAACCAAAGTTATGAGAGTTAAAAAAACGACGAAGCACTTCGAGAAAAGGCAGGTAGTGCCCTTGCGCTTCGCTTGGCTCGTCTTAGCGGTAGCACGACCATGCCCCACATGACATTTTACCTACCTAGGTACTGTCATTACTGACTGAACATTAATTTCTGAATAAACTTTTTTTCATTTAAGTTTTACCACATCCATGAGTATAGTATCAGTATGGTAATGTAGCTATCTTATACCTAATTGGCAATATCCATTTAATTATTTTTTTAGACAATTCAAGACCATGAAATAATCATTGCTTATAATTATACCACCCCTATATGTGATGATTAAAATTGAGAATTGTTATGTCCACCAAAAACCATCCCGGCAGCAGACTATCCAGACCCTGTCCCGACAGTGGTACGTACTTGGCACAATTATTAGTTAGCTTTCTATTTTTATGCCTGCACATCTAAATTTCCTAATCGAATGTTATTATATTTTTCACACAAATACGCGTTCGCAGAGTTACAGGACAATTATTTTATGAAATTTTAGTCTCTAAATTTGAAGAAAAAAAGAACAGCCATGCTTTGGCATGCATGGGCCAACGCCATACCACGGCCTCATAGAAAACCGGTGTGAAACAGCGCCTGCGCTGTGTTTCACCGAGTGAGTGACAATAACGGAGGCCCTTACCCTAACCCCTTCCCCATCCTTCTCTCCATCCCCCAAAGAACGGCAACGCACTTGTGACACCACTGGTGTTGCGGGTGTCTATGGGCGGCGGTAATCGCTTACCATCAGGCGATATGTCTGATCGTTTACCCCCTATTCCATAAAAAAACATATTTCTTAAAATATGCTCTATATATTGTATTCGTTATATGTTATGTATAAAAATCAATTGCTGTTCGTTTGTATCGCTAAAACTCGTGAACGGGTGGACCGATTTACCTGATTTTGGTTAAATGTTTTTCGTAGTCCAGCGAAAGTTTAAACGGTGAAAATTAAAATTAACTTGAAAATCGTCATGTGAATGAAGTAGCGGGCACAGCTATTGAGTTTTTAATAGAAAGTCACACCTTTTTGTTTGCCACCAGACCCAGACAACTTTTATAAAGATAGATATATTTAATATAACATGTTCCAACCTCTTTCTATTCAAAATATTATAGCAATTGTGATAAAATTAGCTATTTTACGTGGCCCTTGACGTTTTACATCGTAAAATTACAGTCTACTTGAGATAAATCAATATTGGAGCAAGTGACAAAGTCGAGAGAGATTCGACCTCATCTTTATTCAAATTCTATTTTAGCAGCGAATATAGCACATAATCCGGGAGTTACAACCTAAAAAAAATAGTTTTAAACACTTTGAGTACCTATGCCGTGACGTAATAGCTACCACGTCATTGAAATTTATTTTGTACATAATAGCCACCTGTACTATTCCGGCTATGCATAACTGCAATATTTGTTACTGTAATTTTTAAACTATTCAGCATATTTTAGTAAGACTGGTGTTACTAATTTTATTTCCGTGTTTATTTCGCAAACAATATTTATAACATTATGTGAGTTTGAAAGAGCTACTACTAACCCTTTTTGGCTTCGCCGTAGATGGGTAAAAATAACGGATCAGTTCATAAATAAAAATATCCTATTGCACGTTTAGGACTGGCATCCTTAAAAAACCAAGGAGCGCCGGAGCTGCAAGATTTGACTATAACATTTAACACGAGGGATTGCACGTACATCAGGGCCGCATTCATTCACAAATGACGAATGACAGTTTTAAAACTTCTCGTAGTAATATACAAAATGTATGTTTTTTTAGGTATATAAATGATATATTTTATTATTCATTCAATCTCTTTGATAAAAAAAGAAAAGTTAAAAATAGGGCTTATACTATTTTAAAAGCTTAACCTAAAAATTTACTTTTGAGAGAGAAAAACCTGACATGAATGAATATAGCTCTTTGATGGAAATGCTGACGAGTGTTCGGATTTATATTAGAAAATGAAAATCTATTTAAGGATATTTATTTTTAGGGTACCTTATCCAAAATTGTATACATATATGTAGTTTTGGTATATCTGTCCGTCCGTCTGTCCACACTATATCTCACTGACTATAAGAATTATAAACCTGTAATTTACATTATATGTTAATCACGACGATAAAGTGGAAATTCAAAAGCTTAAAAAATAGTTTTCTGTTTTTTATTTTATTAACTTTATATCATGAATTTACAATAAAAACTATCACAGTTAAGTAGGCTATATTAAATTACCAGTTTACACCAAAATCGTTAATTTTGAGTGTTAATAATCCTTCCTAATATTATAAACGCGAAAGTTTGTAAGTGATGTTGGTTTTGTTTTGAATTTAGTTATCATTTAAACTTTGATTGGGTTGTGATTTTAATTTTGATCATGAACTTGATTTATGTTGGTACTGATTTGATTTTAATTGTGCTGAATCATTATATGTTTTAATTGAAATACCTATACACTGTATATAATGCTTCGAATATTTTTATGCTGCTATTTATATAAATTTTAATTCTAATTTTAAAGTTGGATTTTATTAGAATACTGATTTTAATTTATTTTTAAATTTATATTTTAATTTTTACTCTAATTTAAATTTTATTGTTATTCTAACTTTTACTTGTGATTTTGATTTTGTTGAAGAACATGATTTTAAGATTAATTCTGACTTGATTTTGATTGGGTTAAATTGATTTACGTTTAAATTAAAATATCTCTAGTCCTACTGGACTTTCTAATCACACTGATTATTGTTAGCATGTCTTGTTAATTATTTAAATTTTTATTTCTAATTTGGTTCGAAATGTTACTATCTGCTTGTTTGCTTACATAATCTTCTTAATCAATATTTACGCAGACAATGTCCTTATCTTGTGAGAGCCCTGGTACCCATAAAACACAAGTTAAATCTTATCATAGGTGCCAGAGTTCAATACACTTGTGCCCTGAAAATTTATCTTTTTTTGTGTATAAGTTATAGTTTTTGTTACCTGGTTTCAAAATAAAAAAAAAATAAAAAAAGTATGGATGGAGGGATGGATGTTTGTTACTCTTTCACGCAAAACCTACTGAACGGATTTGGATGAAACTTTTTGCCACGAAAACCGACATAGATACGTTCGGAGCCGCAAGCAACAACTAGTATGAAATAACAAAACGCCTTTAATTTGGAACCCTATATAGGACGTGTCTCGACCGCACTGGGCCGGTTTTTACGTATAGTTATAAATTATACATGTTCATTTCTATTTCATAAACAGCTAGGCAGACACAAGTTATACCTTATTTATTAAAGGAGACACAGGTCGGCATGTACCCAAATACAGATGTGCAATAAAAACAAAATACTTATGGAAAAGTAAGACACACCTTTAGAAGTTATACCGTATGAGAAGAGACCATGAATGCTTGTTGGTAGAGTCTTCTTTATTTGATTTGAACAATTGACGTTTTAACATAACATATTTCTTTTGTTACTTTCTACAAAAGCTAATATAATAATAAAAACTAGCTTTACACAAAGCAAAACGTCAATAAAACTTGACAAAGGAGTAGGAAAATTATCCCAATACGTATCAATTCTTTTGTATAACACAGAAATGGATAGATACAATATCTGTCGCTCTGTTTGCTCACGAATCTATATCGTGAAGAAGAATCTTATGTGAATGCTATGGTAACTAAAACATAGGAAATTGAGAATATTATCCTCGTTCCTTTCGATTGCTTGTCATACGAAACATATTTTTTCTTCAATCTACTAAAGTTGAAGGGAAGTCAACAACGTCTTTGATTTACTATCGTGTTTACTGGCAAAAGTGTACTTACAAATTTAAGGTTTTTGACACAAACACTATTGACCGGTGCTTATACATATTATTATTTTCAACACCAATGCCTAGGAAGTATACTAGTCTCTAGCAATCTGTTGTCTGTAGTAGGATTAAATCTGGTCTGGGGGATGGTGCGAAAAAAGCTAATTGGTAGTAAAAACAAGTAATACAGCTATATAGCAAGTAAATATATAAATAGGTACATACATACAAGTATTCAAGCAAAGTCAAATAATTTGCAATATGAATTATATACATATTTTGCTCTCTTTGCTAAGAGCATACTTTTCTGTATCTCAAATCACTACTTATTAATTCATGGTCGAGAGCTTTTTATTTTCATAAATGTAGCCTTAATATTACCGCCTAATCTGTGCAACAAGAAATTAAAACCTGTTAACAACAGCTGACGATCTCACATATAATAAACTTTCAAAGAACACTGCAAATATTCGTTTTTCTTCATCATCATTTACCTACTTAAAAGCTAAGCTTTTGCCGATGCAGCTTTATCCAGCTCTCCCAATCAAGAGCATCTCTTTGACCGCCTTATACGTCGCAACCGACACTTTTTCCTTAATCTGGTCTATTTATCTGTGTTTCGATCTTCCTCTTTCTATTTATTTACTTTGCCTTCTCTGACATTACTTGTAAAGTTATCGTGACGTATAAGGTGGCCTACCATCTTGCCTCTTCTAATTTCTATAGTAGATATCAGCAGCCTTTTCTCTTTCGCTCTTTCTAGAACTTAATCGTTAGCAATTTTTTTCCGTCCAGCTGATTGCTTCCATTTTTCGTTTTTCTTAAAGTAAGTAAATTATAATTGTTATACGTTATATGAAGATGCTACTAGTTATTAATGTTTATCTTTGTTTAATTATTAACATACTATTATGATTTATAGTAATAGTATTTCTTCTATCTCGGATCTTATATTTTTAATTTGTGTTTCTATAATTTGTCACTGTCTTTTCTTTTTTTAATTCTTGATAATGGTAACATGTGGTGTTGTTTATCATTTTGTTTGTGAAATCTATTAGTATCTCTTGCATCTTATATAAACTGTGAGTATTTAAAATAATCATATTAATAGGCGTTTTTAAATTTAACTAGCTTTTCGCGCGGTTTCTCCTACGTGTATGTCAAGTAGTCAATTTCATCAATTTCGTATTACGTTCGTAATACGTTACACCCATGTTGGGAGTAACAAAGGTTAATACATAATATGTTATGCAAAAACTTACTGTTGAAATTATTTCATAGTGATACTAAAATGATTGTGCGCTTTATTATTATATTTACCTCGATAAAAGGTTGCCGGGAACTTAAATGTAGAAAGTACCTAGTAGTAAGGGCAGTAGGATTTGACCCACCAGTGGATTACACGGCTTGATACTTCTTCATTTGGAGCCAATTTTTAGGGTTCTGTAGCCAAAATGGCTAAAACGGAGCCCTATTTAGTTTAGTCCGTCCGCCTACAATATGTATGTCTCACATATTTATTTAAAAAGGTTATTTATGCTACATAACATCATCGCTTGAGTAGAAGCGAATAGTAATTTACCATTATAGGTTATTAAAACGACACATGATTCTGTCGTAGTCGCCGTCGTAGAATACCGTAAGTTAACAGCGAAAAGTGCGATTACAATTAAAATTCTTTATACTAACTTATTTATAATACATTTTCATATTTTTTATGTTCCTGGAACCTGAAAAATATCACACGTATCGTATTATATTACATTTACACGTTCTACGAACATGACAATATGCAAATATTCCCTTAGTTTACCATGTACATAAATTGTGATATTGGCCTCTTTATTTCGGTTGAATAGTTCACAAAGTAATTATTCAAATGAAGTGTAAAGAGACCAAGCAAAAATAAAAGTAACTTGTAAAAAGTTTCGTCAATAACAACATTAAAACAATAAATAGCAAACTTCGGCATTTTATTTGCGGAGATTGTAAAGTTTGTGATACTTTTTATTAACTTATTTTTCACGTTGAGGCTTAATCAGTACCTGGATTACGATCACGTTTCCTTTTCTGAACTTTTATTTTCGAGACGAACGTGAATAATCAAAAAATGTTTTCTTTTTTCCGTAGGTACACGAGCAAATGAAAAATATAAAGCTTCATTGTTGTTCATAAAAACGGCACAACAATTACCAATCAAACGGCAGGATGACGAGAAAATTACACACGAGCTAAACTTTCATCACGCAACTGTTAACTGACAGAATTAACTTAAAATACAACAGCAAAAGTATAATCAAGGATACCAACTTGAACACAAGATCAGGAACAGGAAATGTATTGAATGGTCCATAGTTTCTGTGTTGTTTACTATTATGTTCGTGAGTTAAGGTTCGAACGCGTGGAAGGTAAAATAGTCAGCGATAGCAACTGCCGCCCGATGCAAAGCTAACCAGCCAACTGAAAACTTTGACAAATGAAACAAATTCAGGAAGAAAGGCGCATGCGTCTTGTCTGCCTGTTGAATTACTTCCCAAGTTTTTTATTACAATATTAAAATAATTTCAGGCACAAAAATATATTTTTAGGTGTAGATATATTTGTATTTATAGAAGGTTTACATTAGAAATATGTTGTATTTTACTTAGACATATGATATATTACTGGTACATGGGGTAGGTTTATATTGTTTACATGGACCCTTTCATTGGTTTTCTGTTTTTGCCTTTAACTTCTTCGGTATGAATATATTGTTACAACTCCATGTTCATGTTATTAAAGTTAGTTACTTTGGATTATTGGTGTCTTTACCAGATAAACTAACATGTATTTTGATTCTGGAATTTGAATGGAGATCAGTGATTTTTCCATTATTAATCGTCTCTAGTCTTAAAGATAATAGAAAAAAACATACGAAAACCCCATCCAGTTCTACCGCAATGATTCAAATTTTTAAATAGAGGGAATATTTTATAATAATTCATTCATTCATAAACTAATATACTACGGATTATAAGACATTAATTATTCAACATATTCCTTAGGCTTTTTACAGATGATTATCACACACCTGACTACCTGAATACTTGACTACCATCTAAACATTAACATGACCCACACAATAACATGTGTCATGTTCAATACCTTCGTTTGCTAAAGCATCAATCAATACTTTTTGACTTAGTGGTTAGTGGCAGAGCGTTGTCTGATGCTGGTGTTGATGTCTGTCGAATTAACTGTCGTCTACCATGGCCTTAACAAGTGTGGAGAACATATAAATACGATAAAGGTTCTTTTTTAAGTAATTCTTAAGCTACCACATTTTGAAGTTAGAATTAAGTATACTTTTATGATTTTTTAATATCTATACTAATATATAAAGCTGAAGAGTTTGTTTGTTTGTTTGTTTGAACACGCTAATCTCAGGAACCGCTGGTCCTATTTGAAAAATTCTTTCAGTGTTAGATAGCCCATTTATCCAGGAAGGCTATAGGCTATATATCATCACGCTAAGACCAATAGGAGAGGAGCAGCAATGAAAAATGTTTCAAAAATGGGGAAAATTATCACGCGACGGGCAATAGGAGACGCAAACGAGGTTGCGTGGGTCTGCTAGTAATCAATAAAATCGAATCGAATATGTAAAATCGTAGTATTATAGTGAATTAAAGCATAAATATGCATTCACACACGCCTTTTAAAAAGTAATCAGTTCTCTAATTTAACACCAACAATCACACTTAGGCCCTGTTTGTTTTTGTCGTTTTAGCGTATCTACCTGTTAGATGGTTTAACATCTCAAATCATATATATCATCATCATCTAATTTATAAGAAAGATTCGTTAATTTATCTGTAGCCAGTGAAACAGGGCCTTAATGTTATTCTTTTGATTGATTTGATTTAACTGCCTCGGTGGCGCAGTGGTAGCGTACGCGACTGCTGTTCTTGAGGTCTCGGGTTCGATTCCCGGGTCGGAACAAATGTTTGTATGATCTGCAAATATTTGTTTCGGAGTTTGGGTGTTTTCTATGTATAATATGTATGTATTTACAAAAAAAAAGTATATAAGTATTCATATCAGTTGTCTAGTACCCATAATACAAGCACTGCTTAGTTTGGGGCTAGATGGCGTTGTGTGTTAAATGTCCGAAATATTTTTTTCTTGTAGGTACGTACATGACAAAGGAACAATTGAATAGATATATTGTGAATAGTAAGCTCATAGTCAAACTACATACAACTTTACATTGAAGCGGCTAAATGCAGACTAGATTAGATATAGTAGTAAAGTATGAAGTAACCTAAGAACTACCTAAGATATAATTGCAATATTAACTCTCACAGCGCAAAACTTAAGTCGACCAACCTAAATGAAATAAGACGAAACCAGCTTTTTTTCTTGGCAGTACGGTTCGGAAGTCCTCCATTTGGGAACCTGCCAATAGTAATACCTATCCGCAGGAAATGAATTGTTACAAACCCAATATCCACGATTTTTTGCGACGCTACGTTGGAAATGAAAAATATATAAAATATTTCGTGTCGACTCCAAACCAATCACAAAACAAAACACTAATAATTTCATCCTATACTTGCACGATTCGCTTCGATATAGCGTACTTACATTGATTAACAATAAGAAAAATACTAAGGAGAAAAGAAATCTTTGAATCGTGTTGTTAATCGTGTCAAAATTTGAGCTAGAGTTTTTAAGTTTTTGCACAGCACAGTATAGTGAATATATTATTATTGACAATTTAAATTTTTAATAATTCTTTATTCCATGGGCTTGGAGTAATATTATTAGTAGCCTATGGTTTTTTTATTTATTTATTTATCTTTATTGCATACATATAATGACATAAAACATAGAAAGAGTTACAGTAAAATAGATTAATGAATTCTTATAATGAAATTCTATATGCTTTTCTCTTAAGAATCTTCTTCTTCTTCTTTGATGAAATGGCAACCAGCCGGATCTCTCGGATCAGCTATTTCTGCCAATGTCAAGTGTTTAGAGTCTTCAAGTTATAAGTCTTCAAGTCAATAAGTCTTCGTCGTGATGAAATTAATGATATAAAATATAAAAAATGTGGATGAGATGAAATGGGGACCGTCTTCCGAAAAAACAAAAAACGATCTCCTAAGAAACTTTTAGAATGCTATATTTGTATTTTGACAATAGCAGTCTATTTTGGAATTGGCACCATAACAGATTCTTTTTTTAAAATCATTTTATGTAAAGAAGAACTAATACGTGACTAACAATAAGTATACTATGTGACAATGGTGGTAATTCTCTTGGTGTCCTGTCAGCTTTCACTAAATTTAGTTCAATACCGACTAAATTTTGATCAGAGGTAGACGCTTGTTTATTAGTAAAAAAAAAATAAACTGAACTCTAAATGTAACAACTAAAAGAAATAATTACGTAAGTAATTTAGTCGGCATGTATGTAGACGCCATCTAAGCTTAGTGAGAGATGTCAAGTTTATGTCACACGGTACGCGTTTTAAACGTTCAACACAAGAATAGAAAAAAAAACAATTATGGTTTAAGTTGAGTAATTTAACAAATTTTGGTTATGTCAAAGTAAATTTTACTTCTTCAGTAACAAACAAGCGTGTAGTTTTGATTAACGTGTATTTGGTACTGAACTAGTCACAGTGACAGCTGAGATGTGAGATATAAAAAAATTGACTGTAAACAGATAAGATTAAAGAATATAATTCTACAACAAATTTTAGTGAATTTTAGTTTAGTGATGACACTAAGAGAATCACCACCAATTTAATACACACATTCTAATTTAAAGGAGTCTCTGAATTTGAACTGAAATAGTATGAAAGGTTTATTTGAACACCATATAAATCCAAAATGAATAGTATTCAAAAATGTTCATTCATGCACACGTTTGTTTTGATGTATGTCTGTGTAATGCTACTTGTGCCACATGTTCCGATAACAAGCTGTTTCCAATTAGCAAAGGATACGACAGATACAAGTGTTACTATTTTATAAATGTAAACATGTTTAGAAAAACTACAAATAATCAAATAGTGGACGAAAAGTGTTCCAATCATACAACTCTGTTTTACCAAAACGGGTTAATTGTACTAGTTTCTTGACCCAAAACAAAATTTATTATTATTATTATTTATATATACTTTTGTTTGCATATATATATGATTATATGGCAATACTCGTATTAATGTGCATGAGAAAGTTGAAAGT